>OY720609.1:7586000-8850000 GCA_963151315.1 Nymphalis c-album
AGATGCTGGGAGGCGGGTATGTGCTTTTATAAATTTGTGTCAATACATAATGGTCCTCCTGACCGATTTCGGCCACGGTGGCCAATCTCACGAGAGATTAGCCATCTGCGCAGGACATATTATAGTGCACTAGTGTGTGCGGCAAACACAGGTGCACTCTCTATTCCCTAACTATCATAACCCAATTGGACGGCAATCCGACATGACCGGAAAGAGTTCAGGCGCAGGACCAACGGCTTCCCGAGGCATGTGTACACACTTCCAAGAAGAAGAAGTGTCAATACATACTATAATAACAACCTGTGAATCACCCACTGCTGGGCTAAGGCCTCCTCTCCTTTTTATGAGGAAAAGGTCTCAAGCACGAATTTTAAACACAAACTTTCGCTCAATAGTAGACTGCGATGCCGTAGTATTCGTTGTTATATAACAAGCACGAGAAACACAAATTCGATCCTAATCCTAACCTTGGGTAGTTAGAAATTTATGTTAAAAAATTTCTAACTACCCAAGATTAGGATTAGAAAATGGTCAGCTCATGTTTAATGGAGAAAGTAATAGTCAATTGTAACACTTTTTTTAAGAAGCATTACTTATCTATACTAATATAAATGTTTGTTTCATCCGGCTAATCTCAGGAACTAATGTTTCGAATTTAAAAAATATTTTTGTGTTGTACAGTCCTTTTATCCAGAAAGGTTCTAGGCTGATTTTTATCCATCATATTTATATTAATAATACGCGGGTGAAGCCGCGGGGGACAGCTAGTAATTATATACTTTATCATTTTTTGTATAATTTAATCTCATTGACAAACCTTCTTTTCAGGAACAAAAAATCGGAAAAGGCTTAATTTCGTTCCAGTGAAAAACAAACTCCTAGTAAATTTAAACGTTAATCTTATCTAAAGAGATGTGCTGAACGGGACCAACTCTTTATTGTAATAATTTAAAACAAAACGTTGCCTCGCATCATTCATTTGTTTTAATTTTAAATTTATGTTTTATTATGTAACTTCTAATTGGTGCATTCTCTAATATTGTAAGTAAAGACGAATGACATATTTTGATCAAGTAAATATATAAAAAGGATAAGCCGCCATGTTGAAAAAATGCTGTTTTTAGCCTCAAAATATTGGGCATTAATTTAGTAATGATGTCGATGTTTTATATAAAATATTGCTTATTATGTTTCACAAAAAATGGTTCCTATTATTTATATAAGTGTGAAATTCGAAATGCTTTTTTCAAGATGGCCGCTAACGCTCATCTCTCAATGCTTAAGAGTGAGTGAGACTCACAGACATGCAAAGTTCAAATTACCAGACAAATTTCAATTGAAGATACGATTGCATTTTGTCAAAGTCAATCTTTTAGGGCTTCACACTTTTAGAAGTAAAAATAACAACATAACATTATTTTTAAATAAAACAACTTTTAATAAGTTTATCTTAAGTAGTCTTAGTTGGATTTCATTTTGCGCATAAAGATTTATCATGTTAAATGTCAAAATAGATCATTCCCATTTAGAACTTATTAAGTGGTTGATAATATTTTATATAATATATATAATTACATATTGTTATGTGTGCATTAATTCATTGCAGAAATAGTTCTAAAACGAATATTATTTTAGTTAATCCAGATTCAAAAGGCGTTTAGGTTATTCTTATTACACTACTGAATTAACTTCCTAACTCAAAACTAAAATGAAATGACAAACGCCGACACAAACACGAGTCTTATCAATATGGCACCAAGTTTATGAAAGCATCCAACATTTGGTCTTGCTTCTTTAAAACAATTACATTTTTCTTAATTAGAAGAGTATAGATGCCTTTATTTATTTATGATCTTAACTTAGTGCCTTTCTAAATGTAGCCTACATTAACCAGTCAGTAGTAATGTGTTTAGCCATGTTTTTGTCTTACATACGACTGTCTCTTTCGCACACACCAACGCCGCACTATTTTTTGATAACTTGACGGAAAGTAAAATAACTGTTAATATTTGTATAAATTATTTATAAATTGGGAATTATTGTTAAGGATATTGTATATTAGTATTATTTTATATACTATTCCGATAATGTTCAAATCGATATTTTAAAATTAAGCGATAACATTCGAATGGTGAGACTACCGAATTTCAACTTGTGTTACACACTATAAATGGCTAATACATTATTCTACATCGAAACGTTTCTAACAATTTACAATTAATAAAAGTAAATGAAAATATCTTAGTTAATTTGACGTTTTTGTTTATTTGTTTTAAATAAATTCCTTTTGTATAGAATACAGGGTATATCGTCCAATAAGCCTAGACACACCAAAGTTTTGCAGTTTTGCGGATCGCATCCCTGTGTCTGGATACTGTTGTGATAATAATTAAATAACGAATTTTATTGTTACATAATATGTACATATATTTTTTTTATGAAATTGTGATATTGTTTATAAATAAATTTTGCGTAATTATTTCATGTGTTTTAATCTTAAAGATAAATAAACAACTTAGCCTATTACAACCACAACAGGAATAAACATAAATAAACAAATTTGACACCGAATTAATGCGATATCATTGGTCATCGATCGATCAATTGACGCGATGTCATTGGTCGACAACTTGAATAATCTATGACATTCACTATGGATACGCGAAAAGATGGCGTATTCAATGTCCGCGAAGCTGTATTCGAAACATTGGAATTAAATTAATGTCGTTATAACTAGTTAATTGGAATAGTGTTGTATTATGAATAAGGGTAAATTAATCAAGAACTGTTGACAGTGCATAATAATGCAGAACGATTTGTCAATCACATGTAATTTGTAAATCTAGTGTGTTTACATTTATTTCTATTCCCATTGGAA
Source organism: Nymphalis c-album (assembly GCA_963151315.1). NCBI lineage: Eukaryota > Metazoa > Arthropoda > Insecta > Lepidoptera > Nymphalidae > Nymphalis > Nymphalis c-album. Next base: position 7,588,879 of record OY720609.1, read on the forward strand.
TAGGGAATACGAACTTGAATTGACATCCGAGTATAGTTAAAGAAAAGTACCGAATGAGTTTTTCGTTGAACGAATGATCTGATAAAGGTACACAAGTAAATAACATGTAGTAGAGCATGCTTCCAGTTGACTATGATTCTGTTGGTGATTTCACTCACTATTAGTGCGCGTGTGCCCTTGCCCACATAAATATAATAAAATATTAAATATATTTAATATATATTAATAAAATATATTTCCTTTGTTTGCTGTTTGATTCCATAAATTTATTTTCTAATAAATAAATATGTATATACACATACATCGAGACTGACATTCGGTAGTCTTATGAAAATATTTTAACACAAATATTAAACGAGGCAAATAAAAAAAACTCCCAAACAAACATTTGAACAGAAAACACTTTATTTACAAAACAATTAAATTATTATTTACACAACTTATAAAGAGATTCACTTATTTGTAAAATCTTTTAAAGATAACATTTAATAATTCCGTGCTTTTTGATAAAAAAAATATATTTTGTTAGATTTACGATATAAGCTAGGACAAATAAAATAAATTTGGCCGTCATAGAAGAAAATTTATGGTTATGTACTTCGATCAACAATACTACTAGATAACGAGTCACGAACAAAAATAATACAAATGTGGCATCGACCATATAATGAAGAAAACTATGTAAAACGGTTTAATAATTTCAATCTAAACTATGCCTTGTTCCCGAGCAATAAAGTGCGGCTTAGATTGTATTGACATTTACTTACGATCTTACGCCATGAATGACAGAAAGACAGGAAATATACAATAACGGTTGTTCCATATTCAACCTTATTTCGTTAGCAATAAGTTATGATCGGATCATACTAATTTGAAATAATCTCACAAACGTCATTGTGTTCTTACTTTTCAGGCCGTTTTGGATGCGCTTACCGCTAATCTAGTATATTATTGATCGATGGTTATGTAAAGAATTTAGAATGAATAGAAACGAATGAATGGAATCGAATGAAATAAATAAATAGATGGAAGTATTGAGTGCCCTCGCACACACAAGGGAGTACCTTTTATGCGATTGGCTAGCCCGTAATGTCGCCAGTAAAATGTTCTCAAATATCCACAAAATTGTTAAAAACTACTCGACCGAATTTTCTATTTTTTTTACTGATAAAGTTATCACATTGATATAAGCGAAAGCTATTTAACAAACATGAAATATAACTGGAAGAAATACTTTAAAAGTTTTTAAAAAACACCTATTCGAACTCCTTGCTGATATCATCCATAGCGGTGAGCACGTCACAGATGCTGGCCGCATACAATCTTACGTCATCAGATTTTTTAATCTTCAAACTGGCGCAATACAGTTTCTTATACATGACCGTCATTTTCTCGTAATCCTTATTAGATTTAGATCTGCAATACTGTATGACGCTTTTTAATATGAAATTCAATCGATTCTCGTAAAGGCAGAGGAGGCTGTGTTCGTCTTTCAGCGTTTTCTCATCACCGTCCTCGGACTTCGGAACATCCTTTTGGTCTTCGGGATCGCGGTCTTTTAAGACCTTCATTATGGAGTGACACTGCCTCAGTAACTCTATTGCATTCTGGAGTGCCTTCAGCTTGAGATTCGGTGATACTGAAAAAATAAACATGGTTACATTTTAATTTTCTTGAAAATGGGTAGTCATTCTCCCTCAAATGACAACCTGATGGTAAGTGGACACAACCACCCATAGGCCCCTTACATCGCTCATAAGCCACCAACATTGGTAACGATGTTGTGTCCCCGTGCGTGTAGTTACGCTGGCTCACTCACCCTTTAAACCGGATCACAACTATACTAAAGAAAAATATCATACACATTTTTGTAACAATTATTACAAAGTACATATTATTACATAATTATGTAATTTTATTGTTTATACAATGTTCAAGGCTCTTTTTTCTATTTATAACGACATTTAAGTATTAAAACACGTCGATCCCATCATAAAGTGATTTAATTTCACGTGATATTTTATTATGGGCCATATAATTAAGTCGCGTGAGTCGCCTGACATTGTCAACTCATCTCTATGTACGTGGCGACCACAGCTAATATATATTACTAATTTTAATTACGATTTAAAATAAAAATAAAAAGATTTGAAAGAAACTGCGTTAGAATCGTAGAACATTTAGCACAAATATTTTTATAGCTTTTCTAATATTATAAAGCTTGAAGAGTTTGTTTGGTTGAACGCGCTAATCTTAGGAACTACTGCCCATTTATCGAGAAACATTACGCTAAGAAAAAAATGTTGCAAAAATGGGGAAAATGTATTCCTTTTGAGCTTCCTTGCATGCGCCGTATGACAGAATTGTTCCTCGAACAGGATCTTATGGAATAAACAGTAACAAGTATTGTACCATTTTGAAATCATAAATAAATACGCTATGTTTTAAAATAATAGTCCCACGGTAGTGCAGTACTTTTTTTAAAAAAAAAAACAGGTCAAGTGCGTGCCGGACTAGCGCACGAAGGGTTTATCTATAAAAATGGCAAAAATCATGTCTGTTGTATCGGAGCCCCACTTAAGTATTTATTTTATTCTGTTTTAGTAAAATTTTTTTATGTAAGAGAGGGCAAACGAAAGATTGGTCACCTGATGGAAAGTGACTACCACCGCCTATGGACAGCTGCACCATCCGAGGAGTTGCAGATGCGTTTCCGGCCTTTGAGAAAAGAGTACGCTCTCTTCTTGAAGGTTTTTATGTCATATCGGGTCGGAAAAGTCGCTGGCGAAAGCTGGTTCTACGGAGTGATTGTGCAAGGCTGGAAATGCCTTAAGAAACGCTCTGTTGTGGATTTCGAGACGTCGAGGTGGTGCGGATGGAATTCGGAGTTCTGGCGCGATAACCGGTGGTGAAATTCAGCTGCCGGGACTAAACCAAACAACTCGTCAGAACACTCCCCGTGATAAATGCGATAAAGGATGCAGAGTGACCCAACATCTCTACGCAAATTCAAAGAATCAAGCCGGTCGGTAATTGCTTGATCGTCGACAATTCGAACTGCTCTACGTTGAATGCGGTCAAAAGGAAGAAGCTGGTACTGGGGAGCTCCCGTCCAGAGGTGAGAGCAGTAATCCATGTGGGGCCGAATTTGCGCCTTGTAAAGTTTTAGGCGATGGGCCGACGTGAAGTAGTCTCGCCTTGTTGAGCACTCCAAGCTTTAGAAGCCAATTTGGCTTTAACTTCCAATTGACCGCGGAACTGAACAATGTTCGAAATCTCGACGCCAAGTATCCCGATACTGGCTGTGGCAGCGAGGGGAGTATTGTCGAAATGAGGGGATATGACAAAAGGAGTCCTTTTAGCGGTCAATGCGCAAACTTGAGTCTTATTGGGGTTGAATTGGACCAAGTTCAGTCGGCCCCAGTCCGAGACTTTAGTTAACAAGGTCTCGACTTCAGACACAAATTTGTTCCGACACTCGTTGACGTGTTCCCGAGAAATATTAGCATGGCTGGTGTAAAGGACGTCTACAGTCCTGTCATCCACATAGCAGTGAATGTTACAAATCATTGATATCCAGAAGAAACAGTGTAGGTGAAAGAACGCAGCCTTGCGGAACACCAGAATTGACGAATTTTAAGTCAGAGCATGCACCGTCGACAACGACCTTGATGCTCTGATCTGCCAAAAAACTGGTGATGGAAGCTTCACGAGTAGCGCTTTATGCCATACCCGATCGAAGGCTTTCGCTATGTCCAGACTGACTGCTAATGCCTCCCCCGTGGACTCAACTGCTGTAGTCCATCTTTGAGTAACGTTAACTAGAAGATGACGAGCTGAGCGACCCCGACGGAAGCCGTACTGGCGGTCACTAATCAGCTGATGCTTCTCTGGGTACCGCAGGAGCTGGCATTTAATAATGGACTCCATTATCTTGGAGAACAAGGAGGTGATAGCATTAGGCCTATAATTAGTTGGATCAGAGCGATTGCCTTTTCTAGGGATCAGGTACACTAAAGCAGTGTTCCAAGAATTCGGGACTACGCCTAATGTATAGGAGTGACGGAAAAAAAGGCAAAATCGGCCACAGATCTCCCCGCATGATCGGTGGTACGTGATCCAAGCCATTCGTCGTGGTGGGCGTTAAAGTCACCAAGAATCACGATCTCTGCGGCTGGGATCTGGGGCTGCTGCAGCACGGAAACTGTAGCCCGTTGGATGTGCTCAACGAGCCGGTCAGTTTCGTCATTACCGCTAAGGCACGCGTAGATTCGCGGATGATCATCGCAGTCTACGCGCAGCCAGATAATGTATAGGTCCCTCCCTTCAAGATGGGCGAGCCTTCGAGACCAGATATCCTCTCTGACGTAAAAACACACCCCCCCCCCCGTGGTACAAAGGAATGTTCCAACTTGTACCCCGGGTAGGAGAGGAGTGAGGTGTCCGCCGGAGACAATATCTGGGTCTCGGTTAAAAAGAGCAAGGCCGGCTTTGCCGTCTCAAGATGGAATGGATGGACGGCATTTAAGTTGGAATTCAGTCCCCTTATGTTGCAGAAGTCCACAACGAGGGTGGAAGGGGTTGCCTTAAGATGCCTGCTCCGTTTGCCCCGACCATTTAAGAGCCCAAAATTGATCTCCCCCCCCCCCAGCGCGGCGACGTGCTCCAGGCGCACGGTGAGGAACATGGCGGCGTCCTCGAGCGCGGCGACGGTGAGCGTGCGGCGTATAGTATATATAGTGTATATAGTGTACATAGTGTATGTAGGCGCGAGTTACCGGCGGCGTGCGCCTCCAGCGCGGCGACGTGCTCCAGGCGCACGGTGAGGAACATGGCGGCGTCCTCGAGCGCGGCGACGGTGAGCGTGCAGCGTGTAGTATATATAGTGTATATAGTGTACATAGTGTATGTAGGCGCGAGTTACCGGCGGCGTGCGCCTCCAGCGCGGCGACGTGCTCCAGGCGCACGGTGAGGAACATGGCGGCGTCCTCGAGCGCGGCGACGGTGAGCGTGCAGCGTGTAGTATATATAGTGTATATAGTGTACATAGTGTATGTAGGCGCGAGTTACCGGCGGCGTGCGCCTCCAGCGCGGCGACGTGCTCCAGGCGCACGGTGAGGAACATGGCGGCGTCCTCGAGCGCGGCGACGGTGAGCGTGCAGCGTGTAGTATATATAGTGTATATAGTGTACATAGTGTATGTAGGCGCGAGTTACCGGCGGCGTGCGCCTCCAGCGCGGCGACGTGCTCCAGGCGCACGGTGAGGAACATGGCGGCGTCCTCGAGCGCGGCGACGGTGAGCGTGCAGCGTGTAGTATATATAGTGTATATAGTGTACATAGTGTATGTAGGCGCGAGTTACCGGCGGCGTGCGCCTCCAGCGCGGCGACGTGCTCCAGGCGCACGGTGAGGAACATGGCGGCGTCCTCGAGCGCGGCGACGGTGAGCGTGCAGCGTGTAGTATATATAGTGTATATAGTGTACATAGTGTATGTAGGCGCGAGTTACCGGCGGCGTGCGCCTCCAGCGCGGCGACGTGCTCCAGGCGCACGGTGAGGAACATGGCGGCGTCCTCGAGCGCGGCGAAGGTGAGCGCGGCGCGCTCGTAGTGCGCGCAGGCGGCGTGCAGCAGCGCGCGGCGGCGAGGCCCGTCGGCCGGCGAGGCGCGCAGCTGCGCGTGCTGCAGCGAGCCCAGGCGGTGCTGGATCATGGCGGCGCGGAACTGGTAGAGGTACTGGCGCGGGCCCGGGCTCAGCGGGCAGTGCTTCAGCGCGTGCCGGAACGCCTCCGCCACCTCGGTCGCGTCGGTGCCGTACACGCCGGGGCAGTCCTGCATGAGCACCGCCCTCGTGTAGAGGTGGCAGGACAGCTCCCAGGAGACCAGGTCCCACACGGAGACGGCGCCGCACGACTCCCGCGGCCCGAGCAGCTTGAGCGCTGACGAGTACAGCTCCTCCGCCTGGCCGTACAGGTTGCGCTTCTCGGAGCTGCACTCGAAAATAATTCAACATTTTAGTTGCTTTATTTAACAACAGTGTCAAGAATGCCAACAAATATAGAAAAGAAGAAAACTGACATGTGTGGTTCTGGCAGTTCGTCACTGGATGGCGCTAAGTGTATTTTCGTGATTTTCTGAATCGCGATGGCTAGATTTTTATTTTGTTACATAAGTCAAATGTACTTCTTGAAATAAATAGAGTTTTGAGTTCAAAGAATATGTGGTGTTTTAGTCAAATAGTGCAGTGTTGACATTCTGGTGCCGAAACCCGGGAAGAAAGGATTGTGATTGTGGTACGGACTCGGATTTGGAAGTAAAGTGATTAGTGATGAACTATCGGTTAAAATAGAACTGAGTGCGCTGAAAGACTTAGAAAATATCGTGCCAGTGTAGAACTTAAATAATTCGTGAAGTGCGGTAGAGACTTAGAATAATTTACATAAAAAAGGACTTCGAAAAATTTTGTGCTTAGAAAATTTTCATAATTTGGACTTGTAAAAAATTTCGTGATTATATTTTGGACTTTGGACTTAGAAGAATTTAATAAGTTGAAACTTTAAAATGGAGACGATTTGCTTAAAACAAGAAGATCAATTAGAAAATTTATAGAAGGCACTATAAACAAAATATTTACAGAAGTAACTATAAAAAGTCGCCAAGAGAAAGAATTACAAGACCATTTATAGAAGCGAAACTTAAGCATTTAGAGAAATTATATACAATCTTCTTTAATCAACATGCGGAAATAATGTCAAAAGTGGCAGTCACTGAAAAATTGAAAATGAATTATTTTAGAAACGAAATATTTGACAAATATGAAGAAATTTATTTTAAATATAAAGCCAAATTGAAAGAAGATTTAGAGCAAAAGTCTATTTCCAAGAAAATTTCTCCCACTCAGCCAATGAACACGTATGAAGTGCGATTGCCCCAGATCAATTTGCCAACATTCTCAGGTGGCTATGATGAATGGCAAACTTTTTATGATTTGTTTGTGTCTCTTATACATGAAAACGGAAGTTTGAGTGGTGTTCAGAAGTTACATTACCTAAAGAGCAGCATTTCGGAAGAAGCAGCTATTCTTCTTAAAAAATTGTCTACTACAGAAGTGAATTATGTTGAAGCTTGCAAAATGTTGATTAAACGATACAATAATTTATGATATAATACTAATGAGATAATGAAGAAGCTATTTACTCAAAAAAATCTAATAGGAGAGACGGCGGTTGGTTTGAAACAACTCTTGGATACTACATCATCATGCCTGAAATCTGTCAGTAACCTGGGCATAAAAGTTGAAAATTGGGATTTATTCATCAACTATTTAGTGGTTTCAAGGATGGATCGAGAGTCTCGCAAACAGTGGGAGGTGCAAGTTAGCCAGTCTGAGTCGGATAGTTTACCTACGTGGAAGGATTTAACTGAGTTTTTGGAAACACGCTTCAGAACTTTGGAGATGATAAATCCTTCAAGACAAATAGTCAAACCAAAATCCTTTCATTCCACATTTGAGAAAAATGGAAATAAATCATGTATTAATAATAACACCTGCACTATGTGTTCTGGATCACATATTCTATATCAATGCAAGCAATTCGCTAACAAGTCTCCTGATGAAAGAAATGAGTTTGTGCAAGCAAAGAGACTATGTTTCAATTGCTTGGGACATAATCATTCTGTGAAGTTTTGTCGTCAATCTACTTGCTGTCGACGTTGTGGGAAACGACATCACTCTTTGTTGCATATTGAGGGAAAACAAGAATCAACTCCTGAAGAGTCAAAGGAGCCTTCCGTTTCAAATGAGAGAGAATTGAAGATATCAACTCATTTTACACAGGAGACAAATAGAGAAGCATTATTAGCAACAGCTCTGGTCAAAATCAAATCGAGAACTGGCTATTATCAGGTCGTACGCGCTCTTATAGATCAAGGTTCAGAGACTTAATTTATAAACGAAGCTACTGTTCAAGCCTTGAGCCTCAAGCGTACGTCAGTAAACGGAGTTATATCGGGAGTAGGAGATGGACATACACGTACAAGAAATTCTGTTTCATGTGTACTAGAATCACGATATAATTCTTTTGCAATTTCAGTTGATGCATTTGTCCTGAGTACACTAACTTCTTTCTTACCAACTAATACAACTTCAATAACGGACTGGTCAGAAATTGAGAATGTATCACTGGCAGATCCGCAATATGGGGTACCAAACAAAGTTGATATTATATTGGGCGTCGATATCCTCCGACAAATAATGTTAGAGGGTCTTAAAAACATCCATCTAATCGTGGCCTTATTGCGCAAAATACAAAATTAGGTTGGATTTTTTCAAGGCGAATTCATAAGATCAGTGAATCAAATCCCAGAATTATCAGTCTTCATCTACAAGTAAAAGAGGATCAATTATTAACCAAATTTTGGGAAATTGAAAGAGGATCAGAGAGTATATCGAGAAAAATGACAAAAGAGGAGATAAAATGTGAAGAGTTTTTTGAAAAGAGAACAACAAGAGATGATGATGGAAGATACATAGTGAGAATGCCATTTGCAGAAGAAGATCCGCAATGTTTTAAGGGTGAAACGAAAGAGATTGCACTAAGGAAATTTAAGTTACTAGAAAGGAAGTTGGTTAAGAAGCCAAACTTATACAATGATTACAAGAAAGTGATAGAAGATTACATTGAACAAGGTCATATGATTAAGGTTTCTGATAGAGATACAAATTCAAGAGTATTTTATCTTCCTCATCATGCCGTTGTAAGGGAGGGTACTTGGTGGTAGAGCTTTGTGCAAGCTCGTCTGGGTAGGTACCACCCACTCATCAGATATTCTACCGCAAAACAGCAGTACTTGTTATTGCTGTGTTCCGGTTTGAAGGGTGAGTGAGCCAGTGTAATTACAGGCACAAGGGACATAACATCTTAGTTCCCAAGGTTGGTGGCGCATTGGCGATGTAAGAGATGGTTAACAGCTCTTACAACGCCAATGTCTATGGGCGTTGGTGACCACTTACCATCAGGTGGCCCATATGCTCGTCCGCCTTCCTATGCAATAAAAAAAAAAAAGCATAAGGAGACTACCAAAGTACGATGTGTCTTTGACGCTTCTTGTAAGGGCACTAATAATGTTTCACTGAATAGCTGATTTATCTTAGGTCCTAAGCTTCAACATTCGTGGCAGATATTGTACAAATGTACAGGCAGATTCGAGTACATAGTGATGATACAAATTGTCAAAGACTTCTATGGGGATTCGATCAGAGCAATCCAATAGAATCTTATAAACTTCTTAGACTTACGTTTGGTTTTTCATGTGCGCCATATTTAGCTGTAAAATGTCTTCAACGACTAGCAATAGATGAACAATATAATTATCCCATAGCAGCTAAAATAACATTACAAGATTTTTACATGGATGACTTACTAACGAGGGGTGATAATGAGGACGAAGTTATTCAGATCTACAAACAACTGAATAAATATCAGAAGAGTGGCTTGAATTTCGACAAGACTTGATCAATGTGAATGGCTTAGTTATTCCAAGATGGCTACAAGTTAATCGAGGAGATGAAATAGAACTGCACGCATTTGCTGATGCCTCTCAAAACGCCTATGCTGCTGCAATTTATATGAAAATTAGAGATGAGAAAGGTAATGTCAAAGTACTTTTGATCACTGCAAAAACCAGAGTAGCTCCAATTGAGAAATAATTATCAATCCCACGCTTAGAACTGTGTGCAGCTCTTCTGGCATCACAACTAATTTCCGAAGTGTCACAAATCCTTAACCGCCCAAAGAAAAACTAAGAGCTTGGGCTGACTCAACCGTCGTGTTAGCATGGATAGGTGGCGAGCCAAGTCGTTGGACGACGTTCGTCGCTAATAGAGTGTCTGAAATATTATCGATTCTCAGCCCAAACCAATGGAATCATGTGAACTCAAAAGAAAATCCCGCTGATTGTGCCTCAAGAGGTATTCAAGCCAAAGAGTTAAAGGTTCACAATTTATGGTGGTTCGGTCCAACTTGGTTAAGAGAAATTAGTGAATATGAATCGAGCAAATTTTTGAATAATGAAGAACAAAGAACCATTAAAAACTTGAATGCTGTTTTTCAAATAAGAGAAGATTTTCTGTGGACAAGGTTTTCAAAATTAATTAGACTATTGCGAGTTTTATCTTATTGCAGAAGTTTTGTTATGGAAGGTACCAAAAGGGGAGAGAGATATGAAAGAAAATATTACGACAGAAGAAATGGATAGAGTTTTACAAGTTTGTATAAAAGATTGCATTATAAGAGAGAAATTGATAAACTGAAGTCTGTTGGTTTTGTTCCAAAATCAAGTCAGTTACACACTCTTTGTCCCATTATTGATGATAACGGTATTTTAAGAGTCGGTGGACGAATTGAGCAGTCTCAAGAATGTTTTGATAAATAACATCCTATAATATTACCTCGTTCAAGTCACCTTACAAAACTTCTTATTGTTGATGCACATTTAAAGACATTACACGGAGGTCCACTAGTAATGCTTAACTATTTGAGCCTAAGGTTCTGGATATTAAGGACAAGAGATCATGTAAAAAAGACCTATCGAGATTGTATAACATGCCTGAGATATTCACATCAGAAAAGAAATCCATTCTTGGGACAACTCCCTGCTGTGAGATTAAAACCAGAGAGAGCATTCAAATCTACGGGAGTGGATTTTACTGGTTTCATTAAAATCTTACAAAGGCTATATTTGTGTTTTTATCTGTATCGCTACGCGAGCTATTCACTTAGAAGCCGTCTCGAGTTTGTCTTCAGAAGGTTTCATAGCAGCATTCCGAAGATTCGTATCCAGAAGGGGCTATTGTAAGGATTTATACAGCGACAACGGTACAAATTTCGTGGCGAGCTGACAAACAATTGAGAGGGATGTTTGATAAGGCGACTTCGGACTTCCCTAAAGAGGTTAGCGCTTTGTTGGCAAATTAAGGTACAACTTGGCACTACATACCGCCTCAAGCACCGAATTTTGGAGGACTTTGGGAGGCTGGTGTTCGCCAAACAAAGAATCATCTAAAACGAGTCATAGGTGATACTACTCTAACATATGAAGAGCTTTCTACTTTGCTTACTCAGATAGAGGCTTGTCTGAATTCAAGACCAATATCTCAATTGAGTGATATTTCAGATGATCCATTGCCACTTACACCGGGTCATTTTCTTATCGGATGGCCACTTATAACCATACCTGACGAAGACTTCTCCAAAGGTCAGATCACTGGGATACAGCGTTGGAAATTATTACAAAAGATGTTATATGATTTTTGGAAAAGATGGTCAGTCGAATATTTAGTAATGTTAAATCAACGGTACAAGTGGGCTGTAAAGAATGCTGAACCAGAAGTTGGTGATGTTGTTATTATCCAAGACCAGAATCTACCACCAGCCAAATGGTTGCAAGAATGCCAATAAATATAGAAAAGAAGAAAACTGACATGTGTGGTTCTGGTAGTTCGTCACTGGATGGCGCTAAGTGTGATGTCGTGATTTTCTGAATCGCGATGTCTAGATTTTTATTTTGTTACATAAGTCAAATGTACTTCTTGACCTACCTAGATCTTTCAAATTACTGAAAGCATATAGACAAAGACCATTGAGATATTTAGAATATACTCACTTAAAGTTCCCCTGGTCGCAATGTGCCTTGAACCTCATGTACCTCGCCTTGTTACAATACAACAGAGCTAAATTAGGCACATCCTTGACTTCCTCGAATATCGTCGTGGCCTCGTCGAGGCACTCGGAGGAGCGGCGGGAGAACGTCAGGAATTGCTCTCGTAGTTGCTTCACTTTGGGATCCGTTTGATCATCTTCATCGACGTATTTTATGTAGATCTCTGTACGTGCAAGTACGTTTACATTTAGTTGTTACCTTTCTTCAATGAGAGCTTCGATCAATAATGTACTAGATTAGCGGTAAGCGCTTCCAAAACGGCCCGAAAAGTGAGAACATAATGTCGTTTGTGAGATTATTTCAAATTAGTATGATCCGATCATAACTTATTGCTAACGAAATAAGGTTGAATATGGAACAACCGTTATTGTACATTTCCTATGTATTTTGATTGAAATTAGTAAATCGTTTTACATCGTTTTCTTCATTATATGGTCGATGCCACATTTGTATTGTTTTTGTTCGTGACGCGTTATCTAGTAGTATTGTTGTAGACGGTAAGCGTGTCGCGTACTCACGCTGCGCGTCGTGCATGTACCGCACGGCCAGCTCGTTGCAGACGGACGCGCGTCGCCGCAGCAGCTCGGCCCGCTTGTGCGTGACGTCAGCCGCCGCGCGCTCGGCCCGCTCGTAGTAGCGACACGACGCCAGCATCGACTCCGTCTCGCTCTGCGGGAGCGCGATCTCTGAAACGGAACGATGTACAGTCGACCCGATCCCGGCTCAAATTACACTAACGTTAGAATCAAACTCTTGATGATAAAAGAGAGTATATCGTATGTACTTGTTTATACAGGATGTAACAAAATTCGCGTCCGACCCGTGAAGTTGTTATTATGTATCGTTAGTCGATTCTATTTATGTAATCATTTTTAAAATTTTAAGCAAAAATTTTACCCCGAATAAAATTTAATTTAACTAAATAACGACAATCATAAGTATAAGAATTACATTTTTATTTTAAGCAACATCACGTATCTCAACATAAAAAAATGATATAATAAAACCTCAAGTGAGAAATACTCCTACTATTTTTCTCCGAACGAAACTCCCATATTAAAAAGACCAGCTCACCTAATTCAAACTCATCCCCCGCTTCACCATCGATCTCCTCCGCCATATCTTTTTCAATCTCCAATTTTATCTGACCATCGATATCGTGGTCAGTTTCGAACTGCTTCTTGAACTGCTCCAAGCTGGCCCAATGTTTGCTGAGTTGGAAGAAATTGTCGCCAACTCTACCGATGAGACAGCCAGCGTCCACGACGCGACTTTTTATAATCATATTACTCAACAACTTTTGACATTTGCTGGCCAAATCGATATATTTAAGGGAAAAGCCGAACTGTTCATGTGAGTAGCTGTATTCGGCCAACGTTGCATAAGCGAGACATATTTTTTCGTATAGTAAAGTCTTCAAGTGGAGTTTCCACGCGAAATTGTCATCTCTATTGGGTTCGTGCCAATTTGGTAACGTGTTATTCTCCTTTCTAACTAATATGGCGTTCTTGTCTATGTTAGATTTAGACTCTATCAAACAGTTTCCAGATTTGTCCGTGTTTTTCCTCTCTCTCTTTCGTCTCCTGCTCCTCGATACGTGCTCTTTCGCGTCCTTGCCTCGTTTCAACGGTTCGTAGTTCATTGAAATTGGTTCATAGGGATTCGCCATTTTAGGATGTTGCTCTTCAATTATGATTTGTTGTCTCAGTCGTTCGCGTTCTTCTTCCTTTCAATAAATACAACAATTAGAGTAATAAATATCCTTGATTTACTTTAAAATGTATTCTTAAGCTTATATAACTTACCTTCGATTTGTCAATAGTGAGATGATGCAATGCCTTGAGTCCCTTGAGGGCGTGCTTCAACGCCCTTCCGCAACGAGTTGCCGGTTCGAGTCCTAAGCCTTTATTGTCATCTCTTTTGATTTTTTCATTCTGAAAAAAAGCAATTCTATAATCATGAGCTGATGCCTCTGTTGCAGGCTGCGTGGTCCTGATGTTTGGGCATATATGACAGGATGGTGTGTGTGTGTGTGTGTGCGTCTGTGTGTGCGTACCGTGCGTCGCGCCGAGCGGCGGTGGCCGATGTCGCGCAGCGCCAGTCCGCGCGCGCCTGCACTCGTACACTGCAGCGACAACGCCGCACCGCCCGCCGCACTCGTGCGCTGTACGGGACCGTTGTATTATAAGACAAAAGCTATTACTTACTATTTAATATTAAAACAATATTCTTAAAGTTAATATAGACAAAAAGCTACCCCGTGATAGTCATCCACGACCACGAACTGTAATAAAGTTTTCATGTTTCACAAGTATTTAGATACGAGATTCAAATTAATTGTGCGATTAGGGCCAGACTGAAGTTAGTCAACATTGAGCTATACCCTATTCCAATGGCAATATAAATAAATGTAAACACACCGTAGATTTACAAATTGCATGCGATTGTCAAATCGTTCTGCATTATTATGCACTGTAAACTGTTCTTAATAATTTTCCCTTATTCATAATACAACACTATTGCAATTAACTAGTTATAACTACATTAATTTAACTTCCAAAGTTCCGAATACAACTTCGCGGACATTGAAAACGCCATCATTTCGCGTATCCATAGTGAATGTCATAGATTATTCAAGATGTCGACCAATGAAATCGCGTCAATTGATATCGATGACCAATGATATCGCATTAATTCGGTGTCAATTTTTTTTTATTTATGTTTATTCCTGTTGTGGTTGGAATAGGCTATAAGTAGAAACACTTTTATGACACTCCCTAAAATACAGTCGATAGAAAGCGTTCAACGCCGCTATCTATCGACGCAATTGTCTCTTACAATTCGAGGGTGTTGGTGTTAGTGGAACCACACGTCGCTGTAACCGATCTAAGGCCTGCAGTAAGTACTTAGCGGAGCCATCCAAAAGGTGCGAGCAATCTACAACGCAAAACCGCACCTGCTTTATGTATAAATAGTTGTAGCGTGAAAAAACGCCAGACCTTGTTCAGAACTCCGATGTGATCATTTGGGGGTTGATTTAGTGCCACAGAGGGAAGGAAGAAGAGAAAATGGTGATGTTTTCGCTGTGAGTTACCTGTGTTTTTTTTGGCATTAAACTAAACAAGATTATCAGAACAATAAGTCCTAACGTCCTATCGAGTTTCCACTCGCCCAGCATTAGCCAAGCACTATCATCTGCACAGCAATGTGTGTGCCCAAAAGACAGCCTATCATTTATATGCAAATGTCACTGACTCTATTCGAAAACTATGAAACCTACAGTCAGTTCATGTAAGCCCTAGTGGCTTATTTACCTCAAGAAAAATATTAAAATACACAATATTTATAGTTTACGTATTGTTATTCTTATTAAAGTTAACACTAAAATTCATTACCTTCTCTGTTGCATCGTTCACGATCTCCACATTATCGTCAGAGCACTTGTTTCGCTCACACTCGTTGTCTCGCTCACATTCGCCGTCTCCTTCCGACTTAGTGTGGGGGGGGAACTCGGCGTAGTCCCCGAAGTCCGATTCTTCCTCGGAATCTGAACTTTCATCTTGAAATAATATTGTAACGATTAGGCAGTGATTCTTGTTTACGATTCGATGTATGAAACAGCTGCCTGTATGTGTCACAGCTAGGTAAAGGCCATCTTACCTCATGAGAACAACGATAAAGAATTACGATGAGGAATTTCATATCCCAATTCTTGAGTGAAAACCAAGCAAATGAAAACGATTTATTCCCAGTTTTGACTTATAAAACTAACTGACCTTTGAAATTGGGACAAGCAGGATTTGTAGTCGCCGGCACGTACAAATCCGCTAGCATGTAGTGCGAGGAAGCCACGATCTGCGGATACCGTTCCTCTTGCAGCAGTTCCACGACGTGTTCCAGCAGCTGCCGCACGTGCTTGGACCTGTTCATGAGCCGCATGTTCCTGGCCACTCTGTACAGGAGCATGGCCACGGGCGTCGTGAACGGGTTGTCCATGTCGTCTGGACAGAGCGACGTCAGATCGTACAGCTTGACGACGTCGTCGTGGGGCCCCTTGAACAGCCAGTAAGTGTGACCAGCTTTCGTGGCATTCGATTTGAGAAACGATAATATATTCTGTGCCACGTTTCTTATGACTTTCGGTGAAAATCTCGAATTTTCCATATTAGGCAAGTCTTCGGTTTTCATCGGCTCGTACTTTTGTACTATTCCGTCTAGATGGTAGCACATTAGAACTTCAGGTACGTTGCACATCAAGTTGTCCAGCCAGTAATCTATACCTGTCAGTACGTTTATCGGTTCCTTGGCGTCTCGTAAACGGAGACTGACGCAGGGTCGGTCTTTGTCACCGAATATTGGCAGATTGGTGCCGATTAACATGTGAATTTCTTCAAACGTCCATAAGACGTTACGGTTGAAACTCTTCTCATTGGTCGGCTCTTCTGGTTTGGTGTCGGGTTCGGGGAGAAAAGGCCCTTTGGAATAAATATAAACAAATATTTAAGTGAATTTGAATAAAAATATATTTATTTATTTTTTTATTGTATAGGAAGGCGGACAAGCATATGGGCCACCTGATGGTAAGTGGTCAGAAACGCCCATAAACAATGGCATTGTAAGAAATGTTAACCATCGCTTACATCGCCAATGAGCCATTAACCTTGGGAACTAAGACGTTATGTTCCTTGTGCCTGTAATTACACTGGCTCACTCACCCTTCAAACCGGAACACAGCAACAGCAATACATATATCAAATATGTTAAAAATTAAAACATCCATACCGGCTAAGCACATGGGAGTATGAGGTACAACACTAGGTAAAGGCTGAGGTCGCTCCACCACGCTGTGAGACAGAAACTTATGCGTCAACTGTAAGGCTGAACTGGGGCTCGGGGCGAATGTCAAAGACATGCGTTCCTGTAAACACATATTATATGCCTCTTATATATTGCTATATTCAATAGATACCATGTTTGTATATCAACTTTTACATTTTTCACCAAAAATTTATATATATTTAATGTTGATTAAGAAAAAAACAAATGAACTTTACAAATAATGATAAGTAAAAAGAAATAAATATACAACCTTTTCTGACATTGTTTTAAGAATGTTTTCATAGAAGAAATCTTTCAGCCAAGACCATTCAGACTTCATTAAGTACTCATAAACATCAAAATCATCTAAAAGTAGTGTGTTTTCTACTCTGTGCACCATCATGCTCACCTGAAACAGTAATTAATTTTAAATACAAGAAACGATAGAAAATTTAATGGCATTATCCCGTTCAACTTATTACATACATAATCATATAAAAGTTATTTAAAAACAAAAATGATTACATATTGCATTTTTGTTTTTATTTGATTTGACTTATTTGTTTGATTGAATCGAATGATAGGGATCTTATAAAAGCACCTTAAATTATAATATTACTTGATAAATCAAACAATTGACAAAAAACAAACAAATGTTTGACGTACTGTTCCATTGGGCTGGTAGGGCAATTTAAGTAATTTTTTAATGCATTCCGCATCTGAAATAACATCAACTTCGCCGACACAGTCAGGAAACATATGCGCCATTCTAAAACTGTGGAGCAAACATAAACATTTTAATCTCCTACTAATCAAGTTGAACTTAATTAAGGCTTTAATGTAAATACTCTTATAATATTATAGAATAATTAAATTAGGCAACTAGAATGAAAAAATTAAATTAAGAAATTGGATGGCTAAATACTGATGATATCTCCATTCACTCTTATTATCCCAGCACCCGCCCTAGCCTATGATCAGGGTAATGCGAGATTGTCTTTCAGCTCTCTGTGGTTGAAGCATTTATTACAGGTAAGTTGCATTACAGTTTATTTTATATAAATAATAATTACCATGAGTATAAAAATCAAACAACACTTATGTACCGCTGAAAATTGTTTTTACCATTGTTTACGTTGAGTAATAATTATTAATTGCAAAAATATCATACCTTGAAAGTCCACTATCCCTCGTAATAATCTGTTTAAGACCATATGTATCAATCCCACCCCAGTTGGAAGGGGGTAGGTTGAGATCTGTGTTACATTGAAGTCTAGCATAACCCACTGGACTTTGAAATGCTGTATATTTGACAACCGCTGTTGACTTAACACCAGGCGATGGGCTCCGGTCCTGAAAAAGAATTATATTGTAAACAGTTATTTTATATTTTATTGTTTTAATTAGTACATTATTCAATAATCACACTATAAATACATTAACTTAATTATTAAGAGAAAGTTGATTTAAATTTCAGTCAATATGTATGTTCATATAATAAGTTTAGTTAAGAATTTAATTTACCATAACAATTAAATTTAAAATTATTTATATACATAAACGATTTTTGATTTTTTATATTATAAGCTGCAAATAATATTCCTTAGTATTTGAAACTGCTATTAATATCTGGGGCTAAAGTATATTTATTATTCATGTGGGTTAAGATAGACAGATGTTCTAGAAAATGTGAGAATTTTAAGAAATCCGAAATACAAGGTGAAATCAAGAAGTTTGTAAACAATGTCGGAATTAAATTATATTACCTTGTTGCGGTCAGTTTCATTCTCCTTCTCGAATTCATCCATATTTAATTGTTTAAATTTCCTAATACACTAAAGAATAATTGAAATAATAACTTTAATCAGTCAGATTTTTCAAGTGAAATATATTTGGCACTACAGCTGCTGCGCTGCATGTATAAAAAATAACGCAGATTTTTATCTGTCTTTCAATGCTGTCAAACTTAAACGTAACAGCCTTAAATAAACCTTAAATATTAGAAATGTGAAAAAATAATATCATTAATTTTCGTAGCTTGAATAGTTTTTTCTAATTTATAGTAAAGCTTTATTTAATAAACATGCATCGATATATATTCTTTATTTTTTAAGAGAAAAGGAACGTTCACAAAGCTTAGAGATTTCCTCTCAATCGTCGATACACTACATCGATATTTAAGAGTAATATTATAAATTATAATATAAATTGTGTCACATAATTTAATAAATATTGTTCGGTCTTTTTAAACTGTCTATAGAAAAATCGTATTTCTCAAATGATAAGTAAACCCTTTTATCAAGTTACCAAATCAAATATCATAAATACGGTACATACGTATTTATATTCATCTTTCCTCGTTATATTTGAGTTGATTCGAAAATATCGATATAGAAATTAAAAATATATAGTCAACTCTGTCAACTTTGAAGTTTGAAGTTTGACATTTAAAAATAAATAGGTACCTTTGGTGTCTGAAACCTAGTAAATATTGTACTTTTCCATTTTAGGAAAATTAGTACCTATTTATTAAAAAATAATGCTCATTTTATTTACATCAAAATATTTTTAAACTTAATTATAATAAGAAGTTAATCATAGATGGTTTTGTAACATAGCTTGAACACTTGATGTCAAGTTTTATAACCTAAACAAAATAAGATTCTTTACAAATTATAATAAAAATGCGATTATCCCTACGTTTATTATCGCCTGTTGTGCAGAAAAGACCATTTTATATTACAACGCCGATTTTTTATGTAAATGCCGGTAAGATATTTAAATCCATAAATATACAACTATTTTTTTTTAACAATGATGTATTATTAATAAAAATTAAATCTAACCTAGTATTTTCCGTTTACTTGATTATCTTAGACGTTACTTTAGCTTTTAAAAAAAAGATGAATATAAAAATTTTGTAAATTGACATAACCAATAATACTGACTTAAAAGGTTCTAAAACTTCATTAAAGATTTGAACATGTTTTATATCTTTTCATTGTTATAAATATTCTTTTAGCTCCTCACTTGGGCCACTTATACACGGCAGTGGTGGCAGATGCAATACAACGCTTTGAGAAACTAACAAACCCTGATTGTAATGTTATATTTAGCACAGGTAATAAATAATCTTTAAATAAGAGATTCGTATAATCGTTTATTTTGTGTATTGGATGGATTTTCATATGAAATTAAAAAACAAAAATTGATTCTATTTTAAATTTATTGAAAAAAAAAATGTATGTATTCATAATTACACATATATTTCAATTACAGATATATTGGTTATGTATATGAAAATGTGAAATGATATTTTTTAAATTATTTAATGAATTGTTATATTAGTGTTTTTAATTCACAGGGACAGATGAACATGGTACCAAAATCCAACAAGCTGCTGCCCAGGCTAATTTACCTTTACAGAACTATTGTAATAATATCTCTCAGGAGTACAGAGATCTTTTTAATGACTTTGAAGTAGGATATACAGATTTTATAAGAACAACCGAGGAGAGGCATAAAAAAGCTGTGCGGCACTTTTGGGTTTGTTAATTTATATTCTCTTTCACTGATCTCAATATTTGGCAACCTTTTATTTAACTTTATTTTAAGTATGTGAATAGCAAGTTATTTTTAAACTAGTCCCAACAGATTGTGAGCAAACTATTCATTTAAAAGACACTTTACTTCACTTGGTGGTAGAGCTTTGTGCAAGCTCATCTGGATAGGTACCACCCACATCAGATATTCTACCACTAAACAGCAGTACTTGTTATTGTTGTGATCTGGTTAGAAGGGTGAATGAGACAGTGTAATTACATACACAAGGGACATAACATCTTATTTCCCTAGGTTGGTGGTGCATTGGCATTGTAAGCATTGGTTAACATTTCTTACACAGCTAATGTCTAAGGGCATTGGTGACCACTTACCATCAGATGGCCCATACGCTCGTCTGCCTATGTGTCCTATAAAAAAAAATCATACTCTTTTAATAGTGATATTTATATATACTCTTTAATGATGCATACAAATAGACACAGGCAAGAAAGATGTGATACAACAGAAAAGGAATATCTAACAAGATGTTTATTTGACTTAATATATTTTTTTAATTCAAAATAATATGCATATCAATGAAATTCTATGTACAGCTTAATCTAAGTTTTTGTCAAAATACCAGTAATTAATAATGATTTATCAATCAATATTTCAAAAATATCAACCATGATTTTTTTAATTATCTTTGCTTTCACGGCTTTGGTCTCACAATTTACATCCATAAACACCAAAAATTGCAACATAGAGAGATTACAATTCATTTATAAAACAATTTCAGAAGAAATTAGTAAAACAAGACTATATCTATAAGGCAAAATATGCAGGCTGGTATAGTGTTAATGATGAAGCTTTTGTTCCTGAGTCACATACTAGAGAGGAAATCACTAAAGATGGAAAGGTGGGGAACTCAAAAGTTTTAATATAAAAAAATAGATATATATCCTTTTTCTACTCTGTTCTATAGAATAGTGTAATAATATACTATATACATTAATTATATTATATTAATTTTGTGCTAGCTATCCAATGTTGCCACTGTAATGGTACTTATTTATTTGTTCATCCATGTTTTTATTTTATCAATTACTTTTTTGTAATGTAATGTTGAATTAAATTTAATAGTTAATAATGATTTAAAAAATTCAATATAATTAATCTCACTTAACTCAGAGAAATATAGTTTAGTTATATTTGAATAAAACAAATGTTTTCTTACAGATAAAAGTGTCTGTAGAATCCGGCCACCAACTTGAATGGACTGAGGAGACAAACTATATGTTCAGATTAAGTGCATTCAAAACACATCTCCAAGACTGGTTGAAACCAGGTGAAATACAATAATATAACTTTTAGTTTCATTAATCTTGATCAAAGTCAGATGAACTAATTTATGTTATATCTTAGTGCTCATTGGTTGATTCTAGCCGAATAGGCGACCAATGAGAAAACACTATCAGTCATATAAATAAATATTACTTTTGATATTTTCATATAAAACTGGAGGTAAATAATTATAGAATATTGGTGATGAATTTAGTTTTCTTATTATTATCATCGCAATTTATCGTTTGTTTTACATATATTACTTCCATAATGAGATGGCTGAATTATTGTGTTTTGTTAATTTTAATCTGTTATCACAAACATTTAAAATTGATGAAACAAATTTAATTTTCATACAATGTACATACTAAAACATTTTCATAGATGGAGTAATTCAACCCAGTAAGTTCCAGAAGCAACTTCAAGACTTTCTTGCAAGTGAAGCATACTTTCCTGACATCTCCGTTAGTCGTCCTTCCTCCAGAGTACATTGGGCTGTACGGGTATGTAAGACAATTTTTTAAAAACTTTAATAATCAAAATAATATATAAATATTGTAAAAAACATATTGACTATGTTATTCTAGGTGCCAGATGATGAAGAGCAAAGTATATATGTTTGGCTTGACGCTCTGATCAATTACTTGACAGTATGTGGTTACCCGGATGAGGAGCAACTGATGTCCCGACGGGCCTGGCCCGCTGATGTCCATGTCGTTGGAAAGGATATTTTAAAGTAAGCTATATACTGAAGTACAGTTTAATGTTGTGAAGTTTATTTGTTTGATATGGTATGGTAGATTTAAGTATGAATGTAGGAAATTAAAGTATACGCCGCTCCTTCCAGGTTCCATGGTATCTACTGGCCGGCGTTTCTGATGGCGGCTCGCTGGCAGCCGCCGCGACGCCTCGTGTGCCACTCGCACTGGACCGTGGACGGCTGCAAGATGTCCAAGTCGCTGGGCAACGTTGTCGCTCCCCGCAGTGTGCCGGCGCCCGCCGCGCTGCGCTACGTGCTGCTGCGGGAGGCCACCTTGGCCGACGACGCTAGTGAGTGCCAGTGTGTGTGCGTGTGTGTGCGTGCGTGTGTGTGTGTGTGTGTGCGTGTTTGTGTTTGTGTGTGTGTGTGTGTTGGTGGAAGTCGAAAGCATTTAGATACATTTTGTACGTTTCTGTGCCATCTGGGATAATGACACTCAGTGTTAACTGTAAGGCCTGAACGGATTTTATTAAAATAGTTCTCCTCAAATTATAGACTACAGCGAGACGAAGCTCGTGAATATCGCGAACTCCGAGCTGGCGGACACGCTCGGCAACCTCGCGAGTCGCGCGTGCGGCGCCGCGCTCAACCCGCGACACGAGCTGCCCCCCCCGCACGCGCACGAGCTGCGGGACGTCGCGCGCCGCGAGCCCGCCGCGCGCCTGCTGCGCGCCGTCGAGCGCCTGCCCGGTGAGTGTCCCGCGCGAGCCCGCCCCGTGTGTCCCGCGCGACCTGCCCCCCCGCACGCGCACGAGCTGCGGGACGTCGCGCGCCGCGAGCCCGCCGCGCGCCTGCTGCGCGCCGTCGAGCGCCTGCCCGGTGAGTGTCCCGCGCGAGCCCGCCCCGTGTGTCCCGCGCGACCTGCCCCCCCGCACGCGCACGAGCTGCGGGACGTCGCGCGCCGCGAGCCCGCCGCGCGCCTGCTGCGCGCCGTCGAGCGCCTGCCCGGTGAGTGTCCCGCGCGAGCCCGCCCCGTGTGTCCCGCGCGACCTGCCCCCCCGCACGCGCACGAGCTGCGGGACGTCGCGCGCCGCGAGCCCGCCGCGCGCCTGCTGCGCGCCGTCGAGCGCCTGCCCGGTGAGTGTCCCGCGCGAGCCCGCCCCGTGTGTCCCGCGCGACCTGCCCCCCCGCACGCGCACGAGCTGCGGGACGTCGCGCGCCGCGAGCCCGCCGCGCGCCTGCTGCGCGCCGTCGAGCGCCTGCCCGGTGAGTGTCCCGCGCGAGCCCGCCCCGTGTGTCCCGCGCGACCTGCCCCCCCGCACGCGCACGAGCTGCGGGACGTCGCGCGCCGCGAGCCCGCCGCGCGCCTGCTGCGCGCCGTCGAGCGCCTGCCCGGTGAGTGTCCCGCGCGAGCCCGCCCCGTGTGTCCCGCGCGACCTGCCCCCCCGCACGCGCACGAGCTGCGGGACGTCGCGCGCCGCGAGCCCGCCGCGCGCCTGCTGCGCGCCGTCGAGCGCCTGCCCGGTGAGTGTCCCGCGCGAGCCCGCCCCGTGTGTCCCGCGCGACCTGCCCCCCCGCACGCGCACGAGCTGCGGGACGTCGCGCGCCGCGAGCCCGCCGCGCGCCTGCTGCGCGCCGTCGAGCGCCTGCCCGGTGAGTGTCCCGCGCGAGCCCGCCCCGTGTGTCCCGCGCGACCTGCCCCCCCGCACGCGCACGAGCTGCGGGACGTCGCGCGCCGCGAGCCCGCCGCGCGCCTGCTGCGCGCCGTCGAGCGCCTGCCCGGTGAGTGTCCCGCGCGAGCCCGCCCCGTGTGTCCCGCGCGACCTGCCCCCCCGCACGCGCACGAGCTGCGGGACGTCGCGCGCCGCGAGCCCGCCGCGCGCCTGCTGCGCGCCGTCGAGCGCCTGCCCGGTGAGTGTCCCGCGCGAGCCCGCCCCGTGTGTCCCGCGCGACCTGCCCCCCCGCACGCGCACGAGCTGCGGGACGTCGCGCGCCGCGAGCCCGCCGCGCGCCTGCTGCGCGCCGTCGAGCGCCTGCCCGGTGAGTGTCCCGCGCGAGCCCGCCCCGTGTGTCCCGCGCGACCTGCCCCCCCGCACGCGCACGAGCTGCGGGACGTCGCGCGCCGCGAGCCCGCCGCGCGCCTGCTGCGCGCCGTCGAGCGCCTGCCCGGTGAGTGTCCCGCGCGAGCCCGCCCCGTGTGTCCCGCGCGACCTGCCCCCCCGCACGCGCACGAGCTGCGGGACGTCGCGCGCCGCGAGCCCGCCGCGCGCCTGCTGCGCGCCGTCGAGCGCCTGCCCGGTGAGTGTCCCGCGCGAGCCCGCCCCGTGTGTCCCGCGCGACCTGCCCCCCCGCACGCGCACGAGCTGCGGGACGTCGCGCGCCGCGAGCCCGCCGCGCGCCTGCTGCGCGCCGTCGAGCGCCTGCTGCGCGCCGTCGAGCGCCTGCCCGGTGAGTGTCCCGCGCGAGCCCGCCCCGTGTGTCCCGCGCGACCTGCCCCCCCGCACGCGCACGAGCTGCGGGACGTCGCGCGCCGCGAGCCCGCCGCGCGCCTGCTGCGCGCCGTCGAGCGCCTGCCCGGTGAGTGTCCCGCGCGAGCCCGCCCCGTGTGTCCCGCGCGACCTGCCCCCCCGCACGCGCACGAGCTGCGGGACGTCGCGCGCCGCGAGCCCGCCGCGCGCCTGCTGCGCGCCGTCGAGCGCCTGCCCGGTGAGTGTCCCGCGCGAGCCCGCCCCGTGTGTCCCGCGCGACCTGCCCCCCCGCACGCGCACGAGCTGCGGGACGTCGCGCGCCGCGAGCCCGCCGCGCGCCTGCTGCGCGCCGTCGAGCGCCTGCCCGGTGAGTGTCCCGCGCGAGCCCGCCCCGTGTGTCCCGCGCGACCTGCCCCCCCGCACGCGCACGAGCTGCGGGACGTCGCGCGCCGCGAGCCCGCCGCGCGCCTGCTGCGCGCCGTCGAGCGCCTGCCCGGTGAGTGTCCCGCGCGAGCCCGCCCCGTGTGTCCCGCGCGACCTGCCCCCCCGCACGCGCACGAGCTGCGGGACGTCGCGCGCCGCGAGCCCGCCGCGCGCCTGCTGCGCGCCGTCGAGCGCCTGCCCGGTGAGTGTCCCGCGCGAGCCCGCCCCGTGTGTCCCGCGCGACCTGCCCCCCGCACGCGCACGAGCTGCGGGACGTCGCGCGCCGCGAGCCCGCCGCGCGCCTGCTGCGCGCCGTCGAGCGCCTGCCCGGTGAGTGTCCCGCGCGAGCCCGCCCCGTGTGTCCCGCGCGACCTGCCCCCCCGCACGCGCACGAGCTGCGGGACGTCGCGCGCCGCGAGCCCGCCGCGCGCCTGCTGCGCGCCGTCGAGCGCCTGCCCGGTGAGTGTCCC
Organism: Nymphalis c-album; assembly: GCA_963151315.1. Lineage (NCBI taxonomy): Eukaryota > Metazoa > Arthropoda > Insecta > Lepidoptera > Nymphalidae > Nymphalis > Nymphalis c-album. The sequence goes on from OY720609.1 coordinate 7,614,364, forward strand.
GCGCGAGCCCGCCCCGTGTGTCCCGCGCGACCTGCCCCCCCGCACGCGCACGAGCTGCGCGACGTTGCGTCCCGCGCGATCACGAACCCATCGAGTGTCTCCCCGCGTAGAGCATATGGCTCTTACTTTTACTACTTAAAGAGTGATACTATTTATTTTTCCAGTAAAAGACATTACTGTAGATTCGTTCTATAATGTTTTCTGACGTATTCCTTTTCTCATTATATAATGGTAATGTTTTCATTCAACAGAGATCTGCCATCAACACTACTCAAACTATCAGTTCTACAAAGGCGTGGACGCGGTCATCCACGTGTTGCATTTAGCGAATCTATTTTTCGAAACCATGAAACCTTGGGAACTGAAGAAGAAACCGGAAGGTCAGAAGGAGTTGGACGTCGTACTCCACATCACTCTAGAAACTCTGAGAATATGCTCAATTATATTACAACCTATTATACCGAGTTTATCGAGTAAACTTTTAGATAAATTACAAGTTCCCAAAGATTGCAGATACTGGCAACACTGCGAGGAACCGTCGTGGAGGATAAAAGGTGCCATATTCGAAACAAAAAACATTCAAAGTGGTAAATTCGTGTTATTTCAACGGATATATGTGGATAAGAAAAATGTTCAAAAGAAAAAGGCGATTGTGTGAAAATAGATATTTAAAAAGACTGTTTTTAAATTGAGATTAGTTATGTATGTATATTATACAGTGTGTAACAAAAACCCTGTCCGACCCGTGATGTGTTTAATAGGTATCGTGAGTCGGTTCTATTAACGTTATCATTTTTAAAATAATAAGCAAAAATTTACCCCGAATAAAATTTAATTAAATGAAGAATTACATGGCACTACAGGCGCGGACGCTCGGTAGCTCTTACCTATCGGGTAGTTAGGACAGGAGGTCATGACCTCAGTTATCCATGTGTTTACCACCACATTTTTTTTATTGGAAAATTTTTGTGTTTAATATTTTGGATACAATAGAACAGAGTCAGGATACCTAATAACAACTTCACGGGTCGGACAGGGTTTTTCTTGCACACGGTATATTATCCAGTTATAAGTTTATTTATTGTTGTGTATAAAATGATTAGTTTTTTGTTGTTTAATACGTTTTATAGTTCTTCCTAATAGAATATTTATTGTACGAGAAGTTCTTGGAAAATGGTGCCACTTAATGGAGCGGTTGAGCGATCGTATAGGTCGACAATTACACGTTTCGCTACAGATCAGCACCTCTAGACAAGTGGCTTTAACGTTAATAGAATAGAATAGAAAACAACAATCAATGTATGAGATTGACATTCGCGTTCGCCATTTCGAGACGTTTCGAGTCGAACGCGAATGTCAATCTCATACATTGGTTGTTGTTTTCTATTCTATTCTATTAACGTTAAAGCCACTTGTCTAGGGCCCCAGACGCGCCGTTTAACCGCACCTTAAGTTATTCCAATGAATCTCTTCATATATTTACTTAATATTTCTTGCTTTTTGGTAACAAACATAAAGGAAATACTATCAGAAATCATTGATCGGTGCATTTATAATATCAATTATGTATTTTTAACGTGTGCGACTGATTTCTTTGTTAGTTGTGAAGATAGGTTGTTGAATAAAATATTTTATTATTATTTATTATTATTCCAATCTCCTTATAAGGATCTTCAACTGGTTAGCAGATGTTAAAAATCAGTCATTTAAAACTCTAAGTATGTCGATATATTGTTTAAATTTATTAAAATACACACATATTTATGTAAAATTATGTAAAGTAAAAAGTAACAGCCTGTGAATGTCCCACTGCTGAGCTAAGGCCTCTACTCCTTATTTGGGGAGGTTTTGGAGCTTATTCCAACACGCTGCTCAAATGCGGGTTGGTGGAATACACATGTGGCTGAATTTGAGTGAAATTTGACACATGCAGGTTTCCTCACCATGTTTTCCTTCACCGTCAAGCACGAGAAGAAATATATACACAAATTAAGCACTTGAAAATTCTGTGGTGCGATCATCGTTTAAGATTCACGCGTTGTAGCCACTGGGACAACTCGGCTTTTTTTATTAACTAACTATAACTATAGTTTGATAACTGCAATTAGTTTATAAACTTTGGACCCCATTGCACAAAAGTTTGACTATTCTATTTACTATTTTAAAAATTAACTCTTAAATTATTCAAAATATGCCCTTTAGTTAAGGCCACCGTGTTCTATTCTATCGTGAACAGCACCTGACATTATTACATTATGGTCCGGGAGGCAGCGTTGCATTTACAAAAGTCATAGTAAGCCGGCTGATGTTAACATAGAGAGTAAATCTTATATAGCTAATAAGAAAACCGACCGTCAGCTGCCCAAGTAGCGGTGGATTTGGCTGTGAGAAAAGGTGCGAAAGTGGTAAAAAGAAGAAAAAAAATTAATGGTATTCCGTCCTGAATAGTAAACATCATACTAAGCTGGAAAATAAGCAATTAAGCAATGTCATAGTTAAATTTCATCCGGAATACTATGACTTTATTTTTCATATGTTTTTACAAGTTCATGCGGCCAGCTGACGCATAACTCCCCTCCACTGTGCCGTTACTGTGACGGTTATTTGCCAGCTCAGCATGATAACTATTGATGCAAAAAGTTTCAGCTCGTACTATGACGTTTTTTTTTCCTATTTTTCTAACTTTCGCACCCTCCCACAGCCAAACCCACCGTAGGTGCGCCAGCTGACGCTTGGTTTAATTTATTAGTCATTCGAGTTCTATTGAAAATTATGGCAATCCATCGGATGAAAAAATGCAACACTACCGGGAGGTAGTGTTGCATTTTGACCATTTGACCATTAGAGTTGGAAAGGAAAATTAAAACAACAATTCTATATCGGAGTCAATTTATTTATGAATACGCTTATTAAATAATAATATTTGCATCAAAATACTGCAATAACGACTAACAGTATTAAGAAAGCTAAGTTTACATTCCACTAAGACGCAAGGTACAACCGGTCACGTGTTCAAATGATCGTCAAAATTCGACCTTATCCTATCGAAACAACGTTTAAAATCGCTTGCATTTGATATATATAATTATGTCACGTGACTCACCAGAGTAAACCTCTTTACCAATATAAATAAAATTAATATCTCAATACATTTAGTCGAAAATGCATCTATGAGTATGATACAGGCTTGAAAAAATATTGAAGAGTGTAACGGAACGCAATCTATGCGCATATGAATAACATTTTTAAAAAAATTGTCTTGTCTAGTGTATCCTTACCTTTATACGTGACATTTGTACAGCAAAAAAGTATTAAAAAAATCGTTCCGTTACACGCTCCACACTCACAAATAAATCCATACAAATCCAACGGTTACGAGTGTATTGTAAATGCTAACAAGTTCTGCGTTTGTGCTCGACTGTACATCAGAGAATCACGACAACAATATTAATAGTTCATGTACATGGATCAACATTTTATTGCTTTCCATATATTTTCGACCGGAGCGCTTCTTTAGGAACTCAATCGCCACAACACCGTTCCGTTCACCGCACCACCGTACACCCTTATACATATTGCTACATTAAAAAAAAAAACTATTCTATGGCGATCTGAACTTTTGGAATGGAACAAGCAGTCGGCGAAGAGCTACGGCGACGGAAGCGACGTAGAAACAAACATTGTGCGACACTATTCGTTTATAACAAATGTTGCCGTTGCGAAAAAGATTGCGACCACAGACCTCAGCAGTGCTAAACCCTGAGCAAAAGTGCTTCGCTATTACACCTACATGTGAGCAAATTGACACGTATTTAAAAAAAAAAAAACTATTTATACAATCTAGAACACTCCCGACGGTCCAATCTTTTCCACAAGCCGGCTCCCGACTTATGATTTACTTACGCGTATTAGTAACATCGTAACGCCAATACGTCATCGAACAGGCATTATTAAAAATCGAAAAATACAATTAAAACGTACACATCGAAATGCATTAATACTTACATCTAATACAATATGGAAGTTGTTTACTGGCAATGTACAATATGGCGTCGAAATTTATACGAATAAATTTGTGCATCTTTTAAAGGATATTTAATTTAAAAAAAAAACGTTAATCACGACCTTATATTGGAGCTTTTAAAGTCTAAACCAGGGTTTGCCAACATTATCTACGCCACGTCTCTAATTCCGATAAAAAAAATGTATAATGGAAGTAGATTTTGAATTAACTGTCGTTGTAATCACTTGAACTATAATTAAGCACCATTAAATGTATCAGTATATGTATGTTTAAAAAAAAAAGAGTAAGAATGTAATCACGTCCCTTTAGTTGGGAAACCCTGATCTAAACTATACTAAATATAATTCGATATAGTGACGATATAGTGAACAAAATGTCATGACAGGGTTCTACGAAAACTAAACATTACATAACATACTGCAGTTTTGGGCAAAATGTAATCAGATTAATGATTAACGATTACAACATGTAATTATGTATGCAATATGCAGTTAGTATTACATATTAACATTAATTGAATCTGATAACATTTCACCCAAGTCTGATATACTATTCATTATATTTCTCAACAGATATAAGTATAAATCAAAGCAGAGATTTTCAATTCAATTCATCATTTGACACACAACACTTCATCCATTTCCTTATACAATAATAGTTTTAATTTAAAAATATAATCAAAATATTTAGAAGCAATTTTTAAAGATATTTTTTTTTATAAATTTTCAACGTATTTAAAGGAAAGCATACGTCAATAATGAAATATTAAAAATCTTATCGAATACGAAAAAAGTTACATCCACAGATTATTAAAAATATTAACATCATAGAAAAAACATCGATTTTTACGACCTCAACTTTTAAATATTATCATTTTCATAATTATTGCTCGATTTAACATTTAGTAGTAATTTCTGCATCATAATGTCATTTTAATTCTATTACATTTACCATCAAAAAGTAAAAAAATAATTTATTGCATTGAAAATAAATAGGCTTTTTTTCTTTCGTGCCGTTCCTATGCCTACGACATCACTATACCAGCTAACTATCTCTCGATTCTATTTATCTAACATGTACCTCCATCATCATTCGCTATAAGTTATCGATAAAGAAAATACTTGCACTTTTTTCAGCTGGCTACATCGTCTTATCCAAAAAAAAAAGCGATACGTCAAACCGCTTCCTAGTTACGTTAAAATTAACTTCGATGAGAATCATTCAATATATCAATCAATCAATCCAATTACGAACGAACGAACTCACACAACCGTAACGACAATACGAACACATATAAACGCGATTAAGCATTTTTTATCAAATATTCGGTTCTTAAAAATTTTTTTACAATTAAACGTAATCAAATAATAAATAATATCAACACGTTTAACATTTTAAATAAATAATACCCCGATTTAAGCTTTAATATATAAACGATTACGCATAATGAGGTATATTATATATCGATAAAGATATGTATTTAACGCATCTCGAAAATTATAAATCGTTAAGAAAAACTTAAACAAACAAAAAATTAATCTCCTTAATTTTTTTTAATTAGCAAAATTTTATCGTACGACAAAATCGCTTCCATCGGGGTGTCAGATAATAATATACTCTATTACGATACAAATAAGGTTTTTGTTCGTTTAATACTCACGTTTGAGCTCGTAAATAATACGTATAAAATGAAAACATCAGTCGTCGGAAAAAGAAAATCATCAAAATAACCTCTCAATGTACAAAAACGGACTCGATTAAAACAAAGAGTCGGCGTTCGATAAAAACTATTCAAATTTGCACGGTTACCTTTATAATACGTATATAAAAAATTGTTCTTAAACTAAGTTGTTCATGAACGTTCCATTCGAATACAGCGCTGCGATTACGTAAATGCAATAACGAATACTTTGGATCTGAACGAATGTCTGATACGTGTCGTCGGCGTCAGTCGGCGAGAAGTAGAGTGAAGTGAGTTACGAGACGTCGGGTGCGACGCGTGCGCGGTCAGCTGGCGGGCGCGGGCGAGGCGGGCGCCAGCAGGTGCGCGGGCACCACGACGGGCCGCAGCCGCGCCGGGACCTTCTTCTGCGGGCACAGCGTCTGCAACAGGGCCGCACACTTCACACCGGGCCTAGGGGAGCCTCTACCGCACGATAGCTGTACCTACTCAGTGTCATGTCCCAGTTTAAAAGGTGAGGGAACGAGTAACTATAGCCACACGGGACATGACTCAGTTACGAGGTAGGTGGCGCATTGACTGTATAAGCAATGGTAGTATATGAGCGCGCGTACCCGTCTCGCGAACACGAAGCAGCCCGTGTCGGTGTCGGCGGGCGCGCTGGGCGGCGACAGCTGCAGGTCCGCCGTGCGACTCTCCTTGCCCTCCTCGTCTGAGGACGGTATTCGTTATTTTTATAAGTATATAATATTAATAACACATTACCACCAGAACACATCTTATACATTGGAGTGAATGTTGAGACAACTGTTTGAGTTAAATATACTTCGACACTAGGTGGCGTTGTAGAAAATTAACTACTTTATCGTTCTACTAAATGGTGAGGCAATTATATACAGTGTGTAACAAAAACTCTGTCCCATCCGTGACGTGGTTATTTGGTATCGTGAGTCGAGTTCTATTTATGTAATCATTTTTAAAATACTAATGTTAAGCTGCATATCCGGAAGTTCTGGGTTCCAATACCAGGTCTGAGCAAATCCAATAACATGTTATTGGGTTTCTCTGTGGAAAATTCTCAGAAGTGGACACTAGTTTGGCAGTTGAAGTTATGCGCGCTCCTGTCCCTAGTTAAGCACGTAAAGCCGTTGGTCCTGCGCCTGCACTCTTTCCGGTCATGTCGGATTGCCCTTCCCTCGGGTTATGATAGTTAGGGAATAGAGAGTGCACCTGCGTTTGCGCACACGCTCGTGCACTATAATATGTCCTGCGTAGGAAGCTAATCTCTCTTGAGATCGGCCGCCGGGGCCGAAATCGGTCCGGCATTATTATTACTAATAACATATAAGACGACTGCAACGGTACCGACCCGACGCGAAGACGTTGAGCTCGGCGAAGCAGCCCGTCTCGATCATCTCGCGCTGCCAGGGGATGGAGACGGAGCCCGTGTTGAACTTCCCGTAGAAGGTGTCGTCGGCGGCGTCGAGGTTGACGCCCTTGACGGTGGAGAACTGCTCGATGTCGAGCACGTCCTTGGCGTACACGGCGTGCGGGTCGGGCACGAAGGGCGCGGCCACCATGCCGGCCTCGAGGCGCGCCCAGTTGAGGCGCGCGAAGAAGCGGTGCTGCTTGACGAGCGCGGCCCCCCGCCGCCCCGCGCCGCCCAGCCGCCCCGCCGCGCTCTTGGCCAGCAGCGCGCCGCACAGCGCGCGCGCGCACTCGCTGAACTTGTGCGAGTAGCGCTCCGCCTCGTGCTTGACGCGCCGGTCCACCTCCTCGCGCTTCACCTTCTCCTTGCGCGCGCGGAAGGGCGCACGGCCCTCGATCATCTCGTACACGAGGCAGCCGAACGAGAACCAGTCGGGGCTGAACGTGTAGCGCTCGTTGTCGATGACCTCGGGCGCCATGTAGCCCACCGTGCCCACCCGGCCGCGCACGCTGCCGCCGTCCGGCACGTCCACGGCGAGCCCCAGGTCCGAGATGCGCACGTGGCCCGCGTCGTCCAGCAGGATGTTCTCCGGCTTGCAGTCCCTGCGACGCGGGAGTTATCGTCCATCGATTAGAAGTATTAGCGATTTGAGTTACTGTTTTCTAAAATGAATATCTGTCTACTAGAGCTTTACTAGTTAGTGCGTCAGGCTCGGTACCTGTAGACGATGCCCATCTTGTGCAGGTGCTCGAGCCCGCAGGCGACCTGCGCGGCGTAGAAGCGCGCGCGCTCGAGGCCGAGCCCGGTGTCGGCGCCGCACATGTTGTAGATGTGGAACTTCAGGTCGCCGCCTGCGCACCGACATTACGATTAATGCTATATACTATATTTTATACAATACTAAGGTGAGTGGGTGGTACCTACTCAGACAAGATTACAAAAAACCAATCAACATTACAAACTGTATGAAACAGACATGTTTAATTCAATCTAAACGTAATGCGGACACAACTCGCAGAGCAAAGTTTAAAAATAAAATGAGATGAAAACAAATTAAAAAGAAAATATTACAAAAATAGTTAAAATATAATAATTAGTCTCTTGTACACTAAGGCTCACCGTTCATGATGGTGAGTACGAGACACAGCGCGTCCTTCGTCTCGTACGCGTACGCCAAGTTGACGACGAAGCGAGAGTTGATCCGCTGCAGTATAAGCTTCTCCGTGATCACCATGTTCTCGCCTTTCCTCTTCTTTATTCTTTTCTTTTCTAACTTTTTGCACGCGTACATCTTACCCGTCGCACGTACCTACGGACGCATAATATGTTGTTGACATAAATGACTTATCCAATATGTACTTCCTTAATATTGATATGTCCAAGGGCCACGCTACCACTAATCACTTACCTTGAAGAACCTTATAGAAATTACTGTAACCGTTGAGAAGACACTAGGCAGGAAGTAATGACTCACCTGACACGCGCACACTTCCCCGAATCCCCCCTTCCCCAGCACGCGGTACATCCGAAACGTGTGCTGGGTGACCGGCTGCGCCTCCAGCCACTTCCACTGGAGGTAACGGTGGAAGTACATCGACCTCTCGAACTCTGAGAATGGATTGCCGGCGAGGAAGTTCTTCACGCATCGTATGCACTCCGTGAAGATGTCCTTCGAGCCGCCTGAAAATTTTACATAAAACATGTTTATATATAACTTAGGCAATAAATACTTTTAAAACATTTTTAAATCCATTATCGTCGTCATCATACGTCAGCCTGACTCCTGCTGATGAGGAGTCTGAATTGATGGATCAAAACAATTTTTTTTATAGCATAGGTGGGCGGGCGAGCGTGTGGGCCACCTAATGGTAAGTGGTCACCAACGCCTATAAACATTGGCAATGTAAGAAATGTTAACCATCGCACATCGCCAATGGGCCACCAACCTTGGGAACTAAGATGTTATGTCCCTTTTGCCTGTAATTACACTGGCTCACTCACCCTTCAAACCGGAACACAACAATACCAAGTACTGCTGTTTTGCGGTAGAATATCTGATGAGTGGGTGGTATCTACCCAGACGAGCTTGCACAAAGCTCTACCACCAAGTATTAAGTAACACTACATTTCTCATATATCATAATCTCGATGATAACAAAATTACCTTCGAGTAACTTGCTCGCGTCATCGATGACGTCAGCAGGGACGACGTCCGTGACCGCTTCCCCGTCCTCCGTCTTCAGGTACCGTCCGAACAGCTCGACGGCGAGCGACGTCCGCGTCTCATCCACCTCCACCTCGTACCTTTCCGTCTGTAAGTATTTCAATTATTACATCTCGATATAAAATCATAGACGGAGAGGAGAAGAGACATAAGTCTCCTCTGAACACAAGTTGACAAGTTGAGAGAGAAGGATGTTGTGCTCTATCGATTGGTCCACCTTGGTCAGCTTTGGTGACTACCGAAACTCATTTTATATATATTTCATAGAATTCTGGAAAACGAGGCAAATAAGTCGTATTTTTTTTTAAATATAATAATTAAGGTAGTTGGTATATGGGCCACCTGATCACGTCACCAAACATAAGACATTGGTGCTGTAAAAATTGATCACTATTCTTGACATCATTAATGAACCACCAACCTTGGGAACTACGATGTTATGTCACTTGTGCTTGCAGTTACATTGGCTCACTCATCCTACCGACTAGAACACAAAATTACCAAGTGTTTCGTGTTACAATATTTGATAAGTATTCAGTACGTACAGCCAGACGCAAAATAATAAAAAAAAAATAAAGAGGTAATATTCCATTATTAAAGTCTTACGACGTAAGCAATATTTTCATTTATTTATATAAATGTGTATTTTTTAATTATATATATATAAAAATAAACAGGTCGAGCTACATAATCATATATAGCTTGTTAAGGGTGCCTCGGCTACCCCTACAGACTGGATGTTCGTATTTTTATATTGTCACTCATAACTGGGTCGATCTAATTTCTTGATATAAATATGTTTTCAAATTACTCAGTGTAATTAAACAAAAGTTAAGTTATTTACGAAATATGCTAATACATGTATAAACAAGTTAACATATAAAAAACAATTAGTATTGTCCAGCTTCTCCAGGCGATTTCATCCGCTACTGCTACCCTTCGTGGGGTCGCGGCATATTGTTAAATAGCTTTATAAGTTTTATAACCAAGGATCAAATCTCAAGGGCTATCAAATGCAAAACTTCAGAATAAGCGCTATCGAGCTTTATTAAATAAGTATAGATTACGTTTAAGTTGTGTTACAACAAATTGATCGACCACAGATAAAACCCACATTTATAGACACAAACCAAACAAACAAATATTTTAATATAAAGTTTGTTTACACGTAAGACTTTCTTAATGGAACGGGGTTTTACATTATACCAACTTTTAACATACACGTAAGCTTTTCTTGTTATTCTGGCTTGAAGACCACGATGCGCAGATCTAGATAACGAAACGTATTTTACATTTAAAAAAAAATCATAACACTCATTAATGAAACATTCAGCTACGGCTCATTCATAAAAAAAAACAAATAGACTTATATAAATACTTTTTGAATCGGATAAAATTTTTGTTCGAAATTTGAAATATACTAAAAAAGCTTTTATTCAAACAATCAAAAACTTATTAATTTCCAAACAAGATCGAGCAATCATTACTACCATGCATTATTGTCAGTTATATATGTACACATATACGGTAAAGTAAATAAAGCTTATTGTTCACGAGGTAATTAATAAACGGAGTTGTGTCTTCCTCTTTCGAACGTTAAAACATTGATGACAGAAAGAGATAAATCAGTGTTTAACCTAATATTCGTTATATGACGTTTTTAAGTAAGGTCGATATATTATGACGTAGATTAATAAGAAAATGATAGCGCTCTTTATCATTCAAGGCAAGGTTGATGGCACCAGACCTCGTGGAAGGACGACAGTACGATGGACCGACCAAATAGAAACCACTACACGAAAAAGGCTCACCAATTATAGAGACATATGGCGAACAACATTCATGCTGATAAATTCGTAATACTACATGGCGACCACGACCGCTCTGACAATAGTGACACGAAGATGAAGAAGATTAACAAGTATACATTTATTGTCAGTTCAAGTGAATCTTAATAGATTGAAAGATTAGAGTTTTAACTTGGTGCTTTTATTTAAAATCACTATTTATTACAGCTGACAGTTAAAATCAATTAAACATAACCGATTAGAGTTTGTTGTGTTTACAATTTTGGACGTGACAACGTCTAATAAATCGATGAACGCTGGCTGCATGCAAAGGCTGACTCATTGTCCCGTTACGCTTGTGTCCCGATTGTACGCTTGCGCCGCATCTATCTGTTATGACGTTGTCACGTTAAACTATCGTCCGTAAACCGACTTTAGTCGATAATTTTTTCGTTTGCTTTAGTAGTTCTTAATTCAAACGTAATTTTTTATTAGGGTCGCTTTCCATCTTCCATGCATAAAAAAAATCATAAAAATATACTATTCAAGTCATTTTGTACAACAGTAGATACTTGTCTGATAAATTTTACTTGTTTTAGAAGAGAGATTTCCGCAAGTCTTGTGTTTAATATCAATTTATTTTCAATATATAATAAAATAAAAATATAGATAAATAAAGTATGATAAAGGACGATGCCAAGATTTATAAGAACTTCGGTCCTAATCCAAATAGCGACGTGTCTTTGGTAACACGTTTTATCTGCGCGAAATAAATGTTATTGGGCTATTACTGAAACTGCCATATTTAATAAAACATAACTGAACGGGCTAAGAATTAAGCGATAGTAACTTTTGTTCAGCTCGAAAATACCTATCCAACAGATGTATTAAATGTAGCTAATAGCTATTGGAGTTTGGGACCAAAGTTTGCAACACAAGGCTATTATTAGTAGTAGTACTTTATATCTAACTAGCTGATACCCGCGACTTCGTCCGCGTTTATTGATATATTAACAAAGTTTTCTTATGTACCAAAAAACATCAAAAAGATCGCAAGCAAAAATATACTTTATTGAAACATACTCGTACATCACTGAACACGCAATGCATATACAAATCGTTGTTTCTTGAAACTTTAATAACGTTTTATTAAATGAAGACATCACAATCATTTTTTTTTTGATAAGGCCCAAGTGTCTGAAATAAAATTTAGAAAATTTCATTGAAATCCATCCAGTAGTTTTTCCGTGATGCGCGCACAACTGCAGACCTCTATCATTTTATTTATATAGATAATAAGCTGAGTATATGTAGCGAATGGATACATAAGTTGAAATCATTCGTTGGTCCCTAGGTATCGACGTCTACTGACGTTCAGTGCGTGGACATCCTAACGAACCACCCACACGAGCTCGTGACATTGAGAATGTTACCACTTATCTACATAATACGATAAATAATTTAAAAATACATTATGCACTAACTGTTGTTAATCTGAAATTATTTAAATGCAACGCTGTAATTAATATAATAATAATAATATCCTGGGACATTATTCACACACGGCCATCTGATCCCAAACTAAGCAGAGCTTGTACTATGGAAACCAGACAACTCATAAACTACATATACTACTGTTTCTTGAGTAAATACATACTTATATAGATAATTACACCTAGACTCAGGACAAACAGACATGTTCATGCACACAAATGTCTGTCCTGGGTGGGAATCGAACCCCCGACCTGCGACGTGAAAAGCAAGTGTCATACCAACCACGCCAACGGGCTCGTCAAATTGAAACGACGAGTGTGAACCGAATTGAATGAATTAAACTCCGGTTCACAGCCGGTTGGCGTGGTTGGTATGACACTTGCTTTTCACGTCGCAGGTCGTGGGTTCGATTCCCACCCAGGAAAGTGGCGTAGATACTTGCATTTCGCGACGCAGCTCGGAGGTCGATTTTTTAAAATTTGTTTTTAAATGTGTCATTACATAAACAAAATATTAATGTATTTACCTATATTATTTTTATATTTTTTATTTTACTTACTTATATTCTATTCGTAGGTGAGAAACGAAATTGTTCTTCATATATTTCAATCAATATATATTACTTAAAATAAATCTAAATCATATACATTTTAATTGTATTTCGTTATGTACTTGCCTTATATTATTTTACTACATATACATATAATTGATTTACAAAGAAACTCAGTTCCAGCAGTAACATAGTCGTATATTTTACTAGCTTTGACCAGCGGTTTCGCCCGCGTGTAATTAATAAAAAATTTAATGAATAAAAATCAGCCAAGAACTTTCCTCGATAAAAGGACTATAAACCACAAAAATAATTTTTAAATTCGAACCTGTTCCTGAGATTAGCCGGATCAAACAAACAAACTCTTCAGCTTTATATATTAGTATAGACTATAGATATTAATAAGAATTCAATATACATAACATTCTTAACATTCTTAAAAGTCACAAAACATTCCACGCGGACGAATCTGATATATTATAAAGATTTTTCGCACAGTAACCAAAAAGCTAGTAGCTATAGTTTATTATAATATTTTTAATATAAGTTTCACAAAATAAACAATTTTACCACAAACAGATATATTTTCGATCCGAACGCACTCCGGTTCTAGTAGAAATATTACAAACGAAGTACAAACTTCAGTTAAATATGATATGTGATCGTGTTTGCTTCGGCGCCATGCAACGTCTACTCCTTATCTATATATTTGTAGTCGCTTCCCCCGAACTAGCTTTTCTCATATTTCTACATTTTTAAAACGTATGCTTATGTAATATATTTTTGTATTGCTTTTAAAAACCTTTTCAAAAAAATATATTTTTGTACTAGTAAGACTCGTAAGTACAGATAATTAGTTTTTTCTTTTGAATAACTAAGCCGAGATGACCCAGTGGAATAGAACGCGTGAATCTTAACCGATGATCGTGGTTTCAAACCCGGACAAGCACCACTGCATTTTCATGTGCTTAATTTGTGTTCATAATTCATCCGCTTAACTTTCATGTGATTAATTTTTGTTTATAATGCATCTCGTGCTAGGTGGTGAAGGAAAACATCGTGAAACCTGCACGACTGTGTCTTATATCACTGAATTTGTGCCACATGTCTATTCCACCGATTAGCATTGGGGCAGCGTGATGGAATAAAATCCAAACCTTCTCGTCAAAAAACGGAGAGGAGGCTTTAGCCCAGCGGTGGGACATTCACAGGCTTTTACAAAAATAACTAAGTCAATGTAAATAATATCTATGTGTGTAACCAAAGTGTAATAATTATATGTTTTGTAGAATAATATCTATTTACTCACTATGTTTAGGTAAAATCCCATGGCCGGGTAAAGGCTTTATCTCATTAAACGAAAAAAAATGGAGCTTAAATACACGTGTATTTCATGTCTTGTCATTCCACCGTGAACGACAAGAATTATCACACCCCGCATCATTGCCTCTGACGGTGACAGGAGCGCTGGTTCATTTTTCGACCAGAGAATCGGAATTGAGAATCAAAGGGGAAATACTAGTAGCATTCTTGCCACCATTCCATTCACGATTTGTACAGTAATTTTATTTTTAATTTTTATTTGTATTTATCTAAGGCTTTAACGTAAATATAAATAATTATAAATACAATGAATCACATGAAGATTCAGCGGCGCTTACCCGAACTCGAACCCGTTACCTCTATTCACTGCTTCCTTTATTTCGTTTAATATATGATCTTGCACAATATCGATCGTCTTATCTCCTAGTCACATGTTAGAAGCGACGAGTCGAAGATAGTGAACAAACAAACATATCACTGACCGCATCTAAGAAGCTGTTGTACTTGTGGTAGTTCGGTCGGTTCCGTTCGCAGAACTGTCTGAAGAGCAGCTTCCCGATCGGCTGCTGGTCCACCACGTAATCGTATTCTACATCTGGAACAAAATATCATTTCGTCAGTTTGTATGAAGACAATAACAAACGCTATCATGAATTTAACAATATCCGCGGAGTTTTATCATAATTTTATAATAGTTTATTTTTTTAATTTAATATTTTTAAACTTACAAATTTGTTACATAAATTAATAATTCGCCAAACTTTTTACTTTTTTTTATTGGCGAATACTACACTTATTTACATATGTATTATTTACTATAACATTATTTGGTACTGTTTGTTCTGGTGTGAAGGGTGAGTGAGCCATTGTGATTACAGGCACAAGGGCACATATTAGTTTTTTTTACCTTTTTTATTTATTATTATCCAAACACATAAAATAACAATTAAACAAAATAAAAGCATTACAAAAACCACAGAGGTTTGACATTAATGCCCATCTGTGCTTATTTTACTATGTATATTATACCAAAAAAAAAACAGGTATATATTAGTTGCCAAGGTTGGTGGCGCATTGGCGATGTAAGCGATGGTAAACATCTCTTACAATGCCATTGTCTATGGGCATTGGTGACCACTTACAATCAGGTGGCCCATATGCTCGTCCGCCTTCCTATGAAATAAAAAAGCCCACTTGAATGAAGTTATATTATTTTGATTTGACTTTAAATGTATAAAACATAAAACTGGTCATCATACTTGAACATATTATTGTTATTTAAAGGAGTTAATCTTAAAATTAAAACTCTTCGCTAAGTATTTATTTCGATATTTTTATACTGTATAGTTATAGCCGCTTTTTCCTATCGTTATCTGAGTTATTATATAAGATATTACATAGATCTTTTTTTATCCGTCCAAATCCGGGTCTATTCCCCGATCGACTGTAAACGATCCGCGAAATCCGTGGATTATAAAAAGGTCTGTATGGATTTTATATGTATGAGGTGTCGATGGATTGCCGCTATGATTCTGAAATATGTGATTCACAAATATTTAGGTAAAAGTAAGTAGCTGCCTCTCCTTTTCTGAGGTTTGGAGCTTATTTCACCACTTAGCTCCAATGTGGGTTTGGTGGAATACACAAGTGGTAGAATTTCAGTGAAATTAGACACATGGACGAGATGAATTATAAACTCAAATTAACATGCAACATGCACATGAAAATTCAGTGGTGATTGCCTGGGTTTGAACCCACGATCATCGGTTAAGATTCACGCGTTCTAGCCACTGGGCCATCTCGGTACTAGGTGCATGTAATATAAGTAATAATAATAAGGTCCTCCAGACCGATTTCGGTCACGGCGGCCAATCTCAAGAGAGATTAGCCAACTGCGCAGGAGATATTATAGTGCACAAGTGTGTGCGCAAACACAGGTGCACTCTCTTTTCTTTAGCTCTCATAATCCGATGGGACGGCAATCCGACACGACCGGAAAGAGTTCAGGCGCAGGACCAACGGCTTAACGTGCTTTCCGAGGCACGGGAGTGTACACACTTCCAACTTCCAGACTCCGGGCTGTTACTGAGAATTTTCTGACAGAAAACCCCAATAACTATTTATTGGCCCGACCTGGGAATTGAACCCAGGACCGCCGAGTCTGCGGCCTTATATCAAGCCACTAGACCAACGAGGCAGTCAGTGTAATATATTTATCATATTATATAATTCAACTAGCTAGTTTTATCTAGTGTACTATAAAAAAGATGAAGATTGAACATGAATGGTTGCCACTTAAACGTTTATACCCTGAAAGATAACGATCTAATGAGACTATCCATGATATAGATAGCCAACCACCCTTGCTCATGAACTACCTCTTTAATTATATAGATCGAATTAAAAAACCATTTTTAATGTGTAAACTAGATGTGTCCCCAAACCCTCAAATTCAGCAGCCTTATAATTACCACACCAACGATATAGTTAAACCTACATACCCTTCATATGTCGCCACTCGACGACACCGTGGAAAGTTAGTATAAATTAGAGTAATTAATTTCTAATTAATATCAATCGCTCGGGGACCGGTTCACGGATACCTTTTACAGTTAATTAAATATCAATTATCTATATACGGTTCAATTTAGTTGTATTTTTTTATTATAAGCGATAGTTGTTATAAAATAGATACAAATATATATTTCGAAAGTGACATTTGGAAGCGTGACCGTCCGTAAATTGGAACAAATATAGCAAATGAGTGTCAAGTTTTTTTGCAACCGTTTTTTATCTCTAAATAAATAAAATGATAGAGGTCTGCAGTTTCACGGAAAAACTACTGGATAAATTTCAATAAAATTTTCTAAATTTTATTTCTTAGACACTCGGCCCTTATCAAAATAAAAGCTATTGCGATATATTCATTTAATAAAAAGTTATTAAAGTTTCAAGAGACAGCGATTTGTATATGCACTGCGTGTTCAGTGATAAACAAAGTATATTTTTGCTTGCGATCTTTTTGATGTTTTTTCCTTCGTACATACTACAACTACAACAACTTTGTTATTAATATATTAAGCAACGCGGACGAAGTCGCGGGTATCAGCTAGTTATATATTCAATAAGATTATATTAACACTTATCAGTAGCCTAAAAAGCGAAGGCACTTGTTATATAAGCTTCTTCGGAGCGCACTGTAACTTCTTGTATAAATTTTATGTATATTTTTATTGTATGTCTTTTTTTTAGTTAGGCAATACAAAAATATATCATAGCATTTACTATTATAGATTTAGATGTTGCCACTGTAAACAAGCCAAGTATATATTTTACTATGTTTTTGTTACGCTTTCGACCAAACATCATGATATCTTGCAAACACGTTGGCTGGTGACCTGGTGTACAAAAAAAAACTACATCCTGCCCAACTCAAGCGAGGGAAAAACCATAGGCGGACACCTGTTGTTGTACTGAATTAAATAAAGTCAGAATTATTTTCTAGTTTACCGTCAATTTTAACTATCATTATAATTAAGCACTCAAGCCCCCGTGGATGTCGTTAAACTGAGCCTTCCTAACTTGGAAATTAAAGTGAACGTTCGGATCAAATTACCATAGATAAAATAAAGGTCTAGGTCATGAGGAAACAGCGGAGATGAAGTTGAATGATAACTTTATTATTTTATTAATTAACACTTACGTGAACACTGGACACGATCCATGTGTAAGTGACATTACAACCGACTCAATAACGAGGTTCTCGGTTGCGTGTTTGCATTTTTTTGACGTGACAACGTCTAATAAATCGATGGACGCTGGCTGCATACACGAAAAAGGATGACTCATTGTCCCGTTACGCTCATTGTCCCGTTACGCTCATTGTCCCGTTACGCTCATTGTCCCGTTACGCTCATTGTCCGCTTGCGACGCATCTATCTCTCTTTCACTCGATTGGCCTATGCGTCCGTCATTTCATCGATGTTTTGTTATGACGTTGTCACGTTAAACTATCGTCCGTAAACCGACTTTACAGACAACCATTTTTTTATATTTTATTAATTGTGGTCAGAAATTAATTGAGTTTAATATTATCTGACATGATGATACATGATAATCCAGAAAGTACTTTTGAGAGACGAAATACGAAAACATAACGTAAGAAAAACAATCGTTTATTTATATATGTAATAAAACTAACAATAATTTCCTTATTATTGTTTAATAAGTATTAATTGAATATACTTTTCCTGTGTTTTAATGATTTATAATGTATTCATTATTAGTTGTATAATTATATAGGGACATTACATTATTAAAGCCTTTATTGGCGATTCATTGACGTTTGAGAATGGTGAACGCTTTCTATAGTGCAAAGGTGAGAAAATCCATAAAGGATTCATATATTTGGAGATGAGCAACCGAATGGTGAATCATCATTATCAACAATGCCACCTTGATCAATATACTGCCTGCGCTTTTATATCTATATTTTTGTATTATTTTTGGAACGAAGTTCTTTTAAGCGGCTTACAGTAGAGTGATGGTGTACGCCCCAAGTTCGCGTCATATAACGAAATAGCGTTCACATTGTGCCTACCAAATGCTACAAAATGCGATGCGTGGTGCGTTCGAATTTAGGAGGTCGATATAAAGAAGATTGGGGTGCTTTTTGGTGCGACAAAAATACAGTTATATAATCAAATAAAATTTACATTTTAAAACACGGTTTGAGTCGAAAAAATATCACACAGAACTTCTTTCCTGACGGGGATCCCCCGAGCGCACAACTATTTTACAATAAGTTTTTATTATGATAATCCTTAATAATGATTTTAAAAAATGTAATGTAATTTTCCGCTTTTTCTAATTTCTTTGTACCGTCGTCGTAAAGCAATAAACGTGAACCTTGCATCCTTCTGTCTAGTTATTTTAAAATTACGCGATCTTAAATTTCTACGAGCCGACCGTTACCGTTAGACGGCGATGCCTTTAAAACAATGAAACTAAGATAACTGAGGGAACGATCTTACTTTTACGTTTAAATTCCTTAGAGATGATAATTAAAAATACATATTATTAATTATTTTATGCTAAAATTTTTGAAAACAAATATGTAGTGTTGGCATGCTATTGAATATTTGGAAGACCTTTTTACAGAATCATAATATGCAACCCAAATAACTCAAAAAAAAAAAAAAGATATTGATCATCGCTTCTCAATATTATATACATTCGATAATGTGATATATGCTTATGTGGAAGATTTTTCTATTAGTACTAGCAATAAGGATATGTTAGTTACGAGTGTTACCCGACAAACACAGGACAAAAAAATCGCCGCTGGATAATGTAAACGCCTTTAAACAGAAAAAGTTGAAAAATGTACTACATATTGGAAAAATCATTGTTGAAGGATATTATAGTGTAACGTTAAAGGATATTATAAAACTACTTGATCTTAGAAGACAACACACCTTGAACACACACACAACGAATACCACTACCAAGCTGCATCAAATACAAATTATATAACGAATTGAATAGTTACACCGTAAATAACAATCGTTTAAAAAAGGAAAGAAAAATACCATTGAGTTTCTTTCGCCGGTTCTTCTCAGGTCATCTATATCTTTTCGAACAGGTGGTAGATTTTTTAACAATCAAGTAATTATTCTATATTAAATAAAAAAAATACTTTTTTATACATATGAAGCCTAGATGGCCCAGTGGTATAAACGCGTGAATCTTAACCGATGATCGTGGGTTCAACCCCGGGTAAGCACCTCTGAATTTCATGTACATGTGATTATAATTTATCTCGTGCTGCAACATGCATGTGTCAAATTTCATTGAAATTCTGTCACATGTTTATTCCACCAATTGGAGCAGCGTGGCGGAATAAGCTCCAAAACCTCCTCCTCACAAAGAGGAGAAGAGGCCTTAGCCTAGCAGTGGGACATTCACAGGCTGTTACTGTTACGTATACATATGTACGTTATTCTCAAATAAAAAAAACATGTGTGCAATTCACACGTGGTAGAAGTGAAACCTTCAAAAATGTTGACACTATGCCTTGGTAAACACGAGTGGAGGTACGAAACAGAGCACAAAGAGAACCACGATCATAAGAAACACTGTATAATGCTTCCTATCCCATTTTCACGTTAAATCTTATGAATTTATGTGTATCTCTTTTTCCTGTCGCTTTTTCGTTACATCGACTTTCAAATCACGATGCTAAAGAAGTTTTCACTTCAACAAAAACGTCTATTGTGGTAAACGGCGATCGCCACAGCGCGTTACGAGTTCCATAACACGAACTTCGCGATGTGGATGTTTAAATGAAACCACAAAGCGATGTGGGCTGTTTTTCGCTCAATTATCGTTTCCGCTCTTAAGCCTAAAATGTATACCTACATAAACATGTTTTAACCAATTGTTATATGTATTTTTTTTACAAGTGAAATACTAAGTAAATAACTATTATTATTTAAGTGATCTTTCAACTTCGACTTGACTTTCATGGTGCCCATAATGCAACTTACATAGGTTATGCAACATATGGGTAACATTTGAGTGAAACGATTTTATCACATAGTGTAACACCTCACTCGCGTATAAAAAATAAAAATATAATTTAATGAAAATCGGTATCAACACAATCCTCGATAAAAGGACAATACAACACAAAAATAATTTCTAAATTCGAACCAGTAGTTCCTGAGATTAGCCGGATCAAACAAACAAACTCTCCAGCTTTATATATCAGTATAGATTATAGATGAGTTTTAGTGTTAGAAGTAAACACTAACTATTCCATTATTACCTTATCCTTTTAATATATCACCATCAAGCAGCCCAGCCCCGTTATACCGGTACGTATAATATAAGAACACGAGATATTTTTTAACCGCAAGTGTAGTAATTCACCTGCACTCCGAAGGGCCCGCGCTACCAATAATAGACGTTTGACGTCACGCATTCCGACCGCCGCCGACGTCATTTCAAATATCACTCAAACAATTAACCTTACGCCGTTTACCTCGTTATTATGAAAACATTTTACAACATATATCCTCCCATGACTTTGGTCAGGAAACGTTTCTTGTGGGATTTTATTTATTTTTAGCAGGAAGACTTTCCTGATGGGCACACGGACCAGACCTTCACCTTCAAATTGTCACTTTTGGTCATAGACAATCATTGGCAATAGTATTAGTAGCGTTTGGTACTAGCGTAGTTGTTGTGTGGCACTATACCGTCACATTGGCGTTCATGGGATCTTAGATTTCAATTTAATTAATTAGGAAGCCAACGTTACATTTCAGGAAAAACACATAATAACAAAATATACAAAAAAAATCTAATTGAAGAGACAAAAAAAACCATCTTTAACTGAAATCCTATAATATTATAAATGCGAAAATAAGTTTGTTTGTGACGCTTTCAGGCCTAAACCAATAAGCCGATTTAAAAAATTCTTTCACCAATGGAAAGCTACATTATCAGCGAGTAACATAGGTTATATTTTGTCTCCGTATTCTCACGGGAACGGGAACTACGCAGGTGAAACCGCGGGGAAAACGCTAGTAAGAAATAAATTACTGAAGTTTGACATACATATTAGCTAGTCAATAGCTATTGTCGCCAGTGCCTATAATAACACAGACTCAGTCACCGTTCACTGTAGCATGTGCAAGCGATCCCGGGGCGCACTCAGCGCTCTGGCCATACGGCGAGCCCCACATATCCCCCCCCCCCTCTCACTGTTCCCGTGGGGGAAACGCGTAATGCGTTTTTCCATCGTTCAAATCGGCAATTACAAAGCGACAAAAACTATAGAATAACTAATGAAATGTATCATATATTATGTCCTTCTGATTTCGGCCCACATCGGATATTATATGATATTCATAAGAACCACTCTCATAATGGCATATCTCTATATATCTATGAAATGGCAAAGTAGACCATATGACCAAAAACTTCACGTACGTGCGTGAGCGTAAACACCACCCGACTAGTCAATTGTGCAGGAAATATCATACTATACAAAAATATGTATGTGCGCAAACAGATACATATTATGCACTCTCCCAATCTGATGTAACGGCAATCCAACACGAGTTCAAGCAAAAGACCGATGGCTTTATATGCTTTCCGAGGCCGAGAGTACATATCTCTTTCCAAACCCCGGGCAGCTATCGGGAATCCCAAGAAGAAAAAGAAAAAGACGCAAAAGAACAAAAGGCAATGTAAAATCTTAATCATCAAACATAGAATGTAATGACGCCTGACAATAAAAACATACAGGAACACCATACTACTGAACTGAATCTAGCTAGTATAATTATAGAGTATACCAAAGGCAAGCACAATTGTGGACATTTGGTAGTTTAATGAAAAGAACAAACAGTCATTCAATTATGTTATATATATACATAAACAAGTCGTTATATATTAAACATTATTAATAATACAGGATAACATTACGCATATCCTTGTTTATTCTCGTATGATTCGATTGACATAACTTCAATTGGTTAAGTATTTTTCGTGATGACTAATTTTAAAGCAATCCTTCATTACAGAATCGCCTGTCAATGTCCCACTGCTGGGCTAACGCCTCTTTTGAGGAGAAGTTTTGAGGCTTATTCCACCACGCCGCTCAATTTCGGGTTTGTGGAATACACATGTGACAGAATTTTGAGTGAAATTAGACACATGCAGGTTTCCACACGATGTTTTCCTTCACCGTCAAGCACGAGACGAATTATAATTACAAATTAAGCATGAAACTCACATGAAATTCAGTGGTGCTCGGGTTTTGTATCTTCATTTGTAAGATGTAAAATATAACGCAAGGCTCGGCCTAAATACAGTCTTGGATAATTTGGCGAGGGGAAATAAATCGACATGGCTTTAGTGTCGGAGATATTTTTTATGGGCCTCGGACATTTATCTCCATAATACATGTCACAATCCACTCTCTATTCAAATGGCAGATCTCTTTACATTAAGACTAGTATATAAACCCTGTCGTGTTTGAGGATTTTTTTTTGTTTTTTTTTTCGATTAACATAAATGTGACCATTTTAAAAATGCTGCCTACATCAAATTAAGAAACCAAAAGTCTATGACATATTATTTTGTACTTACTAATAACACTTACTGTTTTTTTTTTAAAAAAAAAGGAGAAGGCAGAGTAGCATATGTGTCAACTTTTTTTTTTTTAAAAAAAGGAGATGGCAGAGTATCATATGTGTCACCTAATGGTAAGTTACCATCGCATATAGACATAGTCACTATAAGAAACAATAACCATCCCTTGCATCCCAGATGAGCTTGCTTAACCTACACGAAAATTATTATTGTCAATCAATTAAATTGTAGATTTAATTTCACTTCTTCTTTGTATCCATACAGAATAATGATAATTCAATAAAAATGATTCAATTTTATTCATAAAAGTATGCAGTCATTTCATCAATGTTTTGTTATGACGTTGTCACGTTAAACTATCGTCCGTAAACCGACTTTACAGACAACCATTTTCTGTTTAATATTCAACGAAATTGGGCTGAAAGCTGTTACATCACAAATCAATATCCATAAAAAAAAACAACAAAAAAAAAATTATTATTAGCAAACAAACGGGAATTTCCTAGTATTCAGATAGATATACACAAATATTTGGTATTCATATTGACGTCTCGCCAAAATAACAAACATGGCAACAACTTTTATAACCAAATACGGATATTAAATGGATAGACGGATATAATTTTATTATTCGTTTAAGTTCATTGCCCCTGTTCCAATTATTCTAATTAAGAATTTACTATCGAGTTAATCAATGGAACTAATCTATTAGAAAATTTTCATAGTTAACAATTTGATCGTTCCGTTAGTTAGGCTTACCCACTTTGGCTTATTATACAGTACAGTAAAGTTGACAGCTTGGTTATATCCTAGTGCTGGGCAAAGACTTCTCTTCTCGTTTGGATAGGGTTAGAGGATACATGTGGTAGATCTTCATCGGACACATGTAAATTTAGCGAGAGGAATTATTATTGTTATAATTTAAGCACATGACGATTCAGATGTGGAGAATCAATAAATTCCACTTTCATTCCTCAAAGAAAGGAACATTATTATCCAGCAAATTTTTAGTCTGTACAGAAAATTTAAAAAAAAATTAACACGCAGAGAAACTTTTTTCATCAGTTGTTCTAAATTCAAAACAGGGTAGGTTTAGTAGGTTTATTACATACTAAGAAATATTCAGCGATCCAGATTCACCTAGCAACAATAATCTCGACCTTATTAACTAAATCAAGATCAGCTGATCGATCACTGTCCGATATCCTTACAAACACTTATTAAAGATTAATACATAATTCAATTAATTCGCGGCGAAATATTTCAAAATCGTTTCTGCGTTAAGATAAAACGTCATATGTCTGCCTAATGTCTTATAAGGAATTTAGCATCGCAGTAAGTTGTCATGAGACATGAACAAACAAACACGCGACGTATCGCTTATTTACAACGCATAGTTATTCAAAGCGTGGGGCGCTTGCGAAGTAATAAGGTATGGCTTAAGTGATAACAACATAGCGTGTTCAAAATTTTCAGTAGTAAATCGGATTTACCATTCTTTGAGATAGACAGCCGTTGTCGAATTTAGGTAAAAAAGATTTGTTTAAAAAAAAAACAATATTGCTCGTTATATTATATATAAGAGATAAATACTAAATAAAATAATAAAAGATAAACTACACTGGTTATTAATAAACGAGATAAAGCGGAGCGACACAAAATGATTAGCCACACATAAAATAAATTATATTATATATTAGCGCTTCCGCTTATCCCTTGATACAACGATCGATTCGCGATAAGTTTTATTGAGTCGAAGGCTCTAGCGTTGTAAAGCACGAACTTGGCTCGTACAAACAAATTATTGGTGATATTTTTAGCGTAGTACGCCAACGAAACTGAGTACGTAATACGCTTAACAAACTTTGTTCGGTACTACGAGATATCATTACATAACAAAATACACATGAATTGTGTTTAGCGGGTTTAACCCTGTTTTCTCTCTTACTTTCATTATTGATTTGACATTGAATAGAAGAAGACAGCATTGTTCAAGCCATTCCACCAAAAGCATCATTTACGGGTTAAAAAAATGTTTTGGGTAATAACAAAAAACTCACCTTGCTTGCAATTGGTAAGTTTTTTAAATTATCATGATTCAATGTACAATGCTTTTCGATTTGTTTTTATCGTAAACCCTCAACAATATCCTGTTAAAACAATAGAATTGAATTCAGAGACATCGAAACATGTGGATCATACATTTCCCATTTAATAAATTGAACTACTTGGATTAGTCTAATTTTCAAATTTTTTATTTAAAATTGGTCGGCGAACTGGCTTTTTGGTGATGTAAGAAATATTAACTGTTCCTTACATCGCCAATGACCACCAACCAGAGAGAGAGATTGAGAGAAAGATTGAGAGCTACAATGTTCCTCTCGTTACACTGGCCCACTCATACTTCTAACCGGAATACATACAACAATAATAAGTATTTAGCAGTAAAACATCTGATGAGTGGGTGGCACCTACACAGAGGGTATCACAAAGAAAAATAATGAAGAGTTTACTTGTAGCAACGCAAGATAGGATCAGAGCAACCTGAAGGAGACAATTCTATAGAAAACTTTGATTGATTTGATTGAAGATAAAAGTTACAGGTTCGTTAAAGGCAATCATCGTACACTTTGGATGAATCCATACGAATTCGACTCGAGCGCAACGCACGACTGGGGTGGATGAGAATCGGATGCAAACCGTCAATGTGCGAGGCTCGTCCGGTCAGTGAACCGTATAACAGATCAGAAATGTAACATTTACACAATAACTATATACAAAAAAGTCCTCATTTATTTTGTTAGTTTCCACTTACAAAATGTCAGCCATATTAATAATACTATTTTAATTCCGAATTTGTAACAAAACATTATAGAGGCTTCTTCAAAACTGGTTGGGTTTTGAGGAAGCCTCAATCGAAAGCCTCAGAATTACTGATCCGGAGATCAGCAATTCTGGTTGTCTATCTCACTCATAAGTGATTCGATGGAGCAGTGAGATTAATTTTCCGCTTTTGAAAGATAAGTACTTAAGCTACTGTAATTAGATATTCTAGGGACAAAACATTCTATCGGTGTTAGGAGTGTTTACACTTACACTGTTCGTGTAGACTGGTGGGTGGTTTTCTTCTTCTAAAATAAACATAGTTCTCGTAATCACAAGTCTAAATCGAGATATAATCCAGAATTCACGACAAAGGTTCATCGCTGTGTAAAAATTTCTATGATTTATCGCAATATAAACAAAGTGGAATCGCCTTCGACACGTCGATTTGGGCTAAAGCCAAATAAAATTCACAAATTTCCTCCCACTATTAATACTGTACGAACGAAAAACTCTTAAGAACTATCTCATTACTGAAATTTTTATTTACGACTAACAAGTTTTTAATTTTCAATTTTCGAAAGACCACGTTCGGATGTGGTCAAGTGATCATCGCGGGATCACCGCTTAGAGTTATATTTAAGATAAATATAATGTAATAATTTTGTTTAACCAAATTAAAGATTGTAAACAATTACAGAATTAGAAAAAAAACATCCAACCTATTTTCGGCGGTTCTCACCTCAAGTCTTTACTTGGTGGTAGAGCTTGTGCAAGCTCGACTGGGTAGGTACCACTCACTCATCAGATATTCTGCCGCAAAACAGCAGTATTTTGTATTGTTGTGTTCCGGTTTGAAGGGTGAGTGAGCCAGTGTAATTACAGGCACAAGAGACTTAACATCTTAGTTCCCAAGGTTGGTGGCGCATTGGCGATGTAAGCGATGGTTAGCATTTCTTACAAAGCCATTGTCTATGGGCGTTGGTGACCACTTTCCATCAGGTGGCCCATATGTTCGTCCGCCTTCCTATACAATAAAAAAAAAAGTCAGGTTAGCTTCGTTACGGTATTGGTGCCTGGTGACTTGAGCATAAGCATCTGACAATATTGCTTTACACATCATATACGCACCAACAGTAATAATTATATATAAAAAATATATACATGTATAAATACGTGTTAAAGCAGAAATCAAATCCGAGAAATTTGCTACGTTTGCCAGATTGTTGTTTGTTTAAAAAAAAATTGAAAAATACACCTCGATTTTAACTTTCTATATGCGATCAAGTTATTTCGCGTTTCAATCAAATGTTAATACAGAATAAGAGAATGGCAATAAGATCATTTCCGCTGAAGGAAATAGAAAACGTTTCGAATCCATAAATAGCAATCAAATCAGTTACAAGTTATAGAGGATATTGCAATTGAAAAAAAAAATGTCAAATTTGAAGACATTCCTATTCTCACCAGCCTTTTATCTAAATAGAAGCTAAAAAATATGCCCCTGTCTGTCCGTCTGTTTGACGGATTTTAATTAAAAAACTTCCCATATTTATAATGACGTCAGTCTATTTATAGATCTATTTATATCCCTCAAAATAAACTCGTGAATAACAATGTGCTTAATTTATGTTTGTAATAAATTATCTTGTGCTCAGTTGAAGGAATTCGTCTAAACTGTAAAGGATTTTCGGAAACTTCAACATGAAGGGGAAACATGGGACGGGTGTATTATTGTTACATTCGATCCGATCACCGCATGGCTATTTATTGTTTTTGTAAACGATACATGATACATAAAAAGTATGACATAAGAAAACAACCCGCTGAGTTTCTTTCGCCGGTTCTTGTGCCGGGCTGGGTGTTGCTTTTCCGAACCGGCGGTAGTTTCAAATTTGAATGCTTCAATCAATCTTGAATCAATAAGAATGCTTAATAAAGTATTTTGATTTGTATAAAAACTTTGAATCCAATTTTTTACCCGTACGAAGTTGAGACGAGCAGATAGTATTACAAAATAAATTAAAGGAATTATATCCCCTTCGACACTACGAACAAAAAGAACACAAAAATCATGCCTCATATTGCGGAAACAATAAAATATAATAATTGTGTAAAGGAAACAATATATAAAAATACATACTGATTGCTATGTTTAGTTTTATTTAAATATGTTAGCAATTATAGTAATATCCTCTTAGTACTATCCGTACTAGATATAACTTTGACCTTCTCTCGCTCGATAATATAATAAAACTATAGCTTTTAAATAAAATGTTTATAACGTAATATATAAGATAAATATTGGCTTACGTGGCGCACGTCTGTAAAGCTTTCAATCATCATGATTTTTCCACGTCATATTTACACAAAACCTTATTGAATTATACACCAAAACCTACATCATGGATCACTTTAGCCAATGCCATATGAAAATCCGCCAAGTAGCAAATAGTTGTCGAGTTTATCGCGTCCACACAGACATACATAGTCTGAGGGGGACTTTGTTTTATAATATGGGATGTCGATAGCGCATATAAAGCGTAGGCATCATATGAATACTATTCCCTGAAGTTCAGCACATACACAATACTTTATATAATGTGTCTATTCATCATTGCATATTGTTTTATCCGAACCGAATTTAACAAGAGAATTACTTTCAAAGACAAGTCATTACATATATAATATAGCAAGCTAGAAACTAGCTGTGTGCGAACGACATAATAAATGAGTGAGACATGAGTGCAACACATAAGTGCACTCTATTCGTCACACTGAAATAATCCGATGGGACCGTAATTCCATATGACCGGATATAAATTAGGTGCAGGACAAACGGTTTACGTACTACAGTTCTGCTGAGACCTTTATGATAAAGAACTTTAAACCTTCTTTTTTTTTATTGCATAGAAAGGCGGACGAGCATATGGGCCAGCTGATGGTAAGTGGTCACCAACGCCCATAGACATTGGCGTTGTAAGAGCTGTTAACCATCTCTTACATCGCCAATGCGCCACCAACCTTGGGAACTAAGATGTTATGTCCCTTGTGCCTGTACACTGATCCTAACAACAATACTAAGTAATGCTGCTTAGCGGTAGAATATGAGATGAGTGAGTGATACCAAGACGGGCTTGCACAAAGCCCTTTCACCAAGACGTTTCTAACGTTAACTAACTTTTTACGTAAACTAATATAAATTTTCATTTTAAAATAAGTATTTTTTATACGTGTGTACAAAATTATTACCAATCCGCTTCTTTTTTTTCCTAGGAAGGCGGACGGTCATTTGGACCACCTGATGGTAAGTGGTCACCAACGCCCATAGACATTGGCGTTGTAAGAGCTGTTAACCATCTCTTACATCGCCAATGCGCCACCAACCTTGGGAACTAAGATGTTATGTCCCTTGTGCCTGTAATTACACTGGCTCACTCACCCTTCAAACCGGAACACAGCAATAACAAGTACTGCTGTTTTGCGGCAGAATATCTGATGAGTGGGTGTTACCTACCCAGACGAGCTTGCACAAAGCTCTACCACCAAGTCTATTGATTAAATATGCATTAAGCATTCGGAATCTGCTTACGCTAGACAATGTAATAACGAGGCAGTACATTCAACCCAACAAATGGCATGGCAATGGTATGCATGAGCGTTAGAAATTATTTATTAGTCATGAGCTGCGATCGAATCCGCATCAGTTAATTAAGACCTTCGACCTCCGACAGTTGCAATGACCTCCGAGCCAATCAATCGTTAAACGTGAATATTAAAAACTTCGTAAAATTAAACTCAGCGAGGCGAGTGAGTAGAAACTTAGCCGAAGATCTCGAGTTTGGAAATTTATTTTAAATATTTTTTTAAGATGAAAATAATGTGTTCAATTTTAAATCAATTATATCAGAGGAGTAGAGCTGTGGACTGAGGTTCTATTCGACTTGTAACATTTTAAATCCGAGAATTTATCACATTCAGTAACAGCCTGTGAATGTCCCTTGTTGGGCTAAGGACTCTTCTCCTCTTTTGAGGAGAAGGTTTGGAGCTTATTCCACCACGCTGTTCCAATGCGGATTGGTGGAATACACATGTGACTGAATTTCAGTGAAATTTGATGCAGGTTTCTTCATGATGTTTTCCTTCACCGTCAAGCACAAGGTGAATTAAAATCACAAATTAGGACAAACCCACGATCATCGGTTAAGATTTACATGTTCTTACCATTGGGCCATCTCGGCTTTATATCTTGTTACATAATAGCCTATTGACGGTGATAGAACTTTAATGAAAGTCTCATCAATGTCAACATCTTGGAACAGGAGCGACTCGCTGTCATGAATAACGTAATGGAATATTCTAATAGAAATAAATTTATATTCATAAATTTAATATATATTTGCCGAAGTAGATAATTCTTTATCCATATTATAAATAGGCGAAAACAAAACAGTTCAGTGACTTTACTTAAACATTGATTTCTCTCTTTCTGCCATAATTTATTTATCAATTATTGAACTTGCTTGCTTATTCTCGGCACAATTTACATTTCTAGCCAGTAATTAGCAACAATAGTTACATATTAAGTAATAGTTAATAGCAATTACGATTTATTCGCCTGTATAATGATCTCAAGATAGAACTTTAATACAAGTTCATATACATATATTATATCGAATGATATTCATTCAACTTTGTCAATTTTATTTCATTCATTCATTCATTCATATCGTCGACGTGTAATTGACCTTTGATTATTGATTTTAATTTGAGTTCCATTAAGTTTCGTGCAACCCGTAAGTGCAATACACATTCAGATGAAATTGATTCATTTAAATTTAAGAATCAATAATTACACTGTTAATACATATCTATTTATTCAAAACTGATTAACTCATTGGTCTACTCAATAGCTTATAAGCATCCTATGGTCCTGGATTCAAACCCCGGATTGGGTCAATAAAAAGTTATTGGGCTTTTCCATCGAACAATACGCAGTATCAGCCAGCTGTGAGAAATACGGAAGTGTTTATTGACCAACGGCTATAAGTGCTTCGTAAAGCACGTCCTTGGGAATGGTAACCGTGACCGAAGTAGTTTAGAAGGGCTTAATAATCTAGGACCAGTACGCCTCGAATTCTATATAATACTAGCTGTACCCGCGATTTCGTCCGCGTAGAATTTAACAAAAAAGTTAATTAGTTTATTTAGTTTCTTTTTTTGGTTTTTGCATTTTTATTTTTATTATAATTTTTTTCTAAAATAAAAGTAGCCTAAGTTAATCCTTATTACATCAGCTACCTGCCAATAAAAGTCCCGTCAAAATCGGTGCAGCCATTTCAGAGATTAGCCGGAACAAACAGACAGACAGACAGACAAAAATTGTAAAAAATGTTATTTTGGTGTATGTACCGCATATAGATTCATATGCATGTAGTAAAAAGCGGTTATTTCAATATTACAAACAGACACTCCAATTTTATTTATATGTATAGATGTATAGATTAATAGATATCATACTACTATAACCCGGTAATCGTTGTGCTTTCCGCAAACATATAATAACAATTGATATGGCTATCGGTTGACCAGTAGAGATGTTGATGTGATGCAGCATATAACTCGCTATGAGTTACTACAAAGTGGATTATATATAAATCATCCCCACAAAAATTACATATATACCAAACTTAATGATGATCTGTCAAACAGAGTCGACGTTTAATTATCTCTAAAAAAAATAACATATTTTATATAAATTATAATCTATATAAATAAAATGAGAGGTCTGCAGTTGTGCGCGCATCACGGAAAAACTACTGGATAGATTTCATGAAATTTTCTAAATTTTATTTCTTAGACATTTGGCTTTTATCAAAAAAAATAATCATTGCGATATCTTCATTTAATAAAAAGTTATTAAAGTTTCAAGAAACAACTATTTGTATATGCACTGCGTGTTCAGCGATGTATGTTTAAAGAAAGTATATTTTTGCTTGCGATCATTTTGATGTTTTTTCCTTCGTACATAAGAAAACTTTGTTAATATATCAAGCAACGCGGACTAAGTCGCGGGTACAAGCTAGTCTTATATAAATATAAAAAAAACCACATGCCGATACCGAAACATTTATCAAAATCAAATGATCCCGTTACAGCATCCTCCGACATCACGACAGATACATTCCATACATTTGTCATATCAACATAATGAACAGACGATTGTATCGCTAATCGTGTTAGTGATAAAGCACATAATCCCGTGTCACATACGAACATGTTTATGAGATCAATTACAATGATGCCGTTCGGAGATAAGTGTGAAATATGGAGCATTGAGTCACACTCGTGTATTTTTTTTTTTAACAAGTGATTTAATGTAATTAGCCGAATGGGGCCGCGACCTCACATTAACCTCACCAATGTTTCTGATTAAAAACGTTTAATTAAAAATTGTAAACCATAAAAGACTTTATTTAATTAAAGACGACACCGATACATCCAGTTAATGTGAGAATGAAATTATTTTTAATTTACACCGTTTTGTTATTACGTCACTATATTATTTATCGTGTCCGAGTATTGCAATTTGTGAATTCATTTAAATTTATTATACACTAGCTGTACCCCGCGTATAATTAATAAAATTATAATGAATAAAAATCAGCCTACAACCTTCCTCGAAAATATTTTTAAAATTCGAACCAGTAGTTCCTGAGATTAGCCGGATCAAACAAACAAACTTTTCAGCTTTATATATCAGTATATTTATGCAATACAACATGCTTCGATTTTTTTAGTATTGTTGCTAGATATGGGTATTGTCTTTAAGTTGAAAATACATCTTAATTGTCAATAAACTGGCAATTATTAATACGCGGTTGGCTTCAAATTGAATATAAGTAGAATACATTTGCAAATATTATTATTTATCTGGAACTTCCTATTGTTAAAAATTTAGCGATTCGTTATCAATTAACATCAGGTGGCCCACATGCTCGTCCGCCTACCTATACTTTAAAAAAAAATGTCATAGTCGTTATACACGTAATAACCTTAAAGTTGATAATTTTTTTAATATTTACTTATATCATTTGTTTTCACTGAATTGTGTTGTAGGCGGATGAGCATATAGGCCACCTGATAGTAAGTGGTCACCAAAGTAACGTAAGAAATGTTAACCATCGCTTACATCTCCAATGCGCAACCTACCTTGGAAGTTGTTATGTCCCTTGTGCTTGTAAATATACTGGCTCACTCAACTTTCAAAGCGGAACACAACAATACCAAGAACTGCTCTTTTACGGTAGAATAAATAAACAATTTTGCCGTTTCGCCGTAATAATCAATATTCTGTCCATAGATTGCTAAAGCAAACTGTTGCATCTTATGAAACTGTAAACATTCGTTTGTAAATGGTGTAGACGTCCAGACGGACTATGAAATTGAGGCAACAGATAGTGTACACAGTGTTCGCACTCTCTCTTTGCACTATAATCTCCCTTACAATCAGCCAGTCTCTTTAGTAAACAGCCGTCACATAGGAATCAATTAGTCTTACATCACCAAAGCCATGTAGAGGGCCTAGCGATGACAGTCGCGAGTCAACAACCGTTACAGTGAAATGTGTATTTAGATTGACCTCGTATCAACATCAATTGTATCTAATATGTGACAATAAAAATCGAATCACAGAATAAAATCGATTGTAGATCGAATATGTTATTCTAGCCACAAATAGAAAGAAGTTTTTTTTTAATGGGTTCTTTATATGCAGCCTATACGTCGGGCTCACGGGGTTACCCACGCTAAATTAAATCAAAAAAGTATTTATTATCTCATGGGTATTAGCCAACCGGCATTGGAGTAGCATTAAGCTTCTAAAATAACTCTCGAACTGACAGAAGGCGTTAGCCTTATATACTTTTATTTAGACCAAAATCAAAATTGTATGTCCAGGAATAAGTATTAATAATGGTCCTCCTGACCGATTTCGGGCACTCTCTATTCCCTAACTCTCGTAACTCGATGGGGCGGCAATTCGACACAACCGGAAAGAGTTCAGGCGCAGGACCAACGGCTTTACGTGAGTTCCGAGGCACGGGAGTGTACACACTTCCAACTTCCAGACTCCGGGCTGCTACTAAGAATTTTCGACAGAAAATCTCAATAACATTTTATTGGCTCGACCTGGGAATTGAACCTCCGAGTTAGCGGCATTAATCCTAGGCACTAGACCAACCCCAGATGAAGTACCTAGGCCTGACTCTGGACGGACGATGGAGCTTCGGGCAGCATTTCGTGCAGCTCGGCCCGAGGCTCATCAACGCCGCCGCCGCCTTAGGCCGCCTCCTACCCAACGTGGGAGGACCGGGCTCGCTATGCCGGCGCCTCTATGCCGGTGTGGTGAGGTTAATGGCACTGTACGGTGCCCCTATTTGGGTGGACGCACTCACCGCTTCCAACCGGGCCCTCCTGCGAAAACAGCAGAGGGTCATAGCGGTGAGGGCGATAAGGGGTTATCGTACGGTGTCGTGGACAGAGGCGACCCTCCTCGCGTGCGATCCGCCCTGGGAACTCCAGGCGGAGGTGCTCGCGGATGTGTACCGCTTCCGGGCCGAGGCGAGGGAGCGTGGCGACCGTCCAGGGACGGCGGAGGTCGGGCGGATCAGGGCTCTAGCCCAGCAGGCCTTGATCACCCGATGGGAGGACGACCCCCACGGCGGGCCTGGCGACAGTGGAGGCGGTACGTCCCCACTTGAGTCGCTGGGTCAATAGGAAACGAGGCACGCTCTCGTTCAGGATGACGCAGGTACTTACCGGACACGAATGCTTCGGTAAGTACCTGCACGAGATTGCGCGGCGGGAGGAGTCTCCCTCCTGCCACGAGTGTGGTGCGCTATTCGATACGGTGCACCACACCCTGAGAGAGTGTGCCGCGTGGGGGCCCCAGAGGCATTCCCTGGCGGCGGTTGTTGGCGGAGACCTCTCCTTGCCGAGCGTCATTAACGCGATGCTCGGAAGCGAGGGGTGCTGGTCGGAGATGGCCTCCTTCTGTGAAGGTGTGATGTCGCAGAAGGAGGCCGCGGAGCGGGAGCGGGAGGAGAAAGCCGCTGTAGACTCGCTCCGTCGTAGAAGACCGGGGGGAAGGAAGCGACGTTTTGCGCACCTTCTCCCCCCGCCACAATAGGCGCCGCCGGAAATGAGGGAGGATCCCAGTACCCTGGGATTCCTCCCTAGTGAATGGAGGCCCGCATAGGCGGGCCGGCCGTCGGAGCGTCACGGTAGCATGCGCAAGCGATCCCGTGGCGCTCCCCTTAAGACGGGAAGGGTACCGTGGTTGTTTTAGTCGGTAGGAGTCCGACATAACCCTCCATTCAACATCACATATGGAGGGTATCCATGATGGATTTCCCCACGATAAAAAAAGGGCACTAGACCAACGAGGCAGTCGAATAAGTATCTAATAGAAGACAATGTTTGTTATGTATACAAATAGCAAATTAAGTAAGTAAACGATAACAACGAGCTATTATATCAATTTAACAATTCATTCATTACTATTCGGCTCGCGGTCGCGTGGCGACTGTTACAGTAATCGTTTAATCGTATTAATTAAAATTAAACACTGAGCGTGTCCGCCGCGCGTCGCCCGAGTGTGTCCGAGTCGCCACGCGATGTCGTAACAGCGTGTCACGACATAGACTTGCAAAAACAACAGAAACTCCAGATACGTTAATACCTCCAGCTAATTACAAGATTTAAATATAATTGATTCATTTCTAACTCTGTTAAGTTCTATTTCTTTGAGAGTACGAATTTAATTCCAAATTCGAAAGCAATGTTTATTTATGTAACGCTTTTTGACGTGACAACGTCTAATAAATCGATGAACGCTGGCTGCATGCACGAAAAATTGTCCCGTTACGCTGATTGTACGCTTGCGCCGCACCTATCCCTCTTTCACTCGATTGCAGTCATTTCATCAATGTTTTGTTATGACGTTGTCACGTTAAACTATCGTCCGTAAACCGACATTACAGACAACCATTTTTTTAAATGAAACTACGAAATGAAAGTTTTTGTTCTCAAATAATAGTACTTAATA
This sequence comes from Nymphalis c-album, assembly GCA_963151315.1. NCBI lineage: Eukaryota > Metazoa > Arthropoda > Insecta > Lepidoptera > Nymphalidae > Nymphalis > Nymphalis c-album. Next base: position 7,650,972 of record OY720609.1, read on the forward strand.
ATGAAGTGGTGGAATTGCACACTGTTAAAACTATTTAGGTATGTACAATTAACTCTTTTTATATTCTACCGACGCGTACCTACCCATACTTAGTAGTTTTATGTACCGGTTGCAAGGGTGCGCCAACACGTGTAACTTCATCACAAGGGACATGACGTCTTAGTTCCTAAGATTGGTTGTGAATTGGTGATGTTAGGAACTGTAAATATTTCTTATAGCCTTAATCAACCAAGGAAGGCCACCTGCCATCTGCATATCTATTTGGGGGTGTGAGGAACATGGACACGCCACCAAAAGAAAAGGGAGAATCCTCCGACCAGACGGGTGCTGTCTGGTGGGCTACTGCCCCCCAACGGTTGTTGTCGGATTCTTGTATATATGTACAATCGCTCGGATAACTTTAATATCGCGATTTATGATACGTCAGTATTTAGTTCTTGTGTGGCGAGATAGATGTCGCTACACCTACATATGTCATAAAAAATATAAGGAAACAGTCTTGTAAAGTCCTACAGCTAGGAAAAGAACTTTTTTGTGTTGCAGATTTGAAGCTAATTCCTCAATGTTGGCTCAATACGGGCATTAAGGAAAACGTGGATGACGAAGTATCCTATCCCATTTCACGACATAATCGATTTCCGGCAATCCCTCGCATCCGTTTACCGCGAGCGTGATCGAAGGACGACCAAACGTTCATATCAATACTAACATGTCGTACACAAATGTTTTTTTACGCTCGAAACTTATTTCTACCTCGTTACTAACAGTTTAATATTTTAATTTACATCAACCTTGAAAGTTATTAATTAACAATGTAATCATACAATATCTTATCAAGATTTTATTTTTGTTATTTGTTCAATCACTTCGTACTGCATTTAATGCTAATAATATATATTTTTTTTTATAACGGACCTCTTTGGAAATTGTTAATGTCCCAATTCAAAAACAGAACGGTATTATTATCTTATGTTCGAATCATAATATACTTATTACACATATATATTTTTGAAATGCGATTCGATTTATCAGTTGGTAGTATTGGGACCTATATATAATACACGTTCTCTTTACCAACTATGGGATCTAAATAGATAAGGACTCGTTCTTACTCAGATTGTTTAAAAAAAAAAATACAAACTAGACTAAGTAGCAATACAAGACATACGAACAAATAATTAAGTAAGTATAATTATTTAACACTAGTTATATATTTTTTATCAAAATACTGTATAAAATGTTAAAAACAATTATAAAGATTAATTACCGCAGCGGACACTCATTTATATTTATAATTAGCACTAACAGCAACATTAATGCATTCTCGTACGATAACAGTTATCCGATGTAAAAAAAATATATACATTACTTTATGACATGAAAAATATAATTAATTCTAGTTATCGGTAGCTAATTAAACATCAAATATCAATAATACTTAATATTATATAAAAAGCCGAGATGGTAAGAAGAAGAACGCGTGAATCTTAACCGATGATCGTGGGTTCGAAACCGAGCAAGCACCACTGAATTACATGCACTAAAATTGTGATTTATAATTCATCTCCTGCTTGACGGTGAAGGAAAACATCGTCAGAAAACCTGCATGTGTCAAATTTCACTGAAATTCTGTCACATGTGTTTTCCACCAACCCGTATTGGAGCAGCGTGGTGGGATAAGTTACAAAACTTTCTCCTCATAAAGAGAAGAGGCGTAAGCCCAGCAGTGGGACATTCACAGGCTGGTACTTAGTAATATGTATATAAAGTTAAATTTATTCCCTTGTATGGTTTTTATTTAAGTGTAGTTGAAAAAATAAAAACACCCAAGTTCTTTGCTCTCCGCCGAATGTAGTTGCTAACTGCTGTACTTGTATTATTCGAATTGAATTACTTGTTTTTACATTTGTGTTGAATATTAAATTTTAATTAGTAACTCATAGGACTTGTGTTTATTAATCAAGTTAAAATTTTATATTACTAACTGTGCAATGCGGTTTCACCCACGTGTAATTATTAAAAATGTAATGAATTAAAATAAGCCTAGAGCCTTCCTCGATAAAAGGACTACACAACACGAAATATTTTTTGAACTTGAACCAGTAGCTCCTGAGATTAGCATATTGGTATAGAAGTATAGATTATATAATTAAAATACCACTCAACACGAGATAAGGAGATCTATCCGATCGAACTATTACTAATTAAAGTAGGTGTTTTTTTATTTTTGCAACTACACTAAAAAACCGAACGAGCGAATAAATTAAACTTATAATGTTATTTAATAACTTATATATGAATCCATGCAGAAATATAACATACATTTAAAAGCTTATGTAAAAATACAAATTGAGACAACAAAAAATGCGTCGAGTTAGTTATTAATTAACAAATATATATATACATACATACATATATACATACATATATACATACATACATACATACATACATACATACATACATACATACATACATACATACTTACATACATACATACATACATACATACATACATACATTCATACATATGTATGTATATACAATTAATTATTGTCTTAATTCCATGTTATATGTATGTACATATAACATGGAATTAAGACAATAATTAATTGTATATTTATTTTTCGCCCAGACAAATCGTACACGATTATAAGGAAGTAGGATGTTTACCGAAATACTGATATTATCAATCTTTGAACAACCATCCATTAGTGTGTCAACGGAGTGTCTATTCGTTTCATGTTACTATATTGATTAACTTTTTTCTAAACAAACATTATTGCGACTCGTCGCTATGTTCGTTATGCCGATTTATATCAACACTGGTTGTGTTCCCGCGGTTTCAACCGCGTATAATTGATAAAATGGTTGTCTGTAAAGTCGGTTTACGGACGATAGTTTAACGTGACAACGTCATAACAGATAGATGCGGCGCAAGCGTACAATCAGCGTAACGGGACAATGAGTCATCCTTTTTCGTGCATGCAGCCAGCGTTCATCGATTTATTAGACGTTGTCACGTCAACAATATAATGAATAAAAATCAGCCAGAACCTCGATAAAAGGTCTATACAACAAAATAATTATTTCTAAATTCGAACCAGTAGTTCCTGTTATTAGCCGGATCAAACAAACAAACTCTTCAGCTTTATATATTATTAGTATAGATAGATAGAACACGTCGACATCTTAATGTTAACTAAGATAAAATGTATTTTAAAAAATATATTTTTACTTCAAACTTGATTCAGCCGGTAGTTATTAATAGTAACGGTTCATGTCCCGTTACTATTAAGCTTAAGGATAGTTATTTATTTTATTAAAACACTTAAGTTTAAAGTTTTTTATATGGTTTTACTGGTTGAGAACCATCCACTCATCACATATTTTACATCCAATCGGGAATACTTAGTTGTTGTGTTCCGGTTTAAAAGGTGAGTGAGCCAGTAACAGTATAACTACAGGCACGAGGGACATATAAAATAAAATGTTGTTTATACATGTACTCTATCACATCCATCTGATGTTGTTCATATCCATCTGATCCAATATCTGGTACGACAATAATGTATTGACGAACTCTTTTGTAGAAAAAAAGGAAGGCAATCTATAAAACAAAATATAATAGTTAATCATCTCATTCGTTGTGCTTGCCTCCCAATATATTCCATCAAAGTATACAAATAGGACAAATCCGAAGTCAACAAACAACAATATGATGATCACTGAGAACCCTCCAAAGTTATAAATACGAAGAGATACATCAAGTACATAACATTTATAACAATTTCGATCCTTTGAAATGAAAGCCCAGGGCGTGTAAGCATCCCTTGTCTGATGGCGAAATTAACCCTCTCGTAATTAGAACGACTCGAACAACTTACTCGAGACTTGTTTGTTGTTTGTTTAAACATTGGCTTATTATTGCTTAATAAACAAAACAATAACAATTTAATGAATAATGAAGGTCTGTCAGTAGAGAACGTCAAAATATTCAAAAGTTTACTTGCGTGACAGTTTACACGCAAGCACCTGATGATATTGGTAATCTTTGCGGTGGTAGTATATCTGTAATCATCTTCATTTATTCATATACACGTTTTTTTTTTTTCATTTAATATAATCCAATATTAATGTTCCTCTTCCTCCTGCTCTTGACCGATTTCGGCCACGGCGGCCAATCTCAAGAGAGATTAGCCGATTGCACAGGAGATATTATATTGCACAAGTGTGTGCGCAAATACAGGTGCACTCTCTATTCCCTAACTATCATAACCCGATAGGTCGGCTATCCGATACGACCGGAAAGAGTTCAGTCGCAGGACCTACGGTTTTACGTGGTTTTCGAGGAACGGGTGTGTTCAATCTGCCAACCTCCAGGCTCCGGGCTGCTGCTGATAATAAAATATTAATGTTACTTGATATACAAATACAATTCATGAATCTGCAAATACTGAGAGCGTTGGACATTTTTGCTCTTCCAAACAGCAAGGAGTTATGAAGTTAGTTGTGTCACACTTCAATGCCTCGACGATCGAGTAACTCAGTTACTTCTGCGCCAGATATATATCCGGTCGCGTTAGATAATAAATTATTTGATATATCTCCCTACTCTTGCACAGTTTGGCCATAATTCTGACAGCACGATAATATTTTCTACTACCGTATCATGGTAAAGGGCAAAATTGAGACGATATAGCTACTACTACTGCTATACTAGTTACTATACTAGCTATTACCATCATTCCAATAGCAACGGAGGTGATCATTTTCGCTTCCTATAGATTTCCAAGCTGCAATTTTCATATAAAAAACGTGGGCGTTGAGGAAATCGTTTGGAATTAACGGAGATAGTATAGCGATTTCGATATTATATCGCGTTTATCTGAAGAGGGCTCAATGTTTTGGTGTATTTCAATTAAGCCTTCAGAATTTTGCTTTGTATATAAAAGCATGCATTATAAGATAGTACAGTCACAGCCTATGAATGTCCCAGTTCTGGGCTAAGGTTCTCTTTTTTGAGGAGAAGGTGTTGGAGCTTACCACGCTGCTCCAATGCGGGCTGGTAGAATTCACATGTTGCAGAATTTCTATGAAATTTGGCACATGTAGGTTTCCTCAAGATGTTTTGCTATACCGTCAAGTACGAGATGAATTATAAATACAAATTAAGCACATGAAAATTCAATGGATTTGAACCCCCGATCATCAGTTAAGATTCACGCGTTCCTACCGCGTTCCTACCTACTGAGCCATCTCGGCTTCCAATTATAAGCTAGTAAGAGCTTTTTATTAGGTATGTAACTTAGTAAGATATAATCCATCATGTATTTCACAGCAATATTTTTTTGTTAATGAGGTACCTGTGAAGGTTTCTGACGAGTCTTAATTGATACCATCAAATCAGCTTGGAGACGTTTTTACGTCTGTAGTTGTGTGTGTATCATCATTACTTTTCAACCCCAGCCAAGATGTAAGAAAACACGTTTGCTTTACGTTGTTTGCATTAAAAAAAAAAAACAAAATTATAATATTTCCATATAATTGCGAAATACTTTAAGTATTGTATTACGACTATTACGCGTTTATGTTGCATTAAACTTTAGCCTCGACTTAAAAATCAATAAAAAAAAAAATACTTTCGAATTTGTACGAATATAAAAATTACTTTAATAGGTACTTAATTATATTTAAACGCAATCGCGTGCAATTTGATCTCAATTATAGAATGGATAGAACATGTGAATTTTAAATTATACAAATCCGGCCTAGCACCACGAAATTATAACGTACTTAATTTATGGTTACAATTCACGTCGGGCTAATGAGGAAACATACATATGTCAAACGAAATTACCACTTACATAGCAGGCAATGGAAACGATTAGTGATGAGGGAGACAATATCTGTATTTATTTCGACAGACGGGCAATCACTACCACCCATATACATAAATAATAACCTGTAGTTACACTTATACTTCAAACCGAAAAGCAACAATACTAATTGGTATTGCTGATTAGCGGCAGAATATTTGATGAGTTTCCTACCCTGACAAGCTTGCATAAAGCGCCTACCACATACACATATAGCAGAATCATTCGAGAGATGCAGGTTCACATGCAGCTCCTCACCACACTTATGTAGGTACATACTCAGTAGTGCTTGCCGGGATTGAACATGCAATATTTGGTTAAAGTTTTAAGATCCAGCCACTAAGCTATCTCGGTTCTATTATACTGGGCTACAGCCGATTATATTGACAAAGTTTAATAGGTCAGTCTACGACGATGACCGATATTACAATCACCTAACTAATGCGTTGTACCGTTTTCGATAAAATATAAATAATGTACTACATGTATATAGGGCAGGATTATATTGTCATATGGCGTTATCGTCGACATAATCGGAACACCTTTTTTCATGTCGTTTGAAATAATGTGTTGTCAATAAAATACAAAATCATTATATGTTTACACTATTTTTATTTATTTATATTATTAGTTAATAATAACTTTGTCATATTATTACTAATTAAATACTTATTATTTTTAATATACATACATAAAATAATCAGCTGACGTGCCATTGGGCCTGTAGTTTAAAGATTTTTTTATTTATTCTATTCTATTCTATCGAGTGTCAGAGTAGAACAGACAGAGCTTTATATTAACCCATGGGTTTCCTAAGGGCTACAAGGGACAGGTACCTCGATTACTATGACGTATTGACAATGACATTGTATAAGTGACATTACGCAATCATATTTCTCACGAAGGTATCCCCTATACTACATAATTATCTGTCATGACATATGCTTTGAATTGTAGTTCCTCAATCGTCCCCTAGAGGGCAGATCGAACCAATTAAAAAAAAATTCTCGATACTCACCCTGATATTACTCACACATCACGAGACGTGATGGATATCGTTACGAACTTTTCTCCGTAAACGAAGATAAATCTCCCTTCCAGGAAGAGGGAACAAACATCCACTTTCGGATTGTTACCGAGTAAACTTTAACAAGATATATTAAATTATTTCTCTGTCGTCCCTCGGAATAGCCCTTCACAGAATTCGGGGCGGCGCGGTATATATATCTTATAAGACTGAAACTTGATTTAAGTTTCGTATTAGATAACACAGTTGACTATTGTTTATTAAGTTATTGAATAAGCCTAAATCTTATTCATTTCAATCATCTATATCTATACTAATATGTAAAGCTGAAGAGTTTGTTTGTTTGATCTGGCTAATCTCAGAAACTACTTGTGCGAATTTAAAAAATGTTTTTGTGTTGTATAGTCCTTTTATCAAGGTAGACTAGGCTTATTTTTATTAATTACTAGCTGCCCGTCCCGACTTCGTACGGGTAAATTAAAAAAATTATCCCGTGCATTTTTTAATCAATAAGATATAAACATTCACACATATATATGTACAGTTTATATATTATGTTCAGTACAGGGCATATAATAATTCTATTTCCTACTAATATATTAAACACGAAATTTTGTATGGATGTATGGACATTTGTTACCCTTTCACGTAAAAGTACTGAATGGATTTTAATGAAACTTTACAATAATATACATCAAAATAACAAATAGGCTATAATTTATAAAGCTATTAATAATTATTAATTTATAAATTGACCAAAATATAACAATAAGAATTTTAAAGAAGATAACTTTTGTCTCTTACACTATATCATTTGGACAAATGTTTTAAAAGTTACGACGATGACAAAGTGAGTGCGCGACACTATGCAGCAGTACACTGTGGGAGAAGAATTCGGTCATCGGCTCATCGCTGGGTGTGCGACTCGCATGCAGGAATACGTCATCGATGGTTGTCCGTTTTGCGGTTTTTCAAGTCCCTAGCGATTGCTTAAAGACGCACTTTACCTGTATGTAATTTATTAATAGGTAGGTTTTTATAGTGCCAGGTTGCATACCTTCGGGTTGTAGCGGAATGGGCCGGCACGCCCAGCCGGAGTTACCACTCTCTCACTTAAAATCGGCGTAAAGTAATAGCTACGCTACCATAATTTTGAGTGCAAATAACAAAATGCTAAACACACACTGTCTTACTGCTACCCTATGACAACCAAAAGTTCTAAGACCTGTCGTTTTCAATGACCGCCTTGGTTGATTTTAGTGAGAACTCTTATCACATGTACACTTATTATAGTGCATGCTCAAACAATGTCCATTCCCTGCATCGCTAATGCGCCATCAACCGTAGGAACGAAGATGTTATGCCCTATGTGCCTGTAGTTTGATAGAATAAAAAAAATTGTACGCTTGCTCTTTTATGGTTTTAACTATACTCAACGGCGTAGATAGGCGGCGGGCTATTTAATATTAACTATAAATATATTAAGTCAAACTACAGGAATTCATAATAAGTCCACTGATGATTATTTAAAGAATAATCATCAACTTCAAAATAAAAAAAAACCGTTACTAAAGTTTTTCTTAACAGAAATGCATTTCATACATATTAATTTCAAATCACAGATTTTCAAATTTCAAGCAAACATTTATCCTTTACTTATATTTATGCGGGCAACAGCTAGCGTACGGGCGACAGCGGGACGCGGGGCGCGCAAGCGGTTGCATCACGCGTTTGTATGATGGGTGTTGGACCGCCTGAATTTATTTAGTGCGCGATAATTTTAAAATTACGATTACTCCTAAGATATTGATTTAAATTGGGTGGTGTAAAGGGCAATTATAATATACATTAAATGCTTAAAGTAAATAACGTATTTATTTTAATAAGGATTAATATCATATCCGTTTTTATAGCTTTCCAATTTTACCATTTTTATGTAAACATTTTTTAAACATTAAAGTGGGTATAGTTAGCTATCCTTGAAAGATAGACATATGCCATCGCGGACTTTTTTGTAGATCTATGAAAGGGGAACAATTTCACCATACATTATTTTGTTATAACTCCAAGGGATTGTACAGCGTTTTCGATGAAAGCTCCCAATCGGCTCGTTTTTTTCCGACTTCTTCAACAATTATCGCTATATTTCAACAAATTTACAGAAAACATTAATGCATTATACACGTAAACCTTCCTCTTGAATCACTTTATCTATTAGTGAAAACCGTATGAAAATCCCTTCAGTAGTTTTTTAGTTTAGCGCGTACACACAGACAGACATGAAACGCGGGGGACTTTGTTTTATAATATTTAAGGATACGCGGATAAAACTACGGGGCGCAGCTAGTGTCTTATACAATGATTTTATTAAATTACTTACTTGTGTTCGAAAGCTCGCATTTTTCGATAAAGCTCGTCAATAGTTAGATAAAAGAAAATCCGTTGCCACAACGAGAAGAAAACGGATTGGATGCTTTCCTAATAGCATCAATGAAATCGTTTAACAATATATGAGAACATACGACGTTTTCGTATTAGGGTAGCGAATTCAAATATATTTTAAAGTGAATTATATCATAAAATCAATTAATAAAATAATTTAAAAAATGCTCTGGATACAATGTGATCTGTACAGTGTACACATTCAACTCAATAACTGCCGAATTGGTCGTCGGCCCTTAGAGACCAACATCCATCGCTTATATTTGCAATTCAAACGTAATTTAGAATTTAAAAAAGTGCTTTAATCAAGCTTAATCAATTTATGGGGATCGGATGTTACATTAGTGGACAGATTATGAAGCATATCTCTAAGTCTTTGGTTTAAATACCGCCAAAGAAAACTAATTAGGTTCGTCCAGAAATTTTCAGAAATAACCAGGATAATGGAGTTACACAATTTACTATAAAACATTTATCGAAAACGTTCCATTTTCAAATTTAAACAATAGAAATAGCTCTCCATACTACTCAGTACTAAGAGGAGCAAGACTTATTTGCATATCAAATCCGTTAAATACAAATTCGAATCGATTCGAAAATCGAAAAAAAATCACTCTGATCGCGCCAAAATAACGATTCTCTCTTCAAATAAGACGTGTCCCATATCTGTTTCACATCGCGTACTCTCTGACGTGAACTCGTTTATTTCACGTCAGCCGATCAAAGGGCCCTTTTTAATTAGTGATCATTGTAAAGGTATTAGCGTTGCTCCGAAACCGTATTAACAGTTATGTGTGTTAATCACGCGTGCCGTGTTACATTCAATAGCCTTGTTGATACACATACAAACACATACCGTTATAGACTTTTTCTGAACATGTTCATTACAAATTTAGAACATAATATTACATCGAAGCATCCATACTAATACCATATATCTATATTTAAGTTTATTTTCTTATATAATTATATTTGTGTACGGAGTTATTTTATTCATTTAATTATCCTTAAAATTAACCATATTGAAGTAATTTTTTTGGCGGTAGAGTTTTCTGCAAGCTCGTCTGATTAGGTGATACCTACTCCTCGGATATTCTAACGCAAAACAGCAGTACCTACTTGAACTACGGTTTGAAGGGTGACTGAACCAATGTAATTACAGACACAAGGGACATAACGTCTTAGTTCCCAAGGTTGGTGGCGCATTGGCGATGTAAGCAATGGTTAACATCTCTTACAATGCCAATATCTATTGGCGTTGGTGACTATTTACCATCAGGTGGCCCATATGTCGTCCGCCTGCCTATGCTATAAAAAAATGGGCGATTACTTAAACAACATAATTGTTGTTTATTTAAAAAAAAACTACTGATTTTAATGCCGCTTCTTTTCAATAGAATCCACATTCCGAATCGGTAGTAACTTTAGTACTTGTAAAAGTCTAATCGAATAATAATATTTTTATTCGATTTGAGCTCAATCAAAGGGGAGGTCTAAACTTAGAATCTTGTTAGGACTTAAATCACTCTTCGGGTGAAGATTTAGGAGTTAAGTATGAAGTCATATTTGATTTGAGATTTATATTTATTATGATTATTATATTTATTTATTTTTCAATTTGAACTATGACATTGACTTTGTCTTAGATGTCAGTGTACATATGTATTTAGCACATAAATTTAATATCATTGTAGTTCATAATGCATAAAATATATTGGTAGTTGTAATAAAATATAAAAGGAAGTCCATTAATAAACTTGTCTACATATACATCAATATTTTATAATAAACCAAATTAATGTGAAACAAATACAAATAATAAATATTCCATTTATAAATATCTCTCTTTATCTACCGCGCTCTGTTTGTTCGTCTCATCAATAAAGTTAACGTCCAAGGCAATTAGCACTTTTGTTACATTTATAGCTCAACATGTCACTCGATTCAGGTCACTAAAGAACCGTTAATTATGTCACACCGATATTTAGTCGTCTCTTTCTAAATTAAAGAATTTATAAAGAGATAGAGAAGGACAGAGAGTGAGTGGATATTTCTTTATGACATCCGTAATTCTTCGTTTGTAAACAGATACGAATAAAGCACCATCGTTATTCATATTGTATGTCAAACATGTCACTCCTATTATGAAATGCACTCAATTGACGGACATCCTTTTTTGTCATTCCAACGGATGAAACAGATATATACATTGTTTCTCTCTCTCTCCTTCTTCAACAAAAAATACTGACATTAAACTCCGAATTAAGTTTCCGAACAGTTTATTTAAATATTTTATGTTATCTTGAGACGTTTTTGTACGAAACGTTTAATTACAAACATGAGAAATATAAAGACAATTAACGGTCTTTCTTATAAACGTTGCTAAGCGGATGATTCACTCGCATGCTGTGTCTTCTTCTTTTAAATGTCAAATCACTAATGACAGAAAGAGATCAGTGTTTAACTGAACAGTAGCTAAGCAACGTTTATAGAGCCGTTAATTTTTAATCCGATGCTACAATCTTCAGTAAGAAATAATACGTTCTATTCACTGTTAAATACGCAACCATAAAAAAAAACAAATAACTATAAAAAACAACATATGTATATATATACTTATGTAAGTTGCTAGCTGTGTCCCACGGTTTCCTCACCACCTTCCTCCATAAAATATATAGTGCCCACTATACAACAAAAAAAATTTCTTAAATTTGAACCATTCGTTTCTGAGATTAGCCGGATCAAACAAACAAACTCTTCAGCTTTATATATTAGTATAGATATATAATATTCTATGTCCCGTCCGCATTCGTCATGCGGAACAGCATCAGTCCTTCAACTTCAACATTCGATACGTACAACCACGGAAGTGTCATCTTACATTGTTCTGGGATACTGCACAGAAACAAACGCTGTTCTTGCAAACATTTATAAATTTATCGTCACATTTTATTTTTAAAATACTTAATATAACGAGCAGCTGGACCAACTGATGGTAAGTGATCACCAACGCTCATAGACATTGGCATATCGGCCCATAGACAATTTCTTCTGTTCCGATTTGAAGGGTGAGTGAGCCAGTGTAACAGGCACAAGGGACATAACGTCTTAGTTCTAATGGTTGCTGACGCGTCGGCTATGTATGAAGTGGTTAATCTTTCTTACAATGCAAGTGTTTATGGACGATGACGACCACTTACCATCACATGGTCTAATCTATCTAGTCTATATTTAATATAATAAAAAACCAAGAATTACTTTAAAACTCAATTATATTTTAATTGACTCAACCCGGGATTTCCACCGAGGGCCTCATAAATCTACAGACAAACAACATAGCTTAATATAATTGCTCTCGAGTAATGAAATAACTTGCTATTGTCTCTCGAGACAAAAACTGAACGCCTTACAAATTGATCACTCTATAGAAATAGACAATACAACTGCAACCAATACTTACAACAAAGCGCTGCACGATCTCTTAGAAACCGTGCGGGCTGGGCTACGTTTTCGCATAATGCTCACACAGGTGGACATCTAATCGTTAAGTGCGTACACTCGAATATGTTTTCTTGTTCATTAAGCATGCGATAAAACTGCCGGCCGGTCAAAAGTGTGTGGGAGGCTTTAACAATTAGGTGCCCTTTTATCATTCATCGCTGGACGGGTCGCTACGCTTTTTTTTTTCAAGCCCGGGAGGGCAAATTACTCTACTCCACCTGATGGTCAGGGGTAGTAGAGTCCAAACGCGACGACGGCTAGTGCAAAGCCCGCAAGATGCCTCTTCACGCCTCTCTTGAAGGAACCCAGGTCATAAGAGGAGGGGAAGACGTGTGCTGGTAAACAATTCCATGTTTTAGAGGTGCGACAAAGAAAAGAGTTGCAAGTTTATGTTTATTGTTTTAACTGAACGGTGGAGTGGCAATGCATAGAGGGACTCCGTGACCGACGTTACCGAGATATATTAAATAGAGGAATAGCTAATTGAATGGCTCAATTTCAGTTCTATAAATATTGATATATTTGGTGGTAGTACGTTCAGCATGAGGGAGATGTTTAGTTTATATTAAGATAAGATAGAATTCAAGTAAACAAGTGAATATAATGTACAACAGTTGTCTTTGAATAAGGCCATAGGCATAATTTTTTCATGTGAAAAGTTAAGATCTTCGATAGGCTGCCGTAACATTCGACCCATTAGCTGGTTTTTATCAAAATTTCCGGTGCTACGAATCCATTTCTCAACAATCGGTTTTTAATCATTAAATCAGCCACGGTCACCCTTCTATAAACATGGAGCTGCTGCAGCTATATCAAGAGCTTTATCATCAATTTCGACAAAAAATGCAATATTAATATGATTGTCTCTGTGAGAACTGAGAAGTGACCCTTTATGTAATAGTATGGCTGGTGAGTGTAACATTATACGCATCCCATCGATGTGTTTTTTAGTAAAAAGGGTGTCATATCATATTTTCAGACAGTAAGTTCAAGCCAGAATATAATATACCTTGTTTTGTAGTCAGACTAAAAAAACATTTTTTTGTCACATAACGATGTTCCGTATAATTTATTGAATGAAAACAATAATAAAAACAAATTCACACACTATTGTTAAGAACAAGCAGTGAAATATGCTGTTTAATGAGCTTTAGCTATTTTTGTTTAAAGAATGAATCTTCATATTTTTAATATGAAAAAACTAAATGTTTAGATGTTTTAAAGATAAATATATTTTATTGTACATTTTAAATGAAATAAGACTCAATTTGGCAACAGTTGAGCTTATCTCTTTTTTTATATATAAGATCCTCCAGACCGATTTCGGCCACGGCGGCCAATCTCAAGAGAGATTAGCTAACTGCGCAGGAGATATTATAGTGCACAAGTGTGTGCGCAAACACAGATGCACTCTCCTTTCCTTAGCTCTCATAATCCGATGGGAGTGCAATCCGACACGACCGGAAAGAGTTTCAGGCGCAGGACCAACGGCTTAACGTGCTTTCCGAGGCACGGGAGTGGTCACACTTCCAACTTTCAGACTCCGGGCTGCTACTGAGAGTTTTCTGACAGAAAAACCCCAATAACTATTTATTGGCCCGACCTGGGAATTGAACGCAGGACCACCGAGTCTGCGGCCTTATATCAACGGCCACTAGACCAACGAGGCAGTCAGACAGTTTTTATATATAATCGGTAGGCGAACTGGCAAATGACATTGGCATTGGTACATCACCAATGCACCATCCTATATATCCCTTGAGCCTGTCACACTGGCTTGTTCGCCGTTCAAACCGGAACACGACAATTGGTGTATTGGTGTTTGGCGGTAGATATTATGAATGTGAAGGCTATGGGTTTGGTGTTATTACTTTGGAACGACTGACCCGATTATAATGAAGTAATGTATGTATGTACATGTACATTATGTTATAGTATAGGATACATTTTCCTTAAATAAGCAACTACCAAGCTAAATATTTATACTATGCACCTTACTAATGAACATTACATACAAAATTATATTCATATTTCGAATGTAAAATTTCCAGTGACGGAATAAGAGAAATCAGTGTAAAACTCATATTTTATATAAGTAACTTATGTTCACACAAATCATTATTCGAAACCATTATCAAATGTACTAACATTCTACGGGCATAGTTACAGCGTCCTTCGTCTTAAAACAATAAATGATATTCTCAAATAAATCATAAATAAATAGTTCTTTTTTTTTTTAAAGTCGTACGTCAATCGCGCGTCGTTGGAATCACAAGTGCTGACGCGTTTACTTCGCCTTGACGGGCCTATATGTTGAATAAATGAATTTAATTGAACGTACGCAATAGATATATTGATGAGAATACATAGTTATTTATTTAACCGGATCATGCAACGATAAAACGCCAAGATTAAAAAAAACAACGAGTTGCACTCCGGGAGTGCCAGCAGAAGTGAAAACTTGAATATTAACGTTGTACATTTTTGATATTTTGGAATGGTTAGGGCGAGTTTAACATTTTTTACCCATCACAAAAAAGTGGACAACTTCGCTAAAGAAGTTTTCACTACAAAAAAATTGGTTGCCTGTAAAGTCGGTATACGGGCGAAAGTTTTACGTGACAACGACTTTGAGTGGTAAAATAATTTTAATGTGAATATTCATTCGTATAGTAGGAAGAAGACGCGTGCCTTTCACTTTTTATGTCTGTCTCTCTCGCTCTTAGGCGGGCTAACCATGCCCGAGTGGAAGGGACGCGTGCCTCTCACTCGCTCTCATTGTGAGCGCATAACGTGAGCGGAGCGTAACGCAGTTTCTTGAAGTGTCACCCGGCAAACCAATTTATAAGACGTTGTCACGTCAAAAAAAATATTAAAAAAAACAAATAAGGCACAAGGATATTAAAGACGATTCAAGTAATTCATCCAGAATCAAGATCAACATAATAAACTCCAAGCTTTTTATCTCGTACGTAATCATTTGCGCGTTAATTTATTATTGTTTTATTTTAACTTGAGATTCATAATTTATTAATTGGCAAAGCTAAAAGTACTATTAATAAATATTTAATTAGATCCAGTTGAGTTCAAAAGCCAAATAAATATAGCAATGTATATAATTTTTTTTAACATAGGCGAATTGGTCCACCTGACGGTAAATTTTCACCATATACATTGGAATTCTTGACATCGCTAATGCGCCACCAACCTTGGAAACTAAAACGTCTTTAGCTACACTGGCTCACTCCCCAAGTACTTTTTGGATTCGACAAAAGCGTGTCGCGCTTAAAACGCACTAATGCCTAAAAAAAAGTTGTACAATTACGATATACGTACAAAAATAAATTCGTATTCGTAACAGCCTCTGAATGTCCCACTAGTGGGCTAAGGCCTCTTCTCCTAAGATCTCCTTTGAGGAGATGGTTTGGAGAGACACAAGGTTTCCTTACAATGTTTTCCTCCGCCGTCAAGCACGAGATGAATCATAATCAAAAATTAGGCACCTGAAATTCAGTGGTTCTGGTTCTGGGTTTGAACCCACGACTATTGATTAAGATTCACGATTTCTCATCAGTGTTCCAGCTCGGCTTGTTTCGTATGTACATAATTCTAGATAAGAAAAATGACGTACAACAATGAGATACCTCTGTACATAAATAGCGTGGTTAATTTAAAAAAAAACATCTCCCAGATGAGAACAGCTTTTCATCTGTTTAACCTTACAATGAGCCGTGACATTTCGTTAAACACTACGGTGCTATCAAGGCCGCAGCATCAAATTTGAATAATAACTTGGCGAAAAAAATACATTTGATTCTCTACCATCCACACTCTACTATCTTCTGATGGCCTGCCTAAGTTTATATAGTCATATTATGTTGTTATATAAATTGAATGATTACTATTTATTTTTATTGAATTCGAAGATTTGTATTTGATTAATTTCAAAGTCTGTGTTGCTCGCGCACACTAAGACTGCGCACCTGTCAATATCATCAAGTCCATTTGTGTCTGGAAGCTAGCTTGTTCGGCTACACATCGTAAGGTTCTGGGTTTTTATTTTTGTATAGGTGGGCGGACGAGCATATTGGCCACCTGATAAGTGGTCAGCAACGCCCATAGACAATAGCATTATAAGAATGTTAACCATAGCTTACATCGCCAATGCGCCTCCAATCTTGGAAAAACAACAATACAACGTACTGCTGTTTTGCGGTATAATATCTGATGAGTGGGTAGTACCTACCCCGACGAGCTTGCACAGTGCTCAGATCAATATAAATAAATATAAACAAAAGTTATTCGGTTTAATATCGTGAAGTTGTATATAATAGCTAGGCACTAAAGAAGTTAGGAGTGTCACATTCACGAAAGTCTTTAGCACCTGACCTGTCTCGAGTAGAAGCTGCCGTCATATCCGACTATGAGAATGAAGGAATTGAGAGTATACCTGGATTTGTCCGCACATTACATCTCTATATAGCTGAGAAGTTGGTTAGTCCTCTTTAAGATTGGTTACTGTGGCCGAAATCGTTACGAAGAGCATTAGTTCCAATGTATTTTTTATCTAGATTGATCCTTAATTTGTTTACTAGTAAGAATTGAACCAAAACTACTGCATAGCAAATAAAACCTATTACTTGACAGTTCTGGATTAAAGTAATAAAGCGTGTCCTGGCACGATGCCGGGTGAATACGAGGAAGAGCCTAGAGCTAGACTTATCTAATAAAAAACCAGTCAGTATCCCCTTGCCAAATCATAAATCGAGAATGAAGAATTATTACGTCACAAAAAAAAACAAAAAAAAATGTTTTTTCATCTCTTAACAAAATGAGTAGTTTTGGACTGGGGACTAATGGGAACACCCATTTAGCGTTCTCCCCGATTTATTTATAACTACATAGAAAAGTTCTACATTGAGGAGGGCGGGGTCAGTGGGACGTAGGGCCGGGTGTCACATTCGGTTAATTTGATTGATAAATCTACGCGGCCTAGAATAACTTCAAACGTAAATAGTTACATAACTTATACGATTTGGTAATGGCGAGTGTTTTGATTAATATATTTGTTACGCAAACATAAATGTTATAAATAAACTGTATGACTGATAGCATTAATTAATAATTAGTTTATGTCTGACGTAAATTTGTCATTACTGAAAATTAATAAAATATTATAAAACGGAATGTACGCTTAATTTAATTTCAATTACATTGGACTAATTACTACTCACCAGGAAATAGTCTGAATAATTAAAATACATAATTTCTTAAGCTATATATAAATGTCTTATTTACTTACATTATTATATTTTGTATAGTTATTGTCAAAAGCTTGTATTAAAATGTTTTCCATAGACAACATTTAACCTTTTTTTATTACTTAGTACAAGGCATTCTCTATTCCACCGAGTTTTACAGTAACAGCACGTAATTCATGACTGATAACTCTCATCTTAGGGAGAATGGAACTTCTTCCATCCCACTCATTTTAGATCGTGGAAATGAGATGTCTCGCGAAGCCTTTCATTTGCCGTGGAAGAAATAAATTATATAAAAAAAATACTTTAATTTTAACTAATTGTTGCTAATACGCATTCGAACCCACGACCCCTCGGTCATCTATTCGGCCATCTTCAGTTGTATTTCGAGACGTCATACTTTAACCTTATATCTATGTGATTATATTTTATGGTTTCGTGATGTGACAGTATATTTTGGAAAAGCGGCCTCATCATGCAAAGATTAGTGTTTGATTATGAAGGATGGAACAAAATTCGTGTCCGACCCGTGAAGCGGTTATTAGGTATCGCGAGTCGGTTCTATCTATGTAAACATTTTTAAAATCTTACAAAATAGTAAAGTTATTGGAATAAACAATTGGACCGAGCCGAAGATACTTCTACCATACCAATATTGCAACCGTGATTATTTGTATGTTTGTTATTCAATCACGCATAAACAATAAAATATAATAGAGTTAACTTATATCTCGACTTAATACGTAGACTATTTAAAAATGGAACCAAATCAATTTCTTAATTATCCCGAGATTTTGTTTAAAACTTTGATAAGCCGTTAATTTAAAATTTCGCATACTAAATTTGAAATAAATGGCGTTCCAAATAATTAAGTCCCACTTAATATTTGAATGACGTTTCAGTATTCGGCCGTAAGACGATTGACATAATTCCGCGCAGTCACAACATCACTAGTTCAATTATAACATCGTAGCTTTGGCGATTAAATTCATTCTACTATATACGTAATCAATATATATAAAAATGAATGTTTGTCTGTATGTCCTTTATAGAATCGTTAACTATGCATTTGATCATGTCATGATCTTCAGCGAAGTGTTTTGGATGAGCCCACAAAGGTTTCCGAGTTGATACGACCTTTTTTTTGATAATTAATAAGTAGCGTAGCAACGCGCGCGGGGTACAGGGCTAGTCGAAATATATAATATAGTTCATATATAATAAACTCCATAAACAACGAACCCAGCATTGGTACCCGAGCCGTCTATTACACGAGATCGCACATACCGAAACGTGGATCACCATTCTGTGAGCAATTCGTCACGGAGACAAGTCCTCACCCGTTTTGGTATGACTAATACATATATGCAACGCTTATAAAACCTTACCATTAAAGGCACAGCGAAAACCGCTGAAAGCCGCCCGCCTGTCAATCTGTCAGCCTGTCACGGTTACAACTCTTAAAACTGTCTTATCTATGGAACTGCGCGTGTTCCCCTGTTAGGTGTTAAATTTATTGCGTTACGACCGATGTCGTCTCGAATTAAACTCGATATAAAATATGCGAGTTGAATTTTAAGTGATAATTACGTTTTGCAAAACAAATTTAAACGTCCCACGGCGGTAAATTATTACATTGTCGAATATGGGTTTAATTTATTACCAGTTTGATATTAATTTCGAATTTTCAAATACTTCTACAAAGATTTACTAACTGAAATAAAATTATTATATATTATGATTAATATAGGTATATATATTATTTTATGGTAGGTTTATAGGAGATAGATATTTGTGCAAGTTCGGCTGGGTAGGTACCACCCACTCATCAGAATTGTTGTGTTCCACTTTTACGGGTGAGCGAGACCAGTGCCAACCTTTGGGCGCCAAATTTGCGGGGGCCCCGAGGTGAAATCACTTAAACTTAGTTGACTTATTATTATTAACTCTATTACATATACAATTCCACTTTGTTGTAGAAGAAAAAAAAGAAGGTCAGCGATTCCACATCAGCAAAAAACACAGGGGGTGTCAGCGGCCCTAAGTCCGGCACTGAGTGAGACAGTGTAACTATAGGCACAAGGAATTTCAGATGTAAGTAATGGATAGTAATTATTACATCGCCAATGTTCGCAGTGGTGACCACTTAACATCTAGTAGCCCATATGCCCGTCCGCATGTAGTAACAGTCTGTGAATGTCCCACTGCTGGGCTAAGGCCTCTTCTCCTCTTTTTGAGGAGAAGGTTTGGAGCTTATTCCACCACGCTGCTCCAATGCGGGTTGGTGGATTACACATGTGAAAATGAAATTTGACACATGCAGGTTTCCTCACGATGTTTTCCTTAACCGTCAAGCACGAGATGAATTATAATCACAAATTAAGCACATGACATTCAGTGGTGCTCGCCCGGGTTTGAACCCACGATCATCGGTTAAGATTCACGCGTTCTTACTACTGGGCCATCTCGGCCGTCCGCATACCTATACCATAAAAAATATCTAATATTAAATAATCAATATGTGACATGGATTTTGGAAAACCATTTTGATTTTATATTGACTTACATTGGTTTTGGGGGTGATTTAAGTAATTTCGAGAAAAATTTAATATATCTTTCTATTCTATGAGCATCGTAGTCTTACAAACAATTTATTAACATATAAATTCTTCTCTTATATCCGAAATTAATCCAAACCGTCTTTCCCCGCGCCGAAAATTGTCTGAAATATTACACGAACCATAATTAAAAACAGGGATGTGAGTACCGAAAAGTTACAATCGAATTTTTAGTTAAAACTTTCATATCGTAAGATTTCCCTGCAAAGTGAATGTTGTTATTTGAATTTCGAACGTCATCAATATAAGATTTGTTACTAACAAATTCAAAACGCAACTGCTTCAGGCCCTGCTCGAAGTGCACCTGCCTACGTTTCATCAAGCAATATCTTCGAATTACGAAATTGAATATACACATATATATATAACTACCGAATTGTATCTTATTACAAATCGAATAATTATTTAATACGGATAATTATCGATAATACATAATCGGCTATGACATCATAACGTAATACTAAAGGAAGCAATCAGACCCAATAACGCAAGAGGATTCGAAGGGGCGAGCTACTAATAATAAAACCAAATAAAAAAAATTGTAATGTTATATAATAAGGTTTCATATTAAGTTACAAAGACAAGATTTATTACTTTTAATATCGTTATGTAAATAAAATACCAATTCCGTGGGTGATTTTGTTACGGAAAACATAAATTAAAAAATATCGTATAGCCAGCCCTGAGCCACCCTACGCGTGTAATAAGTAGAGGCTTCCTATTTGAACCGTAGGGTGACTATTAATTAGCGAGTTTTATGAAACTGTATTATTAGCTAGCTTTACCTAAAGTTAGCCTTTAGAGCTTCGATCAATAATGCCCATGTACATTATTGATCGAAGCTTTAGAACGATATATAACTACCATGTAAAATTTATTTGAGAAATATCTCAACATTTTAGCAACGTACACACTCATATATTGCTATAAATAAGTATGTTTTAAATTTAATAATATTTACATTGAAACATTACCAAAGATCTCGAGAAAACTTAAATTAGACCAAAATTATATTTAAAAAAAATGGTTGTCTGTAAAGTCGGTTTACGGACGATAGTTTAACGTGACAAAGTCATAAGAAAACATTGATGAAATGACTGCAATCGAGTGAAAGAGAGATAGATGCGGCGCAAGCGTACAATCAGCGTAACGGGACAATTTTTCGTGCATGCAGCCAGCGTTCATCGATTTATTAGACGTTGTCACGTCGAAAAAAAAGGAAAAATAACAGAAGTTGAACCTTATCGTACAACTTAAGAGTAACTATAACATTTAACCATAGATATTTACATAGTAAGAAAATCAACCAAATTAAAATTAAAAGGCCGAATACTGAAACGTCATTCAAATATGAAGTGGGACTTAATTATTGGGAACGTCATTAATTTCAAAATTTAGTATGCGAAATTTGAAATTAATAAACACGTCCACTTCCACACTTCCACCTTCAATTACCACACATATATAACAAGCGAATTTTCCTACGAATGTTCAAAGTTTGTGGTCACCCTACACCGTACGTACATTTCAATTGTGAGAACGAACGCATATACGATTTAATTGTTATTTACGTACAAGTATTTCACATAATTTCTTTATAACGACGATAGACGACTTAGCGACTGTATTTATTGGTTGAATATTTCAATTTTAAGGGGACGACACACTTTGATGTCCGAATGCTTACAATAATCAAAGAGCTGGAACGTGGAGTTGACAGATGTAACGTTATTTCAGTCCGCTTCAATATGTATGTCACCGTGCTCTGACAGCGTCGACACTGAGGTTTATGGAGTCAATACGTTTGTTCTTATATACTTCGTTAGAACTTTGAGACAGTTTTCATTGGAGACAACGACGTTGTGACGTAAAGCAGTATAATAACGTGAATAATATTTTCACTGTCTGGTTAACTTTATATATATAATATAAAATAGCATCCTAACTAATATTATAAAGGCGAAAGTAAGTTTGTTTGTTACGCTTTCACGCCTAAACCACTAAGCCGATTTGAAAAATTCTTTCACCAATGGAAAGCTACATTATCAGCGATTAACACAGGCTACATTTTCTCCCCATATTCCCACGGGAACAGGAACTACGCGGGTGAAACCGCGGGAAAAACACTAGTATAATTATAAATTCACTGTAATTTTAAAGGTAATGATACTTCAGGGACCTTAGACGCTTGCACGCGATCATTTACCCTGCCCACAAGTATCAATATTTCCTAGTGTTATACGTATTATGTATATAGATTCAGCAAAATTAAACATACATAATATAAGAGCAACTGTACATGGGATATAACATCCTAAATCCCAAGGTTGGTTGTGCTTGGACGATGTATGGTATAGTCAATATTATTTTCAATGCCAATGTATATGGGCACTACTGCACTAGTGACCAACAAGTAGCCTAACTACTTTAATTAAATAAAAATAAAACTCGTCTACGTGAGCAAATATAATCAGAATAACTCATAACATCTGTAATGCGATATTTTTCTTTTTTGACGTGACAACGTCGAATAAATCGATGAACGCTGGCTGCA
This sequence comes from Nymphalis c-album, assembly GCA_963151315.1. Classification (NCBI taxonomy): domain Eukaryota; kingdom Metazoa; phylum Arthropoda; class Insecta; order Lepidoptera; family Nymphalidae; genus Nymphalis; species Nymphalis c-album. The sequence continues at coordinate 7,674,254 of OY720609.1, forward strand.
TGCGCGAAAAAGGATGACTCATTGTTTATAGAATAAATAAACATATACATACACAATGTGTCTACAAAAAAATTAAATTAATTAAGCATTTATAACATAAGTTAGGGTAATACTTTTGCTAATATATTATATTTCAATTAAAAGCATACGCATTAAAAAAATCCACTTGAGTAAACGAATGTCTGGCTGATCATAGTTTCATACACACACTTAATATGCATGTGACATTTGAATGAGAGAAAATGGGACGCCATATTGTCGTCGTTTTCTTTTGTGTCTCTGCTTTCTTTGAGCCAGCACGAGCCACGCGTTTGAGTTCAAATTTCGCTTTTATTTTCGATTAACATAAGAGTCACTATTGAGAGATCGTTTCGTAAGATTAAATGTTAAGTCAATTCTTTTAAATACATTTAAATTTATTATAAATGTTTCAAAGTATTAACGTAAGTATGACGTATTGTGCAAAGTACGAATTACATATTTATATAAGCGAAAAACCAATCATCACGAGATGATATAAAGTATGCGAGCCCGATTGGCTTGAGTAACAGGGGCCCTAGACAAGTGGCTTTTCGTTAGTAGAATAGAATTATAGAATAGAACATAATTATCAAATTATTAGAATGACATTAGCGTTCGACTTACATGTCGAAATACATGTCGAACGCGAATGTCAATCTTATACATTGATTGTTATTTTCTTTTCTATTCTACTAACGTAAAAGCCACTTGTCTAGGGCCCCAGTTACTCCTTATCCGACGTAGACGCTCTCTGAGAACTGATCGGATGTAAATACTATACAAAATATACTTCTCATCAATTAATTTTCAAAATTCAAAATACTTTATTCAATATTGAAGTATTACACTTGCTTATTCATAGTCAGAATAGAAACTACCACCGGTTCCGAAAACACACACCCAGCCTTGAGAAGAACCGGCGAAACAAACTCAGCGGGTTATTTTTTGTCTCTTTTGAATTAAAAGAAATAGAGATGCGGCGATCGTCTCATTACCAAGGTGTGTTATCATCCATAAATAAATTTGTATCATATATAATTAATTATTAAATATCCCTTCTTATTTATCTGTAACAAACCTAATAATATAAATTCTAGAAACGATATAATCTGTCGTTATGAAGCTGGCTGGGACATTCGCAGGCTGTTACTTTTGGTAAACTCGACTCATGTAATTTCTCATTATTCCATATTATAATACACTCTGTGAACTCACTGGTTGGCTAAGCCAACTCCTCTTCTTTTTTGAGAAGCCGGTTGGATGCCGGCCACGCACCTGCAAAGCCCTTGGGTGTTGCAGATGGGCCGTGGTAATCACTTTTCATCAGGCGAGCTTCGTTCTCATTTGCATAACAAAAGCTCATTCCACCTCGCTGCTGCAATGCGGGTTGGTGGAATACGCACGTGAAATTAAACACATGCAGGTTTCCTCACGATGTTTTCCTTCACCGTCAAGCACGAGATGAATTATAAACACAAATGTAATAGTATAACATAAACAAGTTATGACTCATCCCAAGAGTAATATCCACTATTCGGACTGAACGACTCGTTCACTTACTGCCATTACATTAAATATTATTAATAAACTCTAGGATGAACATTAATAAGACTTTATCTTATTTTACGCGAGAGCTAGTTTACATTAGATCGGACCGACAAATTTGACGTCCCGACAAATGTGTCGCACGTCATAAATTTTTAAAAATATGAAAGCTTTGTATTACGTTAAGGCGTCAATAACGCAATAATAGAGTAGATTGACGGAGTAGATAGAGTATTAGTAATTCCTTGAAAAACGGTCATTGCAATGGTCATTTTCATTTGTATAAAAGAAAATACATCAATAAGTCAAATCATTAGAGAGACAACGATTAAGCAACCAGGTTGGCCATTGGCTTTATCGCGAATTATAATTCGAGGTATTTAAAGAACCAAAGTACAACAAGACCAAGTGCTGCTGTTTTACGGTAACATAGGGCTAATATCTGATGAGTGGGTGGTACTTACCCAGACGAGCTTGCACAAAGCCCACCACCAGTATAAACTTTTATGCCAATACTCAATAATAAAATGAAAGAATAGGAAAACGATATGCGATAAAGTAACAATTTTTTTTTTTTTAGTAGAATTTCTCCCTCAGCTTCGACCTGTCTCTTTGAAACGGCGCTCCGTCATTTATATCGTTTACAGAAATAGCCAGTATCGTATGGTTATTAAGGGAACGGCGGTTGAACAAACTTGATGGTGTGACTTGGGTATGACATTGACATGTTATCTAATAGATATCACGGACAGTGAGCTCCTTATTGTCTATTACCTACTAAATAATAGTTATATATTTAATATGTTTGTTTGTTACGGATAAACTCAAAAACTATTTAAACGATTTTAAAAAACCTCAACCTAAATATTTCATTATCAGCGAGTTGATAGTAACACAAGAAAAATATCTACTCAAATAGATAAAATAAATAAAATAATTGTTCAACACGGACGAAGTCGGTGCAAGTCGCTAGTGAATGAACTTAGAATATAGTACTCACCTATTTTTGTTTTTATATCTAAACATTGCGATATGTGAGGGAACTGTAGGATCTTCCGCCATTTCTTGCTTTTGCCCTTGTTGCTATCGGAACCGCCTGAGGACAAACGTAAACGATTAATATGTATCTTCATTGCCTTTACACACGTACCTATATACTATATACTTATACAGTAACAAAACAACATTATAGTAATACATTTGCATTTCATAATAATAATAAAAATAATAATAAATATCCGGGGACATTGTTCACACAAGGCCATATCTGATCCCAAACTAAGCAGAGATTGTATGATAAAAAAAAGACAACTGATATACTACATATACTACTTATCTTTTGTAAATACTTATATAGATAATTACACTTAGACTCAGGACAAATAGACATGCACTCAAATGTCTGTCCTGGGTGGGAATTGAACCCGACCTGCGACGCGAAAGGCAAGTGTCTTACCAACTTCGCCAACCGTCTCGTCGGTATTTATTTTTTTCGGACAACAGTAGACACAGAGGTTTACAAAATAGATGTAAATAGAGGTTAAAAAGATTTTGTGACAAATCTTCTACTAATTAGAGATTACCACATCATTTGTAAAAGCATCACATTATAAATTATTATTAAATAGAGAATCATTGAATAATTGTCCATTAAAATATAAATACATTGACATTATTAAAATTATTAAAAACACTGTGAAATGATTATTAAATTGACGACCGATTATACATATATTTCAATTAAATAAAAAAAGACTTGAAATTTAAATTTGGAAGTTGCAATAATATTTTTAAAAGTTATATTTTTAATGCATATCTGTGTCATATTGCATATTGTAAATAACAAATTCAGTTTATAGGAAACGAGAGAACAGGTTTTCTCAATTAGGCATCGAACAGTTAATTGTAGGTTTTATTTTACACTTATTCATAATATCTTGTCAGGCCCACAGTCTACTTTGCATATGTATAAAGAAAACATAAAATCAAATAAAGAGAACAAGTTATATTGGGGAGCAAATTAGGGCTTATATAACCGATACCCTTCCTTGAACATATAGAATGAGCCTGGACATTGTTGATTGTTAAACATATACAGACGACATGCAGGCACAAATACATAATTGTAATTAGAAATCCTTATTTAAGTACCTCAATTACTATATTCAATAAATACATGTTTTATATTGTATTCGATTTAAGAAAAAAAAATCGGTTTCAGAACGTCATTGGCATTGGTTCGTGACAAAAGGTGACAAAGATAAAAAAAGAGATTTTCCCGCGCTTTATATCTGTCATCGAATTAACGATATATGATATTCTGTTTAAATTAGATTTACAAAGATCTCACATATTTAACGATATTAAAAAATAACAAAGACTAAATTGTGTTACTTTATGCTTAATCTGGTATATCTATAATAATATACATATAGGGCTTTGAAGAAGAAGAAGAGTTTGTTTGTTTGGTCCGGGTAATCTCAGTAACTATTGGTTCGTTTTTTTTTGTGTTACATTGTCCTTTTATCGAGTAAGGCTCTAGGCTTATTTTTATTAATTATACGCGGGTGAAACCCCGTGGCACAGCTAGTCTTTTCTAATATACCACTTGTATATTACCTGTATATTTGTTTTATTCATGTTGCCTATTAGCTTTTAGTTGCGCCAATCGACTACAGATTATTGTATTATTTAAAATCGCCGTATGTCACCGAGGCCACATCAATTAATAAATAAGAGGGGGTATAAAGCAAAATTGATTATCTTTTATTTGATATTATTTGTGTAAATCGAGTTATAAGTTAACAATAAAATATTATAATGTAGTCAACATTGTATTCTCAAAGGTTGTGTCACACCAGACACGTAAATGAATTAAAAAAAAATCGATAGAAAAAAATCACGAAAAGTCGTCTAATCTTTAAATTTATTTTATTTACACAAGTAATGCTATCGATTATTAAGACTTATACTGTCTCTACCGCAAAATAGCAGTACTTTGCATTGTTGTGTTCCGGTTTGAAGGGTAAGTAAAGCCAGTGTAACTACAGGCACAAGGGACATAACATCTAGTTCCCAAGGTTGGTGGCGCATTGGCGATTGAAGCGAAGCGATTAACATTTCTTACAATGTTGATGACAATGGGCGTTGGTAACCACTTACCATCAGGTGGCCCATATGCTCGTCCGCCTACCAATACAATAAAAAAAACCATTATTACATCCATAATCCAGATCTATTATATTAGACTAGATATATAGCTTGAGGTTAGGCAATGCATTGATTTATAAATGAAATAAATTTTAATAAGAACTGGATCGCCGGCCACGAGCCTGTCACAACTGGAGCGCTATGAAACGCTAAATCTTGTTAAGTCGCTTCACACCGACCAAACTTAACTGCTTTCATAAATGTTCATTTACGTACATAACATGACATTGCCCATTGTGTTCTATTTTCAAATATTATGATATGATATACGACAAAAATTAAACGAACAAACTTTTAATTTTATTTCAACAAAATAAATGATATCTATAATCCGAGATTAAATCGTTTCCAGACAATATGTATCAATCGATAGATCGATAAAAAATATCTTCATAACTTGTTGTTATATGTTTCTGTTAGCAGCGTGTCATACATAGTTATATTTTACTAAAAATTTTTGACAGCTAGCTGTCTAATTGTCAAATAATTTTCACTCTAAATGTCATTCAAAGTTACGGGTTCCTTGTACCAACGAAAATTATTTAATATTCATTAAATAGGTTTAATTTTTAATAAATTACTTAAATGATTGTAATAATTTTCTAAGAGCTTTTTGATTACAAAGGAACTTCTTACAATTAATAATAAAACAAAGGATCACAATATAATTACATTTCGTCGTCAAAAGTAGGTTTTACTACCACTTATAAATTTAAGTTATGATAAAAAAAAGAGTGTGTGTACTTATGTACACGCGTTAGAAGTTATACTTCTTTGGCGTATGGAAAAAAAAATAACTAAAATGCAGTAGTGATTAACGATAAATATTAAAATTGATAAAAAAGATTTTATTTAAATAAAAAAGGTTTTATTAACGTAATAAAAATACTAGAATATACAACTTGAACATAGTTATCGATTTTTATGCCACCTAGAACTAACTTCACGTTGTAGAATTCAGGTGTTTAATGAGCGGTTAAGCAGACAGCTTCATACTGTTAATTTTGTGTCACAGATGCGCGCGCATCTTAAAATTTCACTCTCATCATTTTTTCATAACGCGCCTAAAGAAGTATAACTTCAAAAATATAACAAATCTACGAGCGAACATTTCAATATATTTATTGAAAGATGAAAGAAGATCGCGTAACCATCGGTTAGTTATTCGCAAAGTACTACAACAAATTATCCAGAAATATATATTTTATTGTTAAGGTTAGGTATTTCGGCGATTGACAATTAAACTAATTTAGAGCGATTCTCAATTGGATAGAGAATAATAAAAGTTCATTCAGCACAAATAAACGTACATTACGATAACAAAAACCGGTATCGAATAGGGTTTGAGACGTAAAGTTTTCCGCGGCGATAAATCGTGATCGTGTGGAATGCCTAACGGACGATTGAATTAAGACTTAAGTCAGCTCACCCGGCGTATAAATAACAGTACAAAACCATATATGAACTTAATACAGTAATTAAAGTTCCTTAAGTGTCGAACCGCATCAAATCACACCATTTTCATTTAACACGAACGTGTCAATAAATGTTATTCCCAGGCGTGCAACATTAAAATACGAAATTTATAAAAAAAAAAAATGGCTAAAACGGCAAATGTAATTATACCTTATGAGGATTTTAAGGTTGACGTCAATCATTTTGATTTAATGTTGCCAACTGAATAAAATCCGATGAAAAAAAAAGAATTTGGAACACTTATATTAATAAGAATCCTAATTGAATACGAAGAATTAGTCTTGTGTTTGGTTCGGGAACCGGTGTGAACGATGATCTGTGGTACGAGTCCAACCCATATGGGAGCGGAGGAAGCGTGATAGAATAAGTTCCTAGGCTTAGACCTAGGCTTTTTTAAGAAGGGATTGTATTCATAAAATGAAAGTGGAATGGTTTTTGTTTCAAATATTTAAATTGTTAAAATTTTAACTACCAACTTAAATATTAAAATACACCTAGATAAACACGTTTTGCCACGCTAAGCACATACATTTATAATTTATGCGAGGTCATATTTTCATAACGCTAAGTTGATAATACTTAATTACTTTGCTAATGTAAATCCAGACAAAAACAGTTCTTTATTAGTTATCTGGTTGTAAAGGCGAGAATACACACGCCTGTGACTTGAATTCGAATTGCATTCTAGCTAGTTCCACGTGCCAGCTACTTTCATGCGTATGACGCAGATATATTGTGATATGATAATATAATTTTCGTAGCTATAAGGTCCTCCAGACCGATTTCGGCCACGGCGGCCAATCTCAAGAGAGATTAGCCAACTGCGCAGGAGATATTATAGTGCACAAGTATGTGCGCAAACACAGGTGCACTCACTTTTCCTTAACTCTCATAATCCGATGGGACGGCAATCCGACACGACCGGAAAGAGTTTCACTGGTGATATTGTAATTAAACGATAGATTGACAATCGACTTCATATCTTACAATTTTGCGGCCTGGTTTTATATGGCATGCCTGTCTGGCTATAAAGTGTGAGATTTAAACATTTGCTTTATTGGCATTCAATGTCCCTCACATTATAACGGACTGTAGAACTAATACGTGTGGTTCACGCGACAGTTGACGACAGGAACTAAACAAATCTTTCTCCTTCTCTATTTCTCATAATATATTCACCAGACATTTCACTGCCAATAGAGATTTATAATATTTAAATAATTTTAAACGCTTTCCATATAAAAACTTAAAACAGACATTTAGCTCGAGACTGGGTCGTTGTGTGTGTTTATACCCCTTACAAGTAAAAGGCATGAAATAGAGCAAATGGCATGCAAGTTGGTATGCAAATGTAATCACAGCTTGCCATTACCTGCGAATGCCGTTAACTAGCATGCTATGCATGCATACGGAGCAGTAGACTTCGTTTTAAAAGCAGATGTGTCACCGCCTTAACCCGTCCGCTTTGATAGAGGTCATTTAAGAATAAGAGATTATTTTTGGAACACAACAACACCAAGTACCTACTGCTGTTTTGCGGTAGAATATCTGATGAGTGGGTGGTATCTACCCAGACGAAAGCTCTACCACCGAATAGACAATGCATCACCAACCGGGGACCTAAGATGAAGTTGTTATTTCCCTTGTGCCTAAGTTTCTGAGTTACTTGACTTGACTAATATTCCGAATTTGATTTGATTTTACGATTTAGTCTTATTATTTTTTAATCTATACTAATATATAAAGCTGAAGAGTTTGTTTGTTTGATCCGGCAAATCTCAGGAACTACTTTACAAATTCTTTAAAAGTTATTTTTGTGTTGTATATTTCTTTTTAACGAGGAATGTTTTAGGCTGATTTGTATTAATTATTTTTTTTTTTTCATTATACGCGGGTGAAACCACGTTGCACAGCTAGTGTATCATATAATTTGACACCAAGTCGTAAGACTTGTTAATCACTTGTTCGGTTAAGTGAGAAGAAAAAAGTAAAACCATTTACCCATACGGTCATAAGCTGACATTTAGTCTGGCTAAGGTGATTTTAAAGCGTAAACAATTTTATACGAACGATTTACTTTAATATAAAATAGTCGATATGACACTCCTTTTCGGGTCACTGACATTAAAAAAACTAGCCAAGTGTGAGTCGGACTAGCGCACGAACGGGTTCCGTACCGTTATCTATAAAAAATGGCGAAAATTTCATCTGTTGTATGGGATAGTACTTTGTATTGTTGTGTTCCGGTTTGAAGGGTGAGTGAGCCACTGTAATTACACAAGGTTGGCACAAGGGACATAACATCTTAGTTCCCAAGGTTGGTGATTCATTGGCGATGTAAGCGATGGTTAACATCTCTTACAATGCCAATGCCAATGGGCGTTCGTGACCACTGACCATCAGGTGGACCATATGCTCGTCTGCCTAGGCATAGGTATGCTATAAAAAAATCAATTAGAGATTGCTACTAATTAGATAAAGAACCTCTATTTAACAAATTGGTCATAAATTGTAAGTCGTAGCAAAAAATATACGCGACGAACGGGTTGTTCTTTTATATTTTTTATGTAAAACTATTATTGTATTATGCCAGAAAACTTAAGTGTCAAAACTCATTTTTTTTAAACTCAATCGGATAAACGACGCGTAAGCCGCATACGGTACGATCAAAGTAACATTCCATTTTATATAATTACATAGAAGATTACTGGAATTCATTAATTGGAGACGATATAATTATAACGCTAAGTGTTTATACAAGTTTTTATACTTCGGTCGAGTGGGTAGTTTTTTAGGCTGTGAAATACGACGTCCAGAGTTCAAACCCGGGTTCAGTGCAAAAGTTATATATATGTATGTACATATGCATACTTAAAACACACACATATATAAAGTAGCAGCTCTTCAACAAACGCTTCTTTAAGCTTCGTTCACGAATTTTTATTCAATTTTACGGTTTTTTTTTGTGTGAACTTGTTTAGTGTTTGCTATTGAACATTTAACAAAAGTAAATAAGAAGTACTTATATTTCTTCAACTATAACGTTTTCATATATTTATACTCTCAAATACCTTTTCTCTCACTCTCTAACTCTCTCCATCTCTGTCTTTCAACCATAGAACCGAAGTTATACATTTACGCCAGCAACAAGAATAGCTAGAACAAAACATAACTTAAGGATATTTTTTTTGTTTTCAAAGAAGATTAACCGTTAAATCGGAAAGACTAGAATTAAGCCCTATTACCAGTAAATAAAGTTTAATTTAACACACTTTTATTTGTATATATATACTAATTTATTACGGTGCATTTTCTAGAAATGCATGAAAACCAGTCGATCGGCGCCATGAATGCTAATTAAACAAGTTCACGCTTGCCGCCATCCTTAGTCAGTCAATTCGCTTGTTTTCAATTAATTATTTAGGCGTATAGGGAGTGTAGTTATGTGAACAATTTTAATAATGGAATTTCAGTACCAACTTATAATATACCGTTTACGATGGCAAAAAAAAAACTCCATATAAGTATTTTTGTATTTATAAATTCAAAAGTGTTCGAATGTTATTCTGGCGTCATATTTTTTTTTAATGTCAAACTTTACTCGGTGGTAGAGCTTAGTGCAAGCTCGTCTTGATAGATCCACACATCAGATATTCTACCGCAAAACAGCAGTACTTGGTATTGTTGTGATTCCGGTTTGAAGGGACGTGTCCAATAGCGGGCGCTCCCCTTACCGCAGAAAATGTCAAAAAACTATTACTTAAAATTTCTGCGCCGTACTTTTGTGATTACTACCTCTTTTATATATGTTTAATTAACAAGTATGTAAAATTTCAAGTTCTTAAGTCAACGCGTTCAAGTAAAAATATGCATATAAAACGAGTCCAATAGCGGGCGCTCCCCTTAATGTAGAAAATGTCAAAAAACTTATATTTATAATTTCTGCGCCGTACTTTTGTGAAAACTATCTCTTTAAGATATGTTTAATTAACAAGTGTATAAAATTTCAAGTTCCTAAGTCAACGCGTTCAAGTAAAAATATGCATATAAGACGAGTCCAATAGCGGGCGCTCCCCTTACCGCAGAACATGTCAAAAAACTATTACTTAAAATTTCTGCGCCGTACTTTTGAGAATACTATGTCTTTTATATATGTTTAATTAACAAGTATATAAAATTTCAAGTTCCTAAGTCAACGCGTTCAAGTAAAAATATGCATATAAGACGAGTCCAATAGCGGGCGCTCCCCTTACCGCAGAAAATGTCAAAAAACTATTACTTAAAATTTCTGCGCCATACTTTTGTGAATGCTATCTCTTTAAGATATGTTTAATTAACCAATATACAAAATTTCAAGTTCCTAAGTCAACGCGTTCAAGTAAAAATATGCATATAAGACATTCCCAATAGCGCGCGCTCCCCTTACCGCCGAAAATGTCGAAAAAGTTATACTTAAAATTTCTGCGCCATACTTTTGTGAATGCTATCTCTTTAAGATATGTTTAATTAACCAATATACAAAATTTCAAGTTCCTAAGTCAACGCGTTCAAGTAAAAATATGCATATAAGACGTGTCCAATGGCGGGCGCTCCCCTTACCGCAGAAAATCTCAAAAAACTATTACTTAAAATTTCTGCGCCGTACTTTTGTGAATACTATGTCTTTTATATATGTTTAATTAACAAGTATGTAAAATTTCAAGTTCTAAAGTCAACGCGTTCAAGTAAAAATAGGCATATAAGACGAGTCCAATAGCGGGCGCTCCCCTTACCGTAGAAAATGTCAAAAAACTTATATTTATAATTTCTGCGCCGTACTTTTGTGAAAACTATCTCTTTAAGATATGTTTAATTAACAAGTATATAAAATTTCAAGTTCCTAAGTCAACGCGTTCAAGTAAAAATATGCATATAAGACGAGTCCAATAGCGGGCGCTCCCCTTACCGCAGAACATGTCAAAAAACTATTACTTAAAATTTCTGCGCCGTACTTTTGTGATTACTACCTCTTTTAGATATGTTTAATTAACCAGTATACAAAATTCCAAGTTTCTAAGTCAACGCGTTCAATTAAAAATATGCATATAAGACATTCCCAATAGCGCGCGCTCCCCTTACCGCCGAAAATGTCGAAAAAGTTATACTTTTAATTTCTGCGCCGTACTTTTGTGAATACTATGTCTTTTATATATGTTTAATTAACAAGTATGTAAAATTTCAAGTTCTTAAGTCAACGCGTTCAAGTAAAAATATGCATATAAGACGAGTCCAATAGCGGGCGCTCCCCTTACCGTAGAAAATGTCAAAAAACTTATATTTATAATTTCTGCGCCGTACTTTTGTGAAAAATATCTCTTTAAGATATGTTTAATTAACAAGTATATAAAATTTCAAGTTCCTAAGTCAACGCGTTCAAGTAAAAATATGCATATAAGACGAGTCCAATAGCGGGCGCTCCCCTTACCGCAGAACATGTCAAAAAACTATTACTTAAAATTTCTGCGCCGTACTTTTGAGAATACTATGTCTTTTATATATGTTTAATTAACAAGTATATAAAATTTCAAGTTCCTAAGTCAACGCGTTCAAGTAAAAATATGCATATAAGACGAGTCCAATAGCGGGCGCTCCCCTTACCGCAGAAAATGTCAAAAAACTATTACTTAAAATTTCTGCGCCATACTTTTGTGAATGCTATCTCTTTAAGATATGTTTAATTAACCAATATACAAAATTTCAAGTTCCTAAGTCAACGCGTTCAAGTAAAAATATGCATATAAGACATTCCCAATAGCGCGCGCTCCCCTTACCGCCGAAAATGTCGAAAAAGTTATACTTAAAATTTCTGCGCCATACTTTTGTGAATGCTATCTCTTTAAGATATGTTTAATTAACCAATATACAAAATTTCAAGTTCCTAAGTCAACGCGTTCAAGTAAAAATATGCATATAAGACGTGTCCAATGGCGGGCGCTCCCCTTACCGCAGAAAATCTCAAAAAACTATTACTTAAAATTTCTGCGCCGTACTTTTGTGAATACTATGTCTTTTATATATGTTTAATTAACAAGTATGTAAAATTTCAAGTTCTAAAGTCAACGCGTTCAAGTAAAAATAGGCATATAAGACGAGTCCAATAGCGGGCGCTCCCCTTACCGTAGAAAATGTCAAAAAACTTATATTTATAATTTCTGCGCCGTACTTTTGTGAAAACTATCTCTTTAAGATATGTTTAATTAACAAGTATATAAAATTTCAAGTTCCTAAGTCAACGCGTTCAAGTAAAAATATGCATATAAGACGAGTCCAATAGCGGGCGCTCCCCTTACCGCAGAACATGTCAAAAAACTATTACTTAAAATTTCTGCGCCGTACTTTTGTGATTACTACCTCTTTTAGATATGTTTAATTAACCAGTATACAAAATTCCAAGTTTCTAAGTCAACGCGTTCAATTAAAAATATGCATATAAGACATTCCCAATAGCGCGCGCTCCCCTTACCGCCGAAAATGTCGAAAAAGTTATACTTTTAATTTCTGCGCCGTACTTTTGTGAATACTATGTCTTTTATATATGTTTAATTAACAAGTATGTAAAATTTCAAGTTCTTAAGTCAACGCGTTCAAGTAAAAATATGCATATAAGACGAGTCCAATAGCGGGCGCTCCCCTTACCGTAGAAAATGTCAAAAAACTTATATTTATAATTTCTGCGCCGTACTTTTGTGAAAAATATCTCTTTAAGATATGTTTAATTAACAAGTATATAAAATTTCAAGTTCCTAAGTCAACGCGTTCAAGTAAAAATATGCATATAAGACGAGTCCAATAGCGGGCGCTCCCCTTACCGTAGAAAATGTCAAAAAACTTATATTTATAATTTCTGCGCCGTACTTTTGTGAAAACTATCTCTTTAAGATATGTTTAATTAACCAATATACAAAATTTCAAGTTCCTAAGTCAACGCGTTCAAGTAAAAATATGCATATAAGACGTGTCCAATAGCGGGCGCTCCCCTTACCGCAGAAAATGTCAAAAAACTATTACTTAAAATTTCTGCGCCGTACTTTTGTGAATACTATGTCTTTTATATATGTTTAATTAACAAGTATGTAAAATTTCAAGTTCTTAAGTCAACGCGTTCAAGTAAAAATATGCATATAAGACGAGTCCAATAGCTGGCGCTCCCCTTACCGTAGAAAATGTCAAAAAACTTATATTTATAATTTCTGCGCCGTACTTTTGTGAATACTATCTCTTTAAGATATGTTTAATTAACAAGTATATAAAATTTCAAGTTCCTAAGTCAACGCGTTCAAGTAAAAATATGCATATAAGACGTGTCCAATAGCGGGCGCTCCCCTTACCACAGAAAATGTAAAAAAACTATTACTTAAAATTGCTGCGCCATACTTTTGTGAATGCTATCTCTTTAAGATATGTTTAATTAACTACTATACAAAATTCCAAGTTTCTAAGTCAACGCGTTCAATTAAAAATATGCATATAAGACATTCCCAATAGCGCGCGCTCCCCTTACCGCCGAAAATGTCGAAAAAGTTATACTTTTAATTTCTGCGCCGTACTTTTGTGAATACTATGTCTTTTATATATGTTTAATTAACAAGTATGTAAAATTTCAAGTTCTTAAGTCAACGCGTTCAAGTAAAAATATGCATATAAGACGAGTCCAATAGCGGGCGCTCCCCTTACCACAGAAAATGTCAAAAAACTATTACTTAAAATTTCTGCGCCATACTTTTGTGAATGCTATCTCTTTAAGATATGTTTAATTAACCAATATACAAAATTTCAAGTTCCTAAGTCAACGCGTTCAAGTAAAAATATGCATATAAGACGTGTCCAATAGCGGGCGCTCCCCTTACCGTAGAAAATGTCAAAAAACTTATATTTATAATTTCTGCGCCGTACTTTTGTGAATACTATCTCTTTAAGATATGTTTAATTAACAAGTATATAAAATTTCAAGTTCCTAAGTCAACGCGTTCAAGTAAAAATATGCATATAAGACGTGTCCAATAGCGGGCGCTCCCCTTACCACAGAACATGTCAAAAAACTATTACTTAAAATTTCTGCGCCGTACTTTTGTGATTACTACCTCTTTTAGATATGTTTAATTAACCAGTATACAAAATTCCAAGTTTCTAAGTCAACGCGTTCAATTAAAAATATGCATATAAGACATTCCCAATAGCGCGCGCTCCCCTTACCGCCGAAAATGTCGAAAAAGTTATACTTTTAATTTCTGCGCCGTACTTTTGTGAATACTATGTCTTTTATATATGTTTAATTAACAAGTATGTAAAATTTCAAGTTCTTAAGTCAACGCGTTCAAGTAAAAATATGCATATAAGACGAGTCCAATAGCGGGCGCTCCCCTTACCGTAGAAAATGTCAAAAAACTTATATTTATAATTTCTGCGCCGTACTTTTGTGAAAACTATCTCTTTAAGATATGTTTAATTAACAAGTATATAAAATTTCAAGTTCCTAAGTCAACGCGTTCAAGTAAAAATATGCATATAAGACGAGTCCAATAGCGGGCGCTCCCCTTACCGTAGAAAATGTCAAAAAACTTATATTTATAATTTCTGCGCCGTACTTTTGTGAAAACTATCTCTTTAAGATATGTTTAATTAACCAATATACAAAATTTCAAGTTCTTAAGTCAACGCGTTCAAGTAAAAATATGCATATAAGACGAGTCCAATAGCGGGCGCTCCCCTTACCGCAGAAAATGTCAAAAAACTATTACTTAAAATTTCTGCGCCATACTTTTGTGAATGCTATCTCTTTAAGATATGTTTAATTAACCAATATACAAAATTTCAAGTTCCTAAGTCAACGCGTTCAAGTAAAAATATGCATATAAGACGTGTCCAATAGCGGGCGCTCCCCTTACCGCAGAAAATGTCAAAAAACTATTACTTAAAATTTCTGCGCCGTACTTTTGTGAATACTATGTCTTTTATATATGTTTAATTAACAAGTATGTAAAATTTCAAGTTCCTAAGTCAACGCGTTCAAGTAAAAATATGCATATAAGACATTCCCAATAGCGCGCGCTCCCCTTACCGCCGAAAATGTCGAAAAAGTTATACTTAAAATTTCTGCGCCATACTTTTGTGAATGCTATCTCTTTAAGATATGTTTAATTAACCAATATACAAAATTTCAAGTTCCTAAGTCAACGCGTTCAAGTAAAAATATGCATATAAGACGTGTCCAATGGCGGGCGCTCCCCTTACCGCAGAAAATCTCAAAAAACTATTACTTAAAATTTCTGCGCCGTACTTTTGTGAATACTATGTCTTTTATATATGTTTAATTAACAAGTATGTAAAATTTCAAGTTCTAAAGTCAACGCGTTCAAGTAAAAATAGGCATATAAGACGAGTCCAATAGCGGGCGCTCCCCTTACCGTAGAAAATGTCAAAAAACTTATATTTATAATTTCTGCGCCGTACTTTTGTGAAAACTATCTCTTTAAGATATGTTTAATTAACAAGTATATAAAATTTCAAGTTCCTAAGTCAACGCGTTCAAGTAAAAATATGCATATAAGACGAGTCCAATAGCGGGCGCTCCCCTTACCGCAGAACATGTCAAAAAACTATTACTTAAAATTTCTGCGCCGTACTTTTGTGATTACTACCTCTTTTAGATATGTTTAATTAACCAGTATACAAAATTCCAAGTTTCTAAGTCAACGCGTTCAATTAAAAATATGCATATAAGACATTCCCAATAGCGCGCGCTCCCCTTACCGCCGAAAATGTCGAAAAAGTTATACTTTTAATTTCTGCGCCGTACTTTTGTGAATACTATGTCTTTTATATATGTTTAATTAACAAGTATGTAAAATTTCAAGTTCTTAAGTCAACGCGTTCAAGTAAAAATATGCATATAAGACGAGTCCAATAGCGGGCGCTCCCCTTACCGTAGAAAATGTCAAAAAACTTATATTTATAATTTCTGCGCCGTACTTTTGTGAAAAATATCTCTTTAAGATATGTTTAATTAACAAGTATATAAAATTTCAAGTTCCTAAGTCAACGCGTTCAAGTAAAAATATGCATATAAGACGAGTCCAATAGCGGGCGCTCCCCTTACCGCAGAACATGTCAAAAAACTATTACTTAAAATTTCTGCGCCGTACTTTTGAGAATACTATGTCTTTTATATATGTTTAATTAACAAGTATATAAAATTTCAAGTTCCTAAGTCAACGCGTTCAAGTAAAAATATGCATATAAGACGAGTCCAATAGCGGGCGCTCCCCTTACCGCAGAAAATGTCAAAAAACTATTACTTAAAATTTCTGCGCCATACTTTTGTGAATGCTATCTCTTTAAGATATGTTTAATTAACCAATATACAAAATTTCAAGTTCCTAAGTCAACGCGTTCAAGTAAAAATATGCATATAAGACATTCCCAATAGCGCGCGCTCCCCTTACCGCCGAAAATGTCGAAAAAGTTATACTTAAAATTTCTGCGCCATACTTTTGTGAATGCTATCTCTTTAAGATATGTTTAATTAACCAATATACAAAATTTCAAGTTCCTAAGTCAACGCGTTCAAGTAAAAATATGCATATAAGACGTGTCCAATGGCGGGCGCTCCCCTTACCGCAGAAAATCTCAAAAAACTATTACTTAAAATTTCTGCGCCGTACTTTTGTGAATACTATGTCTTTTATATATGTTTAATTAACAAGTATGTAAAATTTCAAGTTCTAAAGTCAACGCGTTCAAGTAAAAATAGGCATATAAGACGAGTCCAATAGCGGGCGCTCCCCTTACCGTAGAAAATGTCAAAAAACTTATATTTATAATTTCTGCGCCGTACTTTTGTGAAAACTATCTCTTTAAGATATGTTTAATTAACAAGTATATAAAATTTCAAGTTCCTAAGTCAACGCGTTCAAGTAAAAATATGCATATAAGACGAGTCCAATAGCGGGCGCTCCCCTTACCGCAGAACATGTCAAAAAACTATTACTTAAAATTTCTGCGCCGTACTTTTGTGATTACTACCTCTTTTAGATATGTTTAATTAACCAGTATACAAAATTCCAAGTTTCTAAGTCAACGCGTTCAATTAAAAATATGCATATAAGACATTCCCAATAGCGCGCGCTCCCCTTACCGCCGAAAATGTCGAAAAAGTTATACTTTTAATTTCTGCGCCGTACTTTTGTGAATACTATGTCTTTTATATATGTTTAATTAACAAGTATGTAAAATTTCAAGTTCTTAAGTCAACGCGTTCAAGTAAAAATATGCATATAAGACGAGTCCAATAGCGGGCGCTCCCCTTACCGTAGAAAATGTCAAAAAACTTATATTTATAATTTCTGCGCCGTACTTTTGTGAAAAATATCTCTTTAAGATATGTTTAATTAACAAGTATATAAAATTTCAAGTTCCTAAGTCAACGCGTTCAAGTAAAAATATGCATATAAGACGAGTCCAATAGCGGGCGCTCCCCTTACCGTAGAAAATGTCAAAAAACTTATATTTATAATTTCTGCGCCGTACTTTTGTGAAAACTATCTCTTTAAGATATGTTTAATTAACCAATATACAAAATTTCAAGTTCCTAAGTCAACGCGTTCAAGTAAAAATATGCATATAAGACGTGTCCAATAGCGGGCGCTCCCCTTACCGCAGAAAATGTCAAAAAACTATTACTTAAAATTTCTGCGCCGTACTTTTGTGAATACTATGTCTTTTATATATGTTTAATTAACAAGTATGTAAAATTTCAAGTTCTTAAGTCAACGCGTTCAAGTAAAAATATGCATATAAGACGAGTCCAATAGCTGGCGCTCCCCTTACCGTAGAAAATGTCAAAAAACTTATATTTATAATTTCTGCGCCGTACTTTTGTGAATACTATCTCTTTAAGATATGTTTAATTAACAAGTATATAAAATTTCAAGTTCCTAAGTCAACGCGTTCAAGTAAAAATATGCATATAAGACGTGTCCAATAGCGGGCGCTCCCCTTACCACAGAAAATGTAAAAAAACTATTACTTAAAATTGCTGCGCCATACTTTTGTGAATGCTATCTCTTTAAGATATGTTTAATTAACTACTATACAAAATTCCAAGTTTCTAAGTCAACGCGTTCAATTAAAAATATGCATATAAGACATTCCCAATAGCGCGCGCTCCCCTTACCGCCGAAAATGTCGAAAAAGTTATACTTTTAATTTCTGCGCCGTACTTTTGTGAATACTATGTCTTTTATATATGTTTAATTAACAAGTATGTAAAATTTCAAGTTCTTAAGTCAACGCGTTCAAGTAAAAATATGCATATAAGACGAGTCCAATAGCGGGCGCTCCCCTTACCACAGAAAATGTCAAAAAACTATTACTTAAAATTTCTGCGCCATACTTTTGTGAATGCTATCTCTTTAAGATATGTTTAATTAACCAATATACAAAATTTCAAGTTCCTAAGTCAACGCGTTCAAGTAAAAATATGCATATAAGACGTGTCCAATAGCGGGCGCTCCCCTTACCGTAGAAAATGTCAAAAAACTTATATTTATAATTTCTGCGCCGTACTTTTGTGAATACTATCTCTTTAAGATATGTTTAATTAACAAGTATATAAAATTTCAAGTTCCTAAGTCAACGCGTTCAAGTAAAAATATGCATATAAGACGTGTCCAATAGCGGGCGCTCCCCTTACCACAGAACATGTCAAAAAACTATTACTTAAAATTTCTGCGCCGTACTTTTGTGATTACTACCTCTTTTAGATATGTTTAATTAACCAGTATACAAAATTCCAAGTTTCTAAGTCAACGCGTTCAATTAAAAATATGCATATAAGACATTCCCAATAGCGCGCGCTCCCCTTACCGCCGAAAATGTCGAAAAAGTTATACTTTTAATTTCTGCGCCGTACTTTTGTGAATACTATGTCTTTTATATATGTTTAATTAACAAGTATGTAAAATTTCAAGTTCTTAAGTCAACGCGTTCAAGTAAAAATATGCATATAAGACGAGTCCAATAGCGGGCGCTCCCCTTACCGTAGAAAATGTCAAAAAACTTATATTTATAATTTCTGCGCCGTACTTTTGTGAAAACTATCTCTTTAAGATATGTTTAATTAACAAGTATATAAAATTTCAAGTTCCTAAGTCAACGCGTTCAAGTAAAAATATGCATATAAGACGAGTCCAATAGCGGGCGCTCCCCTTACCGTAGAAAATGTCAAAAAACTTATATTTATAATTTCTGCGCCGTACTTTTGTGAAAACTATCTCTTTAAGATATGTTTAATTAACCAATATACAAAATTTCAAGTTCTTAAGTCAACGCGTTCAAGTAAAAATATGCATATAAGACGAGTCCAATAGCGGGCGCTCCCCTTACCGCAGAAAATGTCAAAAAACTATTACTTAAAATTTCTGCGCCATACTTTTGTGAATGCTATCTCTTTAAGATATGTTTAATTAACCAATATACAAAATTTCAAGTTCCTAAGTCAACGCGTTCAAGTAAAAATATGCATATAAGACGTGTCCAATAGCGGGCGCTCCCCTTACCGCAGAAAATGTCAAAAAACTATTACTTAAAATTTCTGCGCCGTACTTTTGTGAATACTATGTCTTTTATATATGTTTAATTAACAAGTATGTAAAATTTCAAGTTCTTAAGTCAACGCGTTCAAGTAAAAATATGCATATAAGACGTGTCCAATGGCGGGCGCTCCCCTTACCGCAGAAAATCTCAAAAAACTATTACTTAAAATTTCTGCGCCGTACTTTTGTGAATACTATCTCTTTAAAATATGTTTAATTAACAAGTATATAAAATTTCAAGTTCCTAAGTCAACGCGTTCAAGTAAAAATATGCATATAAGACGTGTCCAATAGCGGGCGCTCCCCTTACCACAGAACATGTCAAAAAACTATTACTTAAAATTTCTGCGCCGTACTTTTGTGATTACTACCTCTTTTAGATATGTTTAATTAACCAGTATACAAAATTCCAAGTTTCTAAGTCAACGCGTTCAATTAAAAATATGCATATAAGACATTCCCAATAGCGCGCGCTCCCCTTACCGCCGAAAATGTCGAAAAAGTTATACTTTTAATTTCTGCGCCGTACTTTTGTGAATACTATGTCTTTTATATATGTTTAATTAACAAGTATGTAAAATTTCAAGTTCTTAAGTCAACGCGTTCAAGTAAAAATATGCATATAAGACGAGTCCAATAGCGGGCGCTCCCCTTACCGTAGAAAATGTCAAAAAACTTATATTTATAATTTCTGCGCCGTACTTTTGTGAAAACTATCTCTTTAAGATATGTTTAATTAACAAGTATATAAAATTTCAAGTTCCTAAGTCAACGCGTTCAAGTAAAAATATGCATATAAGACGAGTCCAATAGCGGGCGCTCCCCTTACCGTAGAAAATGTCAAAAAACTTATATTTATAATTTCTGCGCCGTACTTTTGTGAAAACTATCTCTTTAAGATATGTTTAATTAACCAATATACAAAATTTCAAGTTCTTAAGTCAACGCGTTCAAGTAAAAATATGCATATAAGACGAGTCCAATAGCGGGCGCTCCCCTTACCGCAGAAAATGTCAAAAAACTATTACTTAAAATTTCTGCGCCATACTTTTGTGAATGCTATCTCTTTAAGATATGTTTAATTAACCAATATACAAAATTTCAAGTTCCTAAGTCAACGCGTTCAAGTAAAAATATGCATATAAGACGTGTCCAATAGCGGGCGCTCCCCTTACCGCAGAAAATGTCAAAAAACTATTACTTAAAATTTCTGCGCCGTACTTTTGTGAATACTATGTCTTTTATATATGTTTAATTAACAAGTATGTAAAATTTCAAGTTCTTAAGTCAACGCGTTCAAGTAAAAATATGCATATAAGACGAGTCCAATAGCTGGCGCTCCCCTTACCGTAGAAAATGTCAAAAAACTTATATTTATAATTTCTGCGCCGTACTTTTGTGAATACTATCTCTTTAAGATATGTTTAATTAACAAGTATATAAAATTTCAAGTTCCTAAGTCAACGCGTTCAAGTAAAAATATGCATATAAGACGTGTCCAATAGCGGGCGCTCCCCTTACCACAGAAAATGTAAAAAAACTATTACTTAAAATTGCTGCGCCATACTTTTGTGAATGCTATCTCTTTAAGATATGTTTAATTAACTACTATACAAAATTCCAAGTTTCTAAGTCAACGCGTTCAATTAAAAATATGCATATAAGACATTCCCAATAGCGCGCGCTCCCCTTACCGCCGAAAATGTCGAAAAAGTTATACTTTTAATTTCTGCGCCGTACTTTTGTGAATACTATGTCTTTTATATATGTTTAATTAACAAGTATGTAAAATTTCAAGTTCTTAAGTCAACGCGTTCAAGTAAAAATATGCATATAAGACGAGTCCAATAGCGGGCGCTCCCCTTACCACAGAAAATGTCAAAAAACTATTACTTAAAATTTCTGCGCCATACTTTTGTGAATGCTATCTCTTTAAGATATGTTTAATTAACCAATATACAAAATTTCAAGTTCCTAAGTCAACGCGTTCAAGTAAAAATATGCATATAAGACGTGTCCAATAGCGGGCGCTCCCCTTACCGTAGAAAATGTCAAAAAACTTATATTTATAATTTCTGCGCCGTACTTTTGTGAATACTATCTCTTTAAGATATGTTTAATTAACAAGTGTATAAAATTTCAAGTTCCTAAGTCAACGCGTTCAAGTAAAAATATGCATATAAGACGAGTCCAATAGCGGGCGCTCCCCTTACCGCAGAACATGTCAAAAAACTATTACTTAAAATTTCTGCGCCGTACTTTTGAGAATACTATGTCTTTTATATATGTTTAATTAACAAGTATATAAAATTTCAAGTTCCTAAGTCAACGCGTTCAAGTAAAAATATGCATATAAGACGAGTCCAATAGCGGGCGCTCCCCTTACCGCAGAAAATGTCAAAAAACTATTACTTAAAATTTCTGCGCCATACTTTTGTGAATGCTATCTCTTTAAGATATGTTTAATTAACCAATATACAAAATTTCAAGTTCCTAAGTCAACGCGTTCAAGTAAAAATATGCATATAAGACATTCCCAATAGCGCGCGCTCCCCTTACCGCCGAAAATGTCGAAAAAGTTATACTTAAAATTTCTGCGCCATACTTTTGTGAATGCTATCTCTTTAAGATATGTTTAATTAACCAATATACAAAATTTCAAGTTCCTAAGTCAACGCGTTCAAGTAAAAATATGCATATAAGACGTGTCCAATGGCGGGCGCTCCCCTTACCGCAGAAAATCTCAAAAAACTATTACTTAAAATTTCTGCGCCGTACTTTTGTGAATACTATGTCTTTTATATATGTTTAATTAACAAGTATGTAAAATTTCAAGTTCTTAAGTCAACGCGTTCAAGTAAAAATATGCATATAAGACGAGTCCAATAGCGGGCGCTCCCCTTACCGTAGAAAATGTCAAAAAACTTATATTTATAATTTCTGCGCCGTACTTTTGTGAAAACTATCTCTTTAAGATATGTTTAATTAACAAGTATATAAAATTTCAAGTTCCTAAGTCAACGCGTTCAAGTAAAAATATGCATATAAGACGAGTCCAATAGCGGGCGCTCCCCTTACCGTAGAAAATGTCAAAAAACTTATATTTATAATTTCTGCGCCGTACTTTTGTGAAAACTATCTCTTTAAGATATGTTTAATTAACCAATATACAAAATTTCAAGTTCTTAAGTCAACGCGTTCAAGTAAAAATATGCATATAAGACGAGTCCAATAGCGGGCGCTCCCCTTACCGCAGAAAATGTCAAAAAACTATTACTTAAAATTTCTGCGCCATACTTTTGTGAATGCTATCTTTTTAAGATATGTTTAATTAACCAATATACAAAATTTCAAGTTCCTAAGTCAACGCGTTCAAGTAAAAATATGCATATAAGACGTGTCCAATAGCGGGCGCTCCCCTTACCGCAGAAAATGTCAAAAAACTATTACTTAAAATTTCTGCGCCGTACTTTTGTGAATACTATGTCTTTTATATATGTTTAATTAACAAGTATATAAAATTTCAAGTTCCTAAGTCAACGCGTTCAAGTAAAAATATGCATATAAGACGTGTCCAATAGCGGGCGCTCCCCTTACCACAGAAAATGTAAAAAAACTATTACTTAAAATTGCTGCGCCATACTTTTGTGAATGCTATCTCTTTAAGATATGTTTAATTAACTACTATACAAAATTCCAAGTTTCTAAGTCAACGCGTTCAATTAAAAATATGCATATAAGACATTCCCAATAGCGCGCGCTCCCCTTACCGCCGAAAATGTCGAAAAAGTTATACTTTTAATTTCTGCGCCGTACTTTTGTGAATACTATGTCTTTTATATATGTTTAATTAACAAGTATATAAAATTTCAAGTTCCTAAGTCAACGCGTTCAAGTAAAAATATGCATATAAGACGAGTCCAATAGCGGGCGCTCCCCTTACCGCAGAACATGTCAAAAAACTATTACTTAAAATTTCTGCGCCGTACTTTTGTGATTACTACCTCTTTTAGATATGTTTAATTAACCAGTATACAAAATTCCAAGTTTCTAAGTCAACGCGTTCAATTATAAATATGCATAAAAGACATTCCCAATAGCGCGCGCTCCCCTTACCGCCGAAAATGTCGAAAAAGTTATACTTTTAATTTCTGCGCCGTACTTTTGTAAATACTATGTCTTATATATGTTTAATTAACAAGTATATAAAATTTCAAGGTCCTAAGTCAACGCGTTCAAGTAAAAATATGCATATAAGACGAGTCCAATAGCGGGCGCTCCCCTTACCGCAGAAAATGTCAAAAAACTATTACTTAAAATTTCTGCGCCATACTTTTGTGAATGCTATCTCTTTAAGATATGTTTAATTAACCAATATACAAAATTTCAAGTTCCTAAGTCAACGCGTTCAAGTAAAAATATGCATATAAGACGTGTCCAATAGCGGGCGCTCCCCTTACCGCAGAAAATGTCAAAAAACTATTACTTAAAATTTCTGCGCCGTACTTTTGTGAATACTATGTCTTTTATATATGTTTAATTAACAAGTATGTAAAATTTCAAGTTCTTAAGTCAACGCGTTCAAGTAAAAATATGCATATAAGACGAGTCCAATAGCTGGCGCTCCCCTTACCGTAGAAAATGTCAAAAAACTTATATTTATAATTTCTGCGCCGTACTTTTGTGAATACTATCTCTTTAAGATATGTTTAATTAACAAGTATATAAAATTTCAAGTTCCTAAGTCAACGCGTTCAAGTAAAAATATGCATATAAGACGTGTCCAATAGCGGGCGCTCCCCTTACCACAGAAAATGTAAAAAAACTATTACTTAAAATTGCTGCGCCATACTTTTGTGAATGCTATCTCTTTAAGATATGTTTAATTAACTACTATACAAAATTCCAAGTTTCTAAGTCAACGCGTTCAATTAAAAATATGCATATAAGACATTCCCAATAGCGCGCGCTCCCCTTACCGCCGAAAATGTCGAAAAAGTTATACTTTTAATTTCTGCGCCGTACTTT
This sequence comes from Nymphalis c-album, assembly GCA_963151315.1. Taxonomy (NCBI): domain Eukaryota; kingdom Metazoa; phylum Arthropoda; class Insecta; order Lepidoptera; family Nymphalidae; genus Nymphalis; species Nymphalis c-album. The sequence goes on from OY720609.1 coordinate 7,699,165, forward strand.
TGTGAATACTATGTCTTTTATATATGTTTAATTAACAAGTATGTAAAATTTCAAGTTCTTAAGTCAACGCGTTCAAGTAAAAATATGCATATAAGACGAGTCCAATAGCGGGCGCTCCCCTTACCACAGAAAATGTCAAAAAACTATTACTTAAAATTTCTGCGCCATACTTTTGTGAATGCTATCTCTTTAAGATATGTTTAATTAACCAATATACAAAATTTCAAGTTCCTAAGTCAACGCGTTCAAGTAAAAATATGCATATAAGACGTGTCCAATAGCGGGCGCTCCCCTTACCGTAGAAAATGTCAAAAAACTTATATTTATAATTTCTGCGCCGTACTTTTGTGAATACTATCTCTTTAAGATATGTTTAATTAACAAGTATATAAAATTTCAAGTTCCTAAGTCAACGCGTTCAAGTAAAAATATGCATATAAGACGTGTCCAATAGCGGGCGCTCCCCTTACCACAGAACATGTCAAAAAACTATTACTTAAAATTTCTGCGCCGTACTTTTGTGAATACTATCTCTTTAAAATATGTTTAATTAACAAGTATATAAAATTTCAAGTTCCTAAGTCAACGCGTTCAAGTAAAAATATGCATATAAGACGTGTCCAATAGCGGGCGCTCCCCTTACCACAGAACATGTCAAAAAACTATTACTTAAAATTTCTGCGCCGTACTTTTGTGATTACTACCTCTTTTAGATATGTTTAATTAACCAGTATACAAAATTCCAAGTTTCTAAGTCAACGCGTTCAATTAAAAATATGCATATAAGACATTCCCAATAGCGCGCGCTCCCCTTACCGCCGAAAATGTCGAAAAAGTTATACTTTTAATTTCTGCGCCGTACTTTTGTGAATACTATGTCTTTTATATATGTTTAATTAACAAGTATGTAAAATTTCAAGTTCTTAAGTCAACGCGTTCAAGTAAAAATATGCATATAAGACGAGTCCAATAGCGGGCGCTCCCCTTACCACAGAAAATGTCAAAAAACTATTACTTAAAATTTCTGCGCCATACTTTTGTGAATGCTATCTCTTTAAGATATGTTTAATTAACCAATATACAAAATTTCAAGTTCCTAAGTCAACGCGTTCAAGTAAAAATATGCATATAAGACGTGTCCAATAGCGGGCGCTCCCCTTACCGTAGAAAATGTCAAAAAACTTATATTTATAATTTCTGCGCCGTACTTTTGTGAATACTATCTCTTTAAGATATGTTTAATTAACAAGTATATAAAATTTCAAGTTCCTAAGTCAACGCGTTCAAGTAAAAATATGCATATAAGACGTGTCCAATAGCGGGCGCTCCCCTTACCACAGAACATGTCAAAAAACTATTACTTAAAATTTCTGCGCCGTACTTTTGTGATTACTACCTCTTTTAGATATGTTTAATTAACCAGTATACAAAATTCCAAGTTTCTAAGTCAACGCGTTCAATTAAAAATATGCATATAAGACATTCCCAATAGCGCGCGCTCCCCTTACCGCCGAAAATGTCGAAAAAGTTATACTTTTAATTTCTGCGCCGTACTTTTGTGAATACTATGTCTTTTATATATGTTTAATTAACAAGTATGTAAAATTTCAAGTTCTTAAGTCAACGCGTTCAAGTAAAAATATGCATATAAGACGAGTCCAATAGCGGGCGCTCCCCTTACCGTAGAAAATGTCAAAAAACTTATATTTATAATTTCTGCGCCGTACTTTTGTGAAAACTATCTCTTTAAGATATGTTTAATTAACAAGTATATAAAATTTCAAGTTCCTAAGTCAACGCGTTCAAGTAAAAATATGCATATAAGACGAGTCCAATAGCGGGCGCTCCCCTTACCGTAGAAAATGTCAAAAAACTTATATTTATAATTTCTGCGCCGTACTTTTGTGAAAACTATCTCTTTAAGATATGTTTAATTAACCAATATACAAAATTTCAAGTTCTTAAGTCAACGCGTTCAAGTAAAAATATGCATATAAGACGAGTCCAATAGCGGGCGCTCCCCTTACCGCAGAAAATGTCAAAAAACTATTACTTAAAATTTCTGCGCCATACTTTTGTGAATGCTATCTCTTTAAGATATGTTTAATTAACCAATATACAAAATTTCAAGTTCCTAAGTCAACGCGTTCAAGTAAAAATATGCATATAAGACGTGTCCAATAGCGGGCGCTCCCCTTACCGCAGAAAATGTCAAAAAACTATTACTTAAAATTTCTGCGCCGTACTTTTGTGAATACTATGTCTTTTATATATGTTTAATTAACAAGTATGTAAAATTTCAAGTTCTTAAGTCAACGCGTTCAAGTAAAAATATGCATATAAGACGAGTCCAATAGCTGGCGCTCCCCTTACCGTAGAAAATGTCAAAAAACTTATATTTATAATTTCTGCGCCGTACTTTTGTGAATACTATCTCTTTAAAATATGTTTAATTAACAAGTATATAAAATTTCAAGTTCCTAAGTCAACGCGTTCAAGTAAAAATATGCATATAAGACGTGTCCAATAGCGGGCGCTCCCCTTACCACAGAACATGTCAAAAAACTATTACTTAAAATTTCTGCGCCGTACTTTTGTGATTACTACCTCTTTTAGATATGTTTAATTAACCAGTATACAAAATTCCAAGTTTCTAAGTCAACGCGTTCAATTAAAAATATGCATATAAGACATTCCCAATAGCGCGCGCTCCCCTTACCGCCGAAAATGTCGAAAAAGTTATACTTTTAATTTCTGCGCCGTACTTTTGTGAATACTATGTCTTTTATATATGTTTAATTAACAAGTATGTAAAATTTCAAGTTCTTAAGTCAACGCGTTCAAGTAAAAATATGCATATAAGACGAGTCCAATAGCGGGCGCTCCCCTTACCGTAGAAAATGTCAAAAAACTTATATTTATAATTTCTGCGCCGTACTTTTGTGAAAACTATCTCTTTAAGATATGTTTAATTAACAAGTATATAAAATTTCAAGTTCCTAAGTCAACGCGTTCAAGTAAAAATATGCATATAAGACGAGTCCAATAGCGGGCGCTCCCCTTACCGTAGAAAATGTCAAAAAACTTATATTTATAATTTCTGCGCCGTACTTTTGTGAAAACTATCTCTTTAAGATATGTTTAATTAACCAATATACAAAATTTCAAGTTCTTAAGTCAACGCGTTCAAGTAAAAATATGCATATAAGACGAGTCCAATAGCGGGCGCTCCCCTTACCGCAGAAAATGTCAAAAAACTATTACTTAAAATTTCTGCGCCATACTTTTGTGAATGCTATCTCTTTAAGATATGTTTAATTAACCAATATACAAAATTTCAAGTTCCTAAGTCAACGCGTTCAAGTAAAAATATGCATATAAGACGTGTCCAATAGCGGGCGCTCCCCTTACCGCAGAAAATGTCAAAAAACTATTACTTAAAATTTCTGCGCCGTACTTTTGTGAATACTATGTCTTTTATATATGTTTAATTAACAAGTATGTAAAATTTCAAGTTCTTAAGTCAACGCGTTCAAGTAAAAATATGCATATAAGACGAGTCCAATAGCTGGCGCTCCCCTTACCGTAGAAAATGTCAAAAAACTTATATTTATAATTTCTGCGCCGTACTTTTGTGAATACTATCTCTTTAAGATATGTTTAATTAACAAGTATATAAAATTTCAAGTTCCTAAGTCAACGCGTTCAAGTAAAAATATGCATATAAGACGTGTCCAATAGCGGGCGCTCCCCTTACCACAGAAAATGTAAAAAAACTATTACTTAAAATTGCTGCGCCATACTTTTGTGAATGCTATCTCTTTAAGATATGTTTAATTAACTACTATACAAAATTCCAAGTTTCTAAGTCAACGCGTTCAATTAAAAATATGCATATAAGACATTCCCAATAGCGCGCGCTCCCCTTACCGCCGAAAATGTCGAAAAAGTTATACTTTTAATTTCTGCGCCGTACTTTTGTGAATACTATGTCTTTTATATATGTTTAATTAACAAGTATGTAAAATTTCAAGTTCTTAAGTCAACGCGTTCAAGTAAAAATATGCATATAAGACGAGTCCAATAGCGGGCGCTCCCCTTACCACAGAAAATGTCAAAAAACTATTACTTAAAATTTCTGCGCCATACTTTTGTGAATGCTATCTCTTTAAGATATGTTTAATTAACCAATATACAAAATTTCAAGTTCCTAAGTCAACGCGTTCAAGTAAAAATATGCATATAAGACGTGTCCAATAGCGGGCGCTCCCCTTACCGTAGAAAATGTCAAAAAACTTATATTTATAATTTCTGCGCCGTACTTTTGTGAATACTATCTCTTTAAGATATGTTTAATTAACAAGTATATAAAATTTCAAGTTCCTAAGTCAACGCGTTCAAGTAAAAATATGCATATAAGACGTGTCCAATAGCGGGCGCTCCCCTTACCACAGAACATGTCAAAAAACTATTACTTAAAATTTCTGCGCCGTACTTTTGTGATTACTACCTCTTTTAGATATGTTTAATTAACCAGTATACAAAATTCCAAGTTTCTAAGTCAACGCGTTCAATTAAAAATATGCATATAAGACATTCCCAATAGCGCGCGCTCCCCTTACCGCCGAAAATGTCGAAAAAGTTATACTTTTAATTTCTGCGCCGTACTTTTGTGAATACTATGTCTTTTATATATGTTTAATTAACAAGTATGTAAAATTTCAAGTTCTTAAGTCAACGCGTTCAAGTAAAAATATGCATATAAGACGAGTCCAATAGCGGGCGCTCCCCTTACCGTAGAAAATGTCAAAAAACTTATATTTATAATTTCTGCGCCGTACTTTTGTGAAAACTATCTCTTTAAGATATGTTTAATTAACAAGTATATAAAATTTCAAGTTCCTAAGTCAACGCGTTCAAGTAAAAATATGCATATAAGACGAGTCCAATAGCGGGCGCTCCCCTTACCGTAGAAAATGTCAAAAAACTTATATTTATAATTTCTGCGCCGTACTTTTGTGAAAACTATCTCTTTAAGATATGTTTAATTAACCAATATACAAAATTTCAAGTTCTTAAGTCAACGCGTTCAAGTAAAAATATGCATATAAGACGAGTCCAATAGCGGGCGCTCCCCTTACCGCAGAAAATGTCAAAAAACTATTACTTAAAATTTCTGCGCCATACTTTTGTGAATGCTATCTTTTTAAGATATGTTTAATTAACCAATATACAAAATTTCAAGTTCCTAAGTCAACGCGTTCAAGTAAAAATATGCATATAAGACGTGTCCAATAGCGGGCGCTCCCCTTACCGCAGAAAATGTCAAAAAACTATTACTTAAAATTTCTGCGCCGTACTTTTGTGAATACTATGTCTTTTATATATGTTTAATTAACAAGTATATAAAATTTCAAGTTCCTAAGTCAACGCGTTCAAGTAAAAATATGCATATAAGACGTGTCCAATAGCGGGCGCTCCCCTTACCACAGAAAATGTAAAAAAACTATTACTTAAAATTGCTGCGCCATACTTTTGTGAATGCTATCTCTTTAAGATATGTTTAATTAACTACTATACAAAATTCCAAGTTTCTAAGTCAACGCGTTCAATTAAAAATATGCATATAAGACATTCCCAATAGCGCGCGCTCCCCTTACCGCCGAAAATGTCGAAAAAGTTATACTTTTAATTTCTGCGCCGTACTTTTGTGAATACTATGTCTTTTATATATGTTTAATTAACAAGTATATAAAATTTCAAGTTCCTAAGTCAACGCGTTCAAGTAAAAATATGCATATAAGACGAGTCCAATAGCGGGCGCTCCCCTTACCGCAGAACATGTCAAAAAACTATTACTTAAAATTTCTGCGCCGTACTTTTGTGATTACTACCTCTTTTAGATATGTTTAATTAACCAGTATACAAAATTCCAAGTTTCTAAGTCAACGCGTTCAATTATAAATATGCATAAAAGACATTCCCAATAGCGCGCGCTCCCCTTACCGCCGAAAATGTCGAAAAAGTTATACTTTTAATTTCTGCGCCGTACTTTTGTAAATACTATGTCTTATATATGTTTAATTAACAAGTATATAAAATTTCAAGGTCCTAAGTCAACGCGTTCAAGTAAAAATATGCATATAAGACGAGTCCAATAGCGGGCGCTCCCCTTACCGCAGAAAATGTCAAAAAACTATTACTTAAAATTTCTGCGCCATACTTTTGTGAATGCTATCTCTTTAAGATATGTTTAATTAACCAATATACAAAATTTCAAGTTCCTAAGTCAACGCGTTCAAGTAAAAATATGCATATAAGACGTGTCCAATAGCGGGCGCTCCCCTTACCGCAGAAAATGTCAAAAAACTATTACTTAAAATTTCTGCGCCGTACTTTTGTGAATACTATGTCTTTTATATATGTTTAATTAACAAGTATGTAAAATTTCAAGTTCTTAAGTCAACGCGTTCAAGTAAAAATATGCATATAAGACGAGTCCAATAGCTGGCGCTCCCCTTACCGTAGAAAATGTCAAAAAACTTATATTTATAATTTCTGCGCCGTACTTTTGTGAATACTATCTCTTTAAGATATGTTTAATTAACAAGTATATAAAATTTCAAGTTCCTAAGTCAACGCGTTCAAGTAAAAATATGCATATAAGACGTGTCCAATAGCGGGCGCTCCCCTTACCACAGAAAATGTAAAAAAACTATTACTTAAAATTGCTGCGCCATACTTTTGTGAATGCTATCTCTTTAAGATATGTTTAATTAACTACTATACAAAATTCCAAGTTTCTAAGTCAACGCGTTCAATTAAAAATATGCATATAAGACATTCCCAATAGCGCGCGCTCCCCTTACCGCCGAAAATGTCGAAAAAGTTATACTTTTAATTTCTGCGCCGTACTTTTGTGAATACTATGTCTTTTATATATGTTTAATTAACAAGTATGTAAAATTTCAAGTTCTTAAGTCAACGCGTTCAAGTAAAAATATGCATATAAGACGAGTCCAATAGCGGGCGCTCCCCTTACCACAGAAAATGTCAAAAAACTATTACTTAAAATTTCTGCGCCATACTTTTGTGAATGCTATCTCTTTAAGATATGTTTAATTAACCAATATACAAAATTTCAAGTTCCTAAGTCAACGCGTTCAAGTAAAAATATGCATATAAGACGTGTCCAATAGCGGGCGCTCCCCTTACCGTAGAAAATGTCAAAAAACTTATATTTATAATTTCTGCGCCGTACTTTTGTGAATACTATCTCTTTAAGATATGTTTAATTAACAAGTATATAAAATTTCAAGTTCCTAAGTCAACGCGTTCAAGTAAAAATATGCATATAAGACGTGTCCAATAGCGGGCGCTCCCCTTACCACAGAACATGTCAAAAAACTATTACTTAAAATTTCTGCGCCGTACTTTTGTGATTACTACCTCTTTTAGATATGTTTAATTAACCAGTATACAAAATTCCAAGTTTCTAAGTCAACGCGTTCAATTAAAAATATGCATATAAGACATTCCCAATAGCGCGCGCTCCCCTTACCGCCGAAAATGTCGAAAAAGTTATACTTTTAATTTCTGCGCCGTACTTTTGTGAATACTATGTCTTTTATATATGTTTAATTAACAAGTATGTAAAATTTCAAGTTCTTAAGTCAACGCGTTCAAGTAAAAATATGCATATAAGACGAGTCCAATAGCGGGCGCTCCCCTTACCGTAGAAAATGTCAAAAAACTTATATTTATAATTTCTGCGCCGTACTTTTGTGAATACTATCTCTTTAAAATATGTTTAATTAACAAGTATATAAAATTTCAAGTTCCTAAGTCAACGCGTTCAAGTAAAAATATGCATATAAGACGTGTCCAATAGCGGGCGCTCCCCTTACCACAGAACATGTCAAAAAACTATTACTTAAAATTTCTGCGCCGTACTTTTGTGATTACTACCTCTTTTAGATATGTTTAATTAACCAGTATACAAAATTCCAAGTTTCTAAGTCAACGCGTTCAATTAAAAATATGCATATAAGACATTCCCAATAGCGCGCGCTCCCCTTACCGCCGAAAATGTCGAAAAAGTTATACTTTTAATTTCTGCGCCGTACTTTTGTGAATACTATGTCTTTTATATATGTTTAATTAACAAGTATGTAAAATTTCAAGTTCTTAAGTCAACGCGTTCAAGTAAAAATATGCATATAAGACGTGTCCAATGGCGGGCGCTCCCCTTACCGCAGAAAATCTCAAAAAACTATTACTTAAAATTTCTGCGCCGTACTTTTGTGAATACTATGTCTTTTATATATGTTTAATTAACAAGTATGTAAAATTTCAAGTTCTTAAGTCAACGCGTTCAAGTAAAAATATGCATATAAGACGAGTCCAATAGCGGGCGCTCCCCTTACCGTAGAAAATGTCAAAAAACTTATATTTATAATTTCTGCGCCGTACTTTTGTGAAAACTATCTCTTTAAGATATGTTTAATTAACAAGTATATAAAATTTCAAGTTCCTAAGTCAACGCGTTCAAGTAAAAATATGCATATAAGACGAGTCCAATAGCGGGCGCTCCCCTTACCGCAGAAAATGTCAAAAAACTATTACTTAAAATTTCTGCGCCATACTTTTGTGAATGCTATCTCTTTAAGATATGTTTAATTAACCAATATACAAAATTTCAAGTTCCTAAGTCAACGCGTTCAAGTAAAAATATGCATATAAGACATTCCCAATAGCGCGCGCTCCCCTTACCGCCGAAAATGTCGAAAAAGTTATACTTAAAATTTCTGCGCCATACTTTTGTGAATGCTATCTCTTTAAGATATGTTTAATTAACCAATATACAAAATTTCAAGTTCCTAAGTCAACGCGTTCAAGTAAAAATATGCATATAAGACGTGTCCAATGGCGGGCGCTCCCCTTACCGCAGAAAATCTCAAAAAACTATTACTTAAAATTTCTGCGCCGTACTTTTGTGAATACTATGTCTTTTATATATGTTTAATTAACAAGTATGTAAAATTTCAAGTTCTTAAGTCAACGCGTTCAAGTAAAAATATGCATATAAGACGAGTCCAATAGCGGGCGCTCCCCTTACCGTAGAAAATGTCAAAAAACTTATATTTATAATTTCTGCGCCGTACTTTTGTGAAAACTATCTCTTTAAGATATGTTTAATTAACAAGTATATAAAATTTCAAGTTCCTAAGTCAACGCGTTCAAGTAAAAATATGCATATAAGACGAGTCCAATAGCGGGCGCTCCCCTTACCGTAGAAAATGTCAAAAAACTTATATTTATAATTTCTGCGCCGTACTTTTGTGAAAACTATCTCTTTAAGATATGTTTAATTAACCAATATACAAAATTTCAAGTTCTTAAGTCAACGCGTTCAAGTAAAAATATGCATATAAGACGAGTCCAATAGCGGGCGCTCCCCTTACCGCAGAAAATGTCAAAAAACTATTACTTAAAATTTCTGCGCCATACTTTTGTGAATGCTATCTTTTTAAGATATGTTTAATTAACCAATATACAAAATTTCAAGTTCCTAAGTCAACGCGTTCAAGTAAAAATATGCATATAAGACGTGTCCAATAGCGGGCGCTCCCCTTACCGCAGAAAATGTCAAAAAACTATTACTTAAAATTTCTGCGCCGTACTTTTGTGAATACTATGTCTTTTATATATGTTTAATTAACAAGTATATAAAATTTCAAGTTCCTAAGTCAACGCGTTCAAGTAAAAATATGCATATAAGACGTGTCCAATAGCGGGCGCTCCCCTTACCACAGAAAATGTAAAAAAACTATTACTTAAAATTGCTGCGCCATACTTTTGTGAATGCTATCTCTTTAAGATATGTTTAATTAACTACTATACAAAATTCCAAGTTTCTAAGTCAACGCGTTCAATTAAAAATATGCATATAAGACATTCCCAATAGCGCGCGCTCCCCTTACCGCCGAAAATGTCGAAAAAGTTATACTTTTAATTTCTGCGCCGTACTTTTGTGAATACTATGTCTTTTATATATGTTTAATTAACAAGTATATAAAATTTCAAGTTCCTAAGTCAACGCGTTCAAGTAAAAATATGCATATAAGACGAGTCCAATAGCGGGCGCTCCCCTTACCGCAGAACATGTCAAAAAACTATTACTTAAAATTTCTGCGCCGTACTTTTGTGATTACTACCTCTTTTAGATATGTTTAATTAACCAGTATACAAAATTCCAAGTTTCTAAGTCAACGCGTTCAATTATAAATATGCATAAAAGACATTCCCAATAGCGCGCGCTCCCCTTACCGCCGAAAATGTCGAAAAAGTTATACTTTTAATTTCTGCGCCGTACTTTTGTAAATACTATGTCTTATATATGTTTAATTAACAAGTATATAAAATTTCAAGGTCCTAAGTCAACGCGTTCAAGTAAAAATATGCATATAAGACGAGTCCAATAGCGGGCGCTCCCCTTACCGCAGAAAATGTCAAAAAACTATTACTTAAAATTTCTGCGCCATACTTTTGTGAATGCTATCTTTTTAAGATATGTTTAATTAACCAATATACAAAATTTCAAGTTCCTAAGTCAACGCGTTCAAGTAAAAATATGCATATAAGACGTGTCCAATAGCGGGCGCTCCCCTTACCGCAGAAAATGTCAAAAAACTATTACTTAAAATTTCTGCGCCGTACTTTTGTGAATACTATGTCTTTTATATATGTTTAATTAACAAGTATATAAAATTTCAAGTTCCTAAGTCAACGCGTTCAAGTAAAAATATGCATATAAGACGTGTCCAATAGCGGGCGCTCCCCTTACCACAGAAAATGTAAAAAAACTATTACTTAAAATTGCTGCGCCATACTTTTGTGAATGCTATCTCTTTAAGATATGTTTAATTAACTACTATACAAAATTCCAAGTTTCTAAGTCAACGCGTTCAATTAAAAATATGCATATAAGACATTCCCAATAGCGCGCGCTCCCCTTACCGCCGAAAATGTCGAAAAAGTTATACTTTTAATTTCTGCGCCGTACTTTTGTGAATACTATGTCTTTTATATATGTTTAATTAACAAGTATATAAAATTTCAAGTTCCTAAGTCAACGCGTTCAAGTAAAAATATGCATATAAGACGAGTCCAATAGCGGGCGCTCCCCTTACCGCAGAACATGTCAAAAAACTATTACTTAAAATTTCTGCGCCGTACTTTTGTGATTACTACCTCTTTTAGATATGTTTAATTAACCAGTATACAAAATTCCAAGTTTCTAAGTCAACGCGTTCAATTATAAATATGCATAAAAGACATTCCCAATAGCGCGCGCTCCCCTTACCGCCGAAAATGTCGAAAAAGTTATACTTTTAATTTCTGCGCCGTACTTTTGTAAATACTATGTCTTATATATGTTTAATTAACAAGTATATAAAATTTCAAGGTCCTAAGTCAACGCGTTCAAGTAAAAATATGCATATAAGACGAGTCCAATAGCGGGCGCTCCCCTTACCGCAGAAAATGTCAAAAAACTATTACTTAAAATTTCTGCGCCATACTTTTGTGAATGCTATCTCTTTAAGATATGTTTAATTAACCAATATACAAAATTCCAAGTTTCTAAGTCAACGCGTTCAATTAAAAATATGCATATAAGACATTCCCAATAGCGCGCGCTCCCCTTACCGCCGAAAATGTCGAAAAAGTTATACTTTTAATTTCTGCGCCGTACTTTTGTGAATACTATGTCTTTTATATATGTTTAATTAACAAGTATGTAAAATTTCAAGTTCTTAAGTCAACGCGTTCAAGTAAAAATATGCATATAAGACGAGTCCAATAGCGGGCGCTCCCCTTACCACAGAAAATGTCAAAAAACTATTACTTAAAATTTCTGCGCCATACTTTTGTGAATGCTATCTCTTTAAGATATGTTTAATTAACCAATATACAAAATTTCAAGTTCCTAAGTCAACGCGTTCAAGTAAAAATATGCATATAAGACGTGTCCAATAGCGGGCGCTCCCCTTACCGTAGAAAATGTCAAAAAACTTATATTTATAATTTCTGCGCCGTACTTTTGTGAATACTATCTCTTTAAGATATGTTTAATTAACAAGTATATAAAATTTCAAGTTCCTAAGTCAACGCGTTCAAGTAAAAATATGCATATAAGACGTGTCCAATAGCGGGCGCTCCCCTTACCACAGAACATGTCAAAAAACTATTACTTAAAATTTCTGCGCCGTACTTTTGTGAATACTATCTCTTTAAAATATGTTTAATTAACAAGTATATAAAATTTCAAGTTCCTAAGTCAACGCGTTCAAGTAAAAATATGCATATAAGACGTGTCCAATAGCGGGCGCTCCCCTTACCACAGAACATGTCAAAAAACTATTACTTAAAATTTCTGCGCCGTACTTTTGTGATTACTACCTCTTTTAGATATGTTTAATTAACCAGTATACAAAATTCCAAGTTTCTAAGTCAACGCGTTCAATTAAAAATATGCATATAAGACATTCCCAATAGCGCGCGCTCCCCTTACCGCCGAAAATGTCGAAAAAGTTATACTTTTAATTTCTGCGCCGTACTTTTGTGAATACTATGTCTTTTATATATGTTTAATTAACAAGTATGTAAAATTTCAAGTTCTTAAGTCAACGCGTTCAAGTAAAAATATGCATATAAGACGAGTCCAATAGCGGGCGCTCCCCTTACCACAGAAAATGTCAAAAAACTATTACTTAAAATTTCTGCGCCATACTTTTGTGAATGCTATCTCTTTAAGATATGTTTAATTAACCAATATACAAAATTTCAAGTTCCTAAGTCAACGCGTTCAAGTAAAAATATGCATATAAGACGTGTCCAATAGCGGGCGCTCCCCTTACCGTAGAAAATGTCAAAAAACTTATATTTATAATTTCTGCGCCGTACTTTTGTGAATACTATCTCTTTAAGATATGTTTAATTAACAAGTATATAAAATTTCAAGTTCCTAAGTCAACGCGTTCAAGTAAAAATATGCATATAAGACGTGTCCAATAGCGGGCGCTCCCCTTACCACAGAACATGTCAAAAAACTATTACTTAAAATTTCTGCGCCGTACTTTTGTGATTACTACCTCTTTTAGATATGTTTAATTAACCAGTATACAAAATTCCAAGTTTCTAAGTCAACGCGTTCAATTAAAAATATGCATATAAGACATTCCCAATAGCGCGCGCTCCCCTTACCGCCGAAAATGTCGAAAAAGTTATACTTTTAATTTCTGCGCCGTACTTTTGTGAATACTATGTCTTTTATATATGTTTAATTAACAAGTATGTAAAATTTCAAGTTCTTAAGTCAACGCGTTCAAGTAAAAATATGCATATAAGACGAGTCCAATAGCGGGCGCTCCCCTTACCGTAGAAAATGTCAAAAAACTTATATTTATAATTTCTGCGCCGTACTTTTGTGAAAACTATCTCTTTAAGATATGTTTAATTAACAAGTATATAAAATTTCAAGTTCCTAAGTCAACGCGTTCAAGTAAAAATATGCATATAAGACGAGTCCAATAGCGGGCGCTCCCCTTACCGTAGAAAATGTCAAAAAACTTATATTTATAATTTCTGCGCCGTACTTTTGTGAAAACTATCTCTTTAAGATATGTTTAATTAACCAATATACAAAATTTCAAGTTCTTAAGTCAACGCGTTCAAGTAAAAATATGCATATAAGACGAGTCCAATAGCGGGCGCTCCCCTTACCGCAGAAAATGTCAAAAAACTATTACTTAAAATTTCTGCGCCATACTTTTGTGAATGCTATCTCTTTAAGATATGTTTAATTAACCAATATACAAAATTTCAAGTTCCTAAGTCAACGCGTTCAAGTAAAAATATGCATATAAGACGTGTCCAATAGCGGGCGCTCCCCTTACCGCAGAAAATGTCAAAAAACTATTACTTAAAATTTCTGCGCCGTACTTTTGTGAATACTATGTCTTTTATATATGTTTAATTAACAAGTATGTAAAATTTCAAGTTCTTAAGTCAACGCGTTCAAGTAAAAATATGCATATAAGACGAGTCCAATAGCTGGCGCTCCCCTTACCGTAGAAAATGTCAAAAAACTTATATTTATAATTTCTGCGCCGTACTTTTGTGAATACTATCTCTTTAAAATATGTTTAATTAACAAGTATATAAAATTTCAAGTTCCTAAGTCAACGCGTTCAAGTAAAAATATGCATATAAGACGTGTCCAATAGCGGGCGCTCCCCTTACCACAGAACATGTCAAAAAACTATTACTTAAAATTTCTGCGCCGTACTTTTGTGATTACTACCTCTTTTAGATATGTTTAATTAACCAGTATACAAAATTCCAAGTTTCTAAGTCAACGCGTTCAATTAAAAATATGCATATAAGACATTCCCAATAGCGCGCGCTCCCCTTACCGCCGAAAATGTCGAAAAAGTTATACTTTTAATTTCTGCGCCGTACTTTTGTGAATACTATGTCTTTTATATATGTTTAATTAACAAGTATGTAAAATTTCAAGTTCTTAAGTCAACGCGTTCAAGTAAAAATATGCATATAAGACGAGTCCAATAGCGGGCGCTCCCCTTACCGTAGAAAATGTCAAAAAACTTATATTTATAATTTCTGCGCCGTACTTTTGTGAAAACTATCTCTTTAAGATATGTTTAATTAACAAGTATATAAAATTTCAAGTTCCTAAGTCAACGCGTTCAAGTAAAAATATGCATATAAGACGAGTCCAATAGCGGGCGCTCCCCTTACCGTAGAAAATGTCAAAAAACTTATATTTATAATTTCTGCGCCGTACTTTTGTGAAAACTATCTCTTTAAGATATGTTTAATTAACCAATATACAAAATTTCAAGTTCTTAAGTCAACGCGTTCAAGTAAAAATATGCATATAAGACGAGTCCAATAGCGGGCGCTCCCCTTACCGCAGAAAATGTCAAAAAACTATTACTTAAAATTTCTGCGCCATACTTTTGTGAATGCTATCTCTTTAAGATATGTTTAATTAACCAATATACAAAATTTCAAGTTCCTAAGTCAACGCGTTCAAGTAAAAATATGCATATAAGACGTGTCCAATAGCGGGCGCTCCCCTTACCGCAGAAAATGTCAAAAAACTATTACTTAAAATTTCTGCGCCGTACTTTTGTGAATACTATGTCTTTTATATATGTTTAATTAACAAGTATGTAAAATTTCAAGTTCTTAAGTCAACGCGTTCAAGTAAAAATATGCATATAAGACGAGTCCAATAGCTGGCGCTCCCCTTACCGTAGAAAATGTCAAAAAACTTATATTTATAATTTCTGCGCCGTACTTTTGTGAATACTATCTCTTTAAGATATGTTTAATTAACAAGTATATAAAATTTCAAGTTCCTAAGTCAACGCGTTCAAGTAAAAATATGCATATAAGACGTGTCCAATAGCGGGCGCTCCCCTTACCACAGAAAATGTAAAAAAACTATTACTTAAAATTGCTGCGCCATACTTTTGTGAATGCTATCTCTTTAAGATATGTTTAATTAACTACTATACAAAATTCCAAGTTTCTAAGTCAACGCGTTCAATTAAAAATATGCATATAAGACATTCCCAATAGCGCGCGCTCCCCTTACCGCCGAAAATGTCGAAAAAGTTATACTTTTAATTTCTGCGCCGTACTTTTGTGAATACTATGTCTTTTATATATGTTTAATTAACAAGTATGTAAAATTTCAAGTTCTTAAGTCAACGCGTTCAAGTAAAAATATGCATATAAGACGAGTCCAATAGCGGGCGCTCCCCTTACCACAGAAAATGTCAAAAAACTATTACTTAAAATTTCTGCGCCATACTTTTGTGAATGCTATCTCTTTAAGATATGTTTAATTAACCAATATACAAAATTTCAAGTTCCTAAGTCAACGCGTTCAAGTAAAAATATGCATATAAGACGTGTCCAATAGCGGGCGCTCCCCTTACCGTAGAAAATGTCAAAAAACTTATATTTATAATTTCTGCGCCGTACTTTTGTGAATACTATCTCTTTAAGATATGTTTAATTAACAAGTATATAAAATTTCAAGTTCCTAAGTCAACGCGTTCAAGTAAAAATATGCATATAAGACGTGTCCAATAGCGGGCGCTCCCCTTACCACAGAACATGTCAAAAAACTATTACTTAAAATTTCTGCGCCGTACTTTTGTCGCTGAAGCTAGCCGACAGAACTAGCCGACAGATGACATTCCTAAGCCTAAACTTTTCTACATGACTGTACTATCTTGAAGCTTCTATAACACTTGAACGCGTTGACTTAGAAACTTGATTTTTTGTATACTTGTTAACTAAACATATATAAAAGAGATATTAACCACAAAAGTACGGCGCAGAAATTTTAAGTATTAGTTTTTTGACATTTTCTGCGGTAAGGGGAGCGCCCGCTATTGGACTCGTCTTATATGCATATTTTTACTTGAACGCGTTGACTTAGGACCTTGAAATTTTATATACTTGTTAATTAAACATATATAAGACATAGTATTTACAAAAGTACGGCGCAGAAATTAAAAGTATAACTTTTTCGACATTTTCGGCGGTAAGGGGAGCGCGCGCTATTGGGAATGTCTTTTATGCATATTTATAATTGAACGCGTTGACTTAGAAACTTGGAATTTTGTATACTGGTTAATTAAACATATCTAAAAGAGGTAGTAATCACAAAAGTACGGCGCAGAAATTTTAAGTAATAGTTTTTTGACATGTTCTGCGGTAAGGGGAGCGCCCGCTATTGGACTCGTCTTATATGCATATTTTTACTTGAACGCGTTGACTTAGGAACTTGAAATTTTATATACTTGTTAATTAAACATATATAAAAGACATAGTATTCACAAAAGTACGGCGCAGAAATTAAAAGTATAACTTTTTCGACATTTTCGGCGGTAAGGGGAGCGCGCGCTATTGGGAATGTCTTATATGCATATTTTTAATTGAACGCGTTGACTTAGAAACTTGGAATTTTGTATAGTAGTTAATTAAACATATCTTAAAGAGATAGCATTCACAAAAGTATGGCGCAGCAATTTTAAGTAATAGTTTTTTTACATTTTCTGTGGTAAGGGGAGCGCCCGCTATTGGACACGTCTTATATGCATATTTTTACTTGAACGCGTTGACTTAGGAACTTGAAATTTTATATACTTGTTAATTAAACATATATAAAAGACATAGTATTCACAAAAGTACGGCGCAGAAATTTTAAGTAATAGTTTTTTGACATTTTCTGCGGTAAGGGGAGCGCCCGCTATTGGACACGTCTTATATGCATATTTTTACTTGAACGCGTTGACTTA
Organism: Nymphalis c-album; assembly: GCA_963151315.1. Taxonomy (NCBI): domain Eukaryota; kingdom Metazoa; phylum Arthropoda; class Insecta; order Lepidoptera; family Nymphalidae; genus Nymphalis; species Nymphalis c-album. The sequence continues at coordinate 7,716,570 of OY720609.1, forward strand.
GGAACTTGAAATTTTGTATATTGGTTAATTAAACATATCTTAAAAAGATAGCATTCACAAAAGTATGGCGCAGAAATTTTAAGTAATAGTTTTTTGACATTTTCTGCGGTAAGGGGAGCGCCCGCTATTGGACTCGTCTTATATGCATATTTTTACTTGAACGCGTTGACTTAAGAACTTGAAATTTTGTATATTGGTTAATTAAACATATCTTAAAGAGATAGTTTTCACAAAAGTACGGCGCAGAAATTATAAATATAAGTTTTTTGACATTTTCTACGGTAAGGGGAGCGCCCGCTATTGGACTCGTCTTATATGCATATTTTTACTTGAACGCGTTGACTTAGGAACTTGAAATTTTATATACTTGTTAATTAAACATATCTTAAAGAGATAGTTTTCACAAAAGTACGGCGCAGAAATTATAAATATAAGTTTTTTGACATTTTCTACGGTAAGGGGAGCGCCCGCTATTGGACTCGTCTTATATGCATATTTTTACTTGAACGCGTTGACTTAAGAACTTGAAATTTTACATACTTGTTAATTAAACATATATAAAAGACATAGTATTCACAAAAGTACGGCGCAGAAATTAAAAGTATAACTTTTTCGACATTTTCGGCGGTAAGGGGAGCGCGCGCTATTGGGAATGTCTTATATGCATATTTTTAATTGAACGCGTTGACTTAGAAACTTGGAATTTTGTATACTGGTTAATTAAACATATCTAAAAGAGGTAGTAATCACAAAAGTACGGCGCAGAAATTTTAAGTAATAGTTTTTTGACATGTTCTGTGGTAAGGGGAGCGCCCGCTATTGGACACGTCTTATATGCATATTTTTACTTGAACGCGTTGACTTAGGAACTTGAAATTTTATATACTTGTTAATTAAACATATCTTAAAGAGATAGTATTCACAAAAGTACGGCGCAGAAATTATAAATATAAGTTTTTTGACATTTTCTACGGTAAGGGGAGCGCCCGCTATTGGACACGTCTTATATGCATATTTTTACTTGAACGCGTTGACTTAGGAACTTGAAATTTTGTATATTGGTTAATTAAACATATCTTAAAGAGATAGCATTCACAAAAGTATGGCGCAGAAATTTTAAGTAATAGTTTTTTGACATTTTCTGTGGTAAGGGGAGCGCCCGCTATTGGACTCGTCTTATATGCATATTTTTACTTGAACGCGTTGACTTAAGAACTTGAAATTTTACATACTTGTTAATTAAACATATATAAAAGACATAGTATTCACAAAAGTACGGCGCAGAAATTAAAAGTATAACTTTTTCGACATTTTCGGCGGTAAGGGGAGCGCGCGCTATTGGGAATGTCTTATATGCATATTTTTAATTGAACGCGTTGACTTAGAAACTTGGAATTTTGTATAGTAGTTAATTAAACATATCTTAAAGAGATAGCATTCACAAAAGTATGGCGCAGCAATTTTAAGTAATAGTTTTTTTACATTTTCTGTGGTAAGGGGAGCGCCCGCTATTGGACACGTCTTATATGCATATTTTTACTTGAACGCGTTGACTTAGGAACTTGAAATTTTATATACTTGTTAATTAAACATATCTTAAAGAGATAGTATTCACAAAAGTACGGCGCAGAAATTATAAATATAAGTTTTTTGACATTTTCTACGGTAAGGGGAGCGCCAGCTATTGGACTCGTCTTATATGCATATTTTTACTTGAACGCGTTGACTTAAGAACTTGAAATTTTACATACTTGTTAATTAAACATATATAAAAGACATAGTATTCACAAAAGTACGGCGCAGAAATTTTAAGTAATAGTTTTTTGACATTTTCTGCGGTAAGGGGAGCGCCCGCTATTGGACACGTCTTATATGCATATTTTTACTTGAACGCGTTGACTTAGGAACTTGAAATTTTGTATATTGGTTAATTAAACATATCTTAAAGAGATAGCATTCACAAAAGTATGGCGCAGAAATTTTAAGTAATAGTTTTTTGACATTTTCTGCGGTAAGGGGAGCGCCCGCTATTGGACTCGTCTTATATGCATATTTTTACTTGAACGCGTTGACTTAGGACCTTGAAATTTTATATACTTGTTAATTAAACATATATAAGACATAGTATTTACAAAAGTACGGCGCAGAAATTAAAAGTATAACTTTTTCGACATTTTCGGCGGTAAGGGGAGCGCGCGCTATTGGGAATGTCTTTTATGCATATTTATAATTGAACGCGTTGACTTAGAAACTTGGAATTTTGTATACTGGTTAATTAAACATATCTAAAAGAGGTAGTAATCACAAAAGTACGGCGCAGAAATTTTAAGTAATAGTTTTTTGACATGTTCTGCGGTAAGGGGAGCGCCCGCTATTGGACTCGTCTTATATGCATATTTTTACTTGAACGCGTTGACTTAGGAACTTGAAATTTTATATACTTGTTAATTAAACATATATAAAAGACATAGTATTCACAAAAGTACGGCGCAGAAATTAAAAGTATAACTTTTTCGACATTTTCGGCGGTAAGGGGAGCGCGCGCTATTGGGAATGTCTTATATGCATATTTTTAATTGAACGCGTTGACTTAGAAACTTGGAATTTTGTATAGTAGTTAATTAAACATATCTTAAAGAGATAGCATTCACAAAAGTATGGCGCAGCAATTTTAAGTAATAGTTTTTTTACATTTTCTGTGGTAAGGGGAGCGCCCGCTATTGGACACGTCTTATATGCATATTTTTACTTGAACGCGTTGACTTAGGAACTTGAAATTTTATATACTTGTTAATTAAACATATATAAAAGACATAGTATTCACAAAAGTACGGCGCAGAAATTTTAAGTAATAGTTTTTTGACATTTTCTGCGGTAAGGGGAGCGCCCGCTATTGGACACGTCTTATATGCATATTTTTACTTGAACGCGTTGACTTAGGAACTTGAAATTTTGTATATTGGTTAATTAAACATATCTTAAAAAGATAGCATTCACAAAAGTATGGCGCAGAAATTTTAAGTAATAGTTTTTTGACATTTTCTGCGGTAAGGGGAGCGCCCGCTATTGGACTCGTCTTATATGCATATTTTTACTTGAACGCGTTGACTTAAGAACTTGAAATTTTGTATATTGGTTAATTAAACATATCTTAAAGAGATAGTTTTCACAAAAGTACGGCGCAGAAATTATAAATATAAGTTTTTTGACATTTTCTACGGTAAGGGGAGCGCCCGCTATTGGACTCGTCTTATATGCATATTTTTACTTGAACGCGTTGACTTAGGAACTTGAAATTTTATATACTTGTTAATTAAACATATCTTAAAGAGATAGTTTTCACAAAAGTACGGCGCAGAAATTATAAATATAAGTTTTTTGACATTTTCTACGGTAAGGGGAGCGCCCGCTATTGGACTCGTCTTATATGCATATTTTTACTTGAACGCGTTGACTTAAGAACTTGAAATTTTACATACTTGTTAATTAAACATATATAAAAGACATAGTATTCACAAAAGTACGGCGCAGAAATTAAAAGTATAACTTTTTCGACATTTTCGGCGGTAAGGGGAGCGCGCGCTATTGGGAATGTCTTATATGCATATTTTTAATTGAACGCGTTGACTTAGAAACTTGGAATTTTGTATACTGGTTAATTAAACATATCTAAAAGAGGTAGTAATCACAAAAGTACGGCGCAGAAATTTTAAGTAATAGTTTTTTGACATGTTCTGTGGTAAGGGGAGCGCCCGCTATTGGACACGTCTTATATGCATATTTTTACTTGAACGCGTTGACTTAGGAACTTGAAATTTTATATACTTGTTAATTAAACATATCTTAAAGAGATAGTATTCACAAAAGTACGGCGCAGAAATTATAAATACGTCGCTGAAGCTAGCCGACAGAACTAGCCGACAGATGACATTCCTAAGCCTAAACTTTTCTACATGACTGTACTATCTTGAAGCTTCTATAACACTTGAACGCGTTGACTTAGAAACTTGATTTTTTGTATACTTGTTAATTAAACATATCTAAAAGAGGTAGTAATCTCAAAAGTACGGCGCAGAAATTTAAAGTAATAGTTTTTTGACATGTTCTGCGGTAAGGGGAGCGCCCGCTATTGGACTCGTCTTATATGCATATTTTTACTTGAACGCGTTGACTTAGGAACTTGAAATTTAATATACTTGTTAATTAAACATATCTTAAAGAGATATTATTCACAAAAGTACGGCGCAGAAATTATAAATATAAGTTTTTTGACATTTTCTGCGGTAAGGGGAGGAGCGCACGGTATTGGGCTTGTCTAATAAAAAAAAAAACTTATACTTATAATTTCTGCGCCGTACTTTTGTGATTACTACCTCTTTTATATATGTTGAATTAACCAATATACAAAATTTCAAGTGCCTAAGTCAACGCGTTCAAGTAACAATATGCATATAAACAAGCACAAGGGACATAACAACTTAATTCCAAAGGTGGCATTGGTAATGTAAGCGATGGCTAACATTTCTTACAACACATAGTCAACGGGCGTTCGTGACCACTTACCATCAGGTGGCCGTGGTATGCTCGTCCGCCAAACTTCCAAACCAATAAATCCATCCTTCGTTTTGCCAAATAAAATTATATATTATTATATTTTAAAATAGAGAGGCTGGCAAGCAAAAGGTAAGCGTATGTACACTACCTAATAGTAAGTGTACATACGCTTATATAAACTAGCACTGTTAGAAATAAATCACCTCATTACACCTAAACTGTCATTAAACTAACATAAACTGAGGGTTTTACAAATGTGAATGTATTTATAGTTTCTGTAATTACACTTACTCTTGAGCCGAGACGGTCGAGTGATAAGAACACGCGAACCCTAAACGAATATTGCGGATTCAAACCCGGGCAAGGATCACTGAGCATTCTCTTCATCTTACGCAGTAGATTCCAGGATATTTATTTATTAACCATCAGAGGGGAATAGAGAGTGCACCTGTGTTAGCGCACACACTTGTGCATTATAATATGTCCTGCGCAGTTGGATTATCTTGAGCTTGGCCACCGTGGCCGAAGTCGGTCTGGAGGACTATTATATGCGCGCACGTTACGCATGAAATATGGTATCGATTCGGCTAATTTAAAACGACTAACAATAACATTATAAATACTTGTTTATACGTTCATTTATATGAGATAGTTTTTTTATCATAACAAAAATGTGTATGGGAAAAATTAGGTATATAAATTAATAACAAAATATTGTATTGTAAATAATACGACAAAGTTCAATAAACTTTTGTTTTTTTTTTTATCCAAAACATGTGACATAATGCGTTAGAACAATTTTATCTTAAGTGGTTTATGTCACTGTCTAACCTTTGAAAGTGATAAGGAACAAAATATATCACCTACATAATTATAAAAAAACGTCGTCCAAATACAAAACTCTATAGGGAAATATTATTAGTTACATGACCAATTTTAAATAAGGAACAAAATATTTCTACTTTTTTTTTTAGTCTCACGAGCTTGAGCTCTGAATGTAAGTGACCTTCACTTATGTCATTGATAGTGCAAGAACTTTAATTCAGTGTTTTCACCGACAATGTTGCCAGCCATAAAAACCAATATGTTATATATAATCACACAAGGTGGTAGAGCTTTATGCAGTCCCGTTTGGGTAGGAACCACCCACTCATTTGTTATTCTATCGCTAAACAGCAATACTTACTAATAGTTGTTGCTTTTTGAATGGTGAATGAGCCAGTGTAACTTCAGACACAAGGCACATAATATACATTGGTGATGTATGTAATGATTAATATGACACATATCTCCAATGTCTAAGGGACAACTATCTAAATATTTCATAAAAAAAATATTTACAATAAATCCAACTGTAGAAAATTATCTGTGTTAATTTACCATAAAAGATATAAAATTCAGATAGGTATTTTATAAGCGATCAGTTCAGTTAAGTTAGTGAAATTGACTCATAGTTCTAAAAAACAGCAGTACTTGGTATTGTTGTGTTCCGGTTTGAAGGGTGAGTCAGCCAGTGTAATTACAAGCACAAGGGACATATAATCTTAGTTCCCAAGGTTGGTGGTTGGTGCATTGGCAATGTAAGCGGTGGTTAACGTCTCTTCCAATGCCAATGTCCCATAGTTGGTGACCATTTAACTTCAAGTGGCTCATATGCTCAATCCGCCTACCTATTTTATAAAAAAGAACAATAGGCTCTATTATTTTTTTTTATCCTACTAGATTTATTAACAAGCTATCAGTTCTCTACAACATAATTATAAACCGATACAACTGTTACAAATTTTATTTCAATAAATAAAAGTTTGTTTGCTATCAATTCATTAATATGACTAATGTTATAAAAACTATGATGATGATAACATAGAATGCAATAAATATTTGCTAGTCATTTGCATTATCTCCATTTGATAACATTTGTTTTATCACATTTTAGTTAAATAAATCAATTAAAAAAAAAAATTGCATATTAATGATATACTTACAAATAAATTTCAATTAGTAGCAAAACATGAAATTCTTGCTTTTCTCATCAATAGTCAACTTAAAGCAGGTGAAACTACTGCTTATATAATAATATATCCTGGGACATTATTCACACAAGGCCAACTAATCCCAAACTAAGCAGAGCTTGTGCTATGGAAACCAGGTAACTGATATATACTACATAGAGTACTTTACTTTTGTAAATACATACTTATATAAATAATTACATCCAGACTCAGGATAAACAGACACGTTCATACACATAAATATCTGTCCTGGATGCGAAATTGACCCACAACCTGCAGTGAACACCAATATAACATAATTCTAGCCAAATAAAACTATTTGGTTTAGATAATGTCAACTCCCAAGCTGAATGAATATATTATAATAGAGATCTAGCTTGTTTAATCTGTATAGCCATCTACCAACATTGACAATATTATAGTTTCCACAAGACATAAGCTAAACCAACTACTTAAATGTATTTGCCTCGAGCCAATATTTACTTATTAATCAAATTCTTGTTACATTATTTTATGTATGTATTTTACCGTTTAAAAATACTTTATTTCATATATATTCTATTCTATACATTTATTTATTTTCATTGTTTTGCAGGTGTTTAATTAAAATCTGATCTCTCTTTCTGTCATCAGTCATCTGACCTTTATAAGTACACATAGCATTATTTAACTAAACACAACTTGTGTGTAATGTCGTAACATTTTAAACTACTAAACATGAGATTTTAAAGTCGTAATAAATCTTTAGCAATTATTCACAATGTGGAATTGATACCAATACTAGGAAAACTGAGAATTGTATGTTTTAAATTAACAAGGATTTATCCTATGTAAATAATATTATAATATGTATCTTTAATATAAATATTGGAAGAACAGTCATCATAATATGTATATATATATTACTTTAAAGATTATTTTTCATCTATTTTTAAAAACACAATAGCATTACAAAAAAAAAAAATTTGCTTTTATGTTACATTGTCCAAATTATACAATATATAATATCTAATAATAAATAATAAAGGCAATATCTAAATATGACCAAATACTTAATCAAGTATATAAATAATAACATACGTAAAGTCGTAAATTATATTTCACAGCTGATTACACACAATTATGACTAATGTGTAATGTATAATGCTCGGTCGTTTAAGATTTATTTACCTATCGGCTGAAGATAGCCACTATTACGTGCATACAGGACTCTATTGATCAACTTTATTAATATATATTAAATAACTGATTATTAGGTCATTCAACTATGCCTGTTTACAAATTGCACGGTAAACAAGATTCACGCACGACTTCATACCATTCTGAATAAAGAGTCCCAGAGTCGCTCATGAATAATAATTCGCGATACTAATTTAAATTGTAAATTGCAACGTACCCTCTCTGGCTTTCAAGTAGACAGTGTTGGCTACGATATTTTCTAATTCCATCAGTTCCAGTGTGGCGGATTTTAAAGTAGACCCTCCGGAAAGCTGGTATCCGCCGTTGCGGCCGATCTGCCGCCTTCGCCGCGTGCAAAAAGCCGCCCATCAATGAATAACGCGCGATCTTACACAGAACTTACACTGCACAACATCAGCTCAGTCACTTTATAGTAAACACTGATAAACAGCCGCGGGAACAGCACAACCCTTGAAACAGAGACACGCAACGAACACGATTCACGATCTCTCACAGGGGTGTGACGGGTCGTAACAGAGCTCGCATTTCAGTTTTTTGCCCACAAAGAGTTAACTTTACTCGTTTAAGTGATGAAAGTGAAATAAGCCGGTCGGTTTCTTTCAGTTCTCTGTTACGCAGAACACGCCCCGGGATCGTATCGTATAGTTATTGACGACGAATAGCGATACGCTACAATTACAAATGACCACAACCGCAAGCAAGGTACGGTACTACTCCAGTTGCCATGATCTAATTTTGTATGCTACTATTATAACAAAAAAAAAGTATATATAATTTTATAAATTAAAATATTCGTATTACATAAAGAATAATATTTTTTTAAAAGGTTCATGACAACGGTAGATGTTAATAACTTATTTAGATAAATTCACTGAATTAAAAGTTAAATAATTCATGAACGCATCCGTACCGTTATATGGCTCATATTGCGCATTGTTATGTGACTTTTAATTTAGTTTAACATAAATTTAATGTGATAGCTTTAACAATCAAATATATAAATTAAATTAAAAGTTATACTGACAAAATGAATAAAAAAACATTATAACTAATTATATTCACTACTTTTTTAAATAAATTAAATATAATTATAGTACATACTATTTACGAAATTCAACTAATACGCCTGGCAGGGAGGTACTTTTGTAGTTTTTGTATATAACTGATTGGCTTTACATAGAATTTTAAATGGTGTAAATGGGTACAGATTAGAATTCACCTAAATTGGGAGTTTTCTTTTGTAAATGGCAATAATGAATATGTCACTTCGAAACAATTTTGCCAACATTAAACATAAAGATAATTCCGTTTTTAAATATTATGAAGTAGTAAATTAAATAACTTGAATATTATTTATAGTTTATAAATTAAAGTTTTAAAGTACTATTGCGTGTAATGCATATTGCTTTATTAGGAATGTTGTAACATTTACAAATAATGTAATATATTTTTTAATCATGTTTTTAACATTATTCAAAGTTTTTATATAAATGTCAAATCTCAGCTGAGTTGCAGCATGTCATTCACGTGTTTGTAAAATTGTGATCAATATTTAAATATTAGTAATTATAATATATCCTTTAAATTTAAAAATGGCATCGAATTCGTGTAAAGTCTGTGATGGAACAGATATGAATCTCGTTGATGGCTACTACTACTGTGTGGAGTGTGGCACTCAAGATGTAAATGTTAGAGAGACCGTCGTGGAGCAAACAGTGCTAGCTGATGGTACCTTCGCACACACCACAGCTAAGAAAATAACTACGGCCTTGCAAGAGAAAAATGAAAGTATGTTAAATTTTTGTAATAAATTAGTATGTTAAATAAAAATTGTTCATCGTAATAGTAGACAAATATTAACTTAAAAGAAGATTTGTATGAATATTTAAATATAAGCCATTACAATACTTAGTGGGCTACGACTATCAATGGGAAAAGCTCCTTTTGTAAGTGAATAGGAACTGAAAATTGTATTTTCTTAATTAATATTATTATTTAGGCTACCAACTGTCACGGAAGCTACCAGGTATCAGAAACAAGTTTCTTCAGCTCATCATTCTCACACTTGATACAATATACACTTACGATACAGTATACCAATGGGTAGCACCCTCGATCGTTCATAAACTTCCTTAAGTTTATTGTTGTGTGACCTTAAAATGCATATAATTTTTAAAGCAAGCATACTTCAACAACCTGGCTCTCATCATTGTAGTCATAGTCAAGATTGTAAGTGAGTTACAATGTATTCATGGATGTATTTAAAAGATCTCCTTTATTCATATTTTAAGGTATTCCTTAAAATAAATTATGAACTGACATAGTTAAATAAAAACAATATATAAAAAAGGAGGTTTTACTTTGTGGTAGAGCTTTGTGCAAGGTGGTCTGGGTACATTTAACATTTCTTACAATGCCAATGTCTAGGGGCGTTGGTGACCACTTACCATCAGTTGGTCCATATGTCCATATATGAAATGTAACAGCACCTAACTTAGATTTGGGAAACTGGGTCGTGCCATAATTACATACATTATTTTATTATAGGCATGTTGCAGCTTGCCGCTTATCTATATCTGGTCTCCTATTGCCGTTCTATCAAACTATAATAGTGAGAGAATAGAGAGAATACTTGTGTGTAGAAAGCACTATAATTTCATCTGCTCCATTAGCAAGTCTGAGATTGACCACCTTAGTCGAAATTATCTCAAGATTACACCATTATTTTGAATAAGTTGTACTTCCTCTTGCTGCTAAAACTCCAAGCATTATATATTTATGGCCCAAGGTACATGCTTTTTCAAAGGACTTTTCAGTCAAGTAATAGTCTTATCGTGATCCTGTTTAAATGTCTTTTCGAGTCATTACTGACCAAGCACTATGGAGAGCTTTCAAAAAGTTACACCGGATGTGTCTTCCTCAGGGTCGTCTTCATACCATACTCTTCTATCATCTTAAGACAAAAGTGGGATTCATCAGTGAAGATTCCTCTTCTATCTTCGTCCAAGAGTAGCAAAATTGGATCAATTCAAAGAGCAAGTGGTAAGTATCTATTTCGCTCAGGTGGCAATTATTCCCATCTTCCTGTCACATTAGTTCTTCTAATGAATTTCGAGCACATTGTCACTTGTCGCATTTTCTGAAACTTGGTGCACATATCGGTATATAAGATTTCGATAAATATGTCGACCCTAGTTATTTTTTGGCAACCTTACCCTTAACATTGCTTGTTTTTTTTTATTGAGTTTATAGGCGGACGAGGATATGGGCCACCTGATCGTAAGTAGTACCAAAGCCCATAGACATTATCATTGTACGAAATGTTAACCATCGCTGACATCGCCAATGCGCCACCAACCTTGGGAACTAAGTTGTTATGTCCCTTTTACCTGGTATTAAATGGGCTCACTTACCCTTCAAACCGCAACATAACAATACCAAGTACTGCTATTTTGCGGTTGAATATCTGATGAGTGGGTGGTACCCTACCTCTATCTACCCAGAAGAGCTTGCAAAAAAGCTTTCCCACCAGTAAAATTGGTTGAAAATGGCTATAATACATGTTGCTACAACACCTGTATATTAATTTTTGATAAATATGATTTATATGATTTTGATATATATTGAATGCTGATGAGTGTTGATAGTTTACAATTCAATTAAATTCAATAGAATTCAATTATCCAAATGAATTTCGAGTTTTCACTTTGATTGATTTTTTCTTCTCTATACCAGAACACTAATGGCTTTATCTTAGCTTACCGTTGCTAAGCGACTGTTTATTTCAATATTTATTTTTCTCTTTATCCCAGTATTGATTAGACCTTTCAAAGAAAAGGACGTAGTCACACAGCATTCTTTAACTAAACAACCCCCTAAGACTGTTAGTAACAAAGCTAATATTAACTGATATACATGCCAAGTACGTAATGAAAACATAAATATTATTTATCTTTTTGAAATGTAGATTTTGATATATTATTATTTTAATTGTTTCAGTGAGTCCAGAATGGAACAAATGGCATGCTTACAACTTCATCTTAGCGGGATTGACAGAGGAATTGTTGAACTTGGGAGCTGAACCCAGTGTGAAGACGGCAATACTATGGATTTGGACAAAATATATTAAAATGTTTCAAGTAAAAGAAGTTGACAAGTGAGTGTATTTTTTTATGTAATACTGTTTTAAATTTTAACATGTTTTTCATGAGTAGTTAAAGTTTATTTAAAGAATATTCGATGCATAAAAAAAATATAGTTCGCATCGTGTAACTTTGCCGCTCTGAAGTTGACAGCGTTTATCTCATACATGGCTATAGTATGTGTGGCTCAATAGTTGATAGTAGAAACAACACACTTAATTGTCATGACTTACGAATTCTATAATACAAGCTTCCCTGTACTATCTCTCCCATCTTTCCTCATTAACACATGAGCGAATCAAAAGATAATGTTCTAACAATGAGTTAACCTTTTTAAATTTATCATTTATAAAATCTGTTTATCATATTTAAAATTAAAATTATGTTGGCTGTTTTAGACGAACAACCCACAGTGGTGCAGCTTTGTAGAAAAAGTCACTTACAGGCTTTATCAACAAACATTATTTGTTTCAGGAACAAAAGTCAACTCGATAATGAAAGTTTGAATGAAACAATAAATTCTATCGCAGAAGAAAAAGCTAGTGATGTAAATTCAGATGATTCTGATAATGAAAACGATAAATCTTCATTATCCAAAAAATCACATAATAGAAAAAATAAAACAGACAAATTTCGACGTGACATTAAAATTGTGACAAAAGGGACTTTGCTAACATTAATATATATAGCGTTAAATTTAGATAGAAGCGACATACAGCTGTCTCATCTGATGAGGTTCATAAAAGAGGGTAGATTAAGTGTGTATAACTGCACAAAGTTTGTGCCAGAAGAAATAAATACGAAGTCGATCCCGCATTGGAAGAATTTCATTCTCTGCCAAAACGAATATACCCCAAAGATTATTCGTACATTAGCGATGACGTTCTTCAAACGTCTCGATCTCGGTGTTCCTCTCGTACCAGATTTGAATAAAATGATAACTAACTATGTCAAGGAGTTATGTCTACCTAGTGAATTTAAAACTTTGGTTGTATCGCTCATAAATCTCATGCCATGCGACTTTTTAAAACTGGACACTAGGACTAAGCAAACTTTAGTACGAATACCAGATTACGAAGGTGTTTGCATGTCTTATATCCTAATAGCTATGAAAATGTGCTTCGGCTTGGATTCTCAATATGAATTAAGAATATCAGATCATGTTGATAGAATCAATTACGAAGAGAATTATTTAAAGTCCTACAAACTCGGTTCATATTCAGACTCAACCGAGAGATTATTCTCATTTCAAGATTGGTATCAGTTTTTACTATTCAGAAAAACCATATTGTGTAAATATTACTTACCGATGGCAAGGCTGTATAAACTGCCAGTCCAAGATTCTGTGTTCATGGAACATTTGAATGAGAGAAAAACGAGGACAATAAAGTTAAGTGATAATGTAACGATGGACATTATAAACAAGATCACAGTCGAAAAAACTGTATCATTTATTCCTAAAAACGAATTCCCCGCCACTCTAACGCCTATGTCTACGTATACTGAAGTTATATTAGAATACTTACAAGATCCGGACCTACGATTACTTCTCAGCGAAGATTTTACTCAATATTCTCTCAAATATGCCGTTATGGATTTAAAATTTCCTGAAAAATATAACGATGCCGATAACATTATTCAGGGTGTTAGCGAAGAAAATAAACGTATAAATCCTTTTATAATTGGAACATTAAAATCATCCAAAGGGAACACTACTATGGTGTTTGTTAGAAATTGTGAAAATAAACACTGGTTAAAAACGAAACCACCGACAACAGAGCACGTTACCAAAGAAGAAATTAAAGTCAACAATGATAAAGATAGCGACCCTGGTTACGATTCTTTACAATGCACACCCGTTGAAAGTGATGAAACGATGAGTGACGACTCAAAGGAGAACATTAAGATGAAAGAAGAAAAAGACTTTGAGCCGATAGACGAAGAAGATGGAGGTATATGTATATTTGATGACGATTTTAGTGACATGAATAATTTCGAAAAAGATAAAAAGGACGATACGTTTGAGGATTCGAAAAACATTGACGAATTTCGAAATGATTATGTCAACGATTTTCAAGATAGCAAACTAGATTTTAACGACAGATTAAGTGAACGAGGCTCTGTCGACTCGGAAGACGAATGTTATAATCCGAATACATTTGACAGAAATTCTACTATAAAGAGATTAATAGAAATGGCTTGTAGAAAATATAAAATACCATTACCAAGAGAAACACAGCCAGGTCGGAGAAAGCGAAAGATGATAAATGAAAATCAAGAGGCAGGTGAAACTAAAGTTAAAAGAAAGAAAGTTGATGTGTTAAGGAGTCAAAGCGAGTCGAAAGGTTCAGTTAAAGAAATAATAGAAGGGTATTATAAAAGTCTAGAAAAAGACGTATTAGAAAAAGTAGCGGAGCATGTTAAAAATATTATAATTAATCAAGAAAATCAGGAATTAGTAAAAAATGACACTTATGATAATAATCAGTGTGATAATTTAGAAGATACCAAAATGGAAATTTGCGATAGTAAAATAGAAGAAAACGATTTCAATGATCATATAGATGATAAGAATGCATCAATTATAAGTAGCATTCGTCCAGATATGACAATAAATAATTCAATATCAGACCTCGAAGAAGAAAACACAGAAGATGACATCCCAAAAATGCGATATAATCCAAAATTTGACGATTCAACTCACCATATTGAACAATTATACTTAAAATTGAACGACGGTAAAGAATTTAATTATAGTATTAACTTCGATGAAGATTCGGAACTTAACGAGATCATTGATAAGACAATAGATAACGTTACAATTAGTGAATCTAAACAAAATGAATCGAAAAATACAAGCAGTGACAGTGATTCTGAAGATGATATACCATTGAGTGAAATTGCAAATGAAAAGTTATCACGCTTGGAAAAGAATAATAGAATGCATGTTAAACGTGAAAATCTCGTTACTAATATGGAAATAGAAAAGTTTAATTACTGGATGAGACATTACAGATCACGAGCAGTCACCCGTAGCCTGGATATGAATGAAAAATTTGATATTGAAATTATGGCAAACTGTCCAAAAAGTTTCGTCTTTGTGATACGCGAATGCGCCGCCATCTTAGACTGTACGACATTTTGTCTTTATAAATGCATGCAGAATTTAGAAGAAACATTATCAAGTTTTTCTGATACATAGCACGCTTATATATTTAAGATTTTTTTTTAAATACCCTCAGTCGTGCTAATGGTGATCTAATCAGTATTAAGAAATTTTAAATTGCGTTCATAAAACATTTGTTGAAATAAGTGCCTTTACCAATACTCAATGATATTATAAGTAAAAAGGTGTAGATAGGTTACAAGCACTCCGTGAGCAGTAGTTCGACATCAAGATTACTATCAACACTTCACCTCAGTATTATGTCACCATTGTCAAAGGATAGACGTCACGTAGCGAGTACAATTATAATTAAAAGTGACCCAAAATAACCAGAAATCCCGTCGTGTGTTATGAGATATTGCACAAATTATACTATCAAAACTTCTTAAACTTAAGGATTCACTTCTCATTAGTAATTTTACTATTTATCTTAATATTTTCACAAATCAAATAATATATTCGTAAAATATGACGTTAGAAATGAATGAATGCAACAAAAGTATATTAATGAACGAGTGCAATAGAGATAGACGACGTTACTGATCATAGAGTAAAACACAAACAGTGGTGGCAGTTGGCTCACCTGTAATAATTTTATATGTTTGTATAATTTATACAAATGAAAAAGAATATTAAATTATTAATTATATTATATTACTAAATTGAAATCAAAATATAAATAATTATTTTTTTCAGTATGTCGTAAAGAAGATGTTTATTTAGAAGTATAATTGTTTCTAGATTTCCATCGAAAGGTGCATCCAGTTGTTATTGTTTATTTGATATTAAATTTTTATATTTTTGATAGTTTGCCTAATTTCAATGAAATTTTTAGTACTTTTACAAAATGAATTTATGAGTAATCGCATTCATAGGCATAAATCCGGGTAAGAAAAACGCAGTGTCCGATAATTTATTCTATGTCGTTTCTTTGACACGAGACGATGCACTCTCGCAAATATATTCGTCTTTTTTTCACTCGTGATACTTAAATCATGCGACCCTACTTTAGCGACGAATCGTAATGTAGTGTGTATATTGCAATATAAAGTTATTTATGTGTGCGTAACAGTGTCATTTTCGTAGATTGAATGCTATGTATGTAACCTATCTACACCTTTTTACTTATAATATCATTGCCAATACTAGACTAAGTTTTATATGTATGTACATAGTGAAAATGATCATTGGTTAAAATATTTATAACTGTTTTTGAATTCACCTACTGTGTGTGTTATGTCTTGATAGACAAACTTTAGAGCAAGAATTAAAGGCTTATATAAATACAATCTATTATAATTTTTGTTTTAGTACATGGACTAAATAAAAGCTTGTTTTAAATTAAATTTTTATTTTTAGATATAGCATGGTGCGCCTTGGTTGTATTTTGCGCAGTTCCTATAAATAAATTTTGACTTTATCTTTCCAAAGCACATGGTAACACTAGGATGAAATATATTTTTTTATGAAAATTAACTTTTTGAATTTTATTTATGACCTTTGTGATAAAATAAATAATGACTGTGTATACATAATACATAACATAACAGAGCTATTAGCAGATTACATAGAATATATGCATCTTTACTTCTGAAGAGGCTATATATAAATCTACTTATCGATATATTGAAATAAGATTTCATGCTTGCAAAACTATGTAACATTAAAATACAGCGTAATTTAAACTTATTTGAATTAACGTGCAAATATATTCATGTATTACATGTACACTGAATATCTGTGCCTTCTTCACAATCCCTTACAACTGACAAACGGACAAATAGAACTCACACCATTGTAAAACATGCATTACAAGCTTATATAATCAATGTGCTCTTAAACATGGAGTTGTCGTGGTATGACGATGTGGTGAACGACCAATATATTAAATTTAAACACATTACATAGCCATAGAAACTATTTATATGTACAAGTATACAACTATATAATAGCTAATAGTTTATTGATTAGAAACAACCTTTTTACAATACTTTGTTTTAATAGAAACTTTTTTGCTTAACTTTATATAAGGTATTCACAAATGTTTTTTTAAATTAAAGTGTTCTTGTTTTAAATAAGGAATTAATGACATTTACGCATTGTTGTTACTGGATCGCCAGAAAAAGTATTGTTCAATCCAATATGCTCGGGAAAAGCTTAATTAATATATTACGAAGAAGTAGAACAACCGTTCAACCATTTCACGTGCCTAGAAGAAACTTCGCTCAAGTTGGTATAGTTATATGTACTCCGCCAAGGAATCCATGTTCGTACGGGGTAAGATATTTAAATAAAAGTTAAAATATTGAAACTGAAATATCAATGTAGCACATAGATAGCCACTACGCCTAGCCTTTGTCTTGCTAAGAATGGTTGAGCAAGTGATAAATGAAAAGCTTCTGTAAGTCTAAACCTTTATTTAAGGACGTCATTGAAGGGTAGATAGAGGCGAGATATATTCTTAATTTTACTATACATACTAATAATAATTAATATTAAAAAAGGAATAACTTCATTAAATACTTCATTGTATGATATTTTAAATATAACAATTTTTTTACAGGAGAAAGTATTACATGCATTATTTATGTACTGCGTCTGGTTTTTACCAATGGCTTATTTCCTTACGCAGCTTAAAGTGTGGAGGAGGGAATACGTTCAATCGAATTAAAATATATATAGATTGAAATAAATGTTTTAATTGTACTGATTGTTGTTTTATTTATTTAGGCCATGAGTATAACTCTTTATATCTATAAACAAGCTAAAGACTTGAATCATTGCTAGCTCACTTTAGCCGAAACTTTCAATATACTACAAAAGATAAGTTGATTAGTCGAAATGGTGGTGGAAATAGCGTTAAGATCAGTAGTTTGTTATTTTTGACGTGACAACGTCTTATAAATTGGTTTGCCGGGTGACACTTCAAGAAACTGCGTTACGCTCCGCTCACGTTATGCGCTCACAATGAGAGCGAGTGAGAGGCACGCGTGCCTTTCACTTTTTATGTCTGTCTCTCTCGCTCTTAGGCGGGCTAACGATGCCCGAGTGGAAGGCTACTATACGAATGAATATTCACATTAAAATTATTTTACCACTCAAAGTCGTTGTCACGTAAAACTTTCGCCCGTATACCGACTTTACAGGCAACCAATTTTTTTTTATTTCAGTCATCAATCGGCTGTATAATAAAATACCCAAGTCTTATTCACAACTTGACGCCTGCGTCTGATAAGTGACAGTATTACTGTTACTGTCACAGTAATTGTTTTTAATTTGACATTTCAGTAGCGGTATTTCATATTTGTTTACCAACTAATTTAAAAAGTAAATGGTTATAAAGAAATTAAGAAAACAAAATGAAAGAATCTAAACAAACTCAGACACCTATAGAAGATTTAGCGGAATTGCGAAGTTACTTTGCAAGTCATAATGTTGTGCGGGAATATATAGCCCATAGCTCCAAAGTACATTCTGTAGGCTGGTCTTGCGATGGTAGAAGATTAGCTTCAGGCTCTTTTGATAAAAGTGTGGCGATTTTCAACTTGGAGAGAAATAGATTAGTAAGTAATGTAACAACAATTTTACATGCAAACAGTTTTAGGTTATGTTAACTTTGCTTAATTATCCAATATTATATTAATTAAAGAATGAGTATTGGACACTGTTTATAAGAGTGATTTTTTTGTACAGTATAAGAATTATAAGGGCAAACAATGTTTAATATAAAACAAATAATATGTTACATATTGTAGCCACTAATATAGTATATTTACTTGGTGGTTTGTGCAAGCTCGTCTGGGTACACCCACCCACTCATCAGATATTCTACCGCAAATAGCAGTACTTTGTACTGTTGTGTTCCAGTTTGAAGGGTGAGTGAGCCAGTGTAATTACAGGCACAAGGGACATAACATCTTAGTTCCCAAGGTTGGTGGCACATTGGCTATGTTAGCGATGGTTAACATCCCTTACAAAAAAGTGCAAAGGCAGTTAACTAACAACATTATTTGTTCTATAAGAGTATTAGATTATAAATACTGTTAACAAATACTAACAAATTTTATTTGGTGTACACCAAACTAAACAATTCCTGAGAAAAAAAAACAAGAAATACAGGATAAAAAAATTGTCCCTATGTATATTTTTTTAACAGCTATGTCATACTACATTTTCATAATGAAAATGTTAGTGTAGTATAAATAATTAAGTTACTGCTAAATTTTCGCATCGCCCATTGTGGATATGTTTTATTTGTTGCATGTCAAACACTTGCTCGAGAGCAGACATTCCTCTATTCAGGTGATTTATTTTTGTGTACTCACATGATCTATCTTCTAACATGGACCATGTATGCTAGTGGTTTTTATTTGCAATACCCAAAGACAGTGATTTTTATATTAATTTTTATTAAAGATTATAATTTTAAATTACAGGCACAAGATTTTATATTCAAAGGTCATACGGGCTCCGTTGATCAGCTCTGTTGGCATGCCTCACATCCTGATTTATTAAGTACAGCCAGTGGGGACAAGTCGGTACGAATATGGGATACTCGGTAAGATAAAATATGAAATTAATTTATAACCATTAAAGTATATTTGAAGTAAATTTCACTTGGTGGTAGAGCTTTGTGCAAGCTCGTCTGGGTAGGTACCACCCACTCATCAGATATTCTGCCGCAAAACAGCAGTACTTTGTATTGCTGTGTTCGGCTTTGAAGGGTGAGTGAGCCAGTGTAATTACAGGCACAAGGGACATAACATCTTAGTTCCCAAGGTTGGTGGCGCATTGGCGATGTAAGCAATGGTTAACATTTCTTACAATGCCATTGTCTATGGGCATTGGCGACCACTTACCATCAGGTGGCCCATATGCTAGTCCGCCTTCCTATACAAAATAAAAAGTGACTCTTTTACGAAATTTTTATATGTTACTAAAAACTAATATAAGCCCAAATTATTATTAGGTAAGATGTCTTGCTCTAAAATATTTTCTGTTTAAATGGTGGTGAGTTCAGTGGTATAAGTTTGAGGCTATCTAGTGGCGAGATACAAAAATGTGGATAGCCCTTGTGTATAAAAACTTCCATGGAAAAATATAGCATAATTCATAAATAGCGCACTGGTTTACAGGCTAGTTAGCTATATAAAAATATGCCGTTTCACTTCCTTGGTCTATTGCTCTTCTTCTAACACAAGTTTAAAGCATATAATAATTGGAGAGGTAAATAGGAACGCTAATAAATACCTTAATGGGACATTGCTACTATTCTTTTTATACATAACTGTTTTGTGGTGATTATTCAAACAGTATTTAAGTCTATTCCGAAACAGATATAGTTTTTTATAATACAATTTTTTGTACCTTCAGTATCTAAATAGCAACTTATTTACACACAAACATTGAATTTTGAATTTGAAACTATGCAGTAACATATTACAATGATATTTAAAAATATTGTGTTACATTTAATGATGTGTTCTTTATTTTAGATCACATAAATGTGCAGCTGCAATTTCAACAAAAGGTGAAAATATAAATATAGCATGGTCGCCCAGTGGAGCTACTATTGCTGTTGGGAATAAGGAAGACCTCGTGTCTTTTATTGATGCTCGCAATTATAAAGTGGTAAGACATTATTTTTTTTATTTCTTTTTTTTTAAAATGTTTATGATTTATTTAGATCAAGCTGTAACATATCCTGCCGTGTGTAAGATGCGCAGTTGGCTATTTTCTGTTGAGAAATTGTTCAGGTGGACAATGTTTCCCTCATATGACCAATTTCTCATATATCATTGTTTTCATATGTTTTATAATTATGGTTTATGTATATATTTATTTTCTATACTGTATATAACAAAATTTGATGTAGACACTTTGTGTAATTAAACATTCAAAACATTTATAACACAACTTGTCATTTCAGGTAGTAGAGGAGCAGTTTAATTTTGAAGTAAACGAAATCTCATGGAACAGCTCCTCAGATCTGTTTTTCTTGACAAATGGATTGGGATGCGTTCATATACTCACGTAAGTAGAAATATTTAGTTTTTCATAGTATTTATAATAATGACCGTTCCTGTAATACAAGCTGTCGGTCGCCTTGTTCCGCAGCTACCCGGGCCTGGAGCTGCAGACGGTGCTGAAGGCGCACCCCGGCACGTGTATCTGTATCGAGCACGACCCCACGGGCCGGTACTTCGCCACGGGCTCCGCTGACGCTCTCGTCTCCTTGTGGGACGTCAATGAACTCGCCTGTCTCAGAGTCTTCTCCAGGTGATTGTTTGCTCACAAGCATACATTTGCACTCATTATACACTCATATTTATATGTACAGCACACAATCTCTGTAGCACATACAGATAATATACACTGTCCTAGTATAAGTTTACTTTCTTATGAGTAAATGAGTATATTGAGTTGGTGTGTCACAACAATCAGTTACCTATGTCTTTCTAAAACTTTCGTCATTAATATTTTACAGATTAGAATGGCCTGTGCGGACTCTCTCGTTCAGTTTTGACGGAAGACTGCTGGCCTCAGCGAGCGAAGATCACATAATTGATATTGGTGATACTGAAACAGGTCAGTGTTTTTTGTTAAATACATAAGAAAGACAGTACATTACTCTACCACAGGCTACCATTACATTACTTGATGGTAGAGCTTTGTGCGAGCTTGTCTGGGTAGGTAACACCCACTCATCAGATATTCTACCACAAAACAGCAGTACTTGTTATTGTTGTGTTCCGGTTTGAAGGGTGAGTGAGCCAGTGTAATTACAGGCACAAGGGACATAACATCTTAGTTCCCAAGGTTGGTGGCGCATTGGCGATGTAAGCGATGGTTACCATTTCTTACAATGTCATTGTGTATGGGCGTTGGTGACCACTTACTATCAGGTGGCCCATATGCTTGTCCGCCTTCCTATACATTAAAAAAAAGGTTTAAAAACACTAAATCTATCAAATATACATAGCTGAATAGTTATTTCATGGAACATGTGGATATACCATAATATGGATATTACGTATTTGTTTTGTTTTTTATTACATAATATATATTAATTGTTCAAAAATGATATGCACTCTTATTGTTGGGATTAATTCAAATTCAAAATACCTTAGTCAATATTGAAGTAAAACTGGCAACTACGGTAGTAGTTTGGAAAAGAAACACCCAACAATAGGAAGAACCGGCGAAACTCAATATTATGTATTATCTATGAATATTGCCTATTGGACATCATATTAACTTGGTGGTAGAGCTTTGTGCAAGCTCGTCTGGGTAGGTACCACCCACTCATCAGATATTCTACCGCAAAACAGCAGTACTCGCTATTGTTGTGTTCCGGTTTGAAGGGTGAGTGAGCCTACCTAAATAACATAAGAAATGTAAAACAATTAATCTGATTGTATGAAACATGAGACAAAATTATAAATTACTTTTGTAGGTGAAAAAGTAGCAGAAATACCAGTACAAGCAGCCACGTTCACAGTGGCCTGGCATCCTTCCAGATACTTAGTGGCGTTCGCTTGTGAAGACAAAGAGCCCCCGGAGAGGAAACGGGACGCTGGCAACCTCAAGTTATGGGGACTGAGCAGTAGTTAGTGTTTGTAATTGTAACTATGAATTGATTTAAGTGAACTTTATATTCCCATATATGATGACTTTTAAGATTGCAAGTAGTGATTAAAGAAATACTTGAAAAATACCCTTTTATCGATTTTAATTGAAATGTGATTGTGAGCCTGACCTTAAGTGTTTTTTTTTTCGTCTGGCAAGAGTGTAAACATTTGTCAACTTGAAAACAGCGTTTTTCTAAAAATATTGTTCGTTATGGTCTAGAATAATCGGAATCATAAGTGTGGGTTCATTTCAAAGTAATTGCTATACAAATAAAATGTTTTTTTAAGCCAAGCCTAATTTAAAATATTTTCATATTCAAAATGTAAGGAAGAGACTGAATATAAAAATTAGGATTAAAAAAAAAAATTAAATTTTATTTTACCACATCTATCGATAAAATGTCCTGGGAAATTTAAAGTACTGCATATTTTAAAGAAAAATAAAGATTTTTTTGTGGGTATCAAGTTTTATTTTGTCTACAATTCATATTTATTTTTAATATAGGTACAATGTACTTCCTTCCTTATATTACATATTACAACCCAACAACCTATAACTTCAAGTCACACGCGGCGCATTTGTTTGTAATTAAAAATGTTTTCCAATATCACAATGTATCACCAAGTTTCAACTTGTAATCTATTATTTCGCTCCATTTTATTAAGCATTTCTTTAGCTTGATTCAATTCAATGTTGCCACTCTTGTTAAATACCTCTTCTATAAATGCGTCACGGACGTTATCCGGCATGTTTTTGGCGTTGCCAGATATAAAAATATAAGCTCCCATATCATTTATAAGTTTCCATAAAAAG
The DNA here is from genome assembly GCA_963151315.1 of Nymphalis c-album. Lineage (NCBI taxonomy): Eukaryota > Metazoa > Arthropoda > Insecta > Lepidoptera > Nymphalidae > Nymphalis > Nymphalis c-album. The sequence continues at coordinate 7,740,089 of OY720609.1, forward strand.
TTTCTATGTTCGGCTATTTTATGTTGAACGTATCTGTAATAAAAGTTTCAAAGAAAGTTATTTTTATTCTATTCTCTCAGTATTTAGCTCAACCAATAAGGCCTTACCATTATAGAAGTTAAATAACTAATAGGCCACCTTGTGATAAAACTATTTATAAAATATTTTTTCGAATATATTGATTTAATATTGTAGGATAGGTGTTTCTAAATTTAAATATTGTTGCCCTTTCCTCATCGTTAGATCAGTCAAATCTCGACATATTAAGAAGATCAGATGATTTGATTGATCTTTGAATACACATAACTGCCCTTCATTGGTACAACTCAAAAAACATTTATAATACTCAACGGGTATGGTTATTTTTTATAAGAATAGTGGGAGTAAATTAGACAGACAAATGTATTTGTACATTATCTATTTTACATACAATATATATTAACGATTATATATTAGTCAAGCTTCAACTTACATCTTATTTTCTTGATTTCTTGAAAAAGCGCAATACATTGTCAGTTTCCCATCTTCTACCATTTTTTCCAATTCTTCCCGACAATGGAAGTCCTTGTTTTTGTATCTACATCCGAAGAAAAGGTGCATCGTATCTTTGTGAGCCGTGCCCTGGATTATTTTCTCTTGCAACAAACTCCTGAACGGAGCCAGTCCAGTGCCGGGCCCTATAAATATATGGGGGACATTCTGAAAGTTAAATTGTTGAACTGTCATTATAAAGATTAAAAAATATGTCTAATAAATATAAACGAAACATTATATTAATAGTTGTTTGTAGTTTGTATTGAAAACATGAATTTGTTGCTTCAGAATACTTGAAAATAGCGCCAAAAGACATTTCTGTCTTGCCATAAAGTTAGTGATATTTATTCTATTTGATTTTGCATTACTCGATGGCAACATTCACATGACAAAATACAAACCAAGTTTATTTAAATTATCGTATCAAATATATAGTATCAATTAAAATAAAATAAGATTATTTTTGAATATATTTATAAGGAATAACTGCCCGATGAAATTAAATAAATTGTATTTTGTTTTTAAGTTTAGGAAAAAACGTTCTTGTAAAGCTTTTGATCCCATGAGCTTTTTTGTTAATTTCCTATTTTAATAAATGTTACTTTTATTATAAATACGATTATACTTTTTTAACTTATTAAATGTGTTACGTAAAAGTACGTTAAAGCATCTTTGCCTTGAAAGACGATGGGATACTTATTGTATTTTAAAAAAAACCTAGCGAAGCGAATGGTTTACGATAAGTAAGTTGATAACTCACATTTGTTGGAAACTTGAACGTGCCCTTCTTTATCCAACCATAAACTTTATCGCCGACGTTGAGACTTTTCAGCCAGTTCGAAGCTAAGCCAAGCCTTGCCTTTTTTAATTTACTATAATATTTAACGACGACAATCAGTAGTTCTATCTTCCTCCCCTCAGACGCGCGACAACTGCTCGCTATGGAGAACGACCTCGGTTTTATCGTTGAGAATAATTCGAATATTATTTCTATTGTAAGCTTCGCGGCTGATTTGTGGAAGTCGTGCAATACCTGTTCAATAAAAGAATCTTGAATAAAATGTTTGTCAGATTTGGGCAAAATGTAATCGGATTACTATGGTGTATTATCACTCACAAATGAGACACTCACTCTTTTTTTAAATTAATTTCATTAATCTATAATCGTGACTGATGATTACAATTTGTAATCGTAATCTTAATGATTTGATTACATTTTATCTATATTTTTGGTATTAAAATATTATTATTAAAGTAATTATTATTTTTAAGAAATAAATCTTATGGAAGATGAAAGCAGGTTTTCCTACTTCCTCGAATAATGTAAGAAAATAAAGAACTAACTTCAAGTACAGTTCTTCTAGGTCTTCTACAATAATTCAACCAGTCCTCCTGACCATCAGCCGAGCTGAGTTCAAGACATTTGTCTCTTTCTAATTTATCGTCAGAGATTAGTCCGAGAAGAGAGAAGACGTATTGTGTTGGATATGCCTTTAGATCCCAGTACTGTTCGGCTATTTCGTATAGAGTTAAAGGTTCTTTGAGGAAGTCCGGTACTGGCATGTCTGAAAATACAATACAGCAGTAGAAATTATCTTAGCAATGTAAAAAATCTCTCGCGTCAAAATGTTTGCACGGCGAACGCTAACAGAAACTCGATAGCTAGGTGAAATTTTTAATATATTTTAGTACAGAATTATTTACATTATAGCCTTAATCATATACAAATAAAAATGGCTGCTGGCTGCTGTATGCTGTAATCGCGACCGCGAATTTTACTTTTATTTTGGAATGGTGGCTATGTACATAATAATATAATATATATAATAATAATTATTATTATATATAATAATATTGTAACGGTGATATAAAAAGGTGATCAGAAAAGAGGTTGTAAGTGGAGTGAAATGGAATTTTGAGATATGCGATATTGTTAGGTCGGTTTTCGATGGATTTGAGTTGTATTCTAATATTAAGTACTTAAATCTTAGTACTTCACACACATTTAATTGACTCACTTTTATAGTAGTCTAAGCGGCGACCGCATAAAAGGGTGGTCATAAAATTTACATACAAAAATACAATCTACCGTATTATTATAAGTACTGTTAGCTACTGGTAGTGAGCATGGACATTACCAATAAAGCGTGCAATTAGTATGCAAACCGAAAGTATAATATTTGTCCATTAAAAAAAGGAAATCATTTGAGATGAATAAAACACAATGTAATTTAGAAAATATTTATTCTTCTTCCTGCCAGCCGTCCTCGTTGCTCAGGAATCTCCTCTTAGCGGCCGTGTTCATGTAGGGGCGGAGGGCCCACTCAGTGTTGGCTGCATCCAGGGCTTCCAGCGTGCCCAGCTTGATTTCATACAGCTTCATTTGGAACCTCGGGCCTATTTCTGTTAATTCTATATCTTTACCGGCCTGGAAATTCAAGAAAATATAGAAGATTATTCTTTTAATTTATCGAATCAATATATATACATAAAAACAAAAAAATTGCTTCATTTTGTTTTTTTAGTGAGCGATTTTATTGGTCTTTTTTTGGTTTAGTATACAAACTAAACCAAAACAAATTAATTCCCCGAATAGTGTTTGAAACGAATTTAAAATCACATAACTCTAGTTTTCGCCCGTCAGTAGTATACATATTGACGCCCCGGTATCGCTGTAACACACACACACATGCGTATATGCGTATCGTATAATTCTAAGTCGACAAAAACAAGTATATTCTCATAAAAAAACAAACTTTGAGACATGTACACATACATATAAACACACACACACACAACAAACATCTTTCTTTAATATAATTATTTTGGATTAATCGGAATTGACTTTTAAAGGGCAGTAATTAAATAATACAACAAACCTTTTTGTATGTGTGTTGTCTGAAACAGATGTAATCATCGTTGTTGGCAAACGTGATCACTCTCTTGGAATCAGCTTTCGGAACGGGAAATAGATATTTCAAAATGCTCATTGTTCTTAAACCTGTGGGCAAGACATAATATTATCTATTTATTACTAAAAATATATTCTAAATTTAAATTCTCTAGATACAAAAAGCCTCAAAATCGTAATAATATCAAATATGTTTTGGCCCTTTTACATAATATGATTATGTTTTAGTATTGATTGTAAGTGTGTAAAGCCTTTTTGTCAAGTAGGCAATGAGCTGATGATCTACAAACACATAAACAGATCATTATAATTTAGAGATAAGGAACACTTTCAATTCAAACCGCATCAAAATCGGTGCAATCGTTTGCTACAATGATAGAGGTACATGTTAACAAATAACCGCAGGGCCCAAATAGTAAATACTAAAATTCATAGTACACTGAAAGAAAAGGTGTAGTTGCTATTATGAATTTTATTTTGCCTCTCACCGAGGTCAGTTTTGAAGTTGTGGAATATAAGATGCGGGTATTGCTCGCTCATGGGCCCGATGTCCGGTATGTCGTGTCGCATCACCACCCCGGACAGGGTGAACGAAGCCGTCGGACCATATGGCAAGTGACATATTACCTGAAAGTCATTTAAATAAATTATAATATTCTACTAATATTGTAAACTTGAAAGTAAATCTGTTTATTATGGTGGTAGAGCTTTGTGCAAGCTCGTCTGGGTAGGTACCACCCACTCATCAGATATTCTGCCACAAAACAGCAGTACTTTGTATTGCTGTGTTCCGGTTTGAAGGTGAGTGAGCCAGTGTAATTACAGGCACAAGGGACATAATATCTTAGTTCCCAACGTTGGTGGCGCATTGGCGATGTAAGCGATGGTTTAACATTTCTTACAATGCCATTGTCTATGGGCATTGGTGACCACTTACTATCAGGTGGTCCATATGCTCGTCCACCTTCCTATACAATAAAAAAAAGTGCTTTCAAAGCTAATCCACTGGACCAATATTGATAAAATTTGCTATGAAGTAAGCTTAAACTACAAGGGCGGTAAGCTTAAGCTTCACAGGCTTTTTTCACCAAATCAACATTATTGCTTACTTTTCACATATTTTTCTGTGAATTATGTTTTATTTAAAAACCTAATTGTTACTATTTTTTTACCCTAACCTCCTATAGAATATGTAATTATATAAAGAAATAAACATACCAAACTGTCAGGTACACCCCTGGTTTCGTGTACAATTATGAAGTCGGTAACATCGTTCGCTCGACATGCATGAATAAGCTGAGACATTTCATAACCACCTCTGTTCATACGCTGACTGTTCGGAAATATCAGCCTGAAACAAATAATAATTTTTATAACGTCATCATAGTATAGTTTATTTTTATTTTATTTGGTATGTTTGAAGATAAAGGTGCATCTTATCTTTGATTTTTTACAAATGTTATTATATTGTGCCTGCACATAATTTTTAGTATCACAATCTATGTTATGGGATTGTAAATTAACATAAAGTAATCTAGTATCTAACCTTGTTTGTCTGGTTGAAATCAATTGATAAATCTCATACTATACAAACACATATTTCATAATAAGTACAGTATACTTCATTTTATGTGGGTCGTGTACAATAAAACAGTATCTACTACTACTATCTTTGTTGAATCTTGATTATTTAAGGAATTGTACCTGAGCTCCTTAACAAACATCTTCAGCCTAGCACTGGGTTCTCTGGACGTAGTTATCATGACTTTAGGGTCTTCAACTCCTGCAAATCTGTACTCGTCATCCTGTGAATTGAGCGTATTTGCTCCACCACTAATACCACCGATAACTGCTGCTCTTTCTGGACCTGAAATAGATTAATACAACATATTACACTGCATATTGAGATTTACTCAAAATTGACACGAAATAAATGAATGTTTTAAAAAATTTAGGTAGTATTCATTTAATGTATAAGAGATTTACTGCCTTACTCTGTTATAATTACGCATGTTTAGACAATGGTTTATAATTCATCTTATGCTTGATGGTGAAGGAAAACAGTAAGGAAACCTTCATGTGTCTAACTTCAAATAAATTCTGCCACATATATTCTACCAACCAGTATTGGAGCAGTGTGGTGGAAAAACCTTCTACTCAAAAGGGAGAGGAGGGCTAAACCCAGCAGTGGGACATTTACGGGCTATTACTAAGATAAGCCCCTGGGCTTTTATTTACAGGACAACAGTACGAAGCTATATGCACTGTGGTGCCAATTACTCAGGTTGTTTGCAGTTTTATTTATGCTTTAATAGTACATACATTTATTTCTAGCTTAAATGTTTCTACACACTTGCAACGACACTATTTAAATATTATATGTAATCACTACTAAATTGAATTTGGAACTTACCTTTATCCTCATATTCTAGTCTTTTCTGCAAAGCGAGCGCTTCTTTACGTAAATCACCATGTATCGGAATGTTTTCTTCCAAGCTCTTTTTCAACTGATCCTTTTTCGCTTGAATACTCTTTTGTTTATCCTCCACTGACTTCCTATACAAGTATTCTCGGCGCAAACGCGCCTGTCGCCGTAACATATCGGTTTTAACGTATTATAGTACGTTTTAAAACTTTTAGGATATAAATCAATTCATCACATGGGACTCGCAAGCGTTGTTGGTAAATGACACTGACGTTGTCAGTTGTCAATTTTCACGGCACGTGTGTTTTGACAAATTGCGTTTTGGAAGTGCTTTGAAATATTGTTAGTAATTACCAATATTTTAACGTGTTAATATATTTTTTACATTTAAATAAGTAATTAATATTTTCAAGGCCCGGTGTAGCTACTTTATAAAATAATAATATTTTTTTTAGTAGTATATTGAAAATAAGAATATATTCATGGTGTTCTTTTGAGTTACTTTTGAATTATATTGTACATAAACAAATACATTTAGTGGAGACTAGTCGTAAATAATGTTTTTGTATTATTTTATATCATTTTTTCATACATAATATTGTTTAAATATATTGGCGAAGATAAAATGCACATACTTAAGATTACAAACCTTAAAAAGATGCTATTTGAAAAACTGAGTTAATATGTTTTATCTTATCTATCACTTACCGTCATGATATTCTTCAACTAAAAGGTGATAATGAGGTTTTATATCTATATTGTGCATATGAAATATATTAAAGAGGTCATCAACATCCTCTTTACAATTCCGAGGTCTAATATTAAAAACATCACCTGGATAATATTCAATTCTATCATTTGTTGTTTTCAGAGTTATTAGTCTTACATCCTGAAAGAGAAGAGAAAGAAGAATAAAAAAATAAACAATTTAAACTAATTAATTATATTATATTTTCGTGAATATCATATTGGTTTGTATAATTTGCATAAATACCTGAAAATGAGTTTCATCTGTTGTTCTTTTATTTTCTTCCAACTCAAAATAAGTTGCATCAAGAAAATGATCCTTATGACCTTTTGCATAATAAATATCTTTATTAAGGCTAGTTTCATTGGGACATTCAGATTTTTTTAATATTGAAACTTTCCATCTTGGTATGAAGGAGGTTTTAAGTGTATCCGTTTTTAAATTTGGAAAGTATGCCCTCATTGTAGCAAAAAAGTCTCGAATCCACGGAATCATGACAGCATCATGTCCTAAGTCATGTTGGTAATCACATAAAGCTGAAATAGTAAACTGTTTGTGTTTTTAATTAAATAATTTTATAGTTGTATCTAATGATGAAGTTATAAATATGATAAAGGTTTTCAATTTATTTTAAATTTTAGTTATAAGTATGTACATCTTTTATATAGATATAAAGCACAGATGATCAATTATCAAGATAGTTATAAAGCTTGTAATTATATGTAACGGTATATTGAATTTACTTAAGCTAGCTAATATTAATAATGTGTCTTTTATATGACTTTTCCAATTTTTTACTCAATTTTATTATAGTTTAAGGGGACGCATTTGAATTACGCTGGGCGATTTTTTATGAAATTTATGGTGAAATAGGGAGAAGGGGGTATAAAATGACCCCCCCTAACACTCCCCCGGGGAGGAAACCCATGGTTACCGAGATATTAATTTTTTATTTTTTTGAGGTTATGTCACTTCCAAACTATCATTTTCTTGTTATAGACTAGTTGAACATAGGCCGATTCGGTTCTGGCACTTCGCCGGCCGCTGCCGCGGCACGCTCGCTTCGCTCGCTCGGCTCGTGCGATGTACTTTAAAAGACTAACATAACCTAACCTACATGACTTTGACTTTGACAACAATTTTATGTGTAATATCGAACTTATCAATAGAAATAAAACTAAGATATTGTATTTTTTTTATTTAACTCCATACACAAATTAAATAGCTTTTATACTTCCAAACTATCATTTTCTTGTTATAGACTAGTTGAACATGGACCGATTCGGTTCTGGCACTTCGCAGGCCGCTGCCGCGGCACGCTCGCTTCGCTCGCTCGGCTCGTGCGATGTACTTTAAAAGACTAACATAACCTAACCTAAATGACTTTGACTTTATATTTATATTTATTATAATAAATTAATATAAAACAAAAGTAAATATAAGACAAAATCATCATAAAATAATATTCTAGAACTTTACAAACGCAAATGTCAATACAAAATGACATTTCTTAAAACGTCACTTCAAACTTTTATAGAAAAACTACGAATCTCCTCACTAACTTTAAACTCGTATAAAAAATAAATTACGGACCTCCTCCCTCTTAGAGAGTGTGATTCGGTTGAGGGAACATCCTTTCTATAAAATACAACAGTTATTACACAAAAAATCGCCCAGCGTAATTCAAATGCCAACCCTAGTTTAATTACAGACGCAGGACATTATAATAATACCTTATATATTAATATTACAGAAGTCTTTATTTGCCATTCATATATGTTGGTTGGTTGAGTGTTGGAAAAAGGAATTTTATTGAAATAGTCTTACCTATATCAAGGAGAGGTTTAGCACCAAGCTGTATCAGTCGTTTATGAAGCTTTTTTCCCACGTAATTAAACTTAGAATATGTTGAGTCACCCAAACCGAGAACACCGAACTTAAGTTTCATTAAGGAATTAGCAGGGAGATTTTTTCGGAGGAGAAACTTCCAGAACCTTCTCATATTATCCGGTTCGTCTCCCTGACCGGTCGTTGCACAAACAAATAGCGCGAATTCCTCATGAATTAAACGAGATATAGGATAATCGTCCATAGCTTGAACGGGCCCCTTGAAGCCTAATATCTTTGTTGTACGCCATATTCGTTCGGCAACTTCTTGCGCGGTAAATGTCTGACTTCCATATAAAACTAAAAGTCTGCCTTTATCGTTCATTTTGTGAAGTAATTTAAATAAACTTTAAAAAGTACATAAGTGTACCAACGTCAAAATGCGACATACAGTTTGACAATTATGACATATGTTTTGAGTTTTGACAATTGCGTTTTGATATAATCATTTACAAGTTAAACTTAAGTCAAATAATAAAAAAGACCTGCTAGAAGAAGAGAAAAAAAAGACAATAAAAATATTGTTATCAATAAAGAAAATCATTATTATGGTTCGTATTCCCTTTTGAATAAAACATCATACATTTTTGAAGTTCTATAATCAAGTAGATATATTACTATGTAATTAAATACCAATAACATTTAAAAATATGTAATTTATATGGAATGTGGTGATTTTTCTTCGTGTCTTTTTCCAGTTACTCAAGGAACTTAATATGGACATGACTATAATACTTTTTAAATATGACGTAATATTTAATGATACACACATAGGATATATACATTAAAGAGAATATTTTATAATGAGAATAAAGGCGCTTATTGGACTAAATGTGACATGTCAAGGTATATAGTCTAAACTAATATTATGAAATCGAAAACAATTCTGGCTGACTTCCTGAACCAAGTTCGACGAGTGCGCAGCGAGCTTGAACGATGTTTTTCCAAACACTTGACAACTCTCGGGCGGGAATATATAGCCTCCGTCTAGTTTTAAGTATATGAATAACCATTTAATTGATTAATGAAAATGCTCCAGACAATTATATATAGATAATACTATAATAAAATAGACGGTAGATCTACAGAGTTATAAATCAGACTTGAAGATGTATGAGATCACAGACAGTGGTATTGGATTACATTAGGCGAGTCTTTTCATTCTTACTGAGTCTCTTTTGCTATGATTCTTACTCAGACTACATTGACAGTAAAACCAATATTACAGTAACAAATATCTCACTGCTGGCCTCAGGTCCTCTCTACATTTTTGAGTAGAAAGTTTGGAGCTTATTCCACTACGCTGCTCCACCATGATGAAATTTGCGTACGCATCAAGTCGGAACATAAGCTACAAATAGCTGCCCTGCCACCCCCCAACCCCAGCTTCAATATAGGCGAAACCGCGTGCGGAGACTAGTACTTTATATAAGACAGATTATAACACATTTTAGTCAGTATATAAAAGTAAATCTTAAGTAATCTTATTAACTTGAATTATATTTATTTTATATCGCATAATTACGTAATAAAACGTTATTTAAGTACAATCAAGCGTCCATAGCGCGATCGTTTATGGGTAGCGGTAGCGATGTAAAAGTCGCAGATTCGATCCTGACCCTTTAGAGTTTAGGCTATTATCGTCCCCACCTCTTACAGAAGCTTTACGCTTAATTGGTGGGGGTAAATAGGAATTAGTAATTCCTTAAATACGGGTATTCCTACTATTCTTAAAAAAAAAAACAAAGTGTAGTGTAGTACAAAATGTACTAGTATTATTTTTGTGTTTTATAAAATGTTTCTCATCCCAGCTTGACTGAAAGAGAAGGAATGTAATTAGAAAAACGCCATTTAATTTTTTTATGTTAGTGCTGGTTGACTTTTAGAAATTTAAGAAAATAAAACTTTTCTTAAATTTGCTTTGCCTTAAGCTGAAGCCTACTCAGCCTATAAATAAATCATTGGCTGATATGTATAAGTTCACTACTAAAAGCCTTTTCACACGGAAGATCTTTTTTTTTTTTAATTATTTAGCAACCAAGATCGCTTGGACGCTTTTTAGGATTCTTTTGTAAAACCGAACAGATTGAATTGAATTGCCAGAAAATACCGAATTTTAGCTAGTTCTATATATTTAAGTTGTTAATCTATTTAATTTTTAACCGACTTCAAAAAAAGGAGGAGGGTATCAATTCGTCTGTATGTATTTTTTTTTTTTTTTTTTTTATGTTTGTTACCTCATAACTTTCGACTGGGTGAATCGATTTTGATGATTTTTTTTTTATTTGAAAGGAGTTGCTTCCCATGGGGTCCCATTTTTTTTAGTCCAGGTTTGACAATGGAATCCATGAGAAAACCATATAAGTCGTAAATTTGCATGAGGTATGTGCGCGACAAATGGACGAATAACTCAATATCTATTCAACGGATTTCGATGATTTTTTTTTTATTAGAAAGAGTATACTTCAAGGGTTGTTTGATGATAGTTTGGTTAGATTCTGATTATAGGATCCATGACAAAGTAACGGAAATCTTCAATTCTTAGTAGCAAAATTAACGATACACGGCCGAATCTTTTATAGGCTATCTAGATTTATCATTCACCTACCATAACATCGTTATGATCAAGTAATTATAGTACTATTGTAAAAAATACTTCTTTATATACCCGTCAATAGTTTTCGCAGCGCACGCGAAATAATAACTTTTATAGGCAACAGTTTGATACGTTGGGTTACATTGCTCCATTTTAAGTAGGGATCTATAAGTTTTTGAAAATATAATAAAGCCTATATTACTCGGTAAAGACGTAGCTTTCTAAGGGTGAAAGAATTTTTAAAATCGGTCGAGTAGTTTTTGATTTAAATCGTAATAAAAAATCAAACAAAAATCAAATCTTTCCTCTTTATAATATGAGTTATGCATGTAAGCATTAGTATATATGTATATGTTTGTAATTGAAACATATTTGAACATCTCCTAAAAGTTGAGACCAATTTTGAAAATTATACATATATATATATATATATATATATATATATAGAATCGTATAAGTACTCTTATATACATGTTATATTTATGTATATTTATATATTGATTACTAGTGTTTTTCCCGCGGTTTCACCCGCGTAGTAGCCTATATTATTCCCTAATAATGTAGCTTTCCATTGGTGAAAGAATTTTTTAAATCGGCTTAGTTGTTTAGGCGTGAAAGCGTCACAAACAAGCTTACTTTCGAATTTATAATATTAGTTAGGATAATATAGATAGTATAGATACTTCCCCTTTTTTTAATATACAGACATTCCGTCATATTTTATGGTGAGGAATGGTATAACACAACATCTATAAACATACAGTTTTTTTAATTATTACTAGAAATAACTATTTGGTTATGTTATGGCTGCCCAACTAAATTACCCCACCAACTAAATCTATTTAATCAAAACATGTTAATTTATATTCATACATTTAACCATATTAACTAATATTTATTAATTAAGTACCAAAATGCATTTTTCTTTATGTTTCACTGTTTTAGATTAATATATTTAAATAATAATATAAATGGCGCTGTCTCATATGAGCTGCACGTTTAGTAGGTCTACCCATATTCTACAAATTAGTGAGTGTACTTCAGATTCACTAAAAATCGAAAAATAAATAAAAATTTTAACAAAACAAAAACCGACTTCATAAAAAAACAAATTAATATGCACTAAAAAGTAAAAAAATAATTGCGTATTCTTCTATAATTTGATAATTAACTTATCATTTTCTACTCATCAATGTGTAGGTACGAATGTGTTGTGTGGTTGATAATTTATTTACAATTATTGTTATTTTTGGAGTCGATGTCAGCTAAGGAAACACTATAATATACCTAGCAATAATAATACGGGAATCTTTTAAAAACATACACATTACAAATTGACTTTTATTCGCTTCGTTAAGTTGCGCGTGCGACACAAGCACATCTCACCTACAACTATGTATGTAGTTATAAGCCCACCTTGGCTGACATCGACTCCAAAAGTAACAATAATTGTAAATAAATTATCAACCACACAACACATTCGTACCTACACATTGATGAGTAGAAAATGATAAGTTAATTATCAAATTATAGAAGAATACGCAATTATTTTTTTACTTTTTAGTGCATATTAATTTGTTTTTTTATGAAGTCGGTTTTTGTTTTGTTAAATTTTTTATTTTTTCATAAACTTTTTAATATTTTTTGAACATACATTATAAAATACATAATATTATGTACTGAGGATATATAGCAAAGCCGTTAATATAATATAAATATAATGCGATACAACGGTGCAATACTGCAAGCATTCTTGCCACCATTCCACGAAGTTATGATTTGTATGGAATTGCTTTTAATCGTTTTGATTTTTATATTTAGTCAAAAATATTTATGACTTATGTACATTTCATTAATTCATACAATATAAAAGGCAATGTCATTAAAAGTTTGTAATACATTTTGTAATACAGTTTGTTATAATAAAATATAATAAATTAAAATAATATGGCTATGTTTAATAGCAATGAAAATTTTTTTATGCTAGGCAATATAAATTAAAATACAGATAAAAAAATTCGACCTTAGACATCAACCCCTTTTCACCCCTAGATACTCTCGTTCAATAAGTTGTGTGTGTATCTCTATTGCTCTTGTGCAGATACATTTTCCCATCTCGCTTTAAATTGGCGCACGGCAGTCTCGCGGTCCGTGTTGGCGGGCTTAGTCGCCCCAAACGAAAAAAACGCGGGAAACAGTTGAGTGTTTAATTAATTATTTTAAATACGACTTCACGGAAAAACAATAAAAATGTAAGTAAATATCTAAATAAATTTATAGACTCGTGATTATCATAATACAGTAATTTATAATAGGTATCCTAAAACGTTAACAGTTTCACCTTTGACTTTTTTGTAATTTTTTTGATCGTAAAGGTCAAAGGCATAAGTTTATATGCCAATAAAGTTTAATTCAAATTTAAGATGTTCATGTATTTGTAGTTATTTAAAATCACCTGCAGAAATATATCTGATTAAGAAACGTATCTATCCTAATAAATTATCGAACAGTTTTAGTTGAATATATTAAAATAACTTTAATAAAGACCGTGACGCTTCAATAAATTTCTACATAATATTTTATTATTTTTTGTCTGTAATTTAATTATTTATTGATAGTTTATATTGTAAAAGTATTCGTTTTTCGTACCTACGCCGATAAAGCTAGTTTGATAAACAAAGCATCATTTTAATGGAATCAATAAAGCAAAAATATTAACTTTACAATAAACTTTTTTATTGTAATTTTTGTTACATCTATATGTTAGTTTTAATGGCTTTTTTCTGTTTTTTAATCTATAATCTTGAATAGAGCTATATATTTTTTTCTTAATATTATTTTTTGAAGATAAATTATATGTTGTAAAAATAATATATAGCTTTAAGTATAACCGTAAACCGAATGACGCAAAACTTAACGTAATATTGTATGCGTGTGACGTCACATTACTTTCATCCATTAATGTCTTATGAATTGATATTATACAGAAACGATAAAATAAATCTAAAAGACTTGACTATATTATATATATTGTGATAGATAGTTCAATATTTATTAATAATTTAATAAATTATAAAAGTTCAACGAAGACCTATTAAAAGTTTTCATAAATATATTTAATGTATATAAAAACGTAGCATATTAATTAATATTAAAATATTTTTTTTTACTCTGTGGCATTGAAATGATCATAGAATGATTCTGCCCACGTGGTATCGATCCGCCTAAGATGAGGCTGAAAGAGACGCCGACTCGAAAGCAACTCCCATCCAATGTTAAAGTTACATTAATCCCTAACTTACGAGATATACATAGTTTGTAATGTATTGTATGTAATTTAATCGTAGTTAATGACATAATTTTCTCTATTTAAAAAAAAAGAAAATTGTTTTTTTTTTATTTTCATCTGTTTTTTTACGCGAAGAAAGATTCATTCTGACGCAACTACGAAGTGATAAAGAAATATTTAGTTAGATGTAATAAGTTATATTTTATATAATATAAATTAAATATTTATTATTTCGACAGAAATAAGTCAAAAGTACCAATTTCTTTCGAAGTAAGCTTGTACAGATTATTAATAAAATTATCAATAATAAAAAATCATACACTTTTTTTTAAAATACATCTTCGTACAAAACGAAGTTCAAAGATGAACTGGACAAAATTGTACGGATTAAGCTCTTTTAAGCGACACGAGGAATCGATCGAACTCGACTCTGCATTGAACCAGTGACCCAGTACACGTAATCCTGACCTTTAGCTTAGTCCATTTTTTTAACGCTTTAATCTAGTATTAACCAGAAAAAACTGTTTTGGAACGAAATGTTAAGTTCTGAATAATGATGCAAAGAAGTATATAAAAATTAGTTATCGCCTACAGTTTCGCCCACGGGTTCGCCCACGTTTTGGGGAGGGATGGGGTGATTGTTAGATGTGTTAAGTAAGGCCTTGCCAGAATTGCTTTATGTCTACCTAAATTGGTTCAGTAGTTCAACCTAAAAGCAGACAGACTGGGTAACTTTCGCATTTATAATTACAACAGATAAAAAATGATGTTTGATTGTTTTTAAAATAGATTTGGATCGAGTTCAATATTCAATGATCTTTTTTTTTATTAAAGCGGGATTATTCGTTAAAAAAACAATTGAAATATTTATCCGCATCTGACAAAAACTGATGTAGATCCAGTACAAGTGGCTTTGAGTTTGTTATTAAAAATTGAAACTACTGACTGACATATATTAAAAATAACTTGAAACTTGAACTCCCGATGTCAAAATCAAAAATCTTTATTCAATTTACTTAATAATATGTATTCTCTAATCCGAGATCTCTAAAAGAGATTAGTTTTTTGTTTATCTATATAAATAAAATGATAGAGTTCTGCAGTTGTGTGCGTTCACGGAAAAACTACTGGATAGATTTCAATGAAATTTTCTAAATTTTATTTCTAAAAAAAATTGTTGCGATATCTTCATTTAATAAAAAGTTATTAAAGTTTCAAGAAACAACGATTTGTATAAGCACTGCGTGTTCAGTGATGTATGTTTAAACAAAGTATATTTTTGCTTGCGATCTTTTAGATGTTTTTTTCATTCGTACATAAGAAAACTTTGTTAATATATCAAGCAACGCGGACGAAATGGCGGGTATCAGCTAGTATGAAATATTTGTCAAAAGTACTGAAAGAAAATTTCAATTATTCTTGAGACTGGTGACAAATACAAATGTATTACACTAACATGTCATTATTATCCAAACACGAGAGTTAACGAGACGTTTGACAACTCTACATCATATCGACGCTTATTTAACCCTTTCTTTAGTCGGGTCAAGGGTGTATTCGATTATCACAATACTTACACGTGTTTATATATCTATATATAATAGTACTAGCTTTATTCCGCTGTATTATCTCCGTTAAATTTGTAATAGATTTCAATAATAATATGGACTTAACGGCACCTAAGTTTGGAATAATTTAATTTTAATAAAATTACAATAATTGCATTTGTAACTTTTATCCGTTTTTTGAAGATTACCATAGACAAAGAGACGGATAGATACAAATAATATTAATGGTTGTATTGGTTTTGATAAATTGCAAATAGTTAAATTAAATTTATTTGTGTAATATTGTTATTATTATGTTAGAGCTTTATTATCAAATATACATCTAATAATAATCAGTGTTTATCGAATGTTATACAAAATTACATTGTAAATAATTAATATAGTATCAATTATATTACCTACAAAAGAGCAACTATTGAGCTTGTTGCCGTCTCTGCTCAGAGATGTAAGGCCTTAAATTGCAAAAGTAAAGGCCTTGAAACATATACATGGTATTTCATAGTAGAATTTATTCAATTCAAACCGGAAGTACGATTTTTTTTATTTGGAAATAATATTGTTCTTAATCCACTAAATAGCTTTTTTATTTTATTTTAAATACATTTGCGTAAAACGGAGCGATATGCCCGCTTTATAAAGTCGACAAAAGATGCGACTTAAACGCTCTATCATTTAATGTTTTTAATAATTTAATATTATTAATCTGTAATATATTCGTGGTTTTTGTTAATTAGATAATACCGAATGTGTTACACACGAATACTGGATAGTGTCAAACTTGTAATGAGGTTTAATTATAGCAGGTCGTAGCACTGCTAGGGGCTCTACGTGGCGCGTAGCCGAGTACCAATAAGCCGCTTGCCTTAAACCGCTATTAGAAATAAATATTCTTCAAGATCTTTAACGTTTTTTTTTTTATTTCATTATTTATTTTATTGAATGTTATGAATAAAAATATAGTATATTTATTTTATTTATCGGATAAAGAGAGGGCAAATAGAGTGATTCGGAGTATACACATACACTATGATATGTCCAGTTGACATTGGCCCCGAAGACATTGTCATTATCGAGAATTCCTTTAGTAAATAAATGTTGATTTAATATTTACCATACCCATACGTACCAGAGATCCATTTATTGGGTACTTCAAATATATTTAAAAAAAAAACTATAACTAGAAATGTAGGATTTCGAATTAAAAAAAATGTTTTAATAGAGCCACTACAATAATATATAATTATCATATATCGATATGTATTAATGTATAGTATACATATTATTGTCTATATAAATATAATAATAATAATAAAGCTTTATGGATTCATCCATTACAATTTCACAAAATAGAATTAAAAAATATAAAAACATAATATAAACTTCATTTGATATCATTAAATTGTTATCTATATAATATATATTATCTATGTAATGGAGCCCTTTAGGGTAAAAGCCTCCTCCAAAGATTTCCACGTCTCTCTGTCCTCTGCGATGTAAGGATATACATATATAAGTAACAAAAAACAAAACCTTTACTCGTACGTTTATTAACCATCTTTTTTGTATTTCATAGCTTTTGACGAATTTGATTGAATAGTTTTATGTTATATTTTACTTTCTATATATACTTCACTTTTTTATTTTTTTAACACGATTTTTTACTTTTTTTGTTAGAGTTTAAGTTTTCATTTGTGTAATTAATTTTTAGAAAACCTTCATGTTACCTAATAGCGTAATATTACATGTATTGCTCTCAAATATTAATGCATGTCGTATTTACCTTAAAAATACATTTAAATTAATTCATTGTGACAATATTACTGTCTCTGTTATGAAGTAATTACCACTAGCGAATCATAAATAAATAAAAAGAATAGTAGTTTTTTTTTTAAATTCAAACATGGAAATTAATTTGTTTTTTTCATCAATGAATTCTTACAATTTTGAACCTTTGAGCGAACATGAGTTTTATATAGTCCACAAAACATCTGCCAGTATTATATATTTGGTTTCTGAATTGAACTTCGTATAAGTCTAGTATTTCCTCTTTTGATATGCCTATTATCCAACGCTGAGAGTATTGTACTCGGCGTGTTCCCAGATGTACATTGAATGGGCTTAAAGGAATCTTTGTAGGGCGATTGAGAAAGGGGTCACCCAAGGACGACCACTCGGCCCCTCGTTTTACAATCAACATATAAATAATGAACTCTACATTTTTAAATAATGAGAATTATATTTTGTCATTGTAAATATTGTGTTTCTTACCGTGCGTAAAAATTTTTTTCGTTCATTTTCAAATATCTTCAAATTGTTAGTTTTTTTATTGATATTTATAAAGAATAATTTAAATGTATTTCAATTGACTAAGGTTATGTTTCCTTTATCAAATTGATGGTATTATTATGATCCGAGCACGCTCGGATTCGGAGATCATGCCGCAATAGTCCCAATCGTGGTCAAATCGCTCCTAAGCTGTTGAGTTATTGAATATAAAAATGGAAACTCTAAATAAAATACACTATCACTATATTTATTTTAAACATAATGCGAATTTCTCTGTTTAGATGTCACGTTATCAGGTGTCAGAGTTCGATTCGATAACGAAATAGAATCTGTTCCTGCTACATAGTTCAGTGCACTCTGATAGCGCATTACAAGTATTGGTTTTCGGGCCAACATGAACGGTACAACGAACTCGTTTTAATTTTAAGGTTATGGGCTTGACAGTAAAGCACTTCGCCTCATTACTTCCTGTGAGATCGAGAGATACTTGGTGGTATAGCTTTGTTCAAGCTCGTCTGGGTAGGTACCACCCACTCATCAGATATTCTTCCGCAATACAAAAGTACTTGCTATTGTTGTGTTTCGGTTTGAAGAATGAGTGACCCAGTGTAATTACAGGCACAAGCTTTTGTTTGAGCCATAGTTTTATGCCTGGCGAGATGATACGTACGATAGTTGTGCCTATTGTGAAAAACAAAACTGGCGACCTGGCTGATAAAAACAACTATAGACCTATTTCGTTGGCTACGGTCATCTCGGTCATCTCGGCAGGTATTTGACAGCGTGCTCAATATAGAATTAAATAAGTTCATAAAACCGCATGATAACCAGTTTGGATTCCGACCTGGATTATCCACGGAAAGTGCTATACTTTGTGTTAAGCATGCTGTCACATATTATACTAGGCGTAAGACTCCAGTTTATGCATGTTTTCTTGACATGTCGAAGGCATTTGATCTGGTTTCGTACGATATCTTATGGCGTAAAATGAACGAGATTGGCATACCTTCGGAACTGATCAATATCTTTAAATTTTGGTATGGGAATCAGGTCAATAATGTCCGATGGGCAGGAGCATTGTCACGTCCATATGGGTTGGAGTGTGGGGTGAGGCAGGGGGGATTGAGCTCGCCAACGCTCTTTAACCTTTATGTGAACGATTTAATCGCCGAGCTTAGCAGCACCAGGATCGGCTGTTACATAGACGGTATTTGTGTTAATAACATGAGCTACGCCGATGACATGGTGCTGTTGAGTGCGTCTGTTTGTGGTCTTAGAAAACTGATGGCTAAATGTGAGGATTATGTGGGAAGTCATGGTCTTAACTATAATGCAAAGAAAAGTGTAGTGATGGTTTTTGAGGCCGGAGGTAAAGTGCCAAGTAGTGTACCACCAGTAATGCTCAATGGTACAGCACTGCAAAGGGTTTCCCAATTTAAATATCTTGGCCATATATTGACTTCAGACCTCAAAGACGACGCTGATATTGAAAGAGAACGGAGGGCGTTGTCAGTAAGAGCGAACATGCTGGCTCGCAGGTTTGCGCGCTGCTCGGACAGCGTCAAGGGCACGTTGTTCAGAGCATATTGTATGAATTTCTACACGTGCAACCTGTGAGCCAAGTACACGCAAAAGTCGTACAACGCTATTCGTGTACAATATAACAATGCTTTCAGGGTGCTGATGGGGCTGCCCCGATTTTGTAGCGCATCAGGGATGTTCGCGGAGGCACACGTGGACTGTTTTTATACTACTATGCGTAAAAGATGTGGATCCCTGGTGCGCAGAGTGCGGGACAGTACCAACAGCATCTTGAAACTAATCGCGGGCAGGCTGGACTGCACATATGTGGGTCACTGCTGCGCTATTTCTAATGGAATGGCGCAGAGGTGACTCACATATCCAAATATTCATATTTTTTAGATAGCCTTAGGTTAAGTACTAACATAGACATTTAAGTTTTTGTATTACTAACAAAATGAGTCCATGATACTTGAAATAAATATTATTATTATTATTATTATAACATCTTAGTGTCCAAGGTTGGTGGCTCATTGGCGATATAAGCGATGGTTAACATCTCTTACAATCCCAATGTCTATGGGCATTGGTGAACGCTTACCATCAAGTGGCCCATACGCATGTCTGCCTTCCTGTGCAATAAAAAAAAGGGAAACATTTTAGAAAGTCATGCTACATATATGTTGTAGAAAGGCTCTGTTGAACGAATGTTGTTGGACAAATATGTAAACTTTCTGTTTCGATGACCATTACCTAAACTAGTAAAAAAGTAACAGCCTGTGAATATCCCACTGCTGAGCTAAGGCCTCTTCTCCTCTTTTTGAGGACAAGGTTTTGGAGCTTATTCCACCACGCTGCTCCAACGCGGGTTGGTGGAAACCGATGACCATTACCTAAACTACGCTTAGCCAAATATTAATTTTCATTGTATTCTATATAATATATTTGTGTAATATGCAACTCGAATACATAAATTTATTGTAATAGTGCAAAGATATTATAAACGATATATACCTAATATCTTGTTGCCTCCACCGGTGACCCGAGAATCGGAGTTCATTGGAGAAATGCTTCAAGTATTCTTGTCTAATTCCACACGTTCATAATTTATACACTACTAGAGTTTTGCCCGCGGTTTCACTCGCGGAGTTCCCGTTCCTGTGGGAATTCGGGGACAAAATATAGTTACTATGTTTATAATATAGCCTATGTTACTCGCTGATAATGTAGTTTTCCATTGGTGAAAGAATTTTTAAAATCGGTTTAGTGGTTTAGGCGTGAAAGCGTAACAAACAAACTTACTTTCGCATTTATAATATTATAGTAAGGATATACACTATACTTATACATTATATACACTAGCCATTTTTAATTTCGCTCTGTATAACTAAATACATTTAATTCTCAATATGAATACTACAACGAAATATTTTGTAAATGTTATCAATACATTTAAAAATCAAAAATTGTCGGAAGAAAATATATAAATGAGATAAACGAAATATGTTTTTAATTTGAGTTTAGTTATCTATAATATTAGCAATTACTTAGTTATATGAGATGGTGGTTTCGTATAATTGAGGGAACACATAGACATATAAATAGAGAAATGTAAGCTTGTGATGAGTATTCCTCCTTATTGGTGATCTTAATAAAATAAATGTTTAACGATATGTATTTTTCTCTCGCAGGTCACCAAAAAGTAAGACTTCGGAAGAGGACTGTGACACGGAGGCTCTTAAATCAGACCAAGAACAGTCTGATAATGGCAAAGAGGGGGGCGCACTGGAAGCTAAGATGTCACTGCTTAATGGCATCACAGTTATCGTGGGTTCGATTATAGGCAGTGGCATCTTCGTATCACCGACCGGTGTCCTGAAATATACAGGGTCAGTGAACGCCAGTCTTATTGTCTGGGTTGCATCGGGCGTATTCAGTATGGTAAGTGAATTATATAAATTATAAATAGTATATATTCGGTACAACACATAGACATCTCAGACTCAATGTATGCCTTGATCATATAGTCAATCGTATAGCAGCGATTCAGAATGTAGATCATAAAAACAGGCTAATCAAATAGTTTTCTATAATATTGGTAGACGGACAGACAAATGTGCCTCCTGCTGGTAGTCAACACCGCTCATAGACATTGGCCTCGGAAGAAATATTAATCAATCCTTACATAGTCCTGGAAATAATAACATCAGCTACTCCCTTATGACGACTTCGACCGCTCTGCCAAGAGCGTATCGAATAAGAAGAAGACATAGTCAATATGCACCCTTGGGGAACTAAAGTGTTATATCTCTTAGGCTCATATTAACACTGGCTTACTTACACAACGATTCTAATATTGCTATTTGGCGGCAGAATTTACGATGAGCTAGTAGTACTTACTCGGACGGGCACAAAAATTACTAAAAAACTTTATTCCGAATAACCAAAACACTTATCATATTCCTTATTAATCTTTATTAATCGTAATTTTAAGGTAAGACTTTGTACAGCAAAGATCTAGCACTCGCATAATTAATAGATCTAGATAATGACAGCTGAGTAGCGGAAAAATCTAATTTTAATAACAAATTTAATCACTTTCGCTGGAAATGTTACACCATAATTTCTAGTTATATATTCGAATTTCAAACTCGGAGAATCATTGTTTTCGATATCCTTGTCCTAGTTTTACTCTGTGGCAATGTCAAGTCTTATAATTTTATACGTAATTGCTCTGACAAAACTCACACTTGTTCAAATATTATGTAAGTCAATATATTAAAACGTTATTGTTATAATTCTAATATCTTGTCTTTAGTGAAAATTAATCCTAAACCAAAACCGTTTTATTCATTTGTTTGGTTCTCCAACAGTTTTTCACTTACATACAATACTTACATCTAAAACATGCTTCAACCATTCACTTAAAATTATTATGTACAAAAAATAAAACAAATAAAAAAAAATAAAAAAACAAAAGAAATATTTAAATAAAAAAAAATTTGAATATCAATTTTCTTAAGCACTACTGAGTCTTCATCTGCTTTAAGGCAGGCATCGTGAGGTAACCTCCATTTGTCTAAATTATGTCATATGTGTATATATCAAACCAATTTGGAGCAGCATATTGGAATAAACAAAAAAAATGGTTTTTTTGTTGCGTGTACGCTTTTATCACGTGTTAAAATTAGTACTAATACTATTATTTCTAATTAAATCTCATTTTCATTAGTGACAAACTGACCCAGATAATATCAAAAAAGAAAATTGGTAGCATGATTAGAAAATTCGAAAATATATTTTATGTGAAAGCTGGAACTTGTTAACTTAACCTATAATTTAAACTATAAGTTATACTACAGAAAACTAATTCATCAACCTCAATAGATCATCAATCTCTATCAACGAAGATCATTACGATATTAATCTTAAATGACATATTTTCGCACAGATTATATAAACACAAACCAGTCCAGTCTAGTCCATTGGTCATTATGAAAACAATATTTGAATAATTCATCACAGTTGAGGTAGCGCAGTGGTTATAAAACGTGAATCTTAAACGAATATTGTGGCTTCAAATCACACAAGACCACAGAGTATGTCAGTTGACAATCTGGGACATGTGTATCAACTTGCACTGGAGCAGCAAGAACTCCAAGCTACCTCCTGAATCGGACAGGAGGCTTTAGTTCAGATGTGACAAATTTATTACAGGCAAAACTTCATCTACATTCCGAATCAAACAAGCACTACCTCTTTATTGTCTATATACACTGGGCAATGCATTAAAGCGACCGCCCGATGTGATGTATAAGTGACTCTGGTCGAGTGCCAAAGGGTACTTAACTACAGGGTACCACAGTGGACATCACGAGATTGCTTGTAAGTCACCACTCCTTATTATAGTTCTCACTAAAATCAACGCAACTTACGCGTTCACTTGGGCCTCACCGAGTGCGTCAAAATACCCACTAAAAATCACCAGTACCCTCTATCACTTCAGGTTTGCCACGGGATCGCTTACTTGCATTCCAATCATGAAAGTCAACCACCAATAAACTGGCTTTAAGAATCACCGCGATCACGGAAACAGATACAATAAAAGAATGCGACTATAAAGTATTATAATTAGTTGTGTCAAGGCTTAATAGCAATCGCTTTCGCAGATATTATCTTAACGCAATGACCTTAGAGATTTCGTTATATATTCTACATCTCTATAACCGGTTACCAACTTGCAAAATATTAAATTTAAAAACATAATAAACCCATATCGCACAATGTATATGATTCGGTTCTGGCTTCGTCCACAATAATTTAATTCATGAAAATAATAATCGGTTGATCGATATAGAGATTATAGAAGTTGAAATGCTGACGTGCAATTTACGAGTGCCAACAAAGTAGTTATTAAAATCTATTTATTTTTAAACAGTTTGAAAAGATTTTAGTATAAGAAATGAATATGCAAGCTTTCACAATTATAATACAATATTTACATATTCAAAATCAAATGCCAAATATAATTTATGCGTACCTCTTGAGTTTTGACTGATTTCGCTCAAAACGACCATTCGCAGACTTCTTATTTTATAGGATAGGTAGGCGGACGAGCATATGGGCAACCTGATGGTAAGTGGTCACCAAAGCCCTTAGACATTGGTAGTGAAAGAAATGTTAACCGTCGATTACATCGCCAATGCGCCACCAACCTTGGGAACTAAGATATTAAGTCTCTTGTGGCTGTAATTACACTTGCTCAGTCACCCATCAAACCGGAACACAACAATAACAAGTACTGCTGTTTTCCAGTAAAATATCTGATGAGTAAGTGGTTATCACCAGACGAGCTTGCACATAGCTCTGCCACCAAGACCTTGTACGACATTTGAGGCTATCCAGCTGGAAGATTCTATTACTTAATTTCCTTAATGCGATGGGACGTTAACTCTTCGTTCAACACTGTTGCTTCACTGGCTATAAACTGTACATAATGACCTAGATATGATCAGGCGCTGATAATGACCTCGATGGTACGTAACTGGTAGCCTTACGGATTTCGATTGGCGAGCTGTAACTCGGTCTAGTTCAAGGTCCATCAATAGTAAAATATTTACAGTTATAAATATGTCATATAAAAAAATTTAAAAGGAATTTTATTAATGCGATATTTATTCATTCATTCAAAACTAACTTAGTATATTACGTTCTAAGGTCTTAACAACTCCATCATCAAGAAATTTGGCACACGTTGTCATGGTTACAGAAGTACATCAGGTACATCGAACCTGACACACCACCCTTAGCGAGCGAACTTACTAATGAAAACTATTTAGCAATATAGTTAAAACATATATATGAAGTTAATATCAAATCATGTAGAGGTATATGTTGAAACAAACGAGGCAGTATATAAACGATATATTATACCAATGAGCAACAAATGGTAGTGACGTTATTTCCACCCCGATAACCCATTTATTTAGTGAATTAGAAAGTTTCACCATAAATTTAACACTAATCTGTCACATCGTATCATGTTATGGTTATTTATACAAGTCTTATATTAGACCAGAGTCGATAATTTTGAAAAAAGCTGATATTTTGACGGGTGAATTTTCGATTGAAAATTAGGGTGCTTTTTCGATATTAATTCAAAATAAGGCGAAAAAATAAATATTTTTAATCAAATAAATTACAGCGTATTTGAGACATAAAAAGGTAAGTATTCACCAAATTTCGTTAAAAAAAAAAGTTTTTGTAAAAGATAAAAATACAAAACCAAAAACTTGGTTTTTTAAATTTTTCACATAAATTTTGAGGTTATGTGAAAAAAGTGTAAATACAAAAGTTTTAAATCTTTTTATTACCTACAACTTTGCCATTTGACTTTTTTCAATAGGACTTTTAGTTTTGCCGGAAATCGAGAAAAACCGTTTTTTACCCTTAAAAAGTCACCCCCACCTCCTTCCCGACCTCAGATCGCCCGTAAATTATTTTTCCTTTCATTTTTATAATATTCCCCTCCTTTTCTAATGGATTTCATCCTACTATTATTTTTTTTCACTTTTTATTATTTTTAAAGGCTTCTACCCTAGTCTATATAATAATTTTAATAATTATTATGTAGAAATAATCTCAGGTGTTACGTCATTATTTTATTTATATAATAAATAATAATATATCTTATATGCATGTCCAGTACTAGTGTAGCACTTTCATAAATTAAAAAGTAACAAAAGTAATTTTTAAAAAAATAAGTTAAATTATATATTAATTAATAATCGTTTCAATAAAAAATGAAAAAAAGAGTAAGAAATCTATTAAAGAAATCATAATTAAAATTAATAAAAATGGAAAAATTATCATGCTCGATACGATACTTTAGTAATTAAATAACTTATTTCTTAAGATTGAGTGATAGTCAAAAATGTCGATGCCATGATTTAATTATATTATGTATTGACTATAATTGTTCATTATTTAATTGAACAACGTAAAATGTTGTTCAATTGTGGCAGAACTTCAAGAGAGCCCTTCATTATTCATTCTTTAATTATTCCACTAAACAGTCAGCTGTAGTGCAGTGTTCTAGTTCGAGGGATGAGTAAAGAAAGATGGTACATAACATCTTAGTTCACATGAGGGAATATTTTCATTCAAATTTGCTTTCTGTATACTTATACTAGCTTATCGCCCGGGATTAGCGCGGGAAGATAATACGGTTAAGATTTGGGTAAAATCCGTTTTGTCACTAACGGCCGAATACTGAAACGTCATTCAAAATGAAGTGGGACTTAATTATTTGGAACGTCATTAATTTAAAAATTTTGTATGCGAAATTTGAAATTAATGGCGTTCCAAATAATTAAGTCCCGATTTATATTTGAAAGACGTTTCAGTATTCGGCCATAACTGTGACAAATACTAAGTCAATCGGGCGGATAGATATACCTCTCATTTAGCTATATATATTACTTAATCGTTTGTCTTGACCGACTATAACGTACAGCCCAATCTTAAAATTTAAAATTGGAACAATGTGTCATAACTTAAGCACTCGCAAAAGATTTTTGGAAATATTAAATCGGGACAGGTCTCTTCTATGTTATTTTAAGTATTACGACATGGCCAGTTATTGGGAATGTTATTCTTCTTCCTTCCAGTGCCTCTCCAACTAGTGAAGGTTAGCTGTTAGCTTCGCACATTCCGCTCTGTCTCTTGCTAGCCGGAACAATTTTGATGCATTTGCGATCCCTATCCACTCTCTGATGTTACACGATTTCTTCCTACGCCCAACACTTCTTTTTTATTATTATTATATATTTTGAATATTATTATATATTCTATTATAAAAAAAACATCATTAAACGACGAATACACTAGACAATTCAACCTGATTACGGAATGTAATCACGTTTTTTTTTTATTGAGGTTCATTTAATTTTTTATTGGCCGTGCGATAATAGCACTTACTCGTATTGCTGAAGGTCGAAAGTGACTGTTTACTGTCGAACTGTATTTAATAGACTGCAGTCTTGTAAGGCCAAATACTAGTAAAATGCATTTTAGTTTTATGCACATTTTATTCGGTTGCCATTTAAATAATATAATATAATGTCCTCCAGACCGATTTCGGCCACGGCGGCCAATCTCAAGAGAGACTAGCCAACTGCGCAGGAGATATTATAGTGCACAAGTGTGTGCGCAAACACAGGTGCACTCTCTTTTCCTTAGCTCTCATAATCAAGTTCAAGCAGGTCCTTCTAACCGAGTATAAACGACCCGATCAGCAATTATGCACTTGCACGTGCGGTCTGAAGGTAACAACCCGATTAAAGGATTGTAAAAACCCATTACACAAAATATATTCAAGAACGTATGGATTTGTAAATCAGAACTCGTTAGTATAAATTCAATTCGTGCTTGTGTACAACTAAGATATTGTTATAATCATTTAAAGTGTGTCTTAACGATGAAGTTAAAAAATAAACTCACTAACTGAAAAAACTATTGTGTGAAACTTCGTAGATAACGAAAATGCTTTTGTATTTTGTTTAATATTATATAGAAAAATTAAGTCTTAATCATAATAAAGATTGCAGATAATAATCATTACAAATCGGTTTGTACTTTATAATTTAATTCAAATCAATCTGATGGTATGGATGAATCTGATTGGTAGATTATAATTTACTTTCTTCAAAGTAATATCTAGAAAGGAGAGTGATCTATTTAATTCCCAAGGCGCCTTTATAATGATGGAGACTGAAATCCGCTTAAAACTGAACAATAGCTCATTTATTGAGAAATTGTATTTTGTAATACCATATTAATTTGATGTTGTGGAAAGCAATATTTTTAAATAAAAGAGATTGTCATTAAAGTTCCTCGTTAGTTTAATAAGTTTACTTTTTAAATAAATTCTAATTATCAACAGGATACACTTTTACTTATCCTGAAAATTGGAAATGCCTTGTTTGCCATCAGTTGTCTGATGTTTTGACTGCAAGAAAAAAATAATCCTTAAACCATCAGCGCGTCAACTTAGTCATCTAAGATGTTATATCCTGTAATTACTATAACTCACTCTTTCATCCGGTATAGCAATACAGTTTTTTGATGTTTGGCGGTGAAATAATTGACCACCCATACAGAGTTCATTCAGCTCTGCACAAAGCCTATCAATAAGTAAAAATATTTCCAAAACCAATCTTCAATTTCCCAATATTAACAGCTTTTGAGGTCAGAATCGTGTTACTTATTTGGTGGTAGAGTTTTGTGCATGCTTGTCTGGGTAGGTTGTCCCTTTGGTGGTCGCAATCAACAGATATTTTACCGCATAAACAGTTGTAGGTACTTGGTATTGTTATGCTGCGGTTTGAAGGGTGAGTGAGCCAGTGAACATAACATCTTAGTTCCGAAGGTTGGTGGCACATTGGCAATGTAAGCGATCGTTAACAATTCTTACACTGACAATGTCTAAGGGCGTTGGTCACCACTTACCATCAGGTAGCCCATATAGCCTACTTATCATATATGTATATATAAAAATCGTTTTATTCAAATTCAAAACGTGGCGATATAAAGTTATAATTGACCTTTGAAAACACTTAAAAAAACATTGTAAACAAATAATAATTATGCAAGTATTTAATCAATTGTGTGTAATTTCATATGACCTCAAACATTTGATATTAGATCGAAGGTGATGGATAGCGGCAGTGATTACGTCAGTTGTATAAAGTGAAACGTTTACAGCTTTAAAATTAAATAAATAACATATTTAAAAAATAAAATAAATAATCTCTTTAATATTTTGCTTTAATTATAAATACATATATCTTTATTGTTCAGGCATCAAGACCCATCTTTTGGTACATATTCAATACATTCAAATAACACATTAATAATATTACATAACATACATTATTAAAATTAGAACTAATTAATGACATAAAAAAGCAAATAATACCAATATAGGATAGTTTTTTATTTTTTGCGATGTATGATATGTTAATCATCGCTTACATCGCCAATGCGCCACCAACTTTGGAAATTATTATGTTATGCCCCTGTAATTACACTGGCTCACTCACCCTTCAAACCGGAACACAACAATACCAAGTACTTCTGTTTGGCGGTAGAATATCTGATAAGAGATTAAATATCATGTATGAGTCGCATAAACCAGAGTATTACACATACTTCTGGATAATCCGCCTCATCATATAACCGTTCACGAAATTCGCAATAATTCGTAATATATTTACAAATAAAAAATTAAAAAAGCTACGTACCAATCATGAGCGCGTGGAATGATAAAAATGCAGCAGCATTTCCTATTTACCTAAATCGCATTTCCTATTCCGAGGGGCGATGTATTTATTTATTTTATTTACTTATTGGAAAAGAGTGCTGAGATTCATGTCGGTTCCTCACTGAAAACTTATATTCAGAACTTGTGGTAGTTTTACATTTAAATCTATTTTATCATGAAGCTTATAACACGCTTTTATACAGGGTTATTTGTAACCCAGCAGCCTCGCAGGACTAGATACGGATAGCTAACACCATAAGTAACAACTTTTGTTCTACGACTTTGGACATAACTAAATACATGAAAAAAAATGTATAGCATCAGCGTTAGTTGCATCATATGTATCATTAAAGTCATCAATACCAATTGCCATGTCCAGACTTAAAAGGGTGAGTGAGCCAGTGTGATTACAGATCAAAGATAACAAATTTGATCCAGCGTAAAAATAAATTATTTTAGAACATCATTTTTCATCAGATAGAAACATCTTCCTTAAAAAAATGAGGTCAACCAAGGCCAAACGGCTGGAATTGAAAGCATTAAATTAAATCGATTAAAGTAAAAAAAAAAAAAAAACATTTAGTACGTCTAATGTAGCGAACGAGTCACATATTTTATCTCATTATTATGTATTGAAATTATCGGTAAATAATAAAACACTAACACATATAGTTTTATCATTCGAAAGATAACAAGACACGAGATGAATTATATAACCATGATATTTATTAATTTGTTTAGTAATTATATTTGTACAATGATTTAGTAACAGAAATACAATTTACAGAATGACCAGCGCCGGATTCTAGGCCTAGGTAAAAAAGGATTTTCCAACGAAATTTGACATTTGTTTTAGACCTGACCTGACCTAAAACGAATGACAAATTTCCTTGTTTGAATTATTTATTACGAAACAAATTAATATAACAAATATAATTTATTTAGATATGTTATAACATAGAATCTTCCTTTTTGTGAAATGTGGCTTTAAAGTTGCTTACTTGTCGATATAATGATTTCTTTTAGAAATATCTATTGTGGGGTGCCTTTTTTGGTGGACTTCTGGGCTTTAGCCCCGTAAGCCCTTCCCTTAATGCCGCCCTGGCCTATTTGTATATACATAAGTTCATAATCCAGGCTGTCTATCCAGGATGGAAAGTCTAAATACTTTCTTAGAACAGACCCAACATGTTTTTTTATCCACCAAATACTAAATATTGAAAAATACAAATTGGGTTATAGATTTAAAATAATCGATTCCAACTGGTAATATTATTATGATGATATAAATTTTACCATTATTACTTGTTATGTACTGTTTTTTATTTGTTTATAGATGACAAAGTTTATCTCTATTTATATAACATATATAAATATGTTGATATTAATGTAAAGCAAATATCACATGACTGATGAATATATATTATTACCAAAAATCGATAACATAATTATGTCAATAAAAAAAAAAATTACTTCAATTTTTTTTATTAATACTCAACATTAGGTAATTACAATTTGTTCAAAGACAATTAGTTGAAATCTTCAAGGGAAAATGGGTCTTCTGATGGTAAGTGTTCATCGCCGTCCATAGACATTGGTATGGTGGTACCTAAAGGTACATCAGCTTGGAAACGTTTTTACGTGTGTAGTAGTGTATACATACAGCGACTAAATTTGGATTGAACTAGTTTGTTCTAGTTACCACTTGCCTCGAATTATTGTAATAGTAGTGTTGATCACTGATTCCTTGGTAATCCTTATAATATGTTTGGGCTTTGTGCAAGCTCGTCTGGGTAGGTACCACCCACTCATCAGATACTTAACCGTAAAACATCAGTACTTGGTATTGTTGTGTTCCGGTTTGAACGATGATTGAGTCAGTGTAATTACAAACAGAAGAGACATAATATCTTATTTCATATTATTATATTATCATAAGGTTGGTGGCGCATTGGTGATGTAAGCGATGGTTAACATTTCTAAGGGCGTTGGTCACTACTTATCATCAAATGGCCCATATGTTTGTCCGGCTACCTATACTTATAAAAGCAGATGATATATAAATAAATCTAAATTATTGTTTTCTTTTCCCAGGTAGGCGCTTACTGCTATGCTGAATTGGGCACTATGATTCGTCTCAGTGGCGCTGACTACGCCTACATCATGCAGACATTCGGACCGTTTGCTGCATTCATCCGACTGTGGATAGAATGCATGATTGTCCGACCTTGCTCTCAGGTAACTCCAGAAGATTTACAAGCTTTTATTTATCCTGTTAGTATATGTAGGTAAATATAAATAAATAAGCTGAAAGGTTTTACATACTTTTGGTTAATTAACGATGGAATTTAGTATAGTGACAGTTTATGTACAATAAAAATATGCTTTAATTTTTTAAATTTGTAGTGGGTTAAATTTTGTAGTATAAAATCTTTTTTATTATTTTTTATAGTGTATTGATTACTACTCCACGAATATTATATGCAATACTGTCTATTAATTCTTATGCTCGCAGCATTTTTAAACGACTTCAAAATATGAAGATTCTCTATCTCTCTGTATGTTTGTGTGTGCAAATAACATCTTGTAATATAATTTTATGATTCTTTCACTAGAGTAAGCAATCTTAATACATGGTCAGTACATAGTTACATAAAAAAAAATAAGTAATGATATGCGAATAAGTAAAAAAGGCATAACTTGTCATAAGCATCGACGTATTAATGAGCGATATGCAATTGTCCTTGCGCTGTTATAACATTAAACAAGTCTTATCTTGGAGTCTCGCGACGGTACTCGCGCGAGGTGGACGTCTATTGTATTGAATGCATTCTTTATTCTTTATTGTTTACAACTCATTAGTTAATTACAGTGAAACCGGTTTGGCGCTCGGGCCGACCGGTGCCGCTTATCTATCGGTCAATTTACTGTTGAATAATTGTGGTTGTATTAATATTATATATTTTTCTTATTTTTAATATATGGATGATAACGATATTCCGATTGATGAGAACAGTGTAAATAATGAGTTGAGGACTCCAAGCCCGACTATCTATTTGAGCGAGATGTTACTGAAAAAAAAGCAGCATTGTGAGAAAGAGACAGAATATACACCCATGGAAGATGATATAGAACAGTGGTCAGCGCGAGTTAATAAAAGAGAAAGAGATGATAAAGACGAAGGTTGGCAGACAGTTATGAAAGAGAAAAAAATTAAAACTCAAGACACAGACATGGAAATGTATATTTCATGTAAAGAAAAGTTTCCCAAACAATTTGCCCTTGCAAAATTATTAAAGGAATTGAAAATTACCGATATTACTAAAATAAAATACTTAAGCCCCTACAAAATTAGAGTTGAATTCGATAATGTCAACTGCATGAATAGAATGATGACTTGCGAAGATTTGTTAAATAAAGGGTGGAAATTTCAAAAAGCATTTCAAGTCAATTTTACATATGGTACAATCAAGGACGTGGACCTTGATTTAACGGAAGAAGAAATTAAAATGCGCATTAAATGTGATAGTCGCGCGGAATTAAGTTCAGTGTATCGATTGAAACGACGTGATGCGGATGGAAATTGGATTGACTGCGAGAGAGTCCGCCTCTGTTTTAAAGGTTCATATTTGCCTACTCATGTCTTCGTGGACAGTCTCCGCATTAATGTTGACTCTTACACATTCCCGGTGTCTCAATGTTCCAAATGTTGGAAATTAGGACATACACTATCTAGATGCCCGTCGGATAAAATTATTTGCCCTAAGTGTGGTGGTAATCATGCAAACTGCGAGACGAAGACATTCGTTTGTGTCAACTGTCAAGGTCCACATATGGCACTCAATAAAGGATGTCCTGTTTTCTTGAATGAAAAAAAGATCCGCGAGATAATGTCTCAATTTAATTGTACATACAGGAAAGCTCGTACAATGTTACCAGAGCCTCCGAACCATAAATATAAAATCCCCACTGTGAATACTACCGTTGATCACACACCTATTTATCCAGACCGCTCTTACGCAAATGTCGTATCACAAGTGTTTCCTCCTACTCAAGTGGATTTAAAAGAGGAACAAAACGAAGAACGTATCTCTTCCGCAAACGTTTCAAGTGAACAGGCTAACATTCCAACAATCAATCGTAAATCCGAAAATGGACCTAGAAAACATAAAGCGACTAGAATCGACAATACAAACCTATCGACAAACCACAACCAGCCCAATTCTAAAATGGAATCTGAAGAATCACACCATGAAAATCCCGAAAAACCACTAGTTAGAGACATAAACTTCTCAGAACTATTACATAGATTAAAAGAAATTTTATTTCTCAAAGGCGGATCGTTTCAACAGAAACTAAAGAATACAATTAAGTGTTGTGTTGAGTGGTTAATTTTAATTGTTGTTGAAAATATTTCTGATTGGCCTATCCTAAAGTTAATTTTAGACTATTTAAACACATAAATTCTCTAAATTAAATATAATCCAGTGGAACGCACAAAGCCTTAGACCTAAATTGACAAGTTTTGAAAATTTATTGTGGCAGGAGAAGATCCATATTGCTGCCGTATGTGAGACTTGGTTAGAGCTAAATAGTTACTTAAATATTAAAAATTATCATATACACCGCTGTGATCGTGATGACTCGTATGGAGGAATAGCCATAATTGTACATAAATCCATCAAATCTCAGGTATGCAAAGTGCGGCAAACTAATTCATCGATCCAGATCATCCACCTTAAGCTTTTGAATTGTGGAGACGTTGATAATATAATTTCAGTTTATTGCCCATCGTCAGTCCGAACCAGCACTCATGATTGGGACGCCATTTTCTCGATAGCTAACTCTAGGACTATTATAGTTGGAGACTTTAATGGTCATCACACTAACTGGTCACAAAAAAATGACCAAAGAGGCTTTCAAATATTCGATGCACTTTCTGACAATCAGCTTGTGACCTTAAATGACCGCACACCCACTAGGGTAAAATTAGTTAACGGTGCCCTTCAAGAATACTCCCCAGATATTTCCTTGGTAACCTCTGATGTCGCGCTAAAATTCACTTATTCAGTACTTAATGAAACATTGGGCAGTGACCACAGGGTTATTAAAATATCAACTAATTTCAGTCATTCATATCCATCGATTTATAAAAGAAATTTTAAGTTGGCTGATTGGAGCTTATACACGCAGACACTTGAAAACTTGTTTAATCATTTTACTTGGCTTAATGACCCCCAAAAAGACTACGATTCTTTCGTAGATTATATAAATATGGCAGCAGAACTATCTATCCCGTTAATTAGATTTAATCAAAGTCCCACTTGTAACTTTTCCCCCAAGCCGTACTGGAACCAGAATTTATCTAGAGCAGTGGCTGAAAGACGTTTAGCTTTATCACAACTCCGTCGTAATCCGATCCCACGTAATTTGGATATATTGAAGGAAAAAATTAACTCTGCACAAAATCTAATGCGTACTTCTCAAAGTAATTGTTTTCAAAATTTTTGTTCGTCTGTGAATCACAAAACTACATCGACAGAGTTATGGTTTAAAATGAAGTGGATAAAGGGCTATAAATCACCTAAACAACAAATAAATGGAAATCTAGCAAACAAACTTTTGCGTAGCTTAACACCCGATTATGTTTCCCCTATGTGCCCTGCGTTTCGTTCTCATAATAATAAAATAGGTTCCGAAATTTCATTGACAGAGTTAGAAAGCTGTATTCCATCTAAAAATACTTCACCTGGCGATGATGGAATTACATATTTAATGATAAAACATCTTCCAAAAAATAGTAAACATATATTGTCAACCCTTTATAATTTGTTTTATGTCAAAGCATTTGTACCTAGCCAGTGGAAAAATATTATCGTCGTACCTATTTCTAAAGCAGGTAGAGATGCAGAATCTATTTCGTCATTACGCCCAATTGCCTTAATGTCTTGTTTATGTAAAATTTTTCACAGTATTCTCAATAAGCGATTGGAATGGTTCTGCGAAAAGAATAACATTTTTTCGATAAATACTACAGGATTTAGAAAATCATATCAGTGTGCAGATAACCTGTCTTACTTTGTAACTAAAACTTTAGTTGGGTTTTCTGAGAATAAACCAACAATAGCGTGCTTTATTGACATCCATAATGCATACAACAATGTCAATATTACCTCTCTTATTTCGATTCTAGACAGTTTGGAGGTAGGGTCTCGATTGTGCAGTTATCTGTGGAATTTTTTAAACCACAGAATTCTTAAAATTCAGTTTAATGGAAACACAATGGCAAGAAGCACCAGCCTTGGATTAGCGCAAGGAGACCCATTAGCGCCTTTATTGTTTAATATCGCGACTCATAAAATTTGCAATCACATCAGCCAAGTTTCTATACTGCAATACGCGGATGATTTTCTTTTATTTACTTCATGTAATAGTTTGACAGAAAGCTCGGAGAAACTACAATCGTCATTGAACACCATGGCTGGCCACTTATTAGATATAGGGTTAGAGATTTCGACTACTAAAACTAAAGTTTGCATATTTAAAAGAGGTCGTAAAAAATATATAGTAAAGTTACAATTGAATTACCAAATCATCGAAGAGGTTAACGCTTTTAAGTATTTAGGAGTGTGGCTAGATAATTCATTGAGATGGGCAAAACACATTAATTACTTAAAAGTAAAAATTTTAAATCTATTAAATATTATTAAAATTCTAAGAGGACCGGGGTGGGGAGTACATCCTATTCACTTAAGGCGTTTATATTTTGGTTTAATTCGTAGCAGATTAGATTATGCCAGCTTCTTATATGACAATAGTTGTAACACGAATTTGAAAAAAGTCGATGTATTGCAAAATCAAAGTCTCAGATTGATTGGTGGCTTCGTTAAAACTACACCGATCCATATAATGGAAAATGAGCTTTACGTACCGCCATTGTCGATCAGAAGATATTATTTGGGAGTTAAATTTTGGCTAAAATGTAAATCTATGGCTAAAAATGAAATTATAAAATTATTAAATATATTTCAAAATTTGTGCACCAATTCTTATTGGCGAAATAAGAAACTACCATTGCTAATTACGATTCACAATGATTACAATGCTTGCGAAATCCATCAAAGCAATAATCTAGAAATGTTTAGTTTAGACACGTGGGTTAGCAGTGTGGATTTATCTTCTCACATTAAATGGTCTTTAGATTCAATTGACAAAAGTAAAAGTAATTATAATAAAGCAGCTTTAAAATTATTATCTGAACGGGCAATTACAGAAATATATTCTTCATTTTATAAAGAGTTTACAGATGGCTCAAAAGATAACTCTGATATTGGTGTGGCTTTTTATGACCCTCAAACTAATACTAGCTGTCAACTTAGAGTAGACACTAAGATATCTGTGATGCATGCAGAGCTATTGGGCATTTTGGAGGCTTTATCTTATATAAGTTCTATGGATTTTGATAGATTTGTAATTTTGTCAGATTCTAAAACTGCTCTCCAACATGTGGCTCGGTCTACCTCGACTTCTCGAGGAACTCCGATAGCCTATACCATCTTAAAATCTATTCTAAGTTTCTCTCGCCAAAATAAAAAAGTGATGCTACAGTGGATTCCTGCTCATATTGGTCTAGAGGATAATGATAAAGTTGATGTATTAGCAAAACATGCAGCACGAAATGGTATTTACTACCATTGCCTACCCTATCATTCAGAATTATTATATCTTGCTAAACATAAATATTACAAATTTTGGAAAGAGTATTTTGATGAGCGATCGCTTACTAAGGGGATTTGGTACAGAACAATGCAGCCCGGACTACGGAAAAGTCTTTGGTTTGATGGTGCCAATATGAGCAGGTCTTCGGTTGTCACAGCTCTTCGACTTCGTTCCGGTCACATTCCATTAAATAGCTTTGGTTTTCTTATGGGTAAAACATCCTCACCTAATTGCAGTATATGTAACATCATAGAAGACACGTACCATGTAATAATGGAGTGTGCTCGGAACGAGGCTGATAGGATAGTTTTTCTACGCTTAATTAATTATTGCGGGGAAGTGGGGGCATGTAACAGTGTCCTCGCTGACCCTACATCGGAACCAGCGCAAGTTTTGTACAAATTAGTGGATGGTCTTATTAAAAATAGATGTAATTAAACAATGTATAAAGTTTTATGTTCTGTAAGCACTATGAGGGTGGCATTTTCTTGAAGAAAAAACCCTCTTTAAAATAAATGATTAAAAAAAAAAAAAAAAAAAAAAAAAGTCTTATCTTAAGGACGGGTTTCTTATGTACAAGTATTAAGTTCCAAGAATATAAATAATAATTAAATCGATAATAATGTAATTAATTATGGTATTTCATTAACATTTAATTAAATAGAAAGTAAACTAAAGAAATCCAATATATAAATATAGCCTTAACCATTTTACAGTAATGATATTTTGTTTAAAATTCGGAATAATATGTTCGTGTAGTGTCAGATTTTTTTTTTTATTGTTTTGGAAGGCGGACTAGCATATGAGCCACCTGATGGTAAGTGGTCACCAACGCCCATAGACAATGGCATTGTAAGAAATGTTAACCATCGCTTACATCGCCAATGCGCCACCAACCTTGGGGACTAAGATGCTATGTCCCTTGTGCCTGTAATTACACTGGCTCACTCACCCTTCAAACCGGAACACAGCAATACAGAGTACTGCTGTTTTGCGGCAGAATATCTGATGAGTGGGTGGTACCTACCCAGACGAGCTTGCACAAAGCTCTACCACCAAGTGATACGCGACATTGATTATAATAAAAATATTTAAAGTATAAACGCTAAGAATAACGTATCACTTACTCCCGGTTTCAATATTTCATGAGTGAGTTACGAAGTGTGTTACTGGTAACAAAGCGAAAGAGAATAAACTGGAGACTACGTCTGTCCTTTTCCATTCTCCTAAGCAATTTCACTCTTTCTAAGCCATTAACGTTAGGTACGTAGTAGCTACTTCACGTAGCTCATACGAAAGTGGCGAGAGCAAGCCAACTTAACGCTCAACTAAAGTGCACGCTGTTAAAAGCGTCATATAACTCATTGTATATAATAGTAAGAAAATTATAAGGTATTGAACCTGTTTTAAATGATAAAATTATTTTTAGACAACGTCAACAGATTGGGCATCTTAAATTCTCATATTGCTTATACTATTTTAAAACACTGTCTTTTTGTTCCAAAATTAATATACATTCTACGCGCGAGCCCAGTCTGGAAATTTCCTGGCCTTACCAATAAAATCGATGCCATCCTTAAAGATTCTTTAGAGAAAATTCTAAATTTATCTCTTGATGAGTATCCCTGGACACAAGCTACACTCCCGATTAAGCATGGTGGCATCGGTGTGAGGAAAATTTCAAGTGTTGCCCTTCCAGCCTTTCTCTCTTCTGTACATAGCATTTCAGACCTTTGTTCACATATTTTAAAATCAAATACACAGAAAATTACAAATGTTACAAAGGCAATAGAAAACTGGAAGGTAAAATGTCCTAATGACGATATCCCTAAGGAAGTTACCAAACAAAAACTTTGGGATTCGCCACTAGTTCATGTTACACAACAAAGTTTGAATCAAAATTTAACAAGTGCCAAAAAACGTGCACGGCTTCTAGCTTTATCAACTAAAGAGTCAGGTCACTGGTTACATGCGGTACCTTTTAAAAATCTTGGGACGCTTTTAGACAATGAATGTTTTCGCGTATCAATAGGTCTCCGGCTGGGAACACAGCTGTGTATTGAGCACAGGTGCCCGTGTAGAAAAGAGGTTGACTCTTTTGGTTTACACGGTCTTTCTTGTCCAAAGAGTTCAGGGAGGCTCACCTTTCCTTTCCTTTCCTTTTTTTTAATGATATTATTATAAGGGCTCTTGCCACCATTGACGTTCCTGCTCTTATTGAGTATCATGGAATTAGTCGTGATGATGGCAAGAGACCTGATGGACTGACATTGGTTCCCTGGGAACGGGGACGGGCCCTTGTGTGGGACGCAACATGTTTGATAGCAAATTGGAACGATTAAATAAACTCTTGGAGCCACGTTGATAGTCGTAACGCCGAAGGACCTAACCCTAACCAAATATCTACTAACAATCAAATATCGATAGTCAGTCACGTTTCATATCAAGGCCAGGTAAATCAATGCCTTTTAACCCCAAAAGTTTGGCCTGTATAACTAATGACGGAATAAAGTACAGAATGACGCAACATTCTCGCGTAAGGGCATAATCATATCAGCTAAGCTTTACAACTACTGTTGAGTTTCATTATTGGCTGTAATCCAAATTCATCAGTCAAAACCTCACGAGTTTTAAGA
Organism: Nymphalis c-album; assembly: GCA_963151315.1. NCBI lineage: Eukaryota > Metazoa > Arthropoda > Insecta > Lepidoptera > Nymphalidae > Nymphalis > Nymphalis c-album. The sequence continues at coordinate 7,780,032 of OY720609.1, forward strand.
AAAATTTTAATGATACAAGTTAATTAGCAGCAGAAACTATTATGTGCTGTTACAATATATAGAATTATTTTTTTATTTATTTCAACTTTAATTTATATAAGTAGGTAATCATTATTAATTGTTTAATTCTTTGAAAATTGTAAAGGTGTATCACACTGTATTATACTGATACCGTCCTAACTTGTATGTTTATATGGCGTTTGTTATTATTAACATAGGAATTCACAATTAAAAACAACTCGTTCCTATTTTCGGCCCTTTTTCTTTCATTTGCTCGTTTTTTGTTTCATTTCCAAGCGAAGGACAAAACAGCGTAGAGCATCTACTAATTACTCCAAGCGTCTCTAACAAGTCTATAATAATCCCATACACAATCTATTTTCATACTGTTAATCAAATGAATCAATATTATAACTTAACTACCATCATTATTATAATAACACATAGAGCTTTGTAAAGGTTTTCTCCCATTTGTAAACATAAATATGAATGGATCCATTCAAGATCTTAGTTCATTTATTAATTACGTATTTATATAATGGAAATAAAACTGCAGCCAAGCTAAGATTTGAGACCATTTATTATTTTTGTTTATTATAATTAACGAATAATAAATTGTCACAAATCAAGGAGGTAATTATAATATGCCTTATGACCATAAGTCAGTGCAATACAGAATATTAAAAAAAAACATTTGAACAAATAAAAACGCGCCGTTGTTACCCTGCAGCGATTCTGTACTCTCTTAATAAAAGACGTCATTTCCACAAAGGAATTGTTTTGGTTTGTTTGGTAGTAGTGCTAATTATCGCCTGGTATCTTAACAAAGGTCGGAGAAAATAACAAATGAATACCAAGATTTTTAAGCAAGTAATGTAATTTTAAACTAAAAGTACTAAGGTAAAGGTATTCATCGTCAATTAAGTGTATGAGGCTTTTACACAATCTCAGCTTGACCTATTTTCAATACTAATCACCAATATGGCGCCATTTAAATACATTAAGTAGGTTATGTCACTGCTTATATATTAATCTGTGATATATATCTATACTAAGCTGAAGAGTTTGTTTGTTTGATCCGGCTAATCTCAGGAACTACTGGTTTGAATTTAAAAAAATATTTTTGTGTGTGCCCTTCTATCGAGAAAGGTTCTAGGCTGATTTTTATTCGTTACATTCTTATTAATCATACGCGGGTTAAACCGCGCGGCGTAGCTAGTTAAAATATATAAGCGAAAGTCTAAAGCCATGGAATATTTGTAGAACAAAATTTGTTTCACTATTTTTGTGTAACACAACTACTAACTGTAAAATAAATATAGTGTGTAGAATCGTTTTCAATAAAGACGCTTAACGCTCAATTTGTCGCAATAAATATATATTTACTTGTGTAATAGAGACATACGAGACGTATAAAGCTAAGAAAATAGGTGCGCCATATTGCTTCTTCGTCTACATTTATTCTTTAACGGGATTATTATTATTGGCGCCCGATGTGGGACAATTTGAACAATATTGTATCCCATGGAGTTGAATGGATATATCAATTGGTTTTTAGAGACGTACGTTTACGTACGTTTGAAAAAAACACTGTTCTATAATTCTTAATTCTTTGTTAACAAACTGAACTGCAATGTAATAAGAAATAAAGGAAAGTACTTACAATTTTAATAAATAATGTATTATGGGTGAAATTTGGATTAAATAAGAAAAAAAAAAGATTTATAACCGGAAGCTACTACTATTTCATCGGTAATAAAGGACACCAAGTTAATTATCCATCTGTAAAATTGATTGAGGCGTAAACACAGGTGCTATTCCCTCACTCTCATCATCCGATGGGACGGCAATCCGACACGACGGGAAAGAGTGCTTTCTGAGGCACAGGAATGTACACAATTCAAACTTCTAGACTCCTGGCTGCTGCTGAGAATTTTCTCCCAAAAAAAAACATGTGTGCAATTCACACGTGGTAAAAGTGAAACCTTCAAAAATTTTGGCTACAACTGTATAATGCTTCCTATTTCATTTTCTCCCACGTTAAATCTTATGAATTTATGTGTCTGTCTCTTTTTACTGTCGCTTTTTCGTTTCACTTCAAAAACCAATAACTTTTTTATTATTCATTATATATCTATTCAACAGGCAATCGTTGCGTTGACGTTCAGCGTGTACGTACTGAAACCGATATTCCCCGAGTGCGATCCACCGGAAGACGCCACCCGGTTATTGGCTGCTTGTTGCATTCGTAAGTTCTATTCATTGACGAGCCGGTTGGCGTGATTGGTAGATACCCTGCCTTTCGCGCCGCAGGTCGTGGGTTCGATTCCCACCCGGGGCAGACATTTGTGTGCATGAACATGTCTGTTTGTCCTGAGTCTGGTTGTAATTATCTATATAAGTATGTATTTACAAAAGAAAAAGTAGTATATGTAGTATATCAGTTGTCTGGTTTCCATAGTACGAGCTCTGCTTAGTTTGGGATCAGATGACCGTGTGTGAAAAATGTCCCAGGATATTATTATTATTAGTATTATTATTCAACTCAATTTAAGTGTATTTGACGAGATAAAATGCTGTAACATTGACATTGTTATTTGATGACGTATATTTTTCTCGAAAATTCTCTTACTTGTCAATTCTAAAGATTGTATTTGCTGTTTTTTTTATTGTAAGAAATGTTAACCATCGCTTACATCGAAAATGCAGCACCAACCTTGAGAACTAAGATGTTACGTCCCTTGTGCCTGTAATTACACTGGCTCACTGACCCTTCAACACAACAATACAAATTATTGTTGTTTTTCAGTAGAATATCTGATGAGTGGGTGGTGCCTACCCAGAGACAGAGCTCTACCACCGAGGAGAGTGTGTAAACATCGCTATATCTCATTCTGTCAACATGAATTAGACGTTTGATAGAAGAACCAAAAGATTTAAAGATAAAACCGTTAAAAATATCTAATAGAATAATTTGAGTTAATAAATATTGTATAAAGTAAGTCATTACTATTAATTCAAATTGTTCTACAATTATTCTTTATTGTTCTTCATAGAATTTAGTTAAGTAGTTAATAAAAGCCCACTGTGACAAAATTTAATTGATTGTCCCCAGTTCTTCTAACTTTTGTGAACTGCTGGTCGGTAAAGGCGGCTACCCGAGTGCAGGACTGGTTTACATATGCCAAGCTACTGGCTCTGTTCATCATCATCGCAGCTGGAATCTACCAACTTTGCAGAGGTAAGTTATATTCTGTTGGAATGTTAGCTTAAATGAATTAATTGTCTAAATCATCTCAAGCACCACCTTGTAAATGTCACATTGCTGGGCTCAGGCTTTCTCTTGTTTTAAAGAGAAGATTTGGACGGTTGGTGGATAAACATATGGCAGAGATTCCTCTCGATGTTTTCATTGATCCACAAGGACGAGATGAATACTGAACACACAAACACACCCAAAAAGTTTTTAATCAGGATGTTTTTACTTTTACGGAAAAACAATGACATAGACAGAGTAGTGGGGAGCAGGGAGTTATTAAAAAACATCCGTAGAGCATACTCCGTACCTTTCATAGCTCGTTGATTGTACGCAATAAATAATATAAATCAAGTGATGGAAGCACCGCCTGTTTTTGTTGGTGATTTTATATCGCATAATAATTTACCTTTCATATTTAAAGTCTCCTGGGGTAGCTTACAATTTATTCAGAACATTAAAAGGCTTTTAGTAAATTTTACCTAGGGGGCGATTAGTTAAACATTGCTGTCTTTTTTTTTCGTATATCACATCAATTACGGCAGAAAGAGACAGATTAAATGATACATCTTAATAACAGCGTTTACAATAAATAAGGATGTAAGTACATACTTAAAAACAATATATAGAAAATTATTTATCTTTGTGTTAAAGATTTTGATTGTATGTAATCTTTTATTTTATAGAATAACGACGGACTTGCAAATGGACTACTGATGGTTAATAGTCACCAACGCCCATACACATTGGCATTGTAAGAAATATTCACCAACCAATACATCGCTAATGCACCACCAATCTCGGAAACTAAGATCTGTCTGTCTTCTCATTGATCCTACAGTACTAAGCTATGCAGTTTTGACGTAGAATCTCATTTGTTGGTAGTATCTACTCAGACAAACTTGTACTAAGCCCTACCACCAAAAAAATATCGGTCATGCTACGCCCACATCTAAATCAGACAAATCTCAAGTCTTAATAGAATAATAAGAAGGAAAAAACCTCGTTAGCTCACTGTCAACTGCACGCGCTCACTATCAATGGCTCGGGGTAAATCTATTTACTCGGTAAATTGCTCCACACGCCGGGCAGGAATATTGTATTGGCGTAACAAACACAATAACGAGGGGCGAGATAAAAATAGATTGATATACGAGTTTGACGAGTCGGTTGGTGTGGGTGGTAGATACTTGCCTTTCGTGCCGCAGGTCGAGGGTTCGATTCCCACCCAGGACTGATGAAATCGGGGGAAACAGAATTAAGCTTTTTGACATGAGATTTGAATTAATTGAATTATTATAGAAAAGGAAGACTGAATTTACCATTATCCTCCACCTCTTTCTTTTGTAAAGGAGTTAGAAGTACAGCTTGATTCCACCACGCTGTTCCACGCTGTATCGCCAAATTATTTATATGCAGACATATAGTTAATATATATATATACATATATACCGAAATGGCCGGGGCGATTAGCCAATCGTTATCGATCAGAAGAAAATGTATTTTGGATTGACTTTGTCTAAAATCCGTTCTATTGAGCGTCTTCGTTAGGGAAGATGTAACTGTGACAAATTCAATCGGGCAAATAGTTTAGCCTTCGTGATGTTTTCTTTCGTGTTTGGTACGCATGAATATTTTTGCATTTTAATTTCAAAATTTAATCAAGTATACTCTGGCTAGCTTGGAAATTAAATATCATAAATATAATTCGCAACCAAAAATTTAGTTATCAATAATTTAAAATCGATTTCTAGAAACATCTAAATTGTCTTAAATATCAATTTGTATTTCCTTATCTCTCGGAAGGCGTTGGCGGTCGAACGGGCAGACGAGCTTATTAGAAGATTGCTGTAATCCGGTGCGCTCCGGTTACATTATTTAATTTTCATGTGAAAAGGCAAAGCGTATGTCAACGTCCGTTCACTTCAATATATTGTATTCCAGCTTCGTTATATTATCACCTGAATACCTATGTGTTGTTGTAAAACAAAGTGTTCTTGTCTTCATAGAACAAGTGAATCTCAACTGAAGATTTCGATTCGAACTCAACCAAGCACCAATCAATTTTCATGTGCTTAATATGTGTTTATGATTCATCTCGTGCTTGATGTTGAAGACAAATATCGTGAAGAAAGCTTCCGTTTATATAGGTATAGGTAAGGGCGTATGGGCCACCTGATTGTAAGTGGTCACCAATCCCCATAGCCATTAGCAGTTGAAGAAATATTAACCATCGCTTACATCGCCAATGCATCACTAACCTTGGGCACTAAGGTGTTACGTCCCTTGCGCCTGTAATTACACGGGCTCATTCACCTTTTAAGCCGGATTACAACAATACCAAGTACTGCTGTTTTGCGATAGAATATGTATACAAATAACAATGTATGATATACCCAGACGAGCTTGCACAAAGCTCTATCAGCAAGTAAATCTATATATGGCGAATGATAAATCTGAACGATATACGAAATTAACGTAGAGTATATAATTATGTCAGTGTCTGGAGTCTCTCTTCAATTTGTGTATCAAATATAGAATCCAAATATTTTAAGGTTCAAATGTTTTATTCTTTTTGGTGACGTCATATTTTACATTAGACGGTCTTTTGCTTTAGTAGGTAACGATTCTTGACGCTTAACCAATCTTGTCATCCAATACTTTAGACAACCTTTGTACCTTTACCAATTTCGAATTTGACAGAGATATACAATGTAAAGGCTGTGATAAAGTGGATGGATTCGGTCACACTGTATAAAGTAATTGAATCAAACATGTTTAATTTTCAGGAAAAGTGGAACATTTTACGTTTGAAGGCACAACGAGCGACGTAACGTCAATCGCCTTGTCTTTTTACTCCGGCCTCTTCGCATACAACGGATGGTATGATTTTGCATTTTATCTAATGTAAATGAGTCATTTGCATCTTCTTAATTTTAATATAATTCTTCTTCCGTTTGCTATCTAAGTAATAATTCTTCATTAATAGATATAAATATACAATAGGTGTCTTCTAATAATTGTATCAAATTGTAGGTTTACCTTACCTTTTTGACTTATTACAGGAATTACTTGAACTTTATCATCGAAGAGTTGAAGGATCCAGTCCGCAACCTGCCTCGTGCTATTGCTATCTCTTGCACGCTTGTCACGGTTGTCTACACATTCACCAACGTCGCCTTCTACACCACTCTCTCTCCCACTGAGGTTAGTATTTAAACTTCACACACAAGTGGATAGCCAACACTTCCTTATCAAGTGTCAAGAAATATGTGACAATTTCACTCGAGAAGACGGCTTAAAACGTCACGTTGGCAGATGGAACCACTGTCCCACATAACGTCCCACTATTCTGACAACACTCTAAGCCGAGGTGCGTTCTTACAGAAGACACTCATTTCTTTCGTCTCACTAAGCCCTCGCGTACGCTCCCTTTTCGCACCTTTTTGAACCTGACAGTGGTGTCAGGTTCAGGAAGGTCAATACACAATTCAGACAAATAACACACACACATACGTATATAGAAACATACGTGTTGATACACCAGGTTTTGTATATTCTTCGCATATTTTCAGGTGTTGGGTTCAGCAGCTGTGGCGGTGACATTCGCGGAACGTCTCTTCGGTTGGTTTGCTCTCTCCATACCACTCTTCGTAGCGGCTTCTACTTTCGGCGCTGTCAATGGCGTGTTACTCACGTCATCCAGGTAAGTCAATATTATTATGACAACTTTATTTAGGTATTGTAATTATTGTTCTCTCTAGTTCTTAAAAGGTATTAAGTTGTTATATCATGATGAACATTAATGCGTTCTCATACTAAGTGCAGACAAGCGCAACTGTTCCCATTTCTTTATCGCTGCAAAATCGTGTAACGAGTTTTCCTCACGTGAACAGTGGGGGTTTATATCGCCCCGAACATCAGAATACCCACTAAAAGACTAACGGTAGCCTTTCCGTCTTAACGAGGAGCGCCACGGGATCGCTTGCACATGCTACCGTGACCATATACCTAGTTATCGTTAATACAAGAATAACTCAAGATATATTAGTATAACGCAGATGGTGCATTCGATTAAAGATTAATGACTACGGCAATATATCTAAGTACAATATATCCCGGGTTACGGCAAAACCATTTTTGGAGTAATAGTGCCAAAAAAATCATCCAAAATATTACTCCCTGCCTTATTGTCTCCACTGGTGACAGGAGGGCGGGCTGGTTCATTTTTCGCCCAGAGAATCGGAATTGCGATTCAAAGGGGAAATGCTGCTAGCATTCTTGCCACCATTCCACGCGGTCACGACTTGTGTAATAATTATTTTTAATTTTTATTTGTATTTAGTTAAGGTTTTAATGTAAATAAATAAAAGTACAGCAATTATAAGCAGGTCCATATACGTAGATTTCTATGAATGTAACGTGTAACTGATGGAATTTACTGAGTTTCCTGATCACTTGAAAAGCTATCATTTAGTATTTCTGAAATCTATCTACGTATAAACTAGATAAATAACTAAATATCTGTACCTGAGACATCACGTCTAAAGTATAAAGTGTACGAGATCGGTCTACCCTCGGCCGGCAGGCTGTTCTACGCGGGCGCGGCGCAGGGCCAGCTGCCGGCGATGCTGACGATGGTGACGCCGCGCGCCACGCCCGCGCCCGCCGTGCTCGCCGTGGCGCTGCTGTCGCTGCTCTACCTCACCGTCTCCGACATCTACGCGCTCATCAACTACGTCGGCTTCGCCACCTGGGTGAGCGCCTGACTCGCTTCTACGTCTCCCATGCATTCTTAAAAAATATATACATATGTATAGTATCTATATTGTCTAAAAACATCTACTTGTCGCAACACCTCTAGATCTATCTAAATCGCCTATTTCTATAAGATGATCATAGAATAATTAAATTTAATTCGATGTCTAGACTCGACTGAATTTGTTAGCTTTACTAAAGATATCAAATTGCTATCAAAAATCAATACGGAAGACTCAGTATTGCTTTGTTCCGGTCTATAAATGGGAGTCAGTATAAAAACGGGCACAAAGCAGGTTAGATTCAATTAAGATTATAATGTGTATAATTGAATTTTCGAACTTATTTACAGTTAAGCATAGGAGCCGCCGTACTTTGCCTGCCAGTTCTCAGATACACTCAGCCGAATCTTGAGAGACCCATTAGAGTCAACTTATTCTTCCCAGGTAAGGAACTATTAAAACTCTATTTACTTTGTAGAATATACAAAAAATTAAAATGTCTTAATTGAATCGTAATGGAGAAAGTAAATGAAATGTGGACTAAGTTTGTCCCTAGCGGCACCCCATCCGCTTATTCGACAATCGAGACTTAATTCTTAATTAATTAATTCTTAGTGCAACATAGAGTTAATAACTTTGACGAGCCCGTTGGCGTGGTTGGTAAGACACTTGCTTTTCACGCCGTGTGTGCATGAACATGTCTGTTTGTCCTGAGTCTGGGTGTAATTCTCTATATAAGTATGTATTTACAAAAGAAAAAGTAGCATATGCAGTATATCAGTTGTCTGGTTTCCATAGTACAAGCTCTGCTTATTTTGGAATCAGATGGCCGTGTGTGAATAATGTCCCAGGATATTATTATAAGTATTGTATTTTAATTAATCAGCAACCGACATAGCCCAAAGGTCAGAACTTGTGGCTTAACCGAAAACCGGGAAGAACCGAAAAATCACGTAATCTATACCATTCTAAAAATAGACACAGAACAAAAAATAGAGACCACTTTACTTTTGTAAACACCTTTTTTATTACAAGCTCTGCTTAGCGCTAAGTGATAACTGATGAAGGATGCATAGTTGGTATCATTCAATTGTTTTGGGACAATACAGTTAAATAAATAAATATATATATACGTTTCCAGTGATCTACATCATCTGCACGATCTTGGTGATCGCTTTCCCAGCTGTAGCGTCTCCAGCTGAAACAGGCGTTGGCTGTCTCATGATCCTAACAGCTGTGCCGGTGTATCTGTTGCTTCTCGAACCCAGGACGAGGCTGAAAGGACTGGGCCCCGTTACTGGTAAACCATAGCAATTTGTGTTATTTATTGATCTATTTCATAAATTACATATACCCTATTCCAATGGGAATAGTAATAAATATAAACACACCGTAGATTTACAAATTGCATGCTATTGTCAAATCGTTCTGCATTATTATGCACTTGATTCTGAACAGTTCTTGCTTAATTTACCCTTATTCATAATACAACACTATTCAAATTAACTAGTTGTAACCACATTAATGTAACTTTCAAAGTTCGGAATACAACTTCGCGGACATTGAATACGCCATCTTTTCGCGTATCCCTAGCGAATTTCATAGATTATTCAAGATGTCGACCAATGACATCGCGTCAATTGATATCGATGACCAATGATATCGCATTAATTCGGTGTCAAATTTGTTTATTTATGTTTATTTCTGTTGTGGTTGGAATAGGCTAAAACTATGTAGACACATTAAAAGTTATATTAAGCCCAAAAGAATATTATCAAGTCTGTATGTGTAATTCTGAAAACATTTTTTATATTATTTAATTAATCAATTTTTCAGATGCTGCAACACGCTTGATGCAAAAATTAACTTTGTCCGTTCGACCAAAAACTAAGGTACCTATTGCAAAGATTACTAACAATAATTATGTAAAGCCCTTTTCTAATTTAAAAGGACTACCTTCTTAATTCCAATAGCATGAGGAGTAAATATTAACAAAACTTAGATTTACATATTTCCACATAGGTAGGTAGGTGGACGAGCATATGGGCCGCCTGATGGTAAGGGTTCACTAACGCCCATAAACAACGGCATTGTAAGAGATGTTAACCATCGCTTACATCGTCAATGCGCCACCAACCTTGGAAACTAAGATGTTATGTCCCTTGGGCCTGTAATTACACTGGCTCACTCAACCTTCAAACCGGAACACAACAATACAAAGTACTGCTGTTTTGCGGTAGAATATCTGATGAGTCGGTGGTACCTAGCTAATATAAACAGTTCTTGTAATTAATATTTCTTTATTTATAATACAACAATATTTCACTTAACTGTTTATAGCAATTGTAATTTTATTTCTAAATAACCGATAAACATTTCGCCGACATCCTTAACGGTATTTTATTCTCGAATCCATAGTGACTGCCATAGATAACTTATGTTATGTTAATTGAAGGCCAACAGTGTTTATTTATTTTTATATCTGCCTCCGGAATTGATTATAAATATTGATAATATGGGCTTGAATTTAAATATTTAAAGTCTTTTCAGTAACATCATAATTATCAGTCATCTTCGGGTAGGCGTGGATTATCGGGTAGGAAGACAGTATCACAATAAAAAGAACTGTTACAATAGTCACTTCAACTTATAATGCACAATAGAATATACTTTGGAATTAACACAATATTATTTTACATATTTTAATTTACATGAGACAATTTGACAATTTAAATGTAACGTCCACCGAGCACGTGGTTGCGTGCGCATCTCCTTGCGATACAAAACTCACTGTCGTTTGTCACTCGATGGCCGCCTCCCCAGTCCACGGTGTTCGTTATAGATATTCATGTTTGACAGATCACGTGTTGAGAAGCGAATGCTCCGACACGGCCAATCCTGATGATCGCACGACCTCGTGCGCATAGTGTCGGGCATCCACATGCTGCCCAGTATGTGTTTACTCTCTGCCTGTTCCAACAAAAAAAATTAAGGATACACATTAATATACGCTCGGTCCTTCCTGACCAGACTGAGATTCATTGCCAGTTAACTTGGATCGAGCGGGCTAGGCCCTTTCATCCGGTTACTCTTATATGGTTCGGGCGTACTAGGCCCCTTCAACCAACTACCAGAGCGTGGTCCGGGCGTACCAGGCCCTTTCAACCAGCTATACGTTACCAACTGCCAAAGCGTGGTCCGGGCGTACGAGGCCCTTTCAACCAACTACCAGAGCGTGGTCCGGGCGTACAAGGCCCCTTCAACCAGCTGTACGTGACCAACTGCCAAAGCGTGGTCCGGGCGTACGAGGCCCCTTCAACCAACTACCAGAGCGTGGTCCGGGCGTACAAGGCCCCTTCAACCAGCTTTACGTTACCGACTGCCAAAGCGTGGCCCGGGCGTACGAGGCCCCTTCAACCAGCTTTACTCTACCAACTACCAAAGCGTGGTCCGGGCGTGCGAGGCCCCTTCAACCAGCTTTACTTTACCAACTACCAAGGCATGGTCCGGGCGTACGAGGCCCCTTCGACCAGGTTTATGTTACAACCTTAAAACACACACTGAGATCTTACACACCGAGATTACTTACATCGGTTAGCTAAAGCTTTTTCCACAACTGGGTGCAAATCGTCTTCCGAAGCCGAGACTGTGCCGGAACTGGCAGTGATGGTTTTTTCACTGGCACTGGACGCTGTCTCGGTATCGGTATCCGAATCTATTGGGTCAATTTCATTTTCATCGATGGCGAACATGTCATTCTCGTCATTGATCAACTCTGTAGATATTTCTACCAGACCCTCAAAACCTCTAGGCACGGCACGCAAGTTTTCGTGAGAGTACTTATAGACTCTGCTAGATCTTTGAATACTCTTTAATTCGTAGCGGTCGTTATCTAAAACTCTAGTTATGACGAATGGTCCCTTAAACTTTTTAGCTAACTTTGTCTGATTACGCTCACTACACTTGATGAAGACATAATCGCCTAACTCAAATGGTTTTATAGTAGCCTTACCCCTATTAAAAAGCTGTTGTTGTGAGCTGGCCGCTTCAAGAATATTTGCTGCTGCTTGATTTCTTATGACGTCTAAATCAGCTCGTGAAGGGGTACTATAATTAGAAGCTATTTGAGACATTCCTAAGGACTGTGCGCGTGTGCCAAACATAAGTTCTGTTGGTGAGAAACCAGTGACCCTTGATCTAGTGCTATTTAGTGCTAATTGAACTTCACCTAACTCGTCCCTCCAAACCTTATTGTTGTCATTTTCAATAATAGTCAGTAGGCTTTTCAAGGTGCGCATTACCCTTTCTACCTGACCGTTAGCTCTGGCAGAGCCAGTTGCTATAATATGTAACTCTTTGTTGTGATCAGTACAAAATTCTTTAAACTCTGTGCTAATAAAACATCTACCTTGATCTGCTATTATTTTTTTTGGAGAACCAAAAAGACACACAGCTTTCTTCAAAGCTTTCACGGCACAAGCTGCATCTAGTGATTGGGTATATTCTAGGAGAACATATTTTGTGAACGCATCTATGATGACAGAAGCATATTCTTTCCTGTCGCTCTTGCCACTGAGTTTACCTGTGATGTCTATATGCACAGTATGCCATGGTACTGAAACTTTGGGGATGGGATGCAACCTTACCTGTTGTGCCCCTGAGGTGCCTTTAGAAGCCTTGCACACTATGCATGAGTCGATAAACTTTCGTACATTTTTTGACATTTGTGGAAACCAGTACTGTTCATATAATTTATTGAGAGTTTTATCATGGCCTAGATGTTTAATCTCCGTGTGAACATGATTTATAAGCGTCCATACCACAGAGCGTGGGACGACGGGAAGCCAAGTGCTTACCTTGTTCCTTTCTACTTTCCGGTAAAGGATGCCATCTCGAACATCGTACGTGTAAGCGGTTGCTCCTGGTAGTTCGCCTTTCTCGTGCTGACTGATGAGGTTCTGGATTTCCTGATCACGTTTCTGCTCTACCTGGATCCAACTATTGTGTAATTCAACAAAATTTACAATTTTACGAGAGTCTTCAGGTTTTGAATTTGGCGTAGTCATGTTAGGCTCTTCCGTACTTGATGGAGAAGGCAAGGGGTTCCTAGACAGAAAGTCAGCGTGTGCCATGTGACGGCCTTCTTTATAAATTATATCAAAATCATACGCTTGGAGGAACGCCCACCATCTATGAACACGAGGTGATAGGTCGGTTTTAGCTTTGGAAGCCTTCAAAGAATTACAGTCGGTGTAGACAGTGAAATGTTGGCCATAAAGATAGTGGCGGAAACTTTCGACTGCTCGTACCACCGCGAGGGTTTCTAGTTCGAACGAGTGGTACCTTGACTCTACCTCAGTCGTACGACGGCTGAAATATGCCACAACATGTGGTACATTCTGTTCTCTCTGGATCAGCACGGCACCATAGCCCTCGGAGCTGGCATCAGTATGGAGTTCTACTGGTTTGTCGGGATTAAAGATCGTTAATACGGGTTCAGAAGACAGGATCTTAACGATTGTCTTGTGTGCTTCCGAATGCTCTTTCGTCCAAGTTATACGACCTCTGAGCTTGGTTAATGGATATAGAGGACCAGCGATGTTGGCAAAATTAGGTATGAAACGTCGGAAGTAAGAGGCCAATCCTATAAATTGTCTCACTTGTCGTGCTGTCTTAGGGAATGGAACCTCTAGAAGGGCTTTAATCTTTCCAGGATTAGGTCTTACCTCTCCCGCCCGTATTATGTATCCTAAATAATTTACCTCAGTTTTCATGAACTTACACTTAGTTGTTTTGAAAGAGAACCCCGCTTCTGTCAGTGCTCCGAGAACGGTGTCTAAACGCTGTAATCCTTCATCAATACTGGACGAATATGAAAGGACGTCGTCCATGTATGCCAATGCTACTGTGTCTTTCAAGGACTTAAGAGCTTTGTTAATGCATCTCTGGTACACAGATGCAGCATTTCGTAAACCAAATGGCATGGCGAGATATTCAAACTGCCCGTCAGGAGTTACGAAGGCTGTACGTTCAATTGACTCAGAACTAACCTTGACTTGATGGTAGCCGGCCGCCATATCTAGAGAGCTGAAAAAATACGCTCCGTTTAAGCGATCTACCTGTTCTTCTATCCTAGGGAGTGGGTAATGTTCTGGTCGAGTGTTGGCATTTAGCTCTCTATAGTCAACGCATAACCGGTCTGTACCATCTTTTTTTTTTACCAGCACGATGGGGCTAGCGAAGGGCGACGAACTCTCCCGGATGATATCTGCATCTAAAAGTAATTGTATCTTTTCTCTTACACTAGCCTTCTCTGATGGTGACATCTGATGTGGACGCCTTTGCACCGTTTTATGTGGATCTATTAGATCAATTTTTATTTCACCGGTGGTGACTCTACGCACAGGCATACCTTCTATAAAATACTCACTATATTTATGTAGGATGCCAAACAATTGTTCCTTTTCGTCGCCTTCCAAATCTGTATCAATCGAACTAAAGTCTAAATGACTAGCTGTTCGGCAGGCGTTGATGTATTTGCGTGACGAAAATCGAATTGAATCACTGTTAATTTCTACGTGAAATCCTTGATCTAAAATGTCTCTACCAATAATGACAGACTCTACCAAATTATTATCTGGTACCACATGAAATAATATACTAACTGGAATACCCTGTATGTAGATAAGACTGGAAATTTGAGTCGAGCATTTTACGTCTTCACCACCTATGCCTGTCAAATAAACCGTGGCCTTGCGTACGGAGCCCGGAAGCTGGGCAAGTAGGCTATTTCTGATCAATGAACATGCTGAACCACTGTCGAATAGAAACGGAATTGCCTTACCATTCGATGTGGATAGCGTACCTTTCACGACATTCCGTTTGCAGACGTTCACGTCTTTCTTAGCTGGGTACTCTTTGTCTGCTTTGTTGTTTGGACAAACCGTACTGATATGTCCCGGTTTTTGACATGTGAAACACGTGACCGTCTTCTCTCGTTCCGGCACCTTTGTGACAGCGACATTATCTCGACGTTTGCGGCATTCTTCTATCTTGTGTCCGCGATGACCGCAGTAATGGCAGGACCCCCCGAATCTCGAATCAGCGTTCATGCGTGGTTTTTTTGAATTAGACGGTTGCTCTTCGTTTTCATCGTGGCGTCTCTTCAGTGATATTCCACTAAGGGCGCGAAACAATTGGGCTCTCGTTGTGATGGTGTATGAATTGAGCTCTCTGCGAATTAAGGAGCTCCTTTGGCTAAGGACTGATACGACAAAACCAGTAATGACCTCTTCGATCATCTCCACTTTCGGTATGCACTCAATGAAGTTCCACAAACGCGTAGCTGCTTCAGAAGCGGTCTCTTGGGGTGCAATTTCGAATCTCATTACACTGTCGAAATAATCTTGCATCAACATGGGTTTTCCAAATCGAGCTTGTAGCAATTCCTTGATACGTGGCCATTGAATTTCTGAACTTTTCAATTTAGTCAGACAAGATGCGGCCCGTCCCTTCAATGCGTTTATCAAAGCAAGTAATAACTCGGTCCCGGATAGATTTCGGTTAGTAACTATGATGTCAGTAATCCTACACCATCCTTCAATGTCGGCCTCAGAATCATCGGGATCAAATTTCACCAACAAAGTCGAATTATGTTGTTGCGGAGGTGACTGGATACTGTGAGTAGTTGCATCTAGCAATCTTGTCAAAATCGATTCCATACCGGTGAGCAAATCATGGGTACTCGCATTAAGATTTTTATTCCCTCGATTGGATGCTGTCTCCTGTTGGCTTGACCCTTCGTATCCCACTTCTGATAAAGTCTTTTCAGTAACATCATAATTATCAGTCATCTTCGGGTAGGCGTGGATTATCGGGTAGGAAGACAGTATCACAATAAAAAGAACTGTTACAATAGTCACTTCAACTTATAATGCACAATAGAATATACTTTGGAATTAACACAATATTATTTTACATATTTTAATTTACATGAGACAATTTGACAATTTAAATGTAACGTCCACCGAGCACGTGGTTGCGTGCGCATCTCCTTGCGATACAAAACTCACTGTCGTTTGTCACTCGATGGCCGCCTCCCCAGTCCACGGTGTTCGTTATAGATATTCATGTTTGACAGATCACGTGTTGAGAAGCGAATGCTCCGACATATTTATTTCGGAATAAAATGATACTGTATTTATAATATTTACTATAATTCATTTACATGCGTAATTTAACTTAAGAATATCAAAACAAACAAAAATACAATCTCATTAGTTGTAATGATAACTTTAATAATATATTTTTTTTAATCTTAAGATTTACGACAATTTTGTATTTAATCTGTTACAATTTTAATGGTTGTACTTGTTTTCAGTGAACAAAACGCAGAGGACCAACGGATTATGCCCAGACATATCCGAAACGAAAATTCATGCAGTATTTAGTTTAGGTGTTATTTGATGTTAGAAACTTTTTGCATGTCTAATACTCGGTTTCAAAGATGTATACATGTTGTGTATTGTGTGTGTTAAGAGCATTTAGGCATGCTTTTATTAGAGTTTAACTCAACAGTAGACATGAATGTTTCTTTTTAATTTGACAAATAAATCGAATTCTTCCGAAATTCAAATAAATTGCATATGAATAAACATATAGGCAAATTGTTATAAATACAACTTATAATTATTGAACAAAAATAAAGGGTCAAAAGACAATCTTTTTTAGATTCTACTTTTTTTAAATGAATAAATTTGTCTACTGCTATATGAATTGTCTTGTAAAGTGTTCCAAATCTATGTCATGTAACAACTGTCAAAAGTAGTTTCACTCTCTCTACGACGAGAAGTTGGAATAAGACAAATATATAAAGAATTTATACAACTGTAATCTAATATTATCTGTAATAATAAAACTGTTGTAAACTTTTTTTTAAAATCATTTTATAAAAAAAAATGCTTTTTTCTGATAAGTTTTCTACTTAGGTATTATGAAAAAGTAAATCTTATATTTTTTTAAATATTTGTTTCTTTGTATCAAAATCCTATCAAAGACAATATTTCTTAAAATCTAAGGCTAGTAGCTTTTTTATGTAGTTATATTATATACGTTGTTTGTATGCGTGTAGGCGTTAAAACTTTGAGCAAAATAAAAATATTTAAAAAAAAACGATATGCACAAATCGTTTATAATTATTTTTTTTGACAAATAGGCTGTGTTTTAGTGGTCAATGGTCATTTCCAAAGAAATTTCAATTATCGTGTATTAACAACATATTTTGTTATTTATTTCTTAAGTAGCTATATTTTCGTAGTTATCATTGTTTTTGCTTTTTTTGTATATAAAAAAAAATCATACTCGAACATTCCAATTTTAACTGCCAATATTCGAATTATAGAGTGTAATCTCTTTCGTTTTTATGGTTTAAAATACAACTCGCTAAAGCTGTAAATAATTGTAACTAGATTATTTAAAAAAAAATCCACAACACGAATGTAGTCGTGTATTGCATTTATTTGCTCATTTTAAAATAATGTATTGTATAACGTCATATTATATATTTTTTAATATAATGTTACGTGACAACAAATAAATTATTATAGGAATGTCTAAAGAAACCGTTGTGTGTCGTTGTTTCTGTTACGCTCTGCGTTATATTACAGACGCAATATGACAATAATAAATTATTCAATAAAACTTTTTTGTTTTTTTTACTTCTTGTTAGTTTTATCCTATTTCTAATATGTTTATTTAATATTATCTCAGTATATATAAGTTTTTACATGCAAAATTACTTTAGAAACATACAATTCACATATCAATTTATACAATCGTTTTCAATTGTATCTCTACATTACTTTTAAAGAATTAGTAATAATAGAAATAAATAAGCCAAGCCAACCTCTACTTTCGCAGGGGCATAGCTATGGCCATATCATTCGTATCAAAGATACATGGTACGAGGTATCTCATAACTAGTGAGAAGGTCTCGCCAAACGCGGGTGCCTCCAATCTTGATTATGAAGCGAGAAGTGAGACATGTACTTGGAGACCACAAACAGTGAAAGGTTTCACCGAACGATATCACGTTGTCAGGTCTTCGTCCGAAAAAATGTATAAAAAATCACAAATTGTCAAAATGGGTTACTTTAGTTAGAAGGTATAGTTAACCTGAAATTTTAAAAAAAATATGCGCTTACTAATTTTGATTTATTACTAACATAATAGATTAAAAATAGCGCCTTGAAATGTGTTTGTCTATATTCTTTTCTCCAATTCTATTTACTCTATCGAGTATTAGCGCATTCCTTCAAACACCACAAATACGACTTGAAACCACAGTTATATACACAGGTCTATCAACGACAGTAGTGAAGGTACGTCGGATTAATGGTTGCGCTGTACTGTTCAATTTACGGCTGCCAGAGGCATGGCGATAGATGGGTGTGCTGTGCAACGAAGACAGAATAGCATTGTGACTCTTTTTCTATCACACGTAACGCATGAGTACTAAACCCTCAACACATTACTCGAATTTATTTCGTATTTCATAAAAACCATTAAATTAATAGATGATGAAAATAAAGTTCAAGGGTCGTATTGCTTTATTCATATGTGTTTATTTTATAATAAGCACTCGCGTGTCACTCATTCGGCGTGCGCAGTGTGCACTGCGCACCGCACCCACCGATAAAAACGACGTACAGCGGCGTTGACACGAAATAAAAGTTATGACACGATCGTACCAATCACTCACCACTGAAATTGGGCTCCGTTGAAGACCTGTATGCAAGACCGTGCATTAAACTTCCAGCAGCTTTATTTAAATTACATGCATTTTGAGGGTCACTTTTTATTCACAAAGATACTTCTTCTTACTTGTCACTCCATAGTTGTCATTCCATGATTTTGACTTTCGAGTTTCGACGTTGACATTTGTTATTGCCAATTGTCGCATGTGTTGCTGGTTGTGAGCTGTGAGTGAAGCTGTTTATTTTTATCAAAAAAAAAAATCAATTATTTTATAAAAAATAATGGTGAAATTTGGAAAAAGTAAGCTAAAAGTCCTTAATAAACTTGCTAAAAAGCAAAATAGCAGCTCAAGTAATGCAACAAACAAGGTATTAAAGAAGAAACTTAACGCAGAAAAAAGGGTAACATTCCAGAAGGAAGTGCTTTTAAAAGAAACAGCAAAAAGTGAATCTCTTGTCCAAAATATATCGAAGACTGATATTGTTTTAAAAAATCTATTTAAAGAAGAGAAATCAAAGAAAAAGCCCGTGGAAACTCAAATAAAAAAACAGAAGTTAAAACCAGTGGAGAAAAAAAAGAGAAGACAGAAGACTCAAATCAATGACACTAAATTACTATTAAACTTGATGAAAAAGAGTTGACCGTGTTTAAAAATAATTTATATTATTTAAAAATAGTGAAATAAATATTTAGAAAGGTACATATTCAATTTATTTTTACTTATTTAACTCCTCCGTTTTTTTATTCATCGAATATCATTTAAATAAATACCGATTTTTCGAAATACTCATTGCATTATTCTAACAGTACACGACTATGACTGATTTCTATTAAATTAGGTAGGCAGTCTTGCAAATAAGTCACCAGATAGTGAATGGTCACCGATTAGTTCCCAAGGTTGGTGGCGCATTGGCGATGTAAGCGATGGTTAATATATATTACAATGCCGTTGTCTGGCCATTGGTGACCACTTACCATCAGGTGGCCCATATGGTCGTCCACATTCATATGTATTAAAATATATATATACATAACAATTAACATGTTATAAAAACTGTAGAGCAACACAGATAGAAGCACCTGCGTATTAGCACAAAGGCTGTACTGCATTTAACTCTTGCATGTGAAGTTTATATATATGTTATTATTTAATTTGCAATATGTGCCAAACCTTGCAAACTGAATTAGATACATCCACTACTATTAGACCAGTGCCGGTTAGCTTAGAAAATAGTAAAATAATAATAAAATAAATTTTGAGGTTAAATGAAAAAAGTGTAAATACAAAAGTTGTTATCTTTTTATTATCTACAACTTTGCCATTTAACTTTTTTCCATAGGACTTGTAGTTTTGCTGAAAATCGAGATGAACCGTTTTACACCCTTAAACCCCCTCCCCCACCCACTTCCCGACCTCAGGTCACCCGTAATTTATTTTTGTTATATTCTCTTCCTTTTTCAATGGCTTTCATTCTACTATAATTTTTTGACGTGACAACGTCTTATAAATTGGTTTGCCGGGTGACACTTCAAGAAACTGCGTTACGCTCCGCTCACGTTATGCGCTCACAATGAGAGCGAGTGAGAGGCACGCGTCCCTTCCACTCGGGCATGGTTAGCCCGCCTAAGAGCGAGAGAGACAGACATAAAAAGTGAAAGGCACGCGTCTTCTTCCTACTATACGAATGAATATTCACATTAAAATTATTTTACCACTCAAAGTCGTTGTCACGTAAAACTTTCGCCCGTATACCGACTTTACAGGCAACCAATTTTTTTTTGTTTAAAAAATTATCGGCACTGGTCTATATGTATAGAATTAAAATTTATATGTTGGTTCAGTTCTAATGACTATTTTTATGTACAGTAAGCATCCAACACACAGAGTTAACTCAAAGGAACTTCTTAACAATCAATAGCTTAGATATAAATTTTGATAAGAGAATTAAATAGTTTTAAAAATTACTATTTATTTATTAAATTACATAACTGGGATAGAGGTAATAAAAATAATACAACATTTCCTGTACTCACAGTTTATTGTTATAAGATAGAGAAGATACAATAAAGAACATGAGAAAGACTTATAAAGAGTAATATTTAATTGTTACAATTGAAACTTCTACTTTTATTTTATGTTGCTACTACATTTATGTATTTAATTTCCGACTATATTGTTTTAAATATTGGAAGTTGAGTTTGTTTTCACAAATAAATCTATTAAATAATTTGGTACAGTTGTTCTTTAATACTTAAACTGTTGTCAGTTCAGTCTTATTGAAAAAATGTAAGAATAATATTAATTTATTAACAAAAAATAAGATTTGAAAGATGAATCAGAAATGTCTAAAACATACTTGTCTGTTGATTTAATCTTGTTTTACTGCACATGGGTCACTGGCCACAACCACAAAACGCGACCACTGGCATATTTCCTGTAGTTTTCATACATTTTATTTGTGGAGAGTGACCGCCACCGGCGTCAACCGTATGCGGCGAGTCTATATAAATAAGAGTTTTGTGGTTGTGGCCCGTGTGAGGCAACCCTAACAGCCTACTTGAATAATTATCAGTATGATTTTTTTAATAAATCACTATTTATATTCAATTTCAGTCATATGCAATATAGCCTTTGTTTTAATGATAATAATAGCCTTATCAACATTTTTTTACTGACTGTTTAGTTTTTAAACATGTGTAATTGTGTATACATCATGAAATTGTGTCAGAAAAATTTCAAGATGCATTAATTACGACTTATCAAAATTCAATAATTTAAAATTCATTCACATTCCTGCATTTTTCTAAGCCTAACATTATCCTTAAAAGGATGATATTTTTATGACACAATATTTTTGTGCACATTTTAAAACTTATTAATTAATTATAAATAAAATTATCATTTACCTTTGATATATTAAATATGTTTTACATTATGTACTTACATGACACAAACTCATAGCCATGTTGGAAATAATTTAATTATACATATTAAATATAAATGGTTATGAGATTTTTTTTATTTATAAAAATAATTTTATAATAACCAATAAAAGCTGAGCTACAAAACAATGTAGGAAAAATAAATTAGGAATTTGACATCTCTTACACAGCATATTAATGGTTAACATACTAGGAGATTGACTTATAATAAAATCGAAAGAAATAAACTAATAACAAAAATTAGGAATGAATCGATTTTGATGATGATGATGATATTCAATCCAGATTCATCATTACTTTTATGCAAATTCTATTACGACATCTCATCACCCACAATTATAAAAAAGTATTACTGTTTTGTAAATTTATAAGTAAAAAAAAAAAAACTCACAATGTGTATAAAGTATAATATAATTGCATACCACAATCAATCAATTAGGTATCATTATTATCTGTGTGAATAATTCTACATTATCTGTAGTCCACAACTAACTTGTACAATAATATACATATATAGTATTCTTCCAAATTGCCCTTTCCAATTTTAAACATATTAATGTCAGACGATGCATTGTTTATTGTTTAGATTTCATATAATAACTGACAAACATTTTGCCAATTGATGTTAAGTACACAGTTCAGGACACCAAGGACAGGGTAACATGGCGTTAGGTTGACCCTTTCCTTTCGACTGATTGTCAAAATATTTGCCACAATACCTAAGCTTTGTTAGGACTAAAAACTTGCATACTTTTCAATCTCACACATTAGAATGGGACAGCAATCCTGACAAATCAGTTTAGTTTAGAGATTCGTAAAACATAATCCATACTCACACTAAATTTGTTACGGATATAATGTACCTACACAAATATTTATCATGCAAAAAGACTAATTATATAATTGCAAGCACTATATACTATACTCCTTACATAACACTACTTTTAATATACCTGCATGCTATGTTTTTCCAGTTGTCCTATCCTAATTCCTAAACAAATTCTACCTTAACCTTTAACCTTAATAAAAACTCCAATAGCTCTTGCGATGCGAGTTCGTCCAGCTAAGAGAAATCTTGCAGTAGATTTTAATATTGAAATAGAAATAGTGACATCCATTATCCAAAATAGAAAAGTAAAATCACTAAGTACCATACTGACCCAAGTCATACTAACAGAAGTTATATTATGGTTATACACCAATTTCAAACAAAGCAGACAGAATCTTGTGTAATTAAAACTGCCATAGAATTGTTTAGAAACGAAAGAATCAGTTTACAATATCTTCTATGTTAACCTCTTATTTTATCCCTACATGGTAATACATCATAGTACAAGTCTAAGGTTATTGACTTTAAATATTTTATAAGATTGAATAAAAGACACTAATTATCTATTTTTAATATATGAAGCTACTACACATAGAGAATCGTTTTCCTATTACTAAACTCCAGATTTCTGTAATGTTGATCAAAGACAGATGAACTCGATCCATATAGATTTTAAGGTGAATGGTCACTGGCTTGTTGCAGGCCGATAAGGCTATAACCAATGCCCGTCCAATGAGTTGTGTTTATAACAAATCTGATTTTGATCACCATCTTAGAAACTGGCAGTCATTCCAGATCAACTATTTAACTAAATGTAATGAGAAGAATGAATTTGTTCTACTTTTCTAACATAGACAAGATAATTATCGCTGTCTCTATTTAAATAAAATATTAAGATACCTATGTACTTATTCAACCTAAGGTTGCATAATGTAATCATAATAAATAGTTTCACTACAATTATGTAGTCAATATCGCGGTCGAAGAAGACTTGGACGCAATATCTACACCCTTAGTTCAGTGCACTGCAAGAACTCAAAAATTACAAAAAACATTGAAAGATTTTTATAAAACTTCATCTCAATCAGTCTTATGTATACAAACTACATATATTTTGTAGATTATGTAACATATTAGTATTGTATATAGTATGTTACAATTATAACTTAAACTGTGTAAAGTACTTTTTACTTATTAAGAATTGTAAGTGTAACATACATACATGTCAAAATACTATTTTATTTGTATTTTTTTTTGTAATTAATGAGTTCTTGTAATAAACTAATGACTTTAACACAGAGTAATATTATACTAATGTTATGTTGACTTTTCGATATGATAATCACCATTTAGCATGTACTGCACGATTTTTCATATCTTTATTGGTTGTATAACCTTTTATAGTTCATTGAAATATCGCCAGAGATAACTAGACTGTACCCCTATATTATTATGATTCATAAATTTAAAATGTATGGAAGGGATATTATGATCATTGTGTAAAATGAACATACAATGAATACGTTTAGTAACGACGGCGTCCTCGGCCGCGTCCCGGTGAAGACTTCGCTTGAGCTACAGTTGTAGTTGTAGGAATCGCTTTTACTTCATCGGGCTCAGCAGCTTTTGGTTCTTCTACGACATGTGATTCTTCTTTTTCTGGTGTTTGTTCTAAAA
Organism: Nymphalis c-album; assembly: GCA_963151315.1. Lineage (NCBI taxonomy): Eukaryota > Metazoa > Arthropoda > Insecta > Lepidoptera > Nymphalidae > Nymphalis > Nymphalis c-album. The sequence continues at coordinate 7,804,252 of OY720609.1, forward strand.
ATTTAAATAATTATATTTGAATTCGAATAAAAGCAAAATTTGAAAGTTTTGTAAAAATAAGATATATATTTGTTATGTATTTGCTGAAATATTTAATGAATTATATTTTATACAACTAAAAGATTATAAATTAGTTTATGATATAGTAAACAATAAGATAGCTTTTGTAAAAATCACATCTGCATTGAATGGTGGCAAGGATGAAAGCAGAAGTTCAAATCCCTGATTTTTTTTCAAAATTAAAAACACCGAACATTTTCACTGCGTGTAACTTTCATATAACGTCGTAATTGGCCAAATACGTCTCACACACAAGAGATGTGAAAGCCATTATAGGAAAAAAAAAAAAAAAAAAAAAAAAAAAAAAAAAAGCAGAAGTTCTTCTAACAATATAATACTTTAGTTACTCAAACCATTTAGTTTCATTTTGTCAAATCTGTTTTGAGTGATCACTCATCAGATATTCTACTGCCAAGCAGCAATACTTGCTATTGCTGTGTTTCGGTTTGAAGGGTGAGTGAGCCAGTGTTATTACAGGCACAACGGTCATAACATCTTAGTTCCCAAGGTTGGTGGCACATTGGCTATGTAAGCGATGGTTAACATTTCTTACAATGCTGATATTTATTGGCGTTGGTGACTACTTACCATCAGGTGGACCATATGCTCGTCCGCCTAGCTATCTTTTAAAAAAAATACAATGTAACTTACTTTCTTCTCCTCGTTTGTTCTCATCATAAAGTATCTCATCTACAGACTGCTCCCAGTCTTCGAGTTCATCAGCAGCGGGCAGATCTCCATCTTCATTGAATAAATTAGCTTCCTCATCTGGTTCCATTTCGGCTGGTTCTTCTGCTTAATGTTTAAATTTGTTGTTATAAATTTATCAATTTTTTAAATATTGTACCTACATAAAACTTGTTTATACACTAACAAACTCCTTATTAGGAATGTGTGGTTGTATTACTCATACTCAATGTTATCACTATTCATGTCTTGCACTTGATTGACTTATATAAACTTTATATATTGTTTCAAGAGTGAGGTATATAAATTGGGTTTTATATATACAAAGCTGCAAAATTCAAAGTTTTTGAAAGTTTACATATTGACAATATACATCATCAATTTTAGAAGTGTACATAATATAACCTTACTTAAGGTCATACAAGGATATTCTATACTTGTGGCACAAGAAACTCGCTGCTAATGTATTGCCAGAAAACCAATAGCTTTTTCTAGGTCCACCCCCCTTAAAGGTGTAATCCTAATAGTTATATTAAATTATAACTTACTTTTAACGGTACTTTCGTGGCCATTCTGTTCTTTTTGTTCCTCCTCTTCGTCATTACGGGTTGTCTTGCGTCTTTTCCATGTACCAGAATCGTCATTATGCAGTGGCCGCTTGCTACTCTCTGGGGTCGGGTGTATAGACTAAAGAAATTTAATATTTTAGATATATTTCTAACATTATCGAGTACATTTTAAATAGTTCTATAATGACGAATGACGGAATATAGTAAAGAAGAGTGCTAGCAAGTTACCTGGTTGCCGCTCTTGTCGCCCAGAAGGCGCACGAAAAGCTGGTGGTGGCGCCACGTGCGCAAGTGCACCTCAGCCGTCTCTTCGGTGTCCAGCAGTTTACGGCACAGCGTGCACTGCACGCAGCTAAAAGGTGACAGGAACGAGCGCCCCACGCCACGCTCCGTGCTACCGACAGGACACGGGAGGCACCGTTTTATATATTCTTACAATTATTCCAATTCCTATACCATTTAAAAGGTTATCAACCAAACAATATTTTACAATATTATAAACCATATATTACTAACCTGTAAACAGGTAACATTTCAGCGGTCATGTTGGTAATATCATCTCCCTCTTTGAAGTCCAAGATTGTGGTCTCATTATCAACACTCTCCTTTTTTACTTGTGGCTCCTGCTTCCCTTCACCATCTTCTTGTTCCTTCTTAATTTCGGCTTCACCTTCCTCCTATTTTGAAAGATTTTATTAACTGTTTACTCACGGCTCATATAAATATTTAGTCTAAAGATTTACATGTGTTTGATATAGATTTTAAGTATGGCAAGTATCAATGTTTTTACATGCACCATTTGCAGGAAATAAAACATTGTAAGGAATCTTGTATGAGCTGTATGAAGTAATGCCACATTCCAGCTAGGCACAGACAAGCACCTTACAATAAGAGGACATTAACAGATTGAAATTTACCTTCTTAATCTCAACTTCTTTCCCTGTCTCGTCCTTGTCGCGATCCTGTCGCTCCCCACGCTTCCAACGTTGCCTGTCATCACGGAGGTACATCTGTTCCATATTCAAGGTCGATATTATCATCACTGTAAAAAAAAAACCAAAGATAAAAAATTATATTTAATTTTTGCATATTTTTATATATGTTGAGACTCTAGCCTATAAACTCACATTCGACATTACGTGTCATCAATAAGTATTAACTCAAAAATGAGGCAAATGTTTTGAAATAACAGATGGACACTTATATTTCATTCAAATTGATAGATAAACAAAAAGGCTTCATATTTGGCTCTTATGACAGCAGCGGTTGGAATAAATAAAATCATTTATGAGCATTAAGAGCATAAAAGTACCTTCCGGTTTCGGCTTAGAGATCACATCCTGCTTATCCTGCATATTCTTTAAATGTTCAGCACTGAGACGATGTTCGTCTAGCTCAATCCTGGTGGGCATCTCCTTGTGGCACGAGGTGCACGTGGGGTGCAGATACTTCTTGAGCTTGCGATGGCCGACCGTGGTGCGGTGGATGGCGCCGTCGGCCGCGTAGATGTCGCACATGGCGCAGTAGAAGTCGCGAGCCGGCTGCTGTCCCGTTTTACGTGTGCGTTTCATTTCTCGGATCTGTAAATATGAGTAGGAACATTTATTATAAATAAACATTCACTAGCAGATGAAAATCTATTAAAATCTTAACCATCATTTTTACTTTATTCATTTTCTTACATTTATTCCACAAGTTAAAATTACTCATATATTTTTATACATTAAAGGTGAACAAGAAAACAGGTCACCTGATGGTAAATAGTTACCACCTCCCATAGACAGATTACATATTCCATGTGATTTGCTAATAGTTTTGTCATAATTATATCACATCAATTAAATATCAACGGCAGTTATTTGTTGTTGCTTCAATACCTTAGTAAAAATGTATATATAGTAATATAATATTAACTGTTTTAAATATATTGGCTATATTGTGTGGTTTTTATATGCTAAAAAAAAAAATTGTATATGCCTAGAGGTATTGTTCTCTTAATATCTATCAATACAAGAAAATAAATACCACCATATTCATGCCTAGGACTTGAAAAAATGCATTCTTATTAAAGAACTTGCGTTTTGGAATTGTAAGCATGTTTTTTTTATAGGGGCCACACGGGTTAAAATTAATTATCAAGTTTTTTAATATAAAACTGACCTTAAACTCCTGTCTCATAGTATCAGCAGTTAGAGCATAACTTTCTGCAGTTTTTTGCATCATAATAGCATGGGCTCGGCCATTCAGATGATTTTCAAACGACCTCCCATCCCACATACTTTTGTTACAAATGTGACACTTCAAGAGTTGGGGGTTGATGTCATCGTAACGAGTCCTTGGAACATCTCTCTTTTCCTCTTCTGACTTCTCTGGCTTGTCAGAATCATTGTTTTCCTCACTACAGATTACTTATTTAATTAGTATTGATGATTTTCATATGTGTGTATACATTATATTATTACTTATTAGTATATATACATAATAAACAAAAAAAGTTTAAAAGCTGTAAATAAAAAATTAAACGCCTATATTTTGCATAAGATAGCAGAAGAACAGTTTAAAATCAAATAGAAAATGTATATAATTGATTTTAATCATTAGAGATACAAAAAAATAAACCAAACAATTCTAAGAATCAGAATAATATTTTTATACAATTTTGTATAGATGAAGCTTTAGACATTTTGTTAATTAGATATTTATAAAACAATTTCAACAGAACTTAACATAAACAGACAGGCTGTCTATGATGAAGACGACCATGACAGATTTTCACCAATACACTTTTGATTTATGTACGAATGACACATCCCCCGGAATGAGGTTGGAAATTACTATGCCAATGCGGCTAGAGTTGCCGGTGAACGTAAGTTTTGCTGAAATAGCTAATTTATAGGATAACCGTGGAATGGAAAAACGGTGACAGCACCGGAAGGAAACATCTGGGATTCCTTACCTGTCCTTAACAGGCTTAGCCTTTGAATCGGCTTCCTTTTTCGGGGAGTTCTTGTTTTGTTGTCTTGGCCCATCATTGGGCCTGAACGGCTTACGATTGTTGATACGCTCACCAGCACGATTGTAATTTCCCGTACGCCGGAAATTACCTTGATTGCCCATCTAGAGGGAATTGATATAGCGATGTTAGTATGAAGCTGCTAACCACAGTAGGCCTTACGAGGATAGGCTAAAATATGATAATTGCACACAGAAATCCACATATAAGTCAATAGTTCACATTCTTGTTCAAAACCTGTAACTAGCACATTCAAAAGTCACCATTATACAAATCTTATTTTCAATAAATGACATGTTATGCTATTAAAAAAGTACCAAATTATTAATGGTTAAAATAAAGGTTAAACCTTTTCGTGTTATATTTTTATAGCAATTTAATGATGAAATTGTAAATATTAAAGATCACAAACTAATATTATTATTTGTAAATACAACAACAAAGTGATTATTTTAATTGAATTATGTACTTACCCTGTTAGGTCCATAGCTTCGGTCGTAACGATTCATATTAGGGCCAAAATCACGGCGCATAGGCATGTCAAGTAAGGATGGCACCGGATTTTGACGCGGTTGAAGAAGGTTGATAATGTTGCTGGCAAGAGCTAGAGTAGCTTCAGTGGGGCCACCGCCCAATGGCAGTAGGTTCGGCAGATCGCCACCCGGACCGCCACCTTGCCAAGGTGATACACCACTACGAAAATTCTTCGATCGATCGTTGCGTCCATAATCCATGCGCCTACCACCTCCTTGAGGGCGACGGTTCGCCATTTTTTCTACAAAACGATTGGGATGATATAACGGAGAAAAATATTTAATTTCTACCTTAAAGACTTTTCAATAACATTGCATGGGATATAAATTATTGATTTTTATTTTGATATAATAAAGGAAATAAATAATTTAATTATTTTGAAACTATAGATTTATATGAACAATTCATATTTATTAACTTCCAAAGTAGATAAAAAGAAATAATTAAAGAAAATTTCAAAGTTTTGTTATTTCATTTCACAAATGATTATTACGTCAATAATCGATTTAAAAAAAGTAACTTAATAAGTTGAAGGAATATTATTATAGCAAGGACAATGATAATATAATAATTATTGAAATCTACTATAAAGTGTACATTTACTATTAAATAGGGTTTATAATGCTTACGTAGCCCGGTCAAAAGCCTCATAATAAGGAAAAGATATTACTCACCACACAAAGTGTCTGCAGTTAGTGAATGTTCTTAAAACAATATAAACTTATAAATTCTTCAGCAGTTTTGCACAAACTTAGAGGTTCTATATAGTGGAAATAGCAAATGTATTGCAAATAACAAACGCGACTCCGACTCAGCGAAAATATAAAATGGCCGATTACAATTTTGCTTCGACAAGCGAAGCGACAGCCACCGGGCGGCGTCCTCGTTTTACAATTTACATAGATTAAAAATGACAACGAATTTACCATGAATCTACAAGATCGAAATGCACTTTAAATTCAAATAATTATTATACTTATGAATTTGTATAAAATGTAATCAACATAATGTATTTTTTTTATGCATTATTGATTTTAAGCTGCTTTAGGTTGCAAATTCCGATATCCTGAGGTCTAGCATGTGTTAAAGCATAAGGATTAATATGGGTAAAGCATAAGGAATGAATAAAATGTTGTTGCACTTAATTATGCCATGTCATGTTACAATAATTTTTATGTTTGACTATGAAACTACTAGTATAGTTTTTTTTTGCCTTGATTAATAGTACAATAGCACGTCGTAACGTGATAACTATCATTTTAATAAAAAGGTGAAATGAAATGGAAACAAAATACATAATATTCTTTTGGTTATACTCTTAAATATCGATCATAAAATTTATTTATTTTTTAAATAAATGTACATTTTATGTTTCTTTTTATAACTGAGAAATATTATGAGGGGACCTCTTAATAAAAATAACCATTTTAGTTTACAATATTATAGCGATATTACTTTGATATGGGTAAAATTAACACATTATTTGGCAACAATCTTTGGATTCTGATTATATTATTAACTCAGCTGGTTAACTCATCGTCAGTTTAGCTTATGTCAGTTTGAGCTCCTATGAGTAATGGAGATGTATGTACACAATAGTCATTGATTTCATTCATATACCAAATAATACGAATATCTGATACTATCATTTTGTGTACAATATTAATTATAAAATTGTAGAAAAATGTCACAAGGCAAAATTGTGTTGATGGCTTGCGGTAGTTTTAGCCCTCCGACATATATGCATTTACGAATGTTCGGTAAGTTATTGAAATATCAATTGAGGTGCTTATTTAGATTCTGTGTGAAACAAATAGTTTTATCATTTCTATAATTATTTAAATAACGACATCGTCCAATGTTAATTTACATAGGTTTTCTCTGTTTTATTCTGTATATATTTCTAGCTTATTCTCGAAATTGGATCTGTTTCGTCTCCTTCCAAAATTTTATTTAATAGATAATTATTTATCGACAGCATTATATACACATATTTTTGTTATGGTTATCTGTATGTTATTATTGACATGATTTATATTAGAATTTTATTATATAGTTTATTTACATATTATAACATAAACCGTCTGGAAAAAGTAATTTATATAGAACAAATCATTTTTGTTATATAGCTGCTTGATATTAATTCAGAATGAAAAAAAAACCTAATGATATTACATTCATTTTTCATTTAAATCATTAACATACTCAATTTTTGTTTAATAATAATTGAATAAATGAATGAAACAAGTCAATCAAATAACTATTATGAGTTATTATTTACAGAAATAGCCAGGGATTACATGCATTCCCTGGGCTTGGGGACAGTTGTAGGTGGTATTATGTCGCCAGTTCATGATGCTTATGGAAAGAAAGATCTTGTTGCTTCACATCATAGGTGAGACTTCAAACAGATTATAGACTCCTGTCTAATAAATTCAGTAGAAATATTTTTTAAATAAAAGCTAGTAAACATCTCAATGCTGGGCAAAGGCCCCTTGAAGTGAGTGCTTGGAGCTTATCTCTCCATACTCCAATGCAGTTCTATAAAATCTGGCTTCTTATGTTGGGAAAATTTAATAGCCTGGTGAACGAAAATCGGTGGTATTAAAGTCGTCTCTATGAAAGCACATAAATCTGTTGGTCATGCATTTGTTCTCTCTCTGTGATTGACTATGAGATTGAGAGAATAGAGAGAGACTGATTTACTAATGTAACTGAGCAGATGAGTCATGTTGTTTTCGTTGAACTAACAGTATTTACAAATTATGGAATATTTATATAAACAGTTTATTAATTCTAATATTTCATTGTTAATAGGATATCAATGCTCAAGTTAGCCTTGAGATCCTCGGGTTGGATCAAAATCTCTGAGTGGGAAACGCAACAGTCCGGATGGACAAGAACTAAATTGTCATTACAATACCACCAGGTAAAAATTTAAATTATATCATTATTTTACTACTGTATAATTTCATATCTTTCGCCTGTCCGTCTGTCCGAATAATAATGTTATTGACTAGCTTATTAGAGAAGAGAAATAATCTTGGTGGTAGGATGTTATGCAGAACTGTCTTGGTTTGTACCACCAATTAATCAGATATTCTACAACCTCGTCGCACTAAATAAATAAAATATCATCAATATTTTATATACGTATGTACTATAATGGTGCCTTAGTGTGTGTGATCATGCATATGGCTGTGTATTTGTTTTTATTTTTAGTTATCTGAGATAGAATGATTACATTGTTTGTTTTTAATTTAACACTTTGAATATTTATCAGCATGTGGTAGAACTAATCACGTAATGTTACATTCAAGGTGATTCAAGGTGATGATATTTTATTTATTTTGACGAGCCGGTTGGCGTGGTTGGTAAGATACACGCCTTTCACGCCGCAGGTCGTGGGTTCGATTCCCACCCAGGACAAACATTTCTGTGCATGAACATGTTTGTTTGTCCTAAGTCTGGGTTTAATTATCTATATAAGTATGTATTTACAAAATAAAAGTAGTATATGTAGTATCAGTTGTCTGGCACCAATGTTATCATGCTTTTATAATTATAATTAATCTCATTTGCGGCGGTGAAGGATCGTCTCTACTAAACTGCATTAGAACAGCGTATTGGAAGCTCCAAACCCTCTTCGCAGAGGGAGAGGGGGCCCTCACCAAAGAAGTGATCATTTACATGATCTTATCGTTCTTTACATGAAAACAGTCGGTTTTTGTTATAGGAATAAGTCATAATAAAAATATATAATTTCGTTTGAACCTATAACCTTTCATAATATGATGCCACTATTTCAGATGTTTTGTTAGTAGGTAACTTAAAAGATTATTTTTTTTAAATAATCTCAGCTTCGTTCGGTATATAATAAGAGCACATATAACGTTTGTATTGTAATACATATACCTGTATTGGTTTACGCGGCGCACGCCAGTTTTCGGTATTTTTCCGACATTTTCAACAGTCATCGTCATATTTCTGCCAATTTACATAAAACCTTAATTACTTATTATATATATATCTAAAACTTTCCCATGAATCATTTCATATCATCGGACGGTAGTTTTTTGAGATTATCGCTGTCAAAGAGACATACATACAGGCACAAGGGACATAACATCTTAGTTCCCAAGGTTGGTGGCGCATTGGTTGGTTTATTGAGGAAGGTTCTAGGCTTCTTATATAATTGATAAATGAAATTAGGTTTTTGTTTTAATGCGATTGTGACCTCAGCGATTATATAATAAATGTTGCAGCATAATAGCACAGCGCTGTTGCATTTGTGAGTTGTGATCGATGAATCGCCAAGGACGGGCTCGAAGGCCATTGATATATATAGCCGAGCCAATCGATCTGTTTCTTTTGTAGAACATGAATATAGCCTACGTTTTTACTTGTTTGCGTGACTCATGCGGTTCTGTGCTGAAACAAAATAAGGAAATATTTGTTCTTTTTGTTTCTTATAGTATAGGTAGGCGGACGAGTAAATGGGCCACCTGATGGTAGTTGGTCAGTCATAGACATTACCCCATTATATCCCCATTCCTCTTTGCAAGTTAGTAATTCTACTCTAGCCCTTCATAATAATTCGGTTAAATAATATCATTTTATTAGGATACATACAAAATGGAGGGTTTAAGTCGTAAATAAACAATGCCATGACATGGAAACTGGTTTTTTTTTTATAGGAAGGCGGACGAGCATATGGGCCACCTGATGGTAAGTGGTCACCAACGCCCAATAACAATGGCATTGTAAGAAATGTTAACCATCGCTTACATCGCCAATGCGCCATCAACCTTGGGAACTAAGATTTTATGTCCCTGTAATTACACTGGCTCACTCACCCTTATAATCGGAACACAGCGATACAAAGTACTGCTGTTTTGCGGCAGAATATCTGATGAGTGGGTGGTACCTACCCAGACGAGCTTGCACAAAGCTCTACCACCAAGTGTTTCAATTTTTGGATTTGGATTTGTAACAGTTCGAAAAATGTCCTAAATCTTACAAAATTTATATTTATTAAAAAATTACTTCTGGAATCTTGCATGTTCTGGCACCTTGCCCGTTTTGGTATCGTAGAGTGACGTTGTTATCTTATGCTTCTACTAATAATATTATAAAGAGATAAGATTTTTTCTTTGTTTGTAATCGATAAACTGAAAAACTACCTGACCAATTTTAGAAATGATTTCACCTACAGATATCTTCGTTATCAGAGAGTAACAGAGGCTGTATTTATTTTTAAATAAAAGTAAAATTAAAATTTTTTAAAACACCGACACAACTTATACTCACTTAGCGGTCCCCCGACGCGACAACCGACGCTTTGAAAATAAAAATAATTGAACTTACATAATATATGTGACGATAATAATTATAACAGGTTTAAAATATTATTTGTTAGTTTTTAGATTTTATTTTTTGGTCGGGGAGTTTTTAAATTTTTATTTTTACTTTTATTTTGTCATTTTTAAAGGTTTATTAAATAAATATTACTGTACCACGGGATAAAATTATCTATGACACAAAAAAAACTAAACGAAAATCGGTTCATGCGCTTGGGAGCTACGATACCACAGACATATATACAGACAGACTCTTATAAGTCTCCATTTTATAGCGTCGTAGCGGTTAAAAAATTAGAGGTCCCTATAAAAGCAACAATATAGCCCAAGGATTAAAAAAATCCTATGAAGATCTACTAAGATAGATACAAGAACAGAAATTTGCGCGGGCTCCATTCAAGTGATTCATATCAAACAATCTTCGTTTCAGGACACAATAAACTGTCACATGTCACCGCTTAATATCGACACGGATTCTCCAGCTTGGCTGCCGGACGATTTTTTGAACGTCAATATTGACGGGCAAAATAATTTGTACCAGAATTTGAATGGTAACGTAGGCGATGGGGTCACTGTTAAGTTGCTCTGTGGTGCCGACCTGCTGGAGTCCTTCGCTAAACCTGGACTGTGGTCGGATGAAGATGTAAGTGAAATGAACATTACAAATTGCTTCATCCAATGTTTGTTTTTTATTCTATAGGAAGGCGGACGAGCATTTGGTAACGAACGTACAGACATTGGCATTGTAAGAAATGTTAAACATCGCTTACATTGCCAATGCGCCACCAAACTTGGGAACTAAGGTCTAATGGCCCTTGTGCTTGTTACACTGGCTCACTCACCCTTCAAACCGGAACACAACAGTACCGAGTATTGCTGTTTTGCGGTAGAATATCTGATGAGTGGGTGATACCTACCCAGAGGAGCCTGCACAAAGTTCTATCACCAAGTAAAATCAGTAAATTGTTATCATCAGAAGCAATACATGTACAAAAAGAGTGATATAGCTCAGAGATTAGGTTTCAAGTCCGCTATGATGTCACATGTTTGTCTGTTTGTCAGTTATTAAATGATTTGCACGATGTCCTGATAAGTTTTGCATGTTTTGTAAGGAATTCTGCAACATGTAATCTTTCTGTCAAATGTCAGCACGACACGACAACTCGGATCTTCCTTTCAGCAAACTCCTATTTACCAAGTGACATGTATATAAAACATTTCATGTAAATATTGATGTAGACATGTTGGGTGATATTATTCAATGTCTAATAGACGAATAATAATGTAGTGTACATAATTATATTGTGTTTTTTGTTTTTGAGCATTTGTGTTGAATATCTTGATGGATGGCAAGTGGCCAGTGAAGTTGAATAACTTTTTTTTTTTGAAAATAATTTATGTGTAATATTGTGTGATTCCAGTTGGAGACGATAGTCGGTCGTCACGGATTGGTCGTCGTGACGAGAGCCGGGAGTGATCCCGGTCGGTTTATATATGAATCGGATATGCTTTATAAATATAGAGTAAGTTTATATTATATTTAATATAAGTTATGACATTTTGAAATTTATAAAGTTATTTAATTGTCTTTTTTTGTGGTTGGGATAGACTATAGACGTGTTTGTCGGAGCGTTTCGGTAGCATGCGCAAACGATCCTGTGGCGTTCCTCGAAAGACGGAGAGGTTTTTTAGCAGAGATTCCCATGTCTGGGGCGCACTAGGCATCTTAGACGGCGAGTTTCACATTGCACCCCCTCCCCCCCACGTTTCACCGTCAAGTCTTTTCCGTCCACTGCTGGACATAGGTCTCTCTGATGACACGCCAATGAGCTCTATCTTCGTGGGGATGCAAGGCACCTGCACGTGGTGCCGATAAAAAACAAGCTCTGGCGACCAACTAATGCCAGTATAACTATTCCATGAAGGCGTAACTAAATACCGCAGACCAGTGAAGGGCAGCTGGGTCACCAGTGCGACGAGCTACGTTGCGTATGCGATCACCAACCCAACCGCCCCAGCGTGGTGTTTACGGGCAAAAACCATTACCTTACTCATACGAAAGGAAAACGAAAAAAAGGCTATAGTTGTGCATAAATTTGCAAAAACCAAATACCTTACTCAAAATAAAATGTTATATATTTCAGAAGAACGTCACACTTGTGACAAACTACGTAGCAAACGAGGTGAGCTCGACAGTGATCCGCCGCCTGCTGCAGCGCGGCGAGAGCGCCAAGTACCTAACCGACGACGCGGTGCTCGCGTATATCAGGCAGAACAGGCTCTATGGATCCATACCTTGCGTCACGTAAGTCGTCTTTTTTTTTTAATTTTATGACGGTTAATGTTTGGTAACATTGTTAAATTGTTCCAATTTTAAATATTGAAGCAAATAAGAAATTCTGTATTTTGTTTGTTATCCGTGGCGATGATATTATGCGTATTTAAAATCTATATGTCTAGGATGTCTATGTATTATGTGTTTAAGTAAATTTATCAATTTAACAGCAATAACTAACCATGAACTTACCTTCACGCTGCACGGAAACAGTGAGTATAACCTCCTTAACGATATCCTAGCCGACTACGAAAAGTCACCCCAAGACGTCATCATGACGTCACCGGAGGAGACGAGCTTCAAGAACATACTGATATCGATCAGAGACAAGCCGTCGATTGTAGACGAGACGATAACCGTGAAGCGAGCGAAGAAATCCAACTTCCTGATGCCGAATCACACCGACACGATAAGTCCAACGTTGGATCCAAAACCAAAAATGGCGTACATAGATAAAGTACCCTCGACTTACGTACCGGGGAAAGCGGTCAAAATAGTCAGCGACGTTAAACAACACGCGATCAAAGACGAGAAGGTAAGTGCATACAGCTCCCTCGATAGCTACCTGTCGAAGGACGACTACGAGTTGTCGAGGCGGAGGGTTAGCGAGGGGAACATGGAGCCGAAGGCGAACGTCAAGAAACGATGCTCAGCATCAACGATAAGGAAACTGAAACCGGATGAGATCAAGAAGAGCAAGTCAGAGGTAAGTAAGCTGTGTGATAAAGTTAAGAGTATCAAGTTGAAGGATCGCGACAGTAGGAACTACAAGACTCGTAGCTGTAACGATATCGTTAAACTTATCCTGACTAAACATGGGATACATGTTATTAGTGATACTGAGGCGATTGTTTAGTTCACTTCGTTCGTTCATTGTTGTATACGAGGAAACTTATTGGACCCAGTTGTGTACCCGAGTGTACCCCCGATGATAAATCTGAAATAAATCTTCTATAGGTAGGGCTTTTTGCAAGCCCGTTTGGGTTGGTCACCACCCACTGATCAGATATTCTACCGCAAAACAACAGTACCTGGTACTGTTGTGTTCCGATTTGAAGGGTGAGTGAGCCAGTGTAATTACAGGCACAAGGGACATAACATTTTAGTTCCCAAGGTTGGTGGCGCTTTGGTGATGTAAGAGATGGTTAACAACTCTTACAATGCCATTGTCTATGGGCGTTGGCTTTCTTTATTGTATAGATAGGCGGACGAGCGTATGGGCCACCTGATTGTAAGTGGTCACCAACGCCCATAGACAATGGCATTGTAAGAAATGTTAACCATCGCTTTCATCGCCAATGCGCCACCAACCTTGGGAACTAAGATGGTATGTCCCTTGTGCCTGTAATTACACGGGCTCACTCACCCTTCAAACCGGACTACTGTTACCGTTACGTTTACCGTAGTACTGCTGTTTTGCGGCAGAATATCTGATGAGTGGGTAGTAGCTACCCAGACGAGCTTGCAGAAAGCTCTACCACCAAGTAATTGGCTTGTTAGGTTATGAAGACATCGTATATCCAAAAGGCAACAAGTATGTGATTGTCCCACAACTGGGCCAATTATCTTTTCTTGAAGATTAGATCTTTTACCACCGCGTTCCTCAAAAGCATTGCAAGTTACTTTTTTTACCATCTTTACTATGTCTAAAACTTTTTTTAACTATATGGTGATTGTATTTTTACATAACTGGGTCCATTATTCCGTTCATTGTTTTGTGTAAAACTTCTTCCAAACTTTTAATACGATTTCCTAATGTCGTCTCATACAAATATTTTATTTAGAAATATGTATATTCTTCAAAAGTAGACTTAGTAGCTTCTCACCGGTTCTTGATATATATAACCGGTGATAGCTTCGTGTCAAACTGACGAGACTTGTAAATAAATAGAAATGTTCTTGATTTCGAAATTTTTGAATTAGAATTTTGGATATTTGTAGAATTTACATAATTATTAACGAACTTTGTATATCGTATTCCCCCTCTTAAGTAAATATTTTTCTACGATTATTGTCTTCCATTTCTCACTCGAAACGTTTATTAATAATTAATATGTAATTTAAAACAACCTCAACAGTATTTAAAGTGTATATCGCAACGAATGTTAACTTTTTGATAAAACGATAAAATAGTCTATGGTTATTATTTTGTTTATGGTATAGACTATAGAGCTGGGCTGACGTGGATCTGTACAGTGTATTTTTTCAAATATTAGGGTTATTTATACTATGACTTTTTTCTAATTTATATATAAATTCTTATTCTAATAAAATATGTAAGTACATATGTATTATTATAAAAATATCTATTTATCCAAATGAATACGACCTTACCAATAAAAATTGCTTATCATGTTTAGTTAAATAGTGCTGTCTTCTTCTTTCAAATAAGAAATCAATTATGACAGAAAGAGAGAACTATACAGCTGCTAAATAACATTTATATGTAAGGACGTAAGTCATTAATAGCTATTATACTAACCTTGACATTTTGTCTCTAGATGCGCAATGTACTCAGGCTAGGACCTATGCAAGCTCGCCTGATTACGTACCTTTCCTTTATTTCATAGATTGAAGTGACGCATGAATTTATTTAAAAAAAAAACCAACATACACATATATTAACATAAACGAATGGGTTAAAGTATTCTTCCCAATGTTTGAAAACAATGCTCTGTTCAGGTAGAGTAAGAAAGAGATGACTATACATTTGTCAATGCATCTCAGTTAATGAATAAGACTTGCTTTCACATAATTAGTTTTTATAGGTACAAAATATTTATAATAACGAATATTTTAGATTACAGTCGCGCTCATCTTTACTGTACACGCAATTCAATGTGCCGTTAAGTACGATAGTATGAAAACACCCACTCATCAGATATTCTACCGCAAAACAGCAGTACTTGTTATTGCTGTGTTCCGGTTTGAAGGTTGAGTGAGCCATAGACATTGGCGTTGTAAGAGCTGTTAACCATCTCTTACAACGCCAATGTCTATGGGCGTTGGTGACCACTTACTATCAGGTGGCCCATATGCTCGTCCGCCTTCCTATGCAATAAAAAAAAAAAGCGCCATCTAGTGACAATAATCAAAATGAATCGAATTATCGAATTATCAAAAAAATCTCGCACTAGGCACACTGTATAATGTCAAGAGATTAAATGTCACTGCGTTATAATATTGTAGCGTAATCTATTTATATAATACTTTTGTAAAAATATATTTATTCGAAGTATATGTATGTATTTATTAATAGTTATCATATGATTAATACTCAAAGACACTGATTTCTTAATTTTTTCTATATAATAGTTAAATACTTATGTTTATGTATAACTTAATGTACTTATTACTGTAATGTGGCCAGTTTTAATATTATTTTGTATAAATTTTCAATAATTTTGTGTGAATAGAAAGTGCCAAAAAATTGCTTTGACATTAATCGTAATATGATAATTTGTTTACAAAAATTAAAAAAAATATATTTGAATTTCAAATGATATCGATAAGTCGATCTATATAATTATATATTTGTCGATAAAAAATCGACCAATACGATTATTTAAATTTGAAGTGTTCGAAATAATTCTAACGATTATATCTTAGCATGATTAACTAGTACTCGATTCTTGTAGTTTTTTTTCAAGTATACGATGTATTTGTAGGTAATTAAATATATTATCGTAATTTGTCAATTCGAATTTTAATTACAAATTTTAAAACTGGCTGTACTTATGTATACTTTATTAGTAAAATAAATGTATACCCTATCTACCTATAATTATATATGTTATCGAATATAAAGTATTAGAAAATTTTTCAAAAAGAATTTATATCTTTAGACAAATTGAATAGATGTGATTTTATATTCTGTGATATTTTCTTTGTAACATCCCAATGTGTCAAATTGTTAACAGCACAAAATCTTGTAGAAAAAAAAAGTGACAAAAGAATGACAAACGTCGCACAAAATTATGCCAAAAGAGTCTTCTAAGTCTTCGTATTAAAATATAATATTATTAATGTTGTAAAATTTATTCTTCGTTGTTGTGTCATAGATTTTTATAAGTAGAATTAATTGTTGTATCAGTATTTTGAATTTAAAATCGAATGTTGTCAGTGTCTAGACATTGTATTGTTAGTATATTATTTGTTACCTTGATGTAGTAAAGCTTCTATGGAAATAAAAGAAAATGAACTCGCAGCAAGGTATTTTTATTCTGTCCCCCATTTTTTTTTCTATCGAGGCTTTACTTCATTGACGTTGCCAATATTTTTTTTGTGTTATTCTTCTTTTTTTTAAATGTGCGTTGATTGTTGTTGTGAATTTTAATGCCAAAATTAAATTTAAAATAAGTTTAAAAGTTATTTGCAACGTTGATTTACATATTAAAATATTATTCGTTAATTTAGTAGTATATTGCAGATTTACTAATGGATTTGATTGAATTGGGTATGACAAAATACTTATTACACTTTGTTTGACGCATAGAATATCAATTTTATTACTATGAAACGTTTAATAATTCTCGTAATTAAAGTGTATTTAAAATATTTAAAAATAAAACCAATTCAATCGCTCGAGAAATACTGATCATAATAATCAGGAATGCTCAGGATTTTGAGTCTGCAATATACCTATGTATATAAACAGTTAGCTAGTTTACCAATTTGATTGGTGTTCTTCCATTCATTGATGTTTATTTGTCTATGTTTTATTAATGTATAGTAAATAACAAATAAATCTACTTTGGCTTTTGACAGAGTGAATGGTTCGAATGATTACAATTCAACGCTCATCGTTCATGATTCAGGCATTCAATGATATCATAATGAATGATATTATCATTCGACTTGATTATTTTAAAATAATGGAAGGGGTAGAATAGATCAATAAACAACTTTGACTTTGAATTAAGATGACGTAAAATTGTCTATGGTATTCATTGATTTAGAACTTGATTTAGCGTTTGAATGTTAATGGTTTTTGTGCCCTTATATATAGCCACTAGTGAGAAGGCCAGCGACATTCAACTCCGGCCCGCTGGGCTTTTGTGATTGGCTCATTTAATCTTACTTTATTTTGAACTATTTTAAACTTCAAAAACTTTTATTAACAAATAAATAATTTGAATTACACAACTGCTTGTGGTGGACACTTCAAAGTGTGTGAAACGTCTTGAAATGATAAAAAAATAGTTAAAATATACGCGATAAATGACTAACACATATTTGTATATTATAATTATATGTTGGCCCCTATAAAGAAAAGGTTGAATGTCACAGTGTCACTGGACTAGAATGTGGTGGCTGTCAATGTTACAGTCTGTATTATAAATAAATACATATGTATCAATCGTCAATTGTTTCTAGTGCATACTAAAGTAGAGTTATAAGCGAATCGAGAGAAATATGTAAATCTACAGTTGATTTTCCGTACTCCTCTTACCATTGGAATATGCTAATAGTTAATACGGGGGCCAATTCCACGAATGTAAAACGTTTATTAACGTTCTCGATTCGATACCGATCGAGCTTCGACTATCCTTAACCGAACCAGTATAATGTTACTATATACAAAAGTCAAAAGACCATGACATAGTCAAACTTTTGTTAACTTTTGACGTTCCATTAAGGACGAATCGAATTGCAACTGGATCGTTGTATCAGTAGAATAGGGAAAAAGCTAAACGTCAGCGATTATGTTTCGATTTCGATAATTTGATAATTATATTAGTAGAATTGGCCTCCAGGATCCTATTGATTTTGTGTGTCGAATTGTAATCATTGAAGTAACTTAGTAGCTAATACGTTTCTCAAATAGTATTTTTATATATATTGATATAACTATATTCAAACTTTATGACGGCTCTGAACTTCGCGCGAAACAATGCGCAGTACACAGAACTCGGTATTAGCGGTACATGCGACTATACTGTACATGCGCGTTCCCGCACTCGTAGCTAATATCCGACCCGTCTTAAAGTTTGAATCGAGCTGTATATGTGATTGAAGGTAGTCGGGGTTGTAATACAGTGGATTTTCTATTTCTGTGTAGGGAGGCGGTTGCGCGCTGTAGCTGACGTGTTGCGTGCCACGCGGGAATTAAACCGCCAACGCGCGCCATTTTTTATACGTCAACTTGTAATTTATTAAATAATTTTAGTGCGTTCACTTTATGACAAACGAATGTTTGATTTTTGTTGCAAGTTTTTTTTTATAATAATTTAATATTGTCTGTGCTCAGTAATATGATATCCTATTTCTGCTTAATGACTTTGATAAGTCAGGTCAGACATATTATTTTAAACATCCATAACAATATATATATATGAATGTGAGTTATAGATTATATATTGTGTTGAGTGAACGAATCGTTAGGCCGAATTACTTTATATATTAAACTCAGTGTAGATTGTAGAACATGTAGTGTCCGAACGAAACTTCGGCTTTGACCAAAATGTATAGAAGATTTTGCCGAAATTGAACGAATTCCTTAGTTATGAATACTTGGTCTTCGGTTATAAATCGGATCGCGTTCGCATACTAAATTCTAAATTATATGATAAAAGTGCCTTCTATTTTAAGTTTTGTTTTTATAATTGGGATAAATATATATAAAAATTAATAGAGATAAAAGTTTGTAATATCAATTATTTCATACTCTGTGGTTATTAATTTAATACTCTGTGGTTATATAGATAAGGTAATTCGGCTCATCTTTATTGTCCAGTCTATAAGACGTTTACCCGTTTTTTGTTGAAATGTTTATTATTTTTAAATCAAAATATCTGATAACTTATATATGGCATGTACAGTCATCGTCAAGATATCTTCGATAAATATAATTAAACAATGTTAAGAATATCGTTGGTATTAAGTAATGTTCTTCGTATTCACGTTACATAACACTTATCTATCTATAAATGATAAAGGTTTGAAAAATGTTCCTACTTTTGTATAATAACTTTAAAAGAAATCATATTCATTCATACTCGTCGTCGTTCACCGTCTCGATTTACTTAATAGTCGTATTTTGTAGTGACTCCGTGTATTTGTTAGTTTTAATCGTGAATCTGTCAGTTGGCCTTTGATAAAAGCCGCCACTGATAACGGATATATTTAATATGGCGTTTAGCATTATGACTTAATGGGGGACAGTAAAATGAAATGTGATAATGAAGTGATAATAAGATTATTTAAAATAATCTCCGTTTTAGTGAGGAGTACGTGTAGTTTACCAATTCTATTATAATCTTTATTATACTAGAATTACAGCTAAATTGGGATCTGACGTATGGTCGGGGCCTAATACATATAAACATGGCCGACATAAGGCTTGGAGAAATGAAAAATCTTTATTTACAAAAAAAAAAAAAACAATTTACAAATGTGGAATGAATCCGTTGTTGGTATCCACACTAGGAGGCCTTCTGAGGAGGATCTTGAGAACCCATAAAATAAAAGAAACAGTAAAAATAATTATAACCATCAGTGATATTTGCAATTATAATTTGATGAAATTAATATAATGTCTACAAGAAAATAAAGTATTATAAACAGAAGTGTCCCTTTTGTAAATATCTAGGAATGTTCCAGTTATCATACGTCATGCCATATCATGTCGTCATATCAGATCCCAATAGGCAGCACAGATAATTAAACTTGCCGTTTGGATTTGTTATTCTTTTCTTAGATGAAACATTGAGAGAATTGTACTTTATGTAATTTGTTGCCATATAAAATCAAATATATTTTATAGTAAACTTTTAATTGTTTTGATTCGAAGGTTTAGATTGTATTGTTATTTTATATATTTGGCATGTTTTGATTTATTTTATCTGGTTGTTTTGTTGTACACAATCTCTTAAACGAATTGGGCCAAAAGAGATCTTGCTCTTTTTAACCATTTAAACTAGAAAGAGATGGTATTATGATCTCTGTCATCATTTGACAGACTGGTTTGTGGTTGTCTACAACATAATCGACAGTAGTAATGCTAATCTGTAAGAATTCACTTCTCACTCGAGAAATGTTGAGGCGAAAATTGATGTGACTTTATTCTGATATTCAAATAAATATTATAACAGTTAAGGTATATTTCGTATATCACTTTCTGACATTTCTCGATCGATTTGTGGTGGGTTTCGACTATGTTCATAAAGAAAAGCTCTACGAAATCATTAATGTACAGTCGACAACAACTATAGTACTACTAAAGTATCTATGTATGTAGCTGCACCAATTTGTATGTCCAATCGCAAGTTAAAACCACTAAAGTAGTTACACTTATATAGTCTAGTCGTAGTAATAGCTTATATATAAATATGTTATATATCTAGACATGTTATATATGTAAATTAGAAACGGACCAGAGTGCGATGGGAGACAAGAGCATATCTTGTGCAAGACCCTATAGAGATATTGATCAGGGGGCCAATTCTACTAACGAAGTGTCACTTTATCGCAATCGAATCGAAGCATGATCGTTGCCGTTTAATCGTTTTTCCTATTCTTTAATTTAATTATCGACTATTTAATTATTGACTGCCTCGTTGGTCTAGTGGCTCGATATAAGGCCGCAGACTCGGTGGTCCTGGGTTCAATTCCCAGGTCGGGCCAATAAATAGTTATTGAGGTTTTCTGTCAGAAAACTCTCAGTAGCAGCCCGGAGTCTGGAAGTTGGAAGTGTGTACACTCCCGTGCCTCGGAAAGCACGTTAAGCCGTTGGTCCTGCGCCTGAACTCTTTCCGGTCGTGTCGGATTGCCGTCCCATCGGATTATGAGAGTTAAGGAATAGAGAGTGCACCTGTGTTTGCGCACACACTTGTGCACTATAATATCTCCTGCGCAGTTGGCTAATCTCTCTTGAGATTGGCCGCCGTGGCCGAAATCGGTCTGGAGGACCTTACTTACTTACTATCGACTATTGACATAATAGTTAATAATTCAGTTTTGACATAATTGTATATATGTTAACATCCTATCGGTCCGGTTCCGATCCGAGTAAATATAGAATAGTCAAAGTTGGATTGAAATTGAATTGCAGACGTATCGTTAACGTTATAGATTAGTCGAATTCGCCCCCTGAACGCCAAGGTTTTCCGGAGACCTTAATGTTGATGTTATGTTATGGAGTGACGTCACACTTTTTTGAATTTCAATTATTCAATTAAAGTTTTTATTTATTAGGAAATTTCATTATATTTAATTAATGATTGTAACTTACCAATCTAGCTAACACATACTATCAAACATATTGAATAGATCGTCTTCCTTATGTGACGTATATACCATAAACAATATACAGATTATATATAAATATTTTTGATAAAAAGTATGTCTATAGAGAATGATTTTGCAACTATATAACGTGTCTAGTTATATGATTAGCTGCGAATTATTTAACATATTTGTCTTGTAAAGAAAAGTGTGTCTCGGAGAATTAATATAATTAATACTTAAAGAAAAAGATTTTGTTCCTATTTACGCGTTCTATTATAATAATAGTACCTACTTAAAATATCGTAAAATATTTAACTGCTACTTTACAAAGACCTTTTCGTACTTTGAGACCTTTGGAGTCAATGACCCCATAGACAGATAGGCTTAAAGCGAAGGTTTTTTAGGAGCTTTCCAATATAATCTATTTTTCACAGATAAAAACAGTTTAACACATTCCCAAGTAACTTATAAACTATTTAAAATTATATTTATATACTTAATAATTACATATTAATTCTGTAATGTACTTAGGACCATATTCTGTGAGACAGATAAACTTATACTAAATAACAATTTCGCTAATACGGTTATTTTATTAAATAACTATTATAAACATAATATATATATTAAATAACTATTATAACATAATATATATATATAAATAAATAAGTCATACACCCGCTTTATGTAATATGTGCAATAATAATTGTATATTTATGTAAAGGTATTGATTCTTTTGAACAATCTTTAAATGAAACTGACATGACTAAATAGAGTTGCTTTCTCTTTTTAACCTTCAATATTCGAATGAGATGGCAGTATATTTTAGAATTGTTAAATAAGTGATTGTTGGTGAGAGAATCGGTGCCTATGGATAAATAATTATTACATGTTTGCAATATAAAATACCTATTTTATTATCGTACTTAAAACTGTATCAGCCAAATATAAAGCTTTGCTCAAATACGCTGTTTTATTTCTATATGTAATTTTAGATTCCTGCTGTATTCTCAGTGGTTGAATGTTATTGAAAATCATGTAAAATGATTTATAAGTGCTTGTTGAAAGCCTTTATGTAAGAGGGGGTAAACGGGAGACTCATCTACTGGAAAGTGACTACCACCACTCATGGACATCTGCAACACCTGAGGTCCTGTAGAAGCATTGCTCTCTGAGGAATGAATAGGCTCTTTTCTAGAAGGTTAATAATAATAATCGGTTAATAATAATAAATAATATTAATCGGTATCGTACAGTTGGCTTTACATGTTTTATTAAAGCTCCCTCCACACACACAGATTTACCAGATTTATATGAACAAGTTCAGATAGTAATATACCAAAATCATAATTCTATAAATAAAACGATTTAATAAACTGAATAAAATGTATTTAAAATCATCAGTTAAGTTTAGCAAAATTCCCTTAAAATAGGACAGACTAGGTATTTCATTACATACTAATATAAAAACTTAAAATAAATATATATAAAGTGTCCATACAAAATTGACTAACAAATTCAAATATCTACTTAAAGTAAAACAATTTGATTGATCTTAACAAATAGTTATTTAAATTACAATAAACATTTTAATTGGCTCGGTTGAACACAAATTTATCTCTTTCTGTCATCAGTGATTGGACATTTGAATGACGAAGACAAAGCATTAAAAAAATATACACTGGTTACATGTTCATGCATATGTAACCAGTGTATATTTTTTTAGTTATTAAGAGGTTAATACATATATAGTAATTGTTAATTAAAAATAAGTAATAGTTATTTTTCACTTCGTCTTTTAGATTTGCAAATTTTGTGACACTATAACTCAGTCAATTTTGTCTATGGTTACAGATAATAAAATGTATACAGGTAAGTGAAAAGACATAAAATTCAACAATTCATAAATGCTTCAATTTTATTTTTATATTATTGTTTAGTAAAATGAGTATTAATACAATTAACCAATTTTTTATATATATTTGACTGTATTGTCAAAATCGTAATTTTGTATTAACATTATTGCTTCAGGAATTAGAGTACAAAGCACTTAAAATACGCATAATAAATACTGTCAGCACCATTCGTGCCATAAGCAATTTCTAAAAAGTCTTACATATTTGTATGTATGATCTTCACTAGGTTTTCTATGCTGATGCATAAAGTAAAGGCTCGGATACTAAAATGTAGTCATTTATTATGTTCACTATATGTAAAATTTTACATACAGCGAGCTTGAACTCCAAGAAGATCTGGTACTTATTTATGCCTGACACTTCAAGAACTCCCCTCCCTCAACACAGGAGCGAAAACACAACATGAAAAGTTTTAACTGACCGCTATTAATGTGCCAAATATTATGAATTTAATTTGATAATACAATTCTTGCATGTATTGAAGAGAATTTTGCTTATTAAGGCATTTATCATTATCCATATTCAAATTTCTGATTACCCGGATTGTCTATGGTCCCAGTAAGTCTGGATAAAGGAGGAACAATAAAACCTTATTCTATAATTATGTTCACAGTTCACTTTACCTTCTTAACTTTAGGTGGTTCGGGGCACTGGCACCAAGGTGTTGCAGTCTTATTACAAATTAGTTCTACATTAATAACTGTGATCGGTAAAGAGTCTATGGAAACACTGTGAGTACTGTGTATTTTATATGCAACATCGTGGACTCCGGTCACTCTGTCCCGACGGCGGGTAATCTCCCGCTGGTTGAAACACTTCCTCATGTCACGTTTGCGATAGGTCTTGTCATGGATATGTCTGAAAATATGAATTTTAGTTAAAATTTGCGAAAGCATTAATAAATATGTATATTGGGATCTTTGTTGTTAAAACCAAGTTGTCACAGCTAGTTTTTTTTATAATAAGGTGATTAATCAGAACAGATTATAATGTAGATTCATCATAATATAAATAATTAATTATTATTACATGGAGATGACTAGCTAGATTTTAATGAAATTATACTTTGAGTAATAACTAAAAGGTGAATAATGGTCACATTCACTTTTGTTTTAAGTTAAACTCTTAATTGTATTGTAGTGTAGTGATAAAAATAAAAATGTGTATAAAATGATACTTATTAAAAAATATACATGAAAAAATGAAGAGAATAAATCTTATGGAATAATATTATGTTCCAATTTTTTATTAATAAATCTATTGTTTGTAAGATTTATAAGTCTACCATCAAAATATTTCGTTAATATCCTGTTTTTCTTTTGTTTTTCTGTTATATTCTTTACATTGTGAATGTTACATACACTTGTAATCAACATACATATCCGAAGTTGTTTTTCTATGGATGTTGTGTAAGCCATCATTTAATATGTATATTATATGTGTGCTTTAATAAATAAAATAAATAAAAAAGCTTCCTTACCTAAAAGTATTTTCTGGTCCCGTTGTTATATTTTCAGGTCTCAATACTTTTAATTTTGCATCTTTTAATCTCACATAAAACTCGTCATCTTCTAACCCCCATCCCCAATAGTTATTCGACATACCATTAACCAAATCAAATTCCTCTCTTTTTATTAGTAAAATACCACCAATAAAAGTATCATAATGATACTTAGGGTGTGTTTGCGGTGAGGATATGTGGAATGGACCATTTTTTGGGTAGCCATATTTTAAATTATCATTCATTGGCAGCAAATCGACATCATGCATAGCAATGTAGTCGTAATCCTTCTTTGTATAAATGAAGCCAACATTTATGAGCGAGGCTCTGTTAAAGCGATTGTTGTCTTTCTGTTGGACGATGAATATGTGGAAAGGTATGTTTTGTTTTTGTAGAAATTTATACATGTGAGGTACAAACTCTAAGAGTTCTTCAAATCTATCTCTGAATGGTACGATTATGGCTAATTTCTTCTTACTATACGTTGTTGATGATGATATCCGGAGGTTTGTTGGCTCTGGAAATATAAAGGAAAATAAGGATATTTGAGCGACTATTTCATTGAACATAAAAATAATTGGCAATGCACTAAAGCATTTATAGAGTACTATATTTTTTTTTAAAGTATTTTTACTCATATTTAGAATTATAAGTGTATTTTACCTTACCTGATGGTACTATTGGCAGTGATGCTAGGAAACATCCCATAATAAAGGTGAATCCAAGACAGATAGTGAGGCATTTTGACCCAGTCACACGGTAACCCATTAAACTAAAACTCCGATACATTAAAACTTGTATCAACTATCGATTATTTGGACCACATACATTATTTCTTTTGGAGGATCTTTGAAATTTTATTGTTACAAAAACAAAACTTATGGTATGTCAAAATTAGGGTTGCATACTTGTAATTGTCATTAGTCAGCTGTCAAAATCTATCGACAATAATCGATGTTATCGTAAAAGTTAATTTAGAATCGTAACGACTATTGTACTATTTCCAATTATGAAGAATTTCAAATTATGAAGGTATAATATATAATAATAATAGTTGGTGAATGTTCAATAGTTGATGGATGATGAAAATCGATTCAATTGATATATGCAAAAAATATTTAAATTTAAGAAATGTGCTTATATTATTTCTAGTAAGAATATTTACTAATATTCTTACTAGAAATAATATAAGCTGTTAAATAAACGCAGTTTGCAGGAAATGGTACTAAGGCTTCCATGCGGCGTACTGCTAGTTGCTACAGACTGACGCACTGTGTTCACGGGCTCGTCATATTCGTAGCAGGCAAGTATAGGTTGATAATTGCTGTTGCTATCCGATGTAAGCAGACAACTAAATAGCCGTGTCTACGTAGTACCTGCGTCAGCCGTTAGCACGAGCGAGAGATTTCATTTTCTCCGCCTCCTTCGTCAGACCATTTTGCTCACCTGTCATACCAACTTCCTCTTGGACCTCCTTTTCCTAGGCTAGATCTTTTGCTACAAGTGCCACTGCCGCTGTGATCAACTGCGGTCTCTACAAATAAAAAAAATTATAACTATTAGTTTAAAATATAGATTTATACATTTTTAGTTAATACATATCAATTCGATGAAGTCAATGATATTAAGGTACAACATTGTTTTTTTTTTTTTTAAATAATAGTACATCAAATAATGATTCGTTCTTTTATAATATTATGAAACTCTTAGATAACTACGAAGTATCTACAATTTAAAAACTAATTAAAACAGTGTCGCCTATATATCTTACTATCTTCTAATCGCGGCTTTGGGATATTTATTTCTTAGAACACGCAGTTAGGAAGACATTAATTTAATTTAAACACAATCAGTATTAGACTAGCCGTGGCTATTAGCGAGTGTAATTTGTTTGAAATAAAATTACATGAGGGCTTTACACGCCATGTCGTGTGAAGTAATGTTCTTAATTATAAATGCTTATGAAGTTATATGCTGTCCTATTATTATTTTGGTATATTTAAGAGGTATTTGTAAATACAAATTTGAGGTTTAAAACTTCAAATTAAAAATAATTACTATGGTATGGTGGCAATAATGCTCGCAGCATTTCCCCTTTGAATCGCAATTCCGATTCCCTGCCTCGTTGGCCTAGTGGCTTGACATAAGGCCGCAGACTCGGTGGTCCTGGGTTCCCAATTCCCAGGTCGGGCCAAAAAATAGTTATTGGGGTTGTTATGTCAGAAAAATTCTCAGTAGCAGCCCGGAGTCTGGAAGTTGAAAGTGTGTACACTCCCGTGCCTCGGAAAGCACGTTAAGCCGTTGGTCCTGCGCTTGAACTCTTTCCGGTCGTGCCGAATTGCCGTCGTGTTTGCGCACACACTTGTGCACTATAGTATCTCCTGCGCAGTTGACTCATCTCTCTTGAGATTAGCCGCCGTGGCTGAAGTCGGTGGAGGACCTTATTTAATTCCTTATTTCTCTGGGCGAAAAATGAACCAGCCCTCCTGTCACCAGTGGAAGCAATAAGGCGGGGAGTAATATTTTGGATGATTTTTTGGCACTATTACTCCAGAGGTATATAACTTTATAAAACATAATAATATAACGTTTGTAGTTTTTATTAAATACATATATATACATAAATACATAATACATATGTATATATGTATATATATATATATATAATAATAGCGGTCTGGTAAATGTCATACTATTGCATAAATACCTTCTCCTACTATATCCGTAAGAGATAGATGTACGTTGTTTGATCGATTGGGCGTTATCGATAAATATTCCGCGCGGAGAACTCACAACCCTTATGCTCTGTTTGCGAAGATGTATCACAGGTCTTCCCTACTGGCGTCTTGTCTTCGGCCCCACGACAGAGTTGTATCACGATTAGGTTAAAAAATATTTATATATTCTGCAAAAATAAGCCTGAAGAATTTCAATGTTTTCGTTTAATTTTCAATTTTCATGAACATTTAAATGAAAATTTAACAATTTCTATTTAACACGAAATGTCAACATTGATATAGTATTGTATAACAGAAAACAGGTACACGGGTAGGCTAAATTAATTACTTGGACTTTTTATAACGCACTAATTACATAGTGTGCTCCAGCGCCTTGCACAAGTAAAGGTGGTTATACACGTAATAACCTTTAATAACTTTAAAAGTAGTATAATATAATTAAAATATCTACATAACATTTAAATAATGAACTTTTCAAGTATTATGATATTTTGAATAATACTGCAATAGTTGCTGCATTAACAATTTTTTTTAAATAATTGATATAAAAAATAGTTTATTAATAACAGATAAAATATATTATTACAATCATTTTCTTAACAATACTAATATTGATTTAAGTTTACAACCATTTAATGTGTACACAGCTTATAAATTTAAAAAAAAAAACAAAATCGTTGCGTTCCATTCAGCCATACATCAACGTCCTCAGTCGAAGATAAGTCCACTAAACACCTACTTTCAGCTTGAGTTACGTCTTAGTTAAACGTAATTAAGAATAAGTAGTCGAAACTCTTGTTATGGCGTCCTATTTTTTTTTTTACAATAATTGACGGTTACGTTCCGGCGAGCAATTAAAGAAATTAACAAACAAGGGATATGGGTTGCTTTTTTATTTTATGCTTGGGGCATAGACATAAAATATTGTCCAGGAATTTCGTACCTTAGCTTGATATTAAAAAAAAAGTTAATTTTTTTAAACCTAAAATTAGAATGCCTATGCATGCAGAAAGTACTTTAAATTAATAAGTTATGTATGTTAATATGTTATTATTATGTTTTGAAATAATAAGTTAGAAGGAAAGAGTTTTGAAATATTTGTTTCCCATATTATAAAATATCGGTATCAATGATTTGTTTTTATAAAATAGTTAGGCGGGGCAGGCAAAAGAGCAAATAGGCCACCTGATGGTAAGTGGCCACAGTCGATAGATAGATAGATAATTGAGCCGTATTCTATTATATTAATAATTGATATATTAACTATTCCTTAAATTACCAATGCGCCTCCAACCTTGAAATACAAATGTTTCGTGTACAAAAAGCTATTTTTTTTAAACAAACGTTAGAATTTTATTATTAACTTAATTAATATAATAATTTCTACAATTTATTTATATTATTTATTTAAAATTATATACGTTTAACTAAAGCTAATAATATATGCTACGTACCGCACAGACCGTTTTATATAGAATATAGCCTTTAGGTACATGTTTTAATGAGTAGTGCATAGCAAGCTTTATCTGAACATCAGGATGAATGAATGGATGCAATTAAAACATTTATAATAATAAAATTGTTAATAATCTGTACTATTTGTATGTTAATTCGATTCTTTTAAATTAACCCTTGTAATATAGTTCTTTTTTTAAATAGTGGTTGTTAATTATAGATAATATATTTTCTTTAACCCATACAGGGAATGTGTTGTTAGTTTATTGGTACTTATCTGTAATTTATAAAAAGACGAGTTATATTTAATATCGGCTACAGATAAAATATTTATTGTTTTTTTTTTAATGGGACGAAGATATATTTTATTATGACGACATTTAATTTAGTGTAGATTTTTTAAATATTTGTAGGATCCGCAAATGAATGAAAAGTAAAAAGTTAAAGTTTACTAGTAAGTTAAAATAAACGATGCCAATCATAGCAAAGAAAATCTTGATAGAGCATATCAGATGATCTTGATAATAACATGTCACAAAATAGGCTTTCGACGTGCAAAGGTGGACATGCAATCGCTTCTTTTAAAATTGATAACCTATTAATTAAAATTTAACAGAAATTTTATCGTAAATGCATTCATCAGGTTAATTTTGTATTGGAAATGGTTCATAAACTTTTTAAACTGTCTTTTTTGTCACAACTGGTGGTAGGGGTTTGTGCAAGCTCGTGTGGGTAGGTACCACCCACTCATCAGAAATTCTTCCGCAAAACAGCAGAACTTTGTGTTGTTGTGTTCCGGTTTGAAGGGTGGGTGAGCCAGTGTAATTACAGGCACGAGGGCCATAACAGCTTAATGCTTTAGTAGCTTAGTTCCCAGGTTGGTGGCACATTGGCTATGTAAGCGATGGCTAGCTTCTCTTACAATACCAACGTCTATGGGATATGTAGTCCATAAAACTTGTTCTTATTAAGTACAACATCAACTGAAGCCAGAAGTGGTAAAATACTAATTAATAATAAAAATTAATGAATTTTTGGCTATGAACTCATCGTAAGCGTCATGTTAAATCATACAATGGCGGTACGTTCGATTTTTAAACCGATACCAATTTTATAATGTCTCATATTTAGTCAAGTTTTTTATTTCTGCTTATAAAATAGACAAAGGTCAAGAAATCAATGGAATCAAAAATAAATAAATAAAATAAAATAATTATAAAACAGTTATTGTATTTTTAGTGACAATTAAATTGGAATTTAAAATTAAAACTTACTTATGTATTTGGCACAAATAATTAATTACACTGATTAAAACCAATTATTGATTTAATATATCGATATTCAACATATCCTGTGGCAACACTATTTTTTATAACCAAGCAAACAAAGCTTGGCGCTTATCGGGGCTTGAATAATAATTAGACTGCTAATTATTATAAGATAGCACGAAAACTTATG
The DNA here is from genome assembly GCA_963151315.1 of Nymphalis c-album. Taxonomy (NCBI): domain Eukaryota; kingdom Metazoa; phylum Arthropoda; class Insecta; order Lepidoptera; family Nymphalidae; genus Nymphalis; species Nymphalis c-album. Next base: position 7,835,106 of record OY720609.1, read on the forward strand.
GTTAGCGATTTGCATAAATGTCGTGGATAGTTCAGATAAGGCATTCTCCTGAAATTCATTGGTTTGTGTTTTTGTAATAAAAAAGAAGATTTAGTGTGACCGATTTTATTTACCTTATTTAAATCGATTTTTACGAAATTTGCTTTTTTTCGCACATATCTATACTAATACATAAAGCTGAAGAGTTTGTTTGTTTGATCTGGCTAATCTCAGGAAATACTGGTTCGAATTAAAAAAATATTTTTTGTATACTCCTTTTATAGAGCAAGGCTCTAGGCTTATTTTTATTTATTAGAGAAATCGTGGGACATAGCTAGTCTGTTATATTGCAATTCAGACATAGAAAACATGTCAAGTTTAAAATATGTTAAGCTGTATGCAACAAAAAGCTTCAAATTTTTCCTCAAGATTTTTTTTTTATTGCATAGGAAAGCGGACGAGCATGTGGGCCACCTGATGGTAAGTGGTCACTAACGCCCATAGACATTGGCGCTGTAAGAGATGTTACCATCGCTTACATTGCCAATGCGCCACCAAGCTTGGGAACTAAGATGTTATGTCCCTTGTGCCTGTAATTACACTGGCTCACTCACCCTTCATACCGGAACACAACAATAGCAAGTACCGCTGTTTTGCCGTAGAATATCTGATGAGTGGGAGGTACCTACCCAGACGAGCTCGCACAAAGCTCTACCACCAAGTGATACCAGCAGTGAGTTAACGTGCTTTTAGTTACATCATTACAAGTAAAAAAATGTCTTAAATATATAGTGTTGTGCATCGTCTAGCATATGTTTATCGATTCTTTAGCCCCGGTAATCCCGGTAAGTGCTAAAGTGTCGCCCCTCGACCGCCCGCGTCGCCCACACACCGCTATGTTATTGTTCCAACTTCCACGACGCCGATATGATTGATTCCTTTAGTGATGCCAATCAAATCGATAATTAATCTTTCGATTTCTTTTGATTAAATGATTGTTTAATATTAGTTATATGGTGCTTTTTGTTGCGTAGCTAAGTTTTTATAGTTCGTTGTGAATATTTTAACACTTAATGCTACAGTAAAATATATAAGTATTTTTTTTTATTTAATCGACTGTATCAATACTTGACAGCTTTGATCTTGTGGTTTATAAGACGGCAGATAATGAGGCCTAAGGCAAAAAAAAGTGTTTTCTTGTCAAGTTTTCCATCAGCTTGGCATTAGGAGGTTGGTATACAGTCTCTTGCCTCGAAAAGCAGTGGAATAATATGGTATATGTGTGTGTGTGTGTTATACTACAGAGTAGTTGTGCGAGGCAGAAAATGCCTTAAAAATGGTGTCGTGGATTTCCAGACATCGAGATGTTGATGATAGAATTTGTAATACATAAATATGCTTATAATAGGTTAATGACATGAATTTCTTAATAATTTTACTTGTAATTGCCGTTACAGAGTTATTTTCATCGAACGAGCACTGCCGTGCATGAGTTTAGTAGATAAGGGCGCCAGACGACACGAATGTAAATAAATTAACTACTAATTGTGTATTTGGTAATTATTAGTTAAATGAACACTAAAGCCATCGAAAAAAGAAGAGATGGTCACCACTGGCATGAGAAAAGAGGGGAATAGAGTAGGTTTGATGTCATAAAATATCTATACAAGTATTAATTATAATTGCGAAAGTAACTTGTTGTGTCTGTTTCGTTTTTATAATTAAATCAATGGACTGATTTTGATGAAATTTGAGGATTTTACATAACACTTGCTCTCCAGGCTCTCTTGCCAGCAGGCGGGCAAAAACTAGTACGTCATATAGTATTTAATCATTATATTATATACTATACTATATATTATGTTACATACATACTATCCTACAGAACTGCCTCGTTGGTCTAGTGGCTAGATATAAGGCCGCAGACTCGGTGGTCCTGGGTTCAATTCCCAGGTCGGGCCAATAAATAGTTATTGGGTTTTTCTGTCAAAGAATTCTCAGTAGCAGCCCGGAGTCTGGAAGTTGGAAGTGTGTACACTCCCGTGCCTCGGAAAGCACGTTAAGCCGTTGGTCCTGCGCCTGAACTCTTTCCGGTCGTGTCGGATTGCCGTCCCATCGGATTATGAGACTTAAGGAAAAGAGAGTGCACCTGTGTTTGCGCACACACTTGTGCACTATAATATCGCCTGCGCAGTTGGCTTATCTCTCTTGAGATTGGCCGCCGTGGCCGAAATCGGTCTGGAGGACCTTATACTACAGAAGTTATTACTGAAAGATTAGGTACTTTCTTTTATTCAAAATATATATAAGTATTTTTTATCGATGTTTTATTTATACATCCCTATCTATCGACTCGCTACAGTCCATTAATCGTTTGTACTTTCAGTAATTTATGTTTTGGACTTCATTACGAGGTATATTCGTTGAGTTTACAAGGTTCTATCCCAGATGCTGTTGGTACTAAAGATGGAACTTTGTGATATTAACGGTTTTCTTGAGTCGTTCGCTTATTAAATTAACTGTTTGTTGAAGGTATGAATTAAAGTTCATTTATTGTTCCTTGTTTTAAAAAAAAAAGTTTTTTTTTTAATTGAAAGCCGTAATACTTGGTAGGAGTCACTTGATTGTAAGGCCTTGCACGAGCTCGTCTTGGTAGGTATCCTCTACTCATTACCTATTTTATACCCAAATGCTTAGTTATGTTCTGGCTTGAAGGGTGAGAGAGCCAGTGTAACTACAGGCACAAGGGACAACATCGAGGCTCAAGTGTACAAACTTCCAGCTTCCAGGGCTTAAACGCAGGACCTCGGAATTGCGGGCTTGCGGGCGAAGGTACCTGATAGATAACAGTTGGTCTAGTACTAACAAAGTTCATTCAAGTAGTTGCTTTAAAAGAAAAACAAAGCCAAGTCTTTATTAAATGAAAGGATGCGAACTAAAAGTCCATAATACTTTTGTTTATAAGGCTGTTTGAAAAAAGCTAATTATTTTTTAAATGGTTGCTATTCTAAACATTTTGTCTTTGATGTATCTTTTAACAAACAACAGATTAAAAAAGTATTTAATAGATAATCTTTAACGGTAATATAATCTGTATTTTTAAACGGTATTTAAAATTTTAAGCAACAATGCGGGTATTAACGGTGTGCTAAGTTTAATGCCTTTATGATGTTTTATTCATTTGTAAGTTATACAGTCAGTATTATAATTAGATTTTGGAAAAAATCGATGGCAATTAAAAAGCTAGAAAGCATTTTTTTAAGTAAGGCTGGGGTCTAACTATTTGTATGAATATTATAATTAACACAAGAAAATATCATTTATATATAGCTATAGTTTTTTATTCATTATTAATTTTATCTCCACAGACTAAGCATACGTGCCCTTACTTATATTAATTGCCTATTTTATTCTTTAGCTCAATTAAAAAAATAAATAAATTGCAAGCATATATAAACTATAATTTCCTATGTGGCATTACTGTTTAAATTCGCTTCTCCTAGCTCCAGTAAGTGGTTCATCTATAGATTTTCTTTACCTATTAATAATTAAGTTTTGCTAGAAAAGAACACTCATAATGTGAATTTGACATTAAGTGAATAACGTAATGGCTGTCAACGCGTTTAGTTAATGCTTCGTAGCTTTAATAACGGTAATCCATGCAATAGATTAATTTGACATTGTTTTTTTTTAATTCAGATTAAGATAACTAATGCCATAATTTTGTTTTTCCATTGTGTCGGATATGACATAATGTAAAAAAGGTTTTATTTAAATCCCAAAGGGTTAAGGATTAGACGAGAGAATCCTTTAAATCTGTTTTGTCATTATGTGGCGGGAAAGTTAAAAAGTAGAAAATAAGCAGATTAATTTAAAAAAATTAAATTACTTCTCTCGGTTAAATATAATGTTGTTTATTATTTTTAAGGACAGTTATATTTTTAACGATAAAACAGAAACGATAAAATAATGTTTCACTTAGAAATTTTATTATATTTGACAAGGAATATAGATTATTATTTATAATGATCCGAGATGGCTCATTGGTTAGAACACGTGAATCGTAATCAAAGCTTCCGGGTTCAGATCCGGGCAAACACGACTGAGTTGTTATATTCATTTGTGTATATAATTCATCTCGGTCCGGCGGTTACGGATAAAACTTAATCTACCACATGTATATGTGTACAAACCCAGTGTAGCAGAGGCTTCTGCCCAGCAGCAAATATAATGCCTACACTACACTCACAGTGTAAACTGCTTAAAATTAGAAAAAAAAATACAATAAACAAAAAAACGTTAGTGATACGAAAAGTGTAAAGTTACAAAGCGAAGCATAGTTACAACAGATTATCTATGACTATCAATGTTAGGTATTCAAATGAAGTCACGGAACTCACCCAGGGCGCGTCAGATAACTTGATAATGGCGCCGGTCGATTTGGTTACCTGATTGTGTAATGGGGGATAACAATCGCTTTAGATTAAACACGAAATCAGTGTTAAGTATATAAATACAAAGTAAGAGTCACTGTCCCACTGAGAGACTATGCTCCCCTTTTCGGTTTGGAGCGTATTCCACCACGCTACTCCAGTGCGGATTGGTGGGATCCGCACTCGCTCCGCTACATCATTTCCGATGAGTGCGGCCTTATCTTTATCGTCCGCCACTTATTATCACCTGAATTGTTTTCTATTAATTCATGAAAAAGCTGATCCCAAGAATGCAGAGTTTACAATGATAACAATTAATTTTGTTACAATAAAATCATCCTATACGTTATTTCCGTATATTGTACTGAGTTATTTTCTGATTGCGCGGTCACGATTTGTACAGTAGGTATTTTAAATTTTTATTTCGTATTTTGAGGTTTAATGATACTGTTTACGTAAAAAATATTTAAAATGAAGAACAAATATTATCAATTATTATGTTACTAAGCTAAACTTAAGAATTTATCCCAGTTTATATTCTAAGAACGTTTAATGTTAGTTTCTTTCGCTAGATGGCGTTAGTAGGCATAAAGCGTCTTGTTCTGAATTATAGTTTTATTTGATTCAAATTATATTAATTACGAACTGTTGACAAAACTCTTATATGTCTTATAAAACGTTAGAAGAGTATATTTTGTGTAAAGCCAGTGCATCAGTAATAGATATATTTTATACATAGGTATGGTATGGACTATGGGACGTTACACTTAATAATTATGTTTTTGAATTTGTTATGTTTTTTTGTCGAAACTGATGGCGATGACTGTATAGCCAGTCCTGGATTAGCCTATAAGCTATTTAAGCAATTGCTTAGGGCATCCCGTCTAGGGGGGCACCAGAGACGACCGAAAAAAAAACGAGCAAACGAAAGTTCACGCACACGGCGACCGAAGCGACACGCGGACGACAAGAGGCGATTGTTTGCGTTGTGTCTTTTATATTATATCTCTCGAATGTTTTAATTGAACGCTTGAATTTTGTGAATTACTATTCAATTTATAATGATAATAGTTAATCTAATCTAACTAAATAACGTTTTTACAATTATTTATATTGTTGTGATTTGAATATGTATATAGGTATGCATGTTGTTAGTAAAAAGTAGTAAAAGTTCACAGCAATATTTCATGCATTAAATTACCCAAAGTTTTGTTGAGAAAATTTGTGTTTTAGCTTAGCTATATAAACGGGTACCTATCGGAATATTTTTTTGTAGATATAGTTCATTCACACACCAACGCATGCACTTGTTTGTATTATACGCCGCGCCGTACCTACTTACTAGTCAAGGAATTTCAGCACCAAAAATGTGTTCACCCTGCATCAAATCTCGCTACTCGATTTTTCGAATGGAATATGGGCACCCACCCCCTAAGTATGAAACTGAGTATTTGTCATCCCAGACCGCGAACGTTAGCCGACAACTTGAAAAACGTTTTTACAAATATTTCGGAAACGGTGCGTTTTACGTTAAAAATAATAGAAACCTTTTTTTTGTAGAGGATAACCTATCCATCTTTTTTATTTGAAACTTTTTTCTCTATTGTTAATATTTTCCGAGATATAGGTTTTCGTATTTCCAAAAATTATTAAGATATTTTACGAAAACCTAAGTTCGGCGATTTTAACTAACTATATCTCGCAAAATATTAACAATAAAGAAAAAAGTTTCAAATAAAAAAGATGGAAAATTTTATTCTCTACAAAAAAGATTTCTTCTACTTTTAACGTATTATTTACCATTTGCCGTGTGTGCCGCCATGTTGGATTTAGAATGACGCCACACAGTTAACCATGCATTGTCAATTGTGATCCAAACTGAACGTGAATACAAAGTTTCACCTCAATCGGTTGAAGATATCTGCTTCAAAATTGAGTTGCAAAATTCCTCCCGAACAAATAGCATATATTGCAAGTTAATATAAATAAAAATTTTAACAAAACAAAAACCGACTTCATAGCAAAAACAAACTAATATGCACTAAAAAGTAAAAAAAATATTGCGTATTCTTCTATAATTTGATAATTAACTTACTATTTTCTACTCATCAATATGTAGGTACGAATGTGTTGGTGGTTGATAATGTATTTACAATTATTGTTACTTTTGGAGTCGATGTATTCGACTCATATTCAACTCATATTATAAAGAGGATTGATTGGATTTGATTTTTGTTTGATTTTTATTACGATTTAAATCAAAAACTTCTCGACCGATTTTAAAAATTCTTTCACCCTTAGAAAGCTATGTCTTTACCGAGTAACATAGGCTATATTATATTTTTAAAATCTTATAGATCCCTACTTAAAATGGAGCAATGTAATCCAACGTATCAAACTGTTGCCTATAAAAGTTATTATTTCGCGAAAACTATTGACGGCATATAAAGAAGTGTTTTATACAATAGTACTACAATTAATTGATCATAACGATGTTATGGTAGGTGAATGAAAAATCTAGATAGCCTATAAAAGATTCGGCCGTGTATCGTTAATTTGCTACTAAGAATTGAAGATTTCCGTTACTTTGTCATGGATCCTATAATCAGAATTTAACCAAACTGTCATCAAACAACCCTTGAAGTACACCTTTTCCAATAAAAAAAAATCATCGAAATCGGTTGAATAGATATCGAGTTATTCGTCCATTTGTCGCGCACATATTTATGCAAATTTACGACTTATATGGTTTTGTCATGGATGCCAGTGTCAAAACTGGACTAAAAAAATGGGACCAATTGGGGAGCAACCCCTTTAAAAAAAAAATCATCAAAATCGATTCACCCAGTCGAAAGTTATGAGGTAACAACACCAAAAAAAAAAGCATACAGACGAATTGATAACCTCCTCCTTTTTTAGAAGTCGGTTAAAAAAGCTTGTAAAAGTTCATAAAATGAAAACTACTGAGCCAAACTATGTTAATTTTTTATGGGACCAAATGGCAACAATTCCGCATCGAACTAAAGAAGAATCATGTAAATCGGATCATAAATCTCATATTGCCGTAATCGGTATGCATACATCAAAATGTATATCGATCGAATCGATAACCTTCTCCATTTTGAAGTCGGTTAAAAATGTTTTAGTTTACTCTACTCCTACTCTACCTACATATCTTTTTTGTCCTTCTTATGTAATACAAATTCTGGTGAGCCCGTTGGCGTAGTTGGTAGTGACCCTGCCGGGGTCGTATCTTCGATTCACACCCACGGTCAAATGTGACGAAAACATAATTATGTTGGCTGTGTAAGGTGTTCCCGAGGTGAGTTGACTTCAGGTAAAAGGAACAACACATACATATTCTACCTATGATACGTATTCACATTTTTTTTTCAATTAATTCTTTGTAGTTCACTTAAGGATTGGGGGGCCCACAGGGGAAGATTGCTTAGGGCATCAAGTTACCTTAATCCGGCACTGTGTATAGCATTTTTAAAATTAGAATTATATTTTGTTTAAAATAAAATAGACGGAAATAACCTATAGGGTGATTTTATTGGAACAAAATTAAATTTTGTCATGGTAAATTCTGCGTTCTTTGGATCAGCTTTTTCATGAATTAAAAAAAAAAACTTAGGTGATAATAAGTGGCGGACGATAAAGGTAAGGCCGCACTCAACAGAACTAAAATGAACTAAAATGCAGCGGAGCGAACGCGGTTGAATATTTTTTATATGAAATCCTATAAGAATCACAGGATTACGAAACCACAGCCTTACGGAGTATCATAATGTCCTCCAGACTGATTTCAGCCACGGCGGCCAATCGCAAGAGAGGTTTGCCAACTGCACAGGACATCCATATTGTTCACAAGTGTGTGTGCAAACACAGGTACACGCTCTATTCTTATCAGTAACAGTATTGAGTTTAAAAGTTACAGAAGAATAGATAGAGTATCTGTGTTTACGCACAAAAGTTTGTATTATATATTTGCGCAGTTGATTAATCTTCATGGAGAACCGCCACCGCGGCACGTCACTCGTACGAGCCTGTTTAGTCCTTGCATAAATGTATGTCATGTATGCCGTTACAGAAAACGTCTTCCTACAAGTCTATTAGCAGGTCGGTATCTTTATTTTTTTTTAAATCCCAAACTAAGCAGAGCTTGTACTATGGAAACCAGACAACTGATATACTACATAATATATTACTTTTTCTTTTGTAAATACATACTTATATAGATAATTACAACCAGACTCAGGACAAACAGACATGTTCATGCACACAAATGTCTGTCCTGGGTGGGAATCGAACCCACGACCTGCGGCGCGAAAGGCAGGGTATGTACCAATCACGCCAACCGGCTCGTCTAGGCTAATCTAAGGTATCTTTAGGGCTAATCTTTAAGAACAAACGAAACCTACCGTTGAAAACGATCATTTACTGTCGTTCTTGCGTTTTACAGACATAATGTATGAAACCACATCCGCGTCGCAGCGCTCTACCGTGGTGTTCCGCTTAGTGTCGCCATACCTTTACATTTGTCAGCACACTACGGGCACAAAGATCGTTTTGATTGCTATTAATTGTATATAATATTTGTTTATAAACATTAATTTGAAACGAAGTATATTTGGACTTACAAGATCGGATATAAATTCAAACAGTGAGATTTTATTACGTCTGCATATAAAATATGTTCCAATTAAAATTCCAACAAACGAATCCGCAGGCAACAATTAGTTTAATTCTATACTAAGTTAATCAGTCATTCAAATTAATTGCAAGCGTTATGTTCAGCGCTTGTTAGCGCTGTCGCAGTCATTTGTCATTGTTTAAAGATAAATAGCTTACCTAGACTTTATCTCATTGAATCTAGGTCTGATTTTAGTACTAGGTAACTAAGTATAAGGAAATAGTGTTTTAGAGGTTACGTATTTATAGTTTAGTTAATATTATGTGAAATTTATTTTCTTTTATTATTTGCTAATATTATGCAAAGGTGTAAAGATATAGAGCCAAGAAGCATTATGGCCGACTCTAAAGTTAAAACAAATAATAATAAAAACGATAATACACACAATTATAAAATAACACACAATTTTAAGATATACTTAAATGTAATTTAGTTAAAAGTGAACATACCTACCTATTATATACATGTTTACTTTAATATCTTGTTATATAAAGATAATGTAGATAATATATAATGTGGATGACCGTCTGTTACGTAAGATTTGCCGCCATCATAGCGTTAACGCCATTGTACATACCATGGTGGAATAACCTCCAAAAGCGTCTTTTTGCAGGAACAGATGCGTTTACCCAGCAAATAGTAGGTCGATCCTTTTCGGTAGAGCTCATATGTGAGAGCTGCTACTTGCTCCTACATAGTAAGTGGGAACTCTTACTAGTAGACTAAGTAGTAGGCATCACTTGTTTTATCGCCACCACCGTTATCGGACAGGTTGATGCTGCTTTGACGATTAAAATTTTGGTAATTCTGCCACATGTGAATTCCACCAACCCGCATTGGAGCAGCGTTTAATAAGCTACAAAACCTCCTTAAAAAGGAGAGGAATCTTTAACCCAGCAGTGGGATATGCACAGGTTGTCGCTATTACTCGGTTGGTGTCAGCACTCTGATGTCAGTAGTTCAATTATAGAAATGTGACTTGGAAAATGATAAAATTTTACTTCAAGTTCAAGTGTGATTGTTTAAAGAATATCCAGATATTTCGACATTATTTGTATATAAGTAAGATGAGATTTGAGAAATAACCTTTCTGAAGTAAAAACAGCATTATTTGAATTGGATCAAACAAAAAGACAGAATGAATTGTTATATATATTGATATTGAAAATTAACCAGAAATAATGTTAGCAATTATTTTAATGAAGTGCATTATTTATTCAAATTAATTATAAGCATTATAAAAGCTGGGTCCTGTTAGTGTTGGTATGGTAATTTGTCTAGATTTGTATAGGATACCTAGACAAAAGTCTAGCCTGAGGCGATTTTATTGGATATAAAGGCTTATTCATATTGTCTTATTTATTAGGCAAAATATTTATATATTGATAGATGTTGGGTAAATCGTTAATTATAAGTTGTTGTATGTTTACTGGGGGTAGGGCTTTGTGCAAGCTCATTTGTGTAGGTATCATCCACTCGTCAGATATTCTACCGCAAAACAGCATTACTTGAGATTGTTGCGTTCGGATTTGAAGGGTGAGTGTTCCAGTGTAGTTACAGGCACAAGGGACGTAACATCTTAGTTCTCAAGGTTGGTGGCGCATTGGCGATGTAAGCGATGGTTAACATTTCTTATAATTACAATGTCTATGGGCGTTTGTACCACCTAGGTACCATAAGGTGGTCCATATAAAGGTCGTATGACGTATGATAATGAAATTATTATTTATTCAAATAGTAGTAGTAATAGAATGTTAATATTTATTTATGTATTTTTATTTGCGCAATTTACGCAAAGGTATGTAGACATAATGCCAAAAGGAATTCTCATTCAGCCAATACATAAAAATAGTTTACAATTAAATTGCTTCATCGTAACGTCATTTAATTATTGCTACCTTCAAATAGATTAAAAAGAGCGTCAATATATTCTGTGTGTATACAGTTTATTGTTAATGTGTAAGAGTTGGCCTTTTCATTAGGACCTTATTCTAGCAACTTTTCTGAAAAGATATAGAGCGGTACTAATTTTAACTACATTATAAAACATAATTAAATCACCTTCGTTAATCAATATCTATATATAAAAAAATAAGTTTATTTTTTTGTTCCGTCTGCGTTTCTGAACGTTCATCCGTAATTAATTGAAGCTTTGTTAGCGTATAGATGTCTCGTCATAAAATTGATAGGTAGATGACATGTGACTCCTATAAATATATACCTATATAAAAAAAAAAAAGTGTCGCAATGCAAGGTGGACATTATCTATAGTTCTACTCATACTATAAATGTGAATGTATGAGTATTTGTTACTCAATCATACAAAAATGACTTGACGGATTTAGATGTTATTTTAATTATTAATTCTTTGACGTAGGTTATGTTTCCTCTACGCCATTCACAGGTAGGCGAAGCCACGGGCGGAACCTAGTCTTTATAATTCAACTCCTAAATGTTCCACCGCTGGGCTAAGTTTAAAGCTATGGCGGTTATGACGTCATGGTATTTTCCTCTATCATTGAACATGACTTGAATTATAAAAGGCACTTAAATAATGAGGCACGTATTTGAATTCGCAATATTCGATTGAAATCCACGTGTTTTATGTAGGTACTAGGCATATACCTACCAGTTTGTAATATTTATAAAAAATATATACGTATAAAAAATTACAACAGATAAAATAAGGAATAATACATTGTAACCATTGCATTAAAAAAAACGAAAATGTATTAAAAATATAATTAAAAAATAAAGCGTTTCATTGATAAAATAAAAATTGACACAATACAATTAATGTTACAAAGTATGTTTAAATAAATAGTGACTATTATTTTAAATTATTTAGAAAAAAAAACCTACTAAAAAAAATTCCCTAAATTTTTTTTGTCAAATTTCGTGATCAATTATCACGAAAAATCAAATGATTAAAAAGTTTAATATAATTATTATAATAACTAGATAAGTACCTAGGTTTTATCGTAATTCAAATAATAGGTACTTTAATCATAGAAGTGGTAACAGCGGTGGGCACCTTGAGGTAGATATTTTACAATATAATCTGATCTTTGTGTTTTAGAGATACTAACGAAATAACTTAGTAATTTTATTATGAACCAGTAGTTTCTGAGATTAACCGGATCAAACAAACAAACTCTTCAGCTTTATAGATTAGTATAGATTTACCTACAGAAATCAATAAATACTAACTTCACACTTTTTCTTTCATATACCTACATTTTTTTTTAATAATAATTTATTTGTAAAATGTGATTTAACGTAATGATGTACCTAATTGTTTATTGAAATTCGAAAACAAAACTCTCATTAGAGAAGTATATTCTACGGTTTATATTTGTATAAGATTGCCATATTGCCAGACAAAAAAACACAACTTTCACTCGGTAGTAGAGCTTTGTGCAAGCTCGTCTGGGTAGGTACCACCCACTCATCAGATATTCTACCGCAAAATAGCAGTACTTGGTATTGTTGTGTTCCGGTTTGAAGGGTGAGCGAGCTAGTGTAATTATAGGCACAGGGGACATAACATCTTAGTTCCCAAGGTTGATGGCGCATTGGCGATGTAAGAGATGGTTGACAGCTCTTACAACGCCAATGTCTATGGGCGTTGGTGACCACTAACCATCAGGTGGCCGGTATCCGTTTTCCTACTCTTTAATTTAATTATCGACTAGGTATTGATATAAAAGTTAACAATTAACTTTGGTTTTGACATACCGGAATATATTAACATCATCGTCAAAGTTGGATTTTAATTAACATCTAACATCTTGGGACATTTTTCACACACGGTCATCTGATCCCACACTAAGCAGAGCTCGTACTATGGAAACCAGACAACTGATATACTACATATACTACTTTTTCTTTTGTAAATACATACTTATATATATATAATTACAACCAGACTCAGGACAAACAGACATGTTCATGCACACAAATGTCTGTCCTGGGTGGGAATCGAACCCACCACCTTCGGCGCGAAAGGCAGGGTATCTACCAATCACGCCAACCGGCTCGTCAATTGAATCGAGAACGTAATCCTTATAGATTAGTAGAATGCAGATGTCCATGGGCAGTGGTAGTCACTTTACATCAGGTGAGACTCCAGCTCGGTTGCCCCCTCTTAAAAAAAAATGAATTCACCCCCTGACCCATCTCCGTTGTTAAATAATTATTGAGAATATTTTGTTGCACCTTGCGAGATTGACTTAATAATTGTACTCTACCTAGTTCTGTTTCTTTCATAATTTTAAATAGCTATATTTGATTTAATTATTTAGAAGATTTAATGGTCTATTTTTTAGTAACGACTTGGAGTTAGATCATGACTCGGTTTTTTTTTGGGTTTAACTAATCGTAGTACCTGTAATTAGTTACACTGGGTCACTCAATCTTTAATTCGGAACACATATATAATTATGACTGAATTACCCAAATTTTAACTTTATACCTATCTATAACACACTGTTTTATTTGAAACCAGTAACAGCCTGTAAATGTCCCACTGCTGGGCTAAGGCCTCTTCTCCTCTTATTGAGGAGAAGGTTTGGAGCTTATTCCACCACTGCTCCAATGTGGGTAGCTGGAATACACATTTGACAGAATTTCAGTGTGATAAATGCAGGTTTCCTCACGATGTGTTCCTTCACCGTCCAGCACGAGATGAATTATAATCACAATTAATTCGAAAGTTAATACAAGAATAGTTTATTAACTTAATTTAATATTCAATTTCAGAAATGAAAATCAATATGAAGTTAATTTCAAAACGAACTTAATGAATGAAACGATCAATTATCTGAATTGTTTCTTAAATTTATTACATTGTTTTACAGAAGCAATGAAATATAATGCAATTGTAATCAGTAGTGCACCTTATGTTACGTGACTGACGTTGAAATTACAATCAATAATGTTAAATTGAAATCAAATCGTCTCGCGTATTACAAAACAATTTTTAATTAAAAAATCATACTATTTACAAAACAGTGTAATATTTATGATGGCGTTAAATTTCCGTGAAATATAATCTTTATCGTATTTCATTAAAATTTAAATAAACAAACGAGCGGTGAGGTCGCTTCAACGATTATTTTATTGTCGATAAAAATTATTACGAACGCGATACACGGCGGCGAATCGGCAATTTCGCACCGAATCGATTATACATCACTCGGTAACCGCTGAAAAACTTTATCTCGAGACATTAAGCTAATAAAGCATCGGAGTTAATTAAAGAGCATCGCTGTGTGGACGACGCGACCGGCTCCGACGGACCAAAAAAGACCAAAGAGCACCTCGCTAACCTACCCAATCGGTGCCTTAATTGTTTCATACCCGACCAAGTTCGAAAGCCTCTCAACCCCGCTTGAACGCGACGATTTTGTAGCGTCTCTCCATCTATCCGGTTGAAAATCACGAGCTTCGAACCGAATCCGCCCACTCGGGAAGGTTCTAAATTCAAATTCCACCTCTGCAAACAGTTCAACCAATGAACTCATCGTAAGCTGTCTAACGAACGTTCTTAAGAGATCGGACGCCACCCATTGGAGATCGGTAGCCAATCGGAGGACGGGCGTCCATGTTCGTTATTTTTTTTCCGTTGGCCGGGCGGCGAGAGAGCGCGTAGGGCTCATTCGGCCGCGCGCCGCCTAGGCGTTCGTATCGCGTGTTCGCGTCACGATGGATGGTGCTTGTGACATGTGCTATTGATTTGGTGTTATTTGTGTCGGAACCGTTGTGTGAAAGCATGATGCCTCTCGCACCGACCCCTGTGGTGGCGGTGCCATCTAAGCCCAAGATTGGATTTAGTATAGACAGTATAGTTGGTGGTTCGGAGAGGCCGAAACATACGTCGCCTCCGCTGGCGAGTCCTGGGTCGCCGTCGCCGGTGGCGTCTCCTCGCAGTCCATCCCCAAGGCCGTTATTGAGACCTAGTGCGTTGCCGGCTGTATTTCCATCTCCTGAATTGAAGAGGCTACCTTATTTGGACGCTCAGAGCCATCATCACCAGTTTCTGGCCCATTTCCAAGGAGCGGCATTGGCCGCGGCACTCGCTCATCAGCAGCAAGGTTTTGGAGCTCCTCTTCCTCCACATCCACCTCCGCATCCAGCAGCACCCGTGCCAAGAGAATCTTACCAGCTCTACCCGTGGCTGATCAACAGACATGGCAGAATATTTCCTCACAGATTCCCCGGGGGTAAGTTTTATTTCATACTATGTTAGAATCTGATTAGAAGTAGGTTTATTTTAATTGTAGAGCCGGTTGTAGAGCTTTCTATTTCCGTCGCTACAATTTCATTTTTATATATTATGTTAATTAATTTGTTTACTGGTTAAACGGTTTTAATATACTTAGGTACGTAGACAAACATATTACCGGTTTTTGCTTGATTAGTAAAAAAGTGTCATCAAATGTCTGTATTAGGAAAATGTAATTTACATAGGTAATAGGTTTACTACATACAAAATAGTCTATTGTCATCTTTGACATATGTTCTTATCACATCAATTTAAGATTAGGGAAAGGCTGAATATTTCTTACAGCGCTAATATATTTTTTATCTGACCACTCATCAGGTCGCATAATACCTTCGTGCCTATTTTCCAATAAAAAGAAAAAAAAATCATTACATTGATAAAATACATTTTTTCAAAGCGGATACTAAAATTTAATTTTAGAATTCTCATTTATTATGTCCATGTATTAGTTCAATAAATAAGTATTAAAATTTAATTTAGTCAATGGTTGTTTTTTTTTTTAAATTTACTATACAGTCTTTGACCGTGAAATATTAAATTAAAAGCTTGTTAAACATTAATACGGCTAATTTATTCATGTTTTACATAATATAATTACGTTTATAAATCTTTATTATTGTAGAATTTATTTAAGACTAGTTTTAGTAAAAATATGTTATTTTGTTTATATATTTTTTGGTACACTAACTACCTACTTACTATACATTTTTAAAACATATGTAATCTTTGTCAAATACATAATCAATTTTATTATAATCATTATTAACTTTTATTTTATTTTCTAAAATCGTAGCCCGGTCGCATAAGCATAGAATGGCCTAAATTAAAAAAAAAAATATGAATATAGAACAACACTAGGCCTTATGACAGAACCATTTATTTAATCATAATTTTAAAAGAGGTTGTTATCGAAAAGTTGTCACTTCCCACTAAAGATACATACATCGAATTAACAGCACAAAAAATAGTAGCTTATCCGTAACATGAGGCTATTAAGATAAAAATTTATCGAGAAGAAACATTTCAGATCGCTGTTCGCTGATAAATAAGAAAGTAAAGATTGCGCGGGAAACGATCGTTCTTTTTTTGAATCTTATTTTTATTTCGGCGGCGAGTTCAATATTTGGGTAACGTAAAACAGATTATTAATAATGCTTACCTATATTTAAAACAAATTAAAAAAAAGGTTTACTCGTGTTAAGTATTTAATTAATTTTACATACATTTTAAATGTAAGTATTCTTTTAATTAACTTTTTCTAGAATAAACTATGCTCGTCGTACAAAAATATTATGATTATAAAAGTTATTGCTACGGATAATCAATAGCTACTTAACTAACCTTATGTCTGCAGGATACCTAAAGGGCTGTAAAAGTCATAAATGACTTAAAAGGTAAAATCGGAACGTAAATACATATTTATTATCTGTCAAAAAGTTATCGGTTAATTCTACGAATGTATTAACAAGCTTGTATAAGTTATTTAGTCCATATGTCTTTGATTAGAAGGTAAAGCATAATTATGTGCACATTTTAAAGTCTGAGTTAATGTGATTTAATTATAAGCTTATAGCTAATGAGACTGGACTTTTGTTTGAACATTCTAGCCGATTTTTTTAATCATAGTTTTTTTTAACAATTATATATATATTGAACAATGTAATGATAGTTTATTTTATAATTTATCGAATATTAAATTTCGTATTTTATCATAAATAATGTTTTTTTTTAGTTTAAAAGTAATAACATATTAATTCTCTGTCCAAATCTACGATGTAATTAATGTACCTATATTACTAAATTTTAATACACGTAGAGAAGCCGTTCGAGTGCGATTGAGGAAAAAATATATAATAATAGTAACATGTATTATGAAGCTGATATTTTCTCTTTCTTTTTTTAAAATTTAAATATTCAGAAAATTATAACTTCCGAAACCGAAACCATATTTGAATTCACAATATCATTCACTCATTCATTCATTACGTCGACAATACGCCGCTATAGGACCTAAAGTCTTATGTGCCCGTACCGAATTACAAGAGCTATTTAAAAAAAAAACAAAACATCAACTGTTTGCCGTGACATCATTTAAGTGGTCCTCAATGATTTTAAAGTGGTTATACTAATTCAGAAAACTTCTAGAACGTTCGCAAAACTTACCAAAAATATCATCACAATTATCACAGTAGTTTAGGGGATAAGTTACGTGTGACAAAATTAGACAACAGCGTGTTAATTATTTATCTGTATAATTAAAAACTTAAATTAAAAACTGATTAAGTTTATAAACCTTCATTTATATACGCTGTCGCTGCAGCAAAGATGATTTATTTGTAAATAAAATTTATACTTCTAGTTCACCGCAATAAAATTAACAGAAGTCATGTAAAAAAGTTAGTTAATTCCGACAAACATGAATTCCTTATATTTATAAAGTGCTAAACCAGTTTTATTATGTGAAATAGTTCAATAGTGCTGTAATGGCTGTACAAACACAATCGTTAATCATTATATATTTTTTTATCTGTGCTCGGTTGACAGCAAAAAATATGGCGCTCAGAACTAATCTTGTATCAATATTTGTTGTGAGTAATTTGAATAATTACTTATCCAATAATATTAGATGCTGACAAGCTATTTATATTCATGTTAAGCAAAAAATTGTAATGAGGGATGAAATTTGTTTTATCAGCTGTGATGTTTTATTGTTGTTTTTTTTTAATTTCGATCGATTTATTTATTTTATTGTTATTCAAGAAGAAATAAAGAGCAATTTTGTAATTGTGTTTGTCATAAATTTGTAATTGTTTTTTAAATTTAATTTGTAAAATTAAACATTCGCTTCTATTCGACAATGTTAATACTTATACGTCACCAACGATGGGCCTAAAGATGGTGTCCCTTGCGAATTTATCTAATAAAAAAAAGAGTTTAAAATTATCACTTTGTCCGTTTTGATCTTGTATAAAAATTCCTCATTAAAAACGTTTATTATCATTTAGCTTAACATTGTTGGCATAATATAATCTAATTAAAAAGTTATTTTGATATATTATCTGTGACCTGCCAGTACCGTTTCGTAATTACTCTGTCTTGTGTCAGATAACCTCTTACAATGTAACAATCGCTTCATTAGTTGTAATTATTTGAGATAACTTAATTATAACGATAGTATATTCAATAAACATAGTTTATTACGATTCGAAATCTCATTTCGGATGATTGTAAACAATCTGTCAGGTTTTAATAGTCTGTTGAATATTTTATAATTAACTTGTTTATTCATACTAATAGGTATTATGAATGCAAATGTAACTCTGTCTGTCTGTACACTTTACGGCTAAAAAGCGATATTTATAAGGAAGGACATAGGCTTTTTTATTTTCTTTTTTATTTCACCTGCTAACCCCCTCCCAAAAAGGGGAGACGCTGCCGGCGAAAATGATTTATCTATATTGATATTATCTAATATAGTAAATAATTTAATATAACACAATGAACCTTAATATAAGTATAGTCATATGTCACATATGTGTTATTGAATTAATTAAAGTAGGTACCTATAGAAATTCTTGCTTGAAAGTTTAATTTAATCTTGTACGATAATAATTAAAATCGTATCAAGCACTGAATAAATATAGCAACGTTCTCGAATGAAGTATAATTTTTAATTTGAGTTCATAAATGCATTAAAATTAACTGGTTTTTTTTTATAATTATAGCAGCTTCTTGTGATTTTGCTTTAGTCTTATATTATGAACGGTAAAAATTATCTTATTAATTTCGATCTATGTACCTATATAAAAATATATAATACACTTACATTCACTAATTAAATTATTTAAAGATGATTTTAAAACTACATAAAGACCGTTATATATTTTTTTTTCATTCAATGGAACAATAAAGAGAATGTTGATATCGTTCCAAATTCAAACTCCGCTCCAGATTTAATTACTTGCTACTGTTCCCAAACCCCTCATAACATTCTCCATTATCTGTGTCAATAAAAAAATATAACGATACGTAATGTATAACGCTATAAAATATATTGTTCGACAAATAACTGAACTCCCTGCCTCAATTGACTGCCACCCTTCTAACAACAATATTATTTTTATGAACAGAATAAAAATGGTTTTTAATCAAACCGGCTTAACGCGTCAAAATTGTCGCCTAAAAGAGAAAAAAAAATACAAATGTAATATGGAAGCGGTTTGACAAAGAACTTTTGTGAAGGCGGGAATGAACGCCCGCGATTATCAGCCAGCGCCATTGTTGTTCCAAATTTGATTATTTCGTAGAGTAGGGTAGCGTTCTATCGATACTATTTTTTCATATTTAATGTTTACAATTTACATTATGAAGCAATTTGTAGTGTTTTTATTGTTATGCTATCGATAAATCGCTTGTGTAATTATAAACTTCACATACTTTACTATTACATGTCTATAAAATAAAACAAATTACATACCTAATAAGTTAACCTTGGTTATCTTTGTTCCTGTAATCACTGTTATTAGTTTTTTTTTCGACACATTATAGTGTAATTATAGTTTTTAAAAAGGAAATCGTTTAAATGTATAGATAAACGTTGACATTTAAGGTTCCATAGATACTAATTGTAAACCTTAAATGGGACAAAGCGAAATTAGCTCGCGATAATCGTCCCCCATCTATCGATAGACGCGCATCACTACTCGTCTGCATCGTTAAACATGTTGGTAGCTCGAAACGTCAAATCTTTCGTTACGCGCCTTTTTTCTTAATGACCGCGATTGTTACCGGATGTTTTTTTACAATATACCTCTAAAAGGATTGAATGGTATATAATTGGATGTAATTTGAGACTTTGTTGTTGAGTGAGCGAGATTAACAGGCGTCCTAAATTAAACTATTTATGTTCGTTATGTTGGCAGCGGCAGCCATCTTGAAACAAGATCGGTGGTTAGATGAAATGATTTACGTTTAGGAGTCGAGAGTATTTATGATTAATTATTTTGTATGGATGCTGTGTTTAAGTGAAGTTCAAAAGTTCGTTATATTTAATAGTTGTTTACTCAGTTGTAAGTTATAATTAAGTGTTTAACATGTAATTGCTTGGAAATATAATAAGTGCCTATGTTCGTATTAAAAAAGGTTATTTATTGCTAGTGTTAAGTGATTTATGAAATTTAAAAATGTTTATTTGGCCAATGTTATATTAATAGATTATCATCATTAAAAATGACTCAGATAAGGAATATTTTGCAACGATCCATCAAGCGGGATCATCAAAAAGGTTATAAACGCATTAAAAACAAAATAAAGATGAAAACTCGTTTAAAAAAACTAATATTATTTTTAAATGCTAAAACTTTATTTGTTAAAGTCATATAATACATAGAGATACATGTTATATTAATAGGAGATAAATAAATTGATTTCTTTACTCGGTGGTAGAGCTTTGTGCAAGCTCGTCTGGGGAGGTACCACCCACTCATCAGATATTCTACCGCAAAACAGCAGTACATACTTGGTATTGTTATGTTCCGGTTTGATAGGTAGGTGAGCCAGTGTAATTACAGGCACAAGTGACATAACATCTTAATTCCCAAGGTTGGTGGCGTAGTGACGATGTTGTTTTTTAAAGAAATATACAAAACAGACAGTGTGGCTGATGGTGACCACTTACCATTAGGTGGCCGATATGGTCGCCTACTAACCTATACTAAACAAAAAAATCCTAATACGGCTTAGACTAATTATGTTCTAATATGTTATGTTAGGAATTCATTTTTAATTTCTTAAGTCAGCGTCAAAACGTTATCAAACTAGACACAATTTAAATGAATAAAAATTTATCGACCTATTTTACCAGTTATGATTATTAAACGTTTAAAATAACTCGTTATAAATAACGAGAAGCAGTTATTTTGATTAATTCATTGATAAATTAAAAGGGACTTCCGGTTACGTTTTATTTAGCTCCGACCAATGGGAACGCTGGAAATGGAGAAAGTTATGGAACATTCGGGAAGCTTACCCACACAAATGTGCTTCTCCGTTAAGTTAAATTTGTTTTGTCTGTGATGATTTTGCAAGGTCCAATTAATTTGCAACGATTCATTGTTACGTTTAAAATAATAAGACCTTGTAGTAATAGTGCCAATAAATTCATCCAAAATATTACTTCCCGCCTTATTGCCTCCACTGGTGACTGGAGGGCTGGTTCAATTTTCGCCCAGAGAATCGGAATTGCGATTCAAAGGGGGAAATGCTGCTGCATTCTTGCAACCATTCCACGCGGTCACGACTTGTATAATAATTATTTTTAATTTTTATTTGTATGCATTTAAGGTTTTAATGTGAATAAATAAATTTAAAATGAAAGAAAAACGTTTAAATGAAAACGCATTTGTAGTAGAGACACGATAATATATGTTTTAAAATTTAATTAATTATTAGCAACGGATAAATGTGTCACCAATGTGTGAGGTGACGTTTGCAATGCGCTGTCAACTGGTGGGCTTAATACTGTACGTCCCTTGCCATATTACGCTGAGTCACTCATGTTTCATGAGCCGAGATGTCAGTGTGGTTACATCATGATTCTTAACCGAAGACCGCGGGTTTGCCCGAGGCAATTTATTTGTTTGACAGAAATTTCTTGAACAATAATGAATTGGTCGAATCTTATTCATAATATACTTTAGAATACTAACAATAATGTAAAGTGAATTTAATCAATTCTATTTTAACATTAATGTTTTTTTTTGTATCTGAATTTGCTTCTGGAAAACATCAAAATGTTTAGAAATGACAGAAGCATTTGACATTTGACACGTGATTATAGATATACGAATGTCAATATGTTAGAAATGGCTTCAAATCGAATCTAATGCATTTGGTTAAGCAAATCGAGTGTCCAACTTCAACTGGGTAATATATACACATAGTGTGCTTAAGTACATAAATATTATATACACTCCCTGTTCACTCTCATAGTCCGAGTTTCTCCCTCATTCCTGCTTCCCCATTCCTTCACAAGTCTACGCGTGCTGGCTCTCGATGTCACCGCCTAACTGTGACATCAATTCCATCGCGCACGAGGAAATTTGGCAACTCTTTTCTTTGTCGCACTTCCAAAACATGGAATTCTTTACCAGCACACGTGTTCCCCTCCTCTTATGACCTGGGTTCCTTCAAATGAGGCGTGAAGAGGCATATTGCGGGCCGGCAAGGCGGGGGCGGCTAGTACAAATCATTCTTCATGATTGCACTAGCCGTCGTCGTAGAGTCCAAAACTCTACTACCACTTACCATCAGGTGGAGTAGAGACATTTGCCCTCCCGGGCTATAAAAAAATAATCGGAAGGCAATCTCATACGAGCGGAGAGAGATTCACGTGCTATCCGAGGCACGGAAGTAATTAATATATAATAATGATACGTAGCTGATAGTAACCGTTATATGTGACCTTTGGATTTTAATTTACGATTTGTTTATAGTTAGTTTAATATAAATGTAAATAAACTAGCTGATACCGGCGACTTCGTCCGCGTTGCTTGATATATTAACAAAGTTTTCTTAAGTACGAAGGAAAAAGCATCAAAAAGATCGCAAGCAAAAATATAATTTGCTTAAACATACATCACTGAACACGCAGTGCATATACAAATCATTGTTTCTTGAAATTTTATTAACTTTTTATTAAATGAAGATATCGCAATCATTTTTTTTTGATAAGGGCATAATGTCTATGAAATAATATTTAGAAAATTTAATTTAAATCTATCCAGTAGTTTTTCCGTGATGCGCGCAGACCTTATCATTTTATTTATATAGATATAGTAAGTTAGTTTATAGTAGGTATAGTTAGAGTTTGTCTGGGAGAGATCACTACTTCAGTGATAAACTCTTTGCATGCTTTTATTTTATATTCAGTCATTATAAAATATATTTTTCTTATATATGTGTATTTTTAGCAAGAAATCTTTATTATAACGCTTTCTTGAATGAAAACATTTAATTTTTGATATATTTGGTGGTAGAGGCCACTCATTAGCTGTTCTACCTCTTAACAGTACTTAGTATTGCTTTCCGGGTAGAAAGATAACTGAGTCAGACTAAGTTAAGGCACAAGGGACATAACTTCTTAGTGCCAAAGGTTGGTGCATTGGCTATGTAAGGAAAAAATAGTATTTATAATATTTACATACTTACCCGCCCGTTAGCCCGTTCACCTACCAATAACTTAAAATCAGGGCCGTCTTTTCGTATGGGCACTCTGGGCAAGTGCCCAAGGCCCCACGATCGAAAGGGCCTCGAATGGCTTACGCATTATGAGTGCCCGTTTGCAAAATAATAAATTGCAGTACGATTTGTACCCCCCCTGGTTACGAAGAAAAAAAAACGCCACTGATTTTGAGACAAATGCTATGGCACAGGAGCCCCGAGATCCTTATGTGCTTATGTGCCCAGGGCTTAAATATGTAATAGGTTAAAATAAATAAATAAATATATATATAATACAATCCAGCTATGTATCTTCATAATAATAAGTTAAACACATTATCCCCCTATTCCCCTGCAGTCGGTCAAACAGATATCAACAATTGATAATACAAAACGTCAATGGACTTATCGAAATCGTTAAACTTCCAATTTATGTAACTCAAGGCTCTAAGGTCACCGATAAATACGAGCACATATCATATTTTCGTTGTTATATTGTTACTAGTTTTCGCTCGCGGTTTCTCTTGTTTTTTAGAGGACCTTAGGTATAAAAATAGCCGTTGTTCATTTAACTTAGATATCACTTATTCTTTTATTACTCACTTCATTCTATTACTATGTGACATAGTCGCGTTCAAGGAAGGACATATGCCACTTCTTTATTATAAGGAGCCTGCCCTCTCTTCTCTCTGGCGCTTATTCAAGCCAGTTTTTGAAATTAATTGCTGATTCACTTGGCTGAGGGGCTCTGTAACAAGCTCGCCTGGGTAGATATCCTCAATTCAATCACCTATTCTATCGTTAAACAGTAATATTTAATATCCTTGTTTCCGGTTTGAAGGGTGAGTACTATAACTGGTACAAGGGACATAACTCCTTAGTTCCCAAGGTGCATTGGCGATGCTATGAATCTTTTATATTAGAAACTCCAAACTAAATCGGTATGAGTACTTATCAAATGGTATTCCATTTGTCAGTCGACCTACCTGTCCTAAATAAAAAGCAATGAATTAAACGTGTGCGAAATTATATTCATATACTTAAAATTCGCTTCTCGAACGATATTGAAAAATTGAAGGTTATTTTAATGTTCAAAAATAACCTGAAAACCGGGACCCTTGAAAAGCTGGCAACCCCACTTTAAATGTCATTAAGGAGTTAAATATAATTTAATAAACACGTATTTATAATTTATAATCTTACAGACTATGTACAACTTTTGACAGCCGTAATGATCTTTTTGCGTGTTCACACTGAAGAGTTTTGATAATAAATAATAATCCGTATGAAATGGCACAATTATTAGTGTCAAACTTTACATCTTTATAAATGTTTTTTTGTCATCCTCGTTACTTATTGCTTTTAAAGCTGTTGTTCTAGTGGTAGTAATAGCCACTGAGTTTTTCTATTAAGCATTTCAGAGTTAGATCTTTCTGTAGTGTCATAATATCGTGCCTCAGAAATTGGTTAAAGTTGGTTGGACTTGTACTTAATCTCCATCCAGTTTGTGTGTGTGTGTCCACCCACACACACACACGTGTGTGTGTGTGTGTGTGGGTGTGTGTGTTTGTGTGTTTGTGTGTGTGATAATCTATTAACTTCGAACGATAGGATTCTAATGAAACTTAACGTTAATAAATCGCTTGTCAAGAATTAAAACATGGAGTTTTCTATTTTAATATACGCCCAGCAAAGTTGTATTACACTTGTGAAATGTTGTATGCCGACTTAGGTTGATACGCTATTCTGTTCCCTGTATCCTTTAAATGTCATAATTATTGCAGTCAATATTGCATATCGCTTTTTGACGTTTCACAATTGTGTTTTGTGGTTAAATTCAAGTCTGTTCTTACAAAGAAGCTACTGATGGTTTTAAATTAAATTGTATATTAATAAACATACATACAATGTTTCTGTTTTTATTATACGTAATATAGTTGTATCCTTCTGTCACTGTGGAATGTGTATTGTATTTTTTCTTTGTTACAACAAAATGTTCATGTAATATTTATTGACTTGTTACCTTATGGGTTTCTATAACAGTGTGAGTAATTGAATCATGTATATATATATTTTTTAATAAATTATCTTCGTCCATGTTCATTAAAATCGAAAGTAACCTCTTTGATAATAATGCAATAAAACCTCATTACTCGAAATAGAATAGTGGATTCATAAATGGAATGTAATGTTCGAAAATATATTTAAATTTAGAACCATTAAACAGTCCAATTTAAATTTTGTTTACGTAACGTTGTAGGCCAGCGAATCAGACCATAATCGTTATTGCAAATTTGAAAATAGAATAGGTAAGTAATTCGCTAATATATGAATTTGAATGGTTCCATTTTTTTCTGTGTAGATTTTTTTTTAATTGATAGCACTAAAGCTGGTCACTAACAAACTAACAAAAAATAAAAACAAAAAAAAATTGGATGACAAACAGACAAGAAAACGGTAATTAAAATTGTCTTTGCCTATTCATACATTTAATGTTTATAAAAAATACATTCTGTACGGATGACAATGTCTCGTTTATTTAATTATATTTAAAGATATATGTTATCATGGTTAATGTTTAGTTCGTATATATCTTCCTTATAAAGATCAGTGAAGCTATTCTATAAGAACAAACGCGTTGCTCACCGCGGAAAACAATCGTAAAATACCAGAGTGATATGCGACATTAATTATAATAATTAAGAGGTTTCAAGAACACAAGTTACAAAATAGTATATCACCATTAGTCGGATGTCACAATTTCACGGGTGAGTAAGCGAGTCCTTACAGATTAATACTTCTGTGGGGATATTCTTTAAGAACAAACTTAAAAGTCATCGCAGAAAAAGGTCGTATAAGTCAGAAATTAATATGCGATATTGACCATAATAATCAAAATAATATAGTACTATAAATCGGTTATCAACATTTCACCAAGAAAATTCTTACAGAATACTTTTGATATTTGACTCCATATTGGATACAATAATGAGTGAGAGAGATAGTTGTAGTACATGTATCGTGTTCTCTGTCTTTATTTATTTAAATATGAACTAATTATGAAGAAGAAAATTCACTTATGATTCGCGATAACCGTGGGAACGAGCAATTAGGTTTTTTAATTCGATCGTAAATATGTTATGATTTAATTTTAATATGTGTTAAGTTGTTAAATTATATACTTATATTATGTATTCATTGTGTGTGTTGACTCAGTAGATAGGATGTTAGAATCGTAAATAAAGGTCGGGGAATCATAAGCTTGGCTCTACTAAGTCAACTTAAGATCTTTTTAAAAGCTTTACTGGTCGTGAAGTCAGTCTATCTTTCAACAATTACTCGAAACATATTAATTCAAATACATAAAACTGCTCTATTTCTTTAAAAAAAAATTATACGATTTTTGGAAATATAAAAACAAAAAAATATATATATTAACTAATACTTTCAAAAACGTTTCCTTCTGAATCGTTACAATCATAACGTTGCACACAAATAATAAATCTCATTGCGTCCAAAGTTAATCTTCTAAATCTGGCCTTACATCATCCACTCACCAATCAAATGTTACAGTACAACCGAGCCGACGGTAATCGTGGGTGGCGCTGTGGCCTTGTATTAACGTCCGCAATTTGCTAATATAATTACACTGACCACATTTATCGTCGATCATTTAAAGTGTGTCAAAATTTTTATATAATTATATGTATTAAAACTATTCATTTAAGTTTTTAGTTAGTTATTTGTTTTTCATTAATTTCAATTTGATTATTTATTTTTGATGTATTCAAGTGTATTTGCATAGAATAATTGTGTTGTAACTTAATCGCGAAACTAAATTAATTACTACTATTAAAGTGTTGCATAAACAATTGAGATATATTAAATATATGCGCCATATTGAATTTCTTCGTAGTTCTCTTTGCATTTCTTATAAATAAAAACTTAATTGTATGATATTAGATAGCTCATTGTTTCCAAACAAATAAATATTCAAACAAACAAATATATTCGTACGCAAGCAGAATATTAACACAGTCATTATTCTGACTACAATTTATGACATAACGAATCCATAGAGAAAATCTTATGGTTTTAATAATCGGAAATAAGATAACGAAACAAATATTATGAAAAAAAAGCATCCCTCATACATGACCTATCAAACGAATATATTAGAAGTTTCTAGAACATTGTCAGTATTAATATAGAACCTATTTAATGACGATAATAAGGCTAAAACCTAGTACACACGTTTGTTTTTATACACACTTATCTACAATCTACAAACTGGAATTAACCGGTTTTTACATCGCAATATAATATTAAGTCTACGATAATTAAGTAACATTATAATACGAAAACGTTCAGTTAGCTCCTTTCTCATCAGCGTTAAACTCATGAACAACATGCAATTTATAAAAATAGTATTATTTCTTTCCTTACTTAATAATTCTTCGTAAAACGTATGTATGTAAGCGGTTGATAGATTAACCGGCTCACCATCGCTTAGCGGTAATCTTTGCTTAATTTAATTTTAATAGCCGGCCGCCATTACAAAGATACTCCGTACGAAATAGCCTGTTATTATATTTGCAAGCTTTTAGAACTTGAAATGTTACGGAGATTATGTTTAATGAACGCACAGATAATTAATGTATTTAATATTTTGTATAATTAACATAAATGTTTGTATAAATGTCAGTATAATTGAAAATGTCTGAATGTATTAAGTTTCTATTCAATCAATGTTATATAATGATTTATAACTTTAAATTTAACTAATGTTGTTTCGATAAATGGTTTAATTATTAATTAACTAATTACAGGTGAATCTTAATTATATTTAATTACTTTTTTCGTACATAAAGCACGTAAAGACGTCCTGCCTTGCGATACGTGTCGGATTGCCGTCTCATCGGATTATGAGGGAATTGAGAGTGCATCTGTGTTTGAGCACACACTTGTACGATATGATATCTCCTCCTGATATTGGCCGCCATGAGGGAAAGCGGTCAGGAGGACATGAATCACTTTTAGCAGAAGCTTCTTAAATCTTTAATTAGGTAAACAGACAAAGAAAAAAGCGTATTAAACACAGTTCAAACATTCAGTTTCTCCTCGATTTGTCAATGAAATTATTTTTTTTTGTAGCCATAGACAAGCCTGAATGTTATCAATTTAAAAATAAGAGTAGAAAAAAAATGTTCGAAATTTAAAAAATTATGTTTGTTTTTTTTAATAATTATCATGCTAAATTTTTCTTCAAAAATGATGAAGTGAGATTATTAGAGGAGTAAATGTTATCTGTATACATATGTGCTACCTACGGTATGGTAAACTACCCGTATAACAAAGATCATGTTTATGGCTAGATTATAATTCTGCAGAACCTAAATTAAGCCCCTGGTCGGGTCAAGAACGGGCTTTTGGGTTTTTCTGTCAAAAAAAATAATCTTTATCATTCAAAATTATTAAACGCTCTTTCATTAATTAAATTAAATATTTTAATTTATTTAATTAATAAACGTGATAACAAACGAATATTAACCCTATCTTAATGAATTAGCGAGCTTTAAAATTACTTACTTTCTACATAATTACTTATAATTAATATGTTGACACGTCCCTTTATATAAAATCAGGATTAGGGTAAACGCGGTCAGATATTACTAGACTTTGTGACATAAAAAGCACGGCTGTACCTGTGTTGCAATTGCCATGTCATGCCATGACGAGCCGGTTGGCATGATTGGTAGTAACCCTGCGTTTCGCGCCGCAGGTCGTGGGTTCGATTCCCACCCAGGACAGACATTTGCGTGCATGAACATGTCTGTTTGTCCTGAGTCTGGTTGTAATTATCTATATAAGTATGAAATTACAAAAGAAAAAGTAGTATATGTAGTATATCAGTTTCCATAATACGAGCTCTGCTTAGTTTGAGATCAGATGACCGTGTGTGAAAAATGTCCCAAGATATTATTATGTGTCTTTTTTCATTTTTTTCGATTAATTCTACTATTTACAATATGACAATCCGGTTCTAACTGGTTTATAGATTTGATAATTCGATATAAAGTGTCTACTAATTCATTGGTAGGAAAGACGAAGAAGGAAAGGTCTATTACTTTTATACTACTTACTAAAACATATTTTAATAATTAAGTTTTGTCTTCAGGTCCTGATATCCCCGGCTTCCTCCTTCAGCCGTTCCGAAAGCCGAAACGGATCAGAACAGCTTTCTCCCCCTCCCAGCTGTTGAAGCTGGAGCACGCGTTCGAGAAGAACCATTACGTCGTCGGTGCTGAAAGGAAACAATTAGCACAGGCGTTGAGCTTGACCGAGACACAGGTAAATGATCTCTCAATCTTATACTAATATATAAAGCTGAAGAGTTTGTTTGTTTGATCCGGCTAATCTCAGGAACTACTAGTTCGAAAAAAAAAAAAAAATTGTGTTGTCTAGTCCTTTTATCGAGAAAGGTTCTAGGCTGATTTTTATGCATTATATTTTTATTAAGTATACGCGGGTGAAATTGCGGGGCGGGGGTATTGAATAAAGATTTTTGACTTTGATTAAGGATTTAATTGGTGAAATGTTGAGAGCCGATTTATAGTAATATACTATTTTGATGCGCATGCGTGTTTCCTTGAAATATTATAATTATTTACGTCAATATCGCATATCACTTTCTGACTTATACGACCTTTTTCGGCGTTAAGTTTCGAGTTTGCTCTTGGTGAAATCGCGGGGCACAGCTAGTTAATAATATTGTTGTGAATCCTTGCATTTTTTTGGATCTATTAGATTAGTAGATATAGTTTGGATATAGTTTTGACTGCCTCGTTGGTCTGGTGGCTTGATATAAGGTCGCAGACTCGGTGGTCTTGGGTTTAATTCCCAGGTCGGGCCAATAAATAGTTATTGGAATTTTCTGTCAGAAAATTCTCAGTAGCAGGACCTTAGATATAGTTTCTAGTAATAATTAAGGATGTAGAAAGTATACATGACAGCAAAGGGGGTAAAAGATCGTCATTATAAGTGTCACCCTAAAGCCTCGCCAATAAATGTTTCACATCTGAAAACTCATATTGATAACTTTGATATAATTGTTCGTTTAAATTTTCCTGTCCGGCAAAAGAAACTCAGCGGGTTGATTTTTTTTTATCGGCGTTAATTATGAATGCTTAGCGTCTGTAAAAGTTAAACACTGATTTAATTATCTATGTTATTAGGTATTAATTTGACATTCGAAAGAACACAGCATCGTTTAATTATTCACTCGCTTAAAATTTATAAGTAAACGAGTTTTTTTTTTAAAAATAAGTAAAATATTTGTTAGATTTTATAAAAAATAATTACTTTTATAGGCAACATTTTGATAGCTTGCTTATGGTAGGAATCTTTAATTCTTTTGAAAATATAATATAGCCTATGTTACTCGGTAAAGATGTAGCTTTCTTATGGTGAAAGATTATTTAAAATCGGTTGAGTACTTTTTGAGTTAAATCGTAACAAACAGATAAACAAAAAATTAAGTCTATCCTCATTTTAATATTAGTATAGAAAAATGTTAACGTAGTTTTGCTCTAATTGAAGTATAAAATGATAGTAAAGATTTTAAATGTTAAATTTCAGAACGTAAACAAAATTAAGTATATAATGTAATAGATCATAAATTTTGGCAGTTTAAAAACCAGACAGATAACAAATCGGCGTAACGTTAAATACAGATGCAATATTAATTATTACTGACGTATGTAATAATGAAATCGGCAAAGGTATCAACATTGCGTTTAATACTAAAACTGATAAAAAAAATTCAATAATTACGTTCATTAGGCGTTGCGTGCGTCCCTGTCCGAGTACAGATAGCAGAAAAAATAATTACATGGTTATCTAGATTAAATATTATTAATACTTTTGTTGGATTTTCGATGTAATACTCGTCGTGTTTTCGGGATTTACTTGAACTATTGCTACTTAAGTAATTTCAGTATTTTAGTTTATTAATATTGCAAATTTCTTTCTTTATTTTAATTAAATATCCAGTGGATCAATAGCACAGCTACACCAATTTTTAAG
The DNA here is from genome assembly GCA_963151315.1 of Nymphalis c-album. Taxonomy (NCBI): domain Eukaryota; kingdom Metazoa; phylum Arthropoda; class Insecta; order Lepidoptera; family Nymphalidae; genus Nymphalis; species Nymphalis c-album. The sequence goes on from OY720609.1 coordinate 7,866,805, forward strand.
CCTGTATAAAATAACGCCTTGTACTAAAATTGATGCATGTTTTATATGAAAGAGAAAATTATAGCAGTTGCTATAATAGTATGACAGTTTCATTAGTATATGCAATTCGTTAATGATAAAGATCATAATATCCATAAAAACATAACATACAGTAAATGATTTGTATCATATGACAACGTGTGTTATAGTAAATTGAATAATATGTGCTTCTCTTAACATATTTGGTGATGAGGCTTGGACAAAATCCTTCTAAGAGATCACGTATTCCACAGCCAAACAACAGCGATTCTTACTATTGTTGTGTTCCGTATGAAAGGCTTAACTACATGCACAAGGGACTTAACATCTTGGCTCTCAAGGTTGGTAAGGATTGGTTAATATTCCAGCACTAATGTCTATAGGCTTTGGTGATTACCATTGCTAGTTTGCCTAACTTATAGAATAAAAAAAGATCATACATTCGCGATATTATTATCATATATTATTATTAATAGTGAGGTATCTCCGGAAATGTCGTGTAAAATTCTGTAACACGTAAATAAACCATCAACTCCACTACTGGTTAAATAGCTTGAAACTCTTAAGTGAAAATAAGGCAATTTACTATCTGTCGCACATCCATATATAATTTTTCATTTAAAATTAATATAATATAAAAGTAAAAGATAATGTTTCTGCATACCATACTAAAGACACGCCCGGGTGTGGCCGGCGATTATTAGCCCAGTTTCTACAGCATTGATATTATTTACAGCTGAATGCAAACGATGATTGCAAGAGTTTCACATTTGGTGCATATATATGTGGGTCATATATATTTACTTATATAACTATTGAATAAATCACTCCGTCTGTCCGTCGTGCCACGTCATTTCTGTTTCTGTCATTAACGTTTCAATTTGACATCTGTCATTTCCGCGTGTGTATATAATATTTCTTATTTACGTTTATCTTATCTGTCAGGATAAATGATTTAAATTATTAAGTTATCGTTTAATAAATTCAAATACTATTATTAAATGTAGTAACATTACTGATTAATAGTTAAAGTAAATTAACATCGTTTTGGAAATAAAATATTCCGATAAAACCGTCGAATGAATCTTAGGGAGTTTTGTTTCTTTCGAATTTTTTTTTTATAGCATAGTAAGGCGGTCGAGCATATGAGCCGTGGTTACCAACGCCCATAGACATTGGCATTGTGAGAGATGTTAACTATCACTTACATCGCCAATGCGCCACCAACCTTGGGCACTAAGATGTTATGTCCCTTGTAACTGTAATTACAAAGAAACCCAAACACGTTTTTTTTAAAAAAAAAGAACAAAACCACCAAGTAAAACTTTGTTTACAATTTTCAATACGACGAAGACGTTTAACAAAAAATAGCGAGCCAGTTTTTCATTCTTATTTTGAAATATCTTACCTATTTAGTCTCGAGTTAAATGGATTTCATTTTGATAAACATATCTTAAAGCATTTTACATACAATGTTGGTAATATTATTCACATACTTATAAACTATAAAATTATTAAAATTATACCTTTTTAGGAATCGTCATTCTCTTGTTACATGACAAGCCACTCTGTCATTACCACGTCAACAGCTTACATTGTATATTATTATTATTTTTTTAATTTTGTATTTTAAGGTTGGCAATATTTTTTAATTATGTATAATTTTATGTCTAATTTGGCGTTCGACATAAGGAAAGATTTAATTTGCTTGCCATTTGTTACTGAGATTTAAATATATTAAATTTTTCTTATAATATATATTTCCTATTTTATTTCCTTTATAATATATATTTTATAAAGGAAAATCTTTGAAACTATAGTTTAATTTAAAAATATAGTTACCAAATTTTATTGGGTTATCTAGATATACATAAAAATGATGTCCTAAATACTTATTTAGTAAAGAAGATATCAGTTTATAAAAGTAAAAGTAAAGTAACAGCCTGTGAATGTCCCACTGCTGGGCTAAGGCCTCTTCTCCTCTTTGAGAGGAGAAGGTTTTTGGAGCTTATTCCACCACGCTGCTCCAATGTGGGTTGGTGAAATACACATGTGACAGAATTTCAATGAAACTTGACACATGCAGGTTTCCTCACGATGTTTTCCTTCACCGTCAAGCATGAGATGAATTATAATCACAGAATGAGATGAATTACAATCAGTTTATACTTTGGGTTAATTAATTGGACACTTTTAATTTAAAAAAGAAAAATACTTTCTTTATTTATATATAAGACTCGCTACACTGGCATAGTATAAAGTATAAACAGTATACTCATCGAACAAAAAAAATACCACTAACATTAAATAAATTCAATATTATCTAGGCCTATTGTCTAGGCTTTATCGTTGATGTCGTAGTCACAAAATCATAAAATCTATTTAAAAAAGAAAAAAAAAATCATGAATAAATTATAATATCTGTGAGCTTCTATAATATAATTAAATTCATATTAAACGTCAAATACAAGCAATATTTATTATTTAAAGCATATTATATAATGTTACAAGATTATTTTATAAAGATGTCGTAAGTATATTTATTACAGCTATTTAGTTGTGTACGTTTAACATTGTAAGTGTTGTCATTCGATAGTGATGTATTTACAACAGAATCGGACATTATAAATAGACAAACATCGGTTATAATGTTATCGTGAATTTATTAGCTGCATTAATTCTAATGACCATATGTGGAGACGACTTTATTATTTATTGATGTGTTAAATGGAACGTTTTTAATTTTTATTTAAATTGTTTCTTTAAATAGAGATATTTTTTTTACGTTTTGACAGTTCAAAAATATATTTTATTGTTTTTTTTTAAATTATAGTTAGGAAAGGGTTTTTGTTACTTTTTTATTTTGCTTTTGGTGTTGCAAGAACTTGCTCTTTAAAACCTTTCTTACCTGAAAGCGTTAAGAATTCATCGTTTAATCGAAGTAACGTACACGCAACAATATATTTAAAAAACATACACGCCAAATTAGCTTTTATTACATTAACATAAATGTGAATTTAATGTGGATTATTTTTATAACATGTATGTACTTATATTGCAAGCTCAGTCATTCATGACAGTTGCTTTTTCTGTGTATTTTTTTTACAAAGCATGCGTTGTTCTTCTTTACAATTAACATCGAAAATTGCGAGGTAATGAGCCTTGAATTGCTGTTATATTTATTACGTTTTGATGAGGTTTTACTCATTTTTTTGTGCCAATTGAAAGTTTTTCATGCGTGAAGTCGAGAGATCTAGATCTTTTTACGATTCATATTTAATTATAACATTAAAAACTCTTTCGGTATTTCTTTTGAAATTTCATTTAAAAAAATTAGATTTTTGGCGTTATAAATGAAATCATAAGTCAAATTAAATATCGAACATTTCATGTTTAAAAAAAGAACTGTCAAAATTGTGGAGCTGTGACAAATTAATAGAACAACTCGGAAAGTAAATAAAAAAGACGTATGTTGATTTATTTCAACGTTTTCACAATTCCCAATAATCAAATTATCTACATAAACATTTTATTATAATCGCTGCAGACCGTATGAGGCAGGTGTACAATTTACTTAATAATATAAAATTACGAGGCCCGACCAGTTTTGATCATCGAAGAATTTAATGTCAGGCAACATTGAAGCAAAAACAACTTTAATTATTATGAATGCGATAAATGTATGTTTTTATTAATGACACTCAGCTATATTTGTTAAATTTCATTTATTGTAATAAAAAATATATTGTAATTATTTTTACAAAGGAGTTTCTACTGACTCAGATATATCGTCAATAAGTCGTTTTTAGTTCAGCTGCTAGTTGTGTTTTTTAAAATATTATCATCACTGGCAAGTTGAAATCAAAAAGCCAAAAACTTTCGTAAAAAAAATTTGTCAAATACTACAAAATTATATATTTCTTACAATTATATATATATAATAAGACATAGGCCTCAGGCAGTGACGGGTTGTTAATTTTATGCAGAGCTGTATAATGGAACTTTTATCATAAATAATTTCTTTCTTTCTTGCATATATAATAACTAAGTCGTCCTTATATCGGTACCTAATAACAATTAGTTAACTCAACACGCCGAAGTATTACAATGCGTTAATATTGTAACTGAAGAAATATCCCAACACACTTACTTGTTAGTAACGTACTACGAGATTTTAAATGGAATTCAATTCATACTTCGGCATCCATTTTTGTTTCACATCGCAATAACATGGTTCGGTTAAACAGTACAGCGTAATTTATGAACGATTTGATGTCCACGTGTAGGAAGGTGGCTATTCTTTGACATGTCTAAAACTGTTGCTATCTCTTTCTTTTGTGATGATTTAACCGCATGTTCGTAAACTAATATGAACTCCGTTTTCTGTGTGTATATCTTGATAATGTACTGGTATAGATATATATCTTAGAAAAGCACGAGTTACCGGTTATTTTTGGTAGAATCTAAATATCTAAATAACGTTATACATAAAAACGTTACAAATAATATTTTGACTTTGAAATCCTAAAACTATTTACCCATATATATAATAATATATGGATAGGTAGGTACAAAGTAGTGCCTATTTTGGCGCCCCTATTTGGCTTAGGGAAGCGTTAATCGTCGGCACCCTTTGGCCACGCCCAGAGGATCATCTTATACGCGTCTTCATAATCTATGTAATCACATTGGCTATTATATATTTAAAATTGATCTCTATTTATCTTAATAAGTAAGAGAGTGTGAGTGTTTCTATTTTTGTTTCTCAATAACGCCAAAACTGATGAAATATGGTAGGTAGAATATGACACAGGACATAGCTTTTATTTATAATTTTTGATATCGGCTAGCATTATCATAAAATCTCCGTTCTTTTATCTAATTAGTACTTAATTAATTTAGTATTTCTATTTTAAATTAGATACCTGTATCTTATGGAAACATGTTTATGGATAACTAACCAGAATCCTAATATATAAATATCATCGATAGTATAATGATATAATAAAGGTGAAGAGTCTGTTTGTTTGAGCGCGCAAATCTCAGGAACTGATAAGTGAATTTAGAAAAAAAATGTGCGACATATTATGTATTTATTCATTGAAAATGATATATTATAGAAATATATAATATACCAAATAGCTTTAATAATTAAAAACACTATAATATGAATTAAGATGTCAATTAAAACTGATTTCTCTTTTCGACAACCCAGTTTCATCCTAATATTAAAATAATATTTTGTATCTATTAAAAGTTACTGGCTGTTTTTTAAATGTCAAAAAAACCTAGCATATCGCATTGTTATGATTTAGAATCGGATATATTTCTTTATTTGATATGAAGTTATTTCGTTTAACGCGCAACCCCTGCTCCCTGAGGGCGCGCGTGTCAACACGACGGCGCCCCGCGGCTCCGCCCAGGGGATCATGACACTCGTATCATATAAGATTTATAATATGTATTTATTTTATATTTTATGAAAATACCAACGGCTTTTCGTAACATCCGCTTTGGGTATACATTCTTGTTCGATTTATCATAATATTAATGATATTAAGTAATTAAAACTTTATTTATTAGTTGCTTATTATAACTTAATCCATTTTCGAATGGATTTGGCAGATTTTTTTATATAGAGTGTATACCTATATATTTTTATGGCCTAGGAAGGCGGACGAGCATATGGGCCACCTGATATTAAGTGGCCACCAATGCCCATAAACATTGACATTGTAAGAGATGTTAACCATCGCTTACATCGCCAATGCGCCACCAACCTTGGGAACTAAGATGTTATGTCCCTTGTGCCTGTAATTACACTGGCTCACTTACCATTCAGACCGGAACACAACAATACAAAGAGAATATCTGATGAGTGGGTGGTACCCATACGAACTAGCACAAAGCTCTACAACCAAGAACATTAATACATTAGGTATTTCGTACATCGTATCTCAATAAAAATATTGATAAAAGACTTGTAGTGGTAGATTGTTTCAATTCGTCTTTCATTCATTTGTTATAACATGGAAAAGGGCAATTGTCATTTTACGATCGTGGTCTCGGTAACTTCGAGTGTGATTATAACAGAAGCTATAGTAAAGGTTGCTGTTATTTTATTATCGTAAAAGCTAATGATTTTGTCTTTCGTGTTCTATGTGGTTTTTATTTTTATTTTGTAGTTGGTGTTGCCCGCTTAAAGGTTTTTTTTACTAAAGTAGAACCATCAATGTAGAATTGGTAGCGAACTGTGGCTTAATTATTATTTACTAAACAATTTAAATACGCAATCGCAAAGTGGCTAATATTTAGTTTATTATAGTTATATTTGTATTATATTTCCCGTCCGTTTTCAGAGGTGCGTTTCGAATTTGTTCTGACAGAATAGCCACAAAGTATTCTATACAAAAGATTGCTTTTAAAATTTGTTTTATTTAATAATATTATATTAATAATATATTTAATATTTATTTTGGGGGAAATATTCATGGCGTAGTATTTCGTTATCTGTTATGATATGAATCTATCTTGCTTAATTAACTCATGAGGTCTATGCTTTAGTCTATGGAACACCAATAAAAACGGATGCTAAGTATATAATGTATTATCAATAAATAAACCGTTATAAAAGTTATGACAGATTCAGCATAATAATTGGATAGTAATAAAGTAACTCCAAATATATTCAGTAATAGCAGTATCCGGGGTAAAACAGGATATTACTTTTTTTTACATCGATGAATGTCGATGACGTGTAATGCCATAAAGAATAAAAATAATTAATAATCTTTTATTTCGTTAGATTGATTGATGTAAATTAATATGTTTTAAGTTCTATAATTACAATGTTAACGGCAACGTTTCGTCTTCGAGTAGGTATTTTAGAGGTGGCAATAAGTCAAGCCAATTGGCAATATGATGGCAACACTTCCATATTAGTGAAGCAATTCTATAGACTAAACTCAAATGCTTGAGTGATGTACGACATTGATAACAATAATTATAACGTTTAAATTTATACACGTATCAAATAATAATGTATCTTTAACATTTTATTACTGTTAGTTCAAAAGGTCGTATGAGTTAATATCACTTAATTTTAAATAACATCAAACTGTTTGTTTCCTTTTGTTATATTAATAAAATATTCATCTATTTGCTATTTACATGTTACCTCATAATTAACGTCTTAATCTTTGAGTTAATAAATAAAATACGACAACTTTCGTGCGTTTTCAAGTTTTATATTGAACGCGACCTGAGTAAAATTTTACTAATATTACAGATGCAAATTGTTTTTTTTTTAGGTTTTCATGTTTAAACTATCATCCTGAATGGACATAGGGTATCTAATACCTGTGCCCCTCCTAACGCTCATCGAAGCTGCGGGCAAAACTAGTACTCTATTTATTTATTAATAATTGTAAGTCGATCTGGCGTAGACCCTACTCATACATAGACTTCTGTACTGTCCAATATCATAGTTACCTAGACGTAACCGAAAACATTAAGATAATTAACTCTTACTAAACTTAATTTAATGGTAATGTAATTAAGATCGTTTTTTTTTACTTCAAATAATATACACGACCATAATTTAAAAAAAAACACTCCGTTAAACGTTCTCACGTAATTATTATCTAAACAAAATGGCCGCCCACAATGTTTAAGAGCAAACATTAGTCAGAACTAAACTACTGATTATGGATTGACTTACCAATTATATCTGACAATGCGTTCATTATTAACAAGTAATTGATCTTTCGTAACCGTGACATTAAATTCTGTACAGCCATCTCTTTTACGCTCAATAAAAACGTATTCGATGTCCCTGTCTTACAGTAGCGAATTGCGAATAGGGCGTAAAAATTACAATCGCCTAACAACCCCAATTTGTCGCATAATGATGTCCCACTCTATCGCATACATCTGTCCTGTTTCCACACTAATGGATCGACAATAAAGTAATATAGAGATAAATAGCTTTTCGCTTAAATTTTGGCCCAATTCGTATCTACCCCATAATTGCGCATCTCCCCTTGCAGCTATCCCTTTCTTTCTTACTGCTAACGCTCTTCCCGGCTCGCTCTAATCCGTTGGGGAGTATAATCGCGTATATAAGCACTTAATCGTATTTTGGGGCATGTTTTGAATGACACCCTTTATTTATTCAGTGCGGGTATCGTTATAACACGGGTACCCTTCTATCGGAGTTGTTTGCGGAGTCTTACACCGTTTATAGGTCCAGTTATTTGAGAGCCCTTTTGACACTGCGCGTTAGTTCTATCACGGGTCAATTTATTCTAGTCATCGTAATAGCAGATGCGTTGTTTAAATTATCTTCATTGTATCGTATGAAATGTGTTTCGTAAAATTTGCATCAGGGTCTCGTAATTGTTTAATCGCTTTTCACATTTCGTTCGGTAATCGCCACTTATAAAAGATTTACTCCCGTGCGAGTTTGACATTTGCGTTTTATTGTCTGTGGTTTAGTTTTGAACGTATAATGGCCATTGTATTATTATGTATTTATAGATGATAGATAGTAATGAGTGATTGATACATAATTTGTATTTTATATAAGACCTTAATATAAACTGCAAATATCAACGTTGGTATGTACATATATATCTGTATAAGTACCTAACTACCAATTTATTGTTCCTCCGGTCTCTTAGTTTTTTTTTTAATTTATTTTATGTTTCAAGTGACTTCATTATTTTTTAATAAAAACATATATGACATCAATATATAAAAATTTTATTTTGTTATGTAAATGTTATAGAATTTTATAGAAGTGCGAAATATTTTTATAACTAAAAGCTTTTGGATGTGTTTAATTTCTTCTTCAACTTTGTACTAAAAAATGTTAGAAAAAATGGCATTTTATTATAATACATTTTTACATATAATACAATAAAACAATACAATAATATGTTTCTATAATCCAATTCAATAAAATCAACTAAATTTTCTCGTCGATTGTATAAGAAAAAAAATCTCTAACCCCATAAAATTTCCCATTACTCGTTAAATTACAAGCGTATCCGACGGGCCCGGGTCCCATAGGCCAATTTATTGGTACCGATCGAACACCCCATTTATCATGGTAGATCCCATGGGGTTACAACCCTTGTTACATTATGGGGTTGGTGAGGAAGCGTAACATGAATTGGTGATCAATTTGATTATCTTTATACATTATGTAACTATAAATTAACGGCCGAATACTGAAACGTCACTTAAATATTAAATGCTACTTAATTATTTGAGACGCCGTTAAAATAAAATTTCGCATACCAATTTAGTAGCTTCTCAATGTTAAGTAGCGTTTAACTTTGAGTGACGTTTCAGTATTCGGCCGTAAGTCGTGTAACGTTTAAAAATTTCTTTAATCTAGACTTTAAATTAAAATATTTATTTACTTATTTTATATATAAGCCGAGATGGCCCATTGGTTTGAATGCGTGAATCTTAACCGATGATCCTGGGTTCATACCCGGGCAAGCACAACTGAATTTTCATGTGCTTAATTTGTGTTTAGAATTTATCTCGTTCTTGGCGAAGGAAAACATCGTGAGGAAACCTGCATGTAAGACACATTTCATTGAAATTATGCAACATGTTACATGTGTATTCCACCAACCCGCATTGGATTTTGTAGTTGCCAACGTTATATATTTAGAAATACATATTCTCAATGCGAATACATGTATGTATATAAGTAATGTTACAGAGTATATAGTCTAACTTAACATGCAAATAGTTTATTATTATTTGCATGTTAATAAAAATTTTTACTTGGTGGTTGAGCTTTGTGCAAGCTCGTCTGGGTAGGTACCACCCACTCATCAGATATTCTACCGCAAAACTGTAGTACTTGGTACTGTTGTGTTCCAGTTTGAAGGGTGAGTGAACCAGTGTAATTACAGGCACAAGGTTTTTTACATCTTAGTTCCCAAGGTTGGTGGCGCATTGGCGATGTAAGAGATGGTTAACAGCTCTTACAACGCCAATGTCTATGGGCGTTGGTGACCACTTACCATCAAGTGGCCCATATGCTCGTCCGCCTTCCTATGCAATAAAAAAAAAAGGTTGGTGGCGCATTAGCGATGTAAACGATGATTAACATTTCTTACAATGCCAATGTCTATCACGCTCAGGTGACCACTGACCATTTACCATCAGGTGGCCCAAAAGCTCGTCCGCCTACCCGTGCTATAAAAAAATGGGTGGTATCTACACGGTCTTGCACAGAGCCTACCACCAACTGTCATTTTATGAATTTCATCTTATGTTTTATTTATCGATTGCACACAAATATATAATTGAGCAGCTCTTATAAACATATTTGAATCGTCATTCCAGAATTAATTTCAAATTTCCACCGGTTAGGAATAATGTACCGATTAAACCTAGCAATTTACTTAAGGCCTTACTTATCTTTAGGGGGTGGTTAGTCAAAACCCTTTGCGTCTTCTTCTTTCATATACCAAATCAATAATGAGAGAAAAAGAGAAATCAGTGGTGAACTAAACAGCTAATAAGACACGACAAGATTACTTATTTTATAAGTTAGTTTTTATCAAACGAGTCTTATTCACCAAATGAGATGAAATATTGATCAAAATGTAATCAAGTTTAATTCAAATAATAATAATTATTCCTAATGATTCAAATGTATAATAGGAAAATTAGATTACACAAATTCACACATAATATACTTTAAATAATAAAAAAAACTGGCTCGCTTATATCTATACAAACATATAGTATGTCCGAGCAAATTGCTTAAAATTTAAATTGCACATTTAAGTAAATTTTACGTATTTAACTGAAAGCAATCCGTCTGGCTGTATAGCATCATTCATTGGACACAAACGATTTTAGAAACTTAACTCAGATCATATGTTTAGGAGCTATAAAATTAACAATGGCTTTTACAAACATATCGAGTTAAACGCTAAAGTTCCATTCTTAGCTCGGCATGCGTGTCATTGTGAAGGGAATTATCGTTTGGCGTATGTTTCTTAATATTCGGTTTGTTGTAACATGTTTATAACTTATGATGTTTTACGAGACGATAATGCGTTTAAAATGTTTATTATCTGTTGTAGTTCGAAACGATGATTTGTTTAAATTACTCTCTTACGCTTCGGTTTTACTGTTAACCGATTAGGCGGTTAAGGAAAGTGCTGTGTTTGTTTTATTATGTATGTTACCGATTGCAATGGCATTTATGATGTATATCTATATTTGATGTTTTATCTGTGCTATACGTTTAATCTGTGTATCAATTTCAAAATGGCGTTTGGATTTACGTTGAAATTGTTATCGGAGCTTTGTGTGTAAAATTGAGTCGTGTCCTCGTATAGTAAAATTTAATTATATTGTATGAAGTATTTACAGTCAGTCAATAGATATATAGAATAATACCTAAGTTCAAATGACTGAATGTATCTGTCCCTGTCTGACACGTTCCATCCCTTTCTGTCACGGACCATTACGTCATTACAAAGGGTGTTTGATTGATATTTGATGTCGATATGTAGTGCTAATGTACCGTGGCCGCTCATTGTTATCTAATTTTAGGGGAAAATAGATATATAGCCACGCTTTCCGGATTATAATGACAAATTGAAAAAAACAGCTCAACGTTTATAATCACTATAAATATTAATTGAAATATTTTTATAAAAAGTCGATAGTTTTTTTTTTTACATGCTTAAATACATTTTTCATTTGTCTTCTGATCTTTTGCCTTCCGTGCCTTACATAGAGTAATTAGTACAGAAACAGATTTTAAAAGTCTAGTTTGTTTTTGTAGGAATTGCTGGTACCTAACTAATGAATGTATATAGTTATAATATTCATCAAAATGTTTGACTTAGAAAATTTGAATCGTATAGTAATGTGTTTCAGTGACAAAAACATAATATATAATTTTCTATCTCGAGTGAAATTGGTTTATAAAAAAACATTATACAATATTACCTACTATGGTTAAAGTTGTGTATTAAAAAATGTTTAAACGTAAACTTACTATAATATATTTGAATAACTATATATCTACAATTAAAAAAGTTCGCCGTATAAGGTTTTATATAAAGACATCAAATATATTATCTATTATTTTTAATCTACATTTTCATGTAGAAAGTAAGTATACCTAGGAACAGTAAAATACATAAAATAATGCCAAGATAACGTCGTATTTTTAGTTAATTATCAATAACAGAGGATGTTACATATGTACATTGTTAAACTTTATTGCCAAAACCGGGATTCGCTTCCATTAACATATTTTCTCAAAACAGTTTTCAAACTCCGTGAATAGATTTCACCCGCCATTAAACATGTGACAGATCGCTTCACAAGATGGCGTCCGGTAACGCGGGAAATCTCTTTGTGTTGCCAGTAGAAAAATTTCGACAATTTTCTTTCAATGCGATGAAATATTATTGGGGTTGGATAGTTTTATTTCTTTAACCCTTTACGGTTGAGTTAATCGAGTGTGTACAATGTATACTTTGTTAGGGGGTTAACAACCCTTGTTATTTAATAATATATTTCGTATTAATTAAATTTAGTTGTTTACATAAGTTTATTCTTTTAAATTTATGTACCTAGCCATTCCGGTTTAACGCCTCTAGTGAATTAAGAAGTTTTAAGTTTTAAATTAATTCACTTTTCGTACATATTATAATAACCATAAATAATTTTATGAACTTAGGTATATGAAAACTTATGTTTGTTTATTTTATTATATGATTAGTAAAAGTTAATAAAAGCTTATTATGTATTTGAATATTTCTCTTTTCAATTTAAATAAGGTCATATGGTGTTCGCATATAACACATGTTATACCTATTTGGTTCTATGTAACAATTTCTAAATGTTGATTTCTTCTACAGGTGAAAGTCTGGTTCCAGAACAGAAGAACGAAGCATAAAAGAATGCAGCAAGAAGAAGAAGCAAAAACCGGCACCAAATCTGGTTCCACCAGTTCGAAACCAGACGACAGTAACCAGTTCAACAATTCCTATGAAGAAGAAGATGAAGAACTAATAGATATGGATATGGACGAGTTGAGTGAGAGTGAAAATGAAACGTAAAAACAATATAAAAAAAATGTGAAAGGACACTTATCTGTAAATAATAATGTAATTTAGTTAAATATAGTATATTAATTATTATTTATTTCTTCTAGTAATTGGAAAATTTATATGTCAAGCAATTATTGCGATTGGCAACAATTGAATTGAATCCTACTCATTATAATTTGTTTAAATGAAGGTAAGGAATGTTATAAAAATAAAACAGCTATTTAAAACTCATCGCTCAATTAATCTCAATTCACTAACCGTCATTTATATTCCCCAAACAAGCAACCGTGTCATTAAATTAACGGAACGCATTCAAAATGGCGCCTGAACAACTCTTGTTAGCGCGTCACGAATTATTAGATAACAAAATTGGCCGCATTATAATAGTTTTCGGGATTAAATTAATTAAAAATGCCTCCTTTGATGCGTTCCACTGGTGATGTGGGTATAATTAGACAGTTTGATTTTAAACGCTGATACGTAGGGACTGTGAGTTCTAAACGAGAGCTGTCAACGTGTGAAAGGAACGGATGTATGCATAAACGTGCTGTTAGAGAGAGAGAAATTATATTTATAGAGATGGAGGTAGATTATTGTACGTCGTTTGTGGGCCTATTATTAAGAGATGGTTCCTGAGACGGTATCTCGGGTCGAAATCTTCTTAGTAATTGCTTGCGACGTAACAAAATTGTTTTTAAACTGTTGACGATTGTTCTCTACGGCTATTTGTCTACGCGTTTCGAGTTCGATTAAGATCTCGTATAGTCTTGTTAGTGATCGCTTTCACGCGTAAGCTATTGTATGACTATTGTATTGATCGTATTTAATTTTGACAACCTGATTTTAAATGTCAGAAGATAATTGTGTATGTACTTTGTTGAGACAATTATTTCTAATAACTCTTTTGATTTGTCTTGAACTTGATAAAAATTATATTACTTTCTTTCTTTTTTTACATTGAGGATATTCATATGCAAAAGTATTTGATGCAATAAAAAAAATCGTTTTTTTAATGTTTAATTCAATCCGTTTCGAATTAAAGTTCTCTAATCTAAATTTATTTTTTCCTTAAATGTCGTCAAGGCCGAGTTGTTACGAATCTGAGCCTAAAACCTCTCCAGGTTATTTAATCGATTCTAAATAAAAAATCATTTTACTATAGTTTTTTATGTTGGAGAATTCTGTTTCAATCAAACTTAAAAGACATGTAAACAAATGTTGTAATGTCAAAATATTTACGTTTTTCGTTACGTTTAGACCATTTCGCGGTAATTTTTGCTAGTGTCTGCTGTTACTCTTATTTGACAGGTTTGTCGGTCGTTCAGTAACTCCTATAAATATTTACGTGTCAAAATATTTACACATAACATTTGTTTATTTTAAATTTTGCTAATGATTTAAAAAAAAGAATACTTAACATAATATTACATACTTTTTATTTTTAATAAATAAAATATTTGAATCAATACTTTTACCTAATTATATAACACAAAAATATAATCGTCATTCAAGCGTTACTTACCCATAAGCCCTAAACGTGCTTAAATAAAAAAGGACAGATATATTTTGGTTTTGCAGGCATAAAAAGTACAGATTTTGGTTTAATAAGTCACAGGCAGTTTTGCATTATTATTTAATAACAGTCAACTAACAAAATGGCAAGGAATTCAAAAGTTTAAATAGGTAATTGATTAGTCAATAAATAATTATTGTTAGTGTTAGATTGTTAGTACTAAATTAAAGCGTCGCCAAGAAAAAATATATTTACTTAACAAAACATGTAGAAGATTCGTAATATAATACATAATTCGTTGACTAATTAACTATTTAAAAACAGTCAGTTAATATCGTAATAAAAACTAATGTTTAATTTTGCTTCTGGTAGACGCCATTGTTCCCGCCATTTTAAAAACTAAAGTACTCGGTAACATTACCGGTAATAGCTTTCATTTGCATAAGCTTGTACGGTTGCTTCAGTTGTGGAATTGTTTAAAAAAAACAATTGACAGTCTGAGGCTTAATTAAATGCAGATAAAAAATATCAATGTGCAATGACATAGGTTTCTAAATTTATATTTTAGATAGAACTATTATAACTAAAACTTCGAAAGAACTATTACTTATTTCAAACATTCAAATATGAACAGTTTTTACGTGTTTTTATGTACCAATAGACAAACATATTTTATCGTAAATAAAATTTTATGATTAAAAATTCGTAATCTGGGTGGCAGCTGGCAATAAAGCATTCCACAGAAATGTCCATAACGCGATTATAAGCCTAATTTGTATTTACTTTTCCGTCCTTTGTTCGAATGATTTACGACTGAGATCGTATTCCCGTTCATTCGTTCATATTCGTTCATTCCAAATTAAAACTCTTTATTTCGCGTAATGCCTTGTTATTACAACGCAATTGGCAATGCTTTCGGTAACATAAGAATAAAACAATGCTTTCGTGTTTTATTATCTGTGAAATTAAAAATCCTTTCATTTTTAAAGGAGACATTAAAATACGCAAAAACATTTCGGTTTCGTGTTTATGCGATATTTATAACAATAAAAACAGTAGTGATTAACAATATTTGAAACCATTTGCGTTAAGCCATTAGAAATTCGAATTATTAAAAAAAACACTTAAATATTTTGTACAAATTGAAAACCTTATAAAATCTTATAAAAACAAAATAATAAACCATAAATTAAATTTCCTTTTTATTTCAGAAAAATAATACGAAGTTAATGAAACCGATTACACTTCAAACATATATTTAAAAAAATAAAGTCAATATTAACGTCAACTTCATTACTTGCATATTTCCATTTTCCGCTCAATTGACCGCCATTTTGATTATGGTTTTTATTCATTAACTGTTTCTGATTAGCGAGCATGTCGATATTTAACGATTCCATTCGATTGTTTAATTACATACATCGTTACTGATTAGCTGAAATTATTCCTTTATTTGATTTAATCGCAATTTGATTAAAAGCGATTCGTATATCGTTTGCAGGATTTGTTCAATTGTAATATTGGTTTTAATTTTTTCACAATTAAAAAAAAAAATGTTTGAATTCTAGGATATTGACTTAAATCAGGTACTTACTTTCCATTAATTTCTGATTTACAAATGTCATACAATAGCCGAATTTTTATTTTAAGATTTATTTTAGGGAAATTATGAATATCAACCTAGATACAATAAAATATTATCTATTATATCTTTTGTAAATAAAATTCGTAGTTTATTCCATATTATATTTAGTGTATTTAGAATCTATAGACGGAAATTAATATTATATTAGACGATACATTACGCATAAACTACATAGACATTTATATGTGTGTGTAAGTTGTGTCTAAGACTACTTTTTATAGCATGTTGTTTTATTAATTTTTTTATTTTGATAATTTAAAAGAATAGGTACAATTCAAAGTTAGACGCATCTAAATCCGCCAATCAATTTTTTTTAAATGTGATGCAAACCTTCCAATTTTGAAAATAATTATAGATAACGTAGCGATAGTTCGTTATTGATAATTCTATCCATGAAATTAAATAGATGAAAATGTAGGATTTTGATATCGTCTATTCATGTTAAACAAATTAGTAACTTTTTATGCGTTTCGCTGTGTTCTATTTGTATTATAATATTTTGAATTATCTGTCAACATTTTTTAAATACTTGTATTACTGATTTCTTGCACGTTTAGCAACTAGGACATATTATGATTAAGGCGACTTTTACATACGTGCATTTTTTAAATCGTTCTCAAAGAGTATCATGTTATACTGCCTACCTTGATAGATTAGTTTCTAAAAAAAAATTATTATCTCCATCCTATGTTATCTGTGCGGCTGATTTTTGTGCGAATTCACAACGAGTTTCTAAGAAAAAAGTTTTTATAACATTTATTAATTTGTATTTTAAACATCGAATTCAGAAACGCATAATATTAATGTAAAGTACGATATCGCTCAAAATATTATAGCGTAGAGTTCCTTTAGAATTATTGTTAAATAATAAAAAAAATATAATGTCTATGTTTCTTTGCGATGAATTAATAATAATTAAATGTTGCTATGTAATTATTTATTATGTAAACATATCCTATATCTGATTATTTTAAAGCCGTATATTTTTTTATCATAGGCTAACCAGGATTGAAAATAACATCGTCCTTTTTTTGAATCAGTAATGTGATGAAAAAAAATATATAACTTTTAATAAAAAAAAAATCCCTTCTGTAATAATCATAGTAAGTGATCTGAATAGTCTGTGTGTTTTGTTTTGTTTTTTGAAACAAAATTTAAAAGTACCTGTCTGTCTCTATACTAGCAAGATAATATTCTATTTCTTGGTATTTAATAATATACACTCGTACATACTTAATATATTTTTTGGTCATGACGTCATTGGTAATGTTAATAGATTTTTTTTTTTAATCGTACCTTGTTTGGATGTAAGGAAGTAATTTCATATTCGGTTTTGTAACGATATTTTTTATTTCCTTTATACGGGAAATAGAAATTGGATTAAAGAAAAAAAAATCATCGTACTTAAACTAATATTTTAAATATATCTTTAAAAAAGTATATATATTTCATAAGTATGTAATTGTGTATTGTTAAATATGCATGTGGAAAATACTTAAAACCTTTTTTTATGTCAACTTTTTTTTTATTTCATTCTTTACATAATTAGATGTAAGATGTGCTTACATATCAATTAAGTTACAGTATTTTAATTTATCTTATTCAATCGCTTTTCCATTGATTGTGTGAATATAAAAATAATATGTAAATATACATTATTTATTATAATTTGTGTACTTAAATTAAGTGACTTAATTTGAGAGTATTAAAAATGTCATACTGGTAAAAGTATAATTTAAGATCAATTTCCTTTACAACCTTTGCTAAATATTTGAACTGTATAATTAAAAAAAAAATCTGTCACAAGGATTTTTACTGCGAAAAGTTTGTAATAAAATTTTAAAAATAGAATTGATAGCATAATCTATGTTTGTTTTAATATAATGACTTATCGTGTTTTTGAAATAAACCCAGTGTGACATATTGTTCCTTAGACCTTGGAATTTCATGCCATATGAAGGGAAGGTTGTAAATATAACATAATATATTAATATTATAAATTGTAAATTACTATTTAATTATTTAAGTGTAAATATGTGTGTTAGTTTCGACATTATTTTAAGTGTATGTGTGTATATTCTCCTAACTCTATGTGACTGTAACCAGTAATGTATGAGTAGTAAATAAACAACGAGTGATATAAAAATATATGTTTTTACTCATTTATTTTGTCGTTTTATTATTATTTGATTAAATATATGAAATTCTCTTGTGACGTCAATATGTAGTCTGAACCAACGCCAATAGATATTGGGACTGTAATAGCCGAATATTGAAACGTCTTTCAAATATGAAGTGGGACTTTATTATTTGGAACGCCATGAATTTCAAATTTCGCATACTAAATTTTGAAATTAATGACGTTCCAAATAATTAAGTCGCACTTCAAATTTGAATGACGTTTCAGTATTCGGCCGTAAGAGATGTCTACGCTTACATCGCCAAACACCAACCTTGGGTAGGGTTGCGGTGTAATATCTGATGAGTCGGTGGTACCTACCCAGACGAGCTTGCTTAGAGCAACCTACTACCAATATTGTCATTGAAATAAAAATTTATAAGCTTAAATTTTTACTTTTTTTTTGTTTAAAAATTACTTTATAAATCGCGTGCAATGGTGGCAAGAATGCTAGCAGCATTTTGAATCGCAATTCCGATGTTCTGGGCGAAAAATGAAACAGCTTTCCTATCAACAGTGAAGGCAATAAGGCGGGGTGTAATATTTTGGATAAATTAAATATAAATGACTACTTCGGAATGCAGATTCTACTTCAAAGAACTGCAAGTAATTCGGTAGTTTTTATTAGTTATTAAATTATAGATTCGTGACTAATCTTTAACGTCGGCGAAGGTGTTATCAGGACTTTGGAACTGAAAATTAAATCGGATAAGAAGTAGGAATAGTTTTGTATTGTGAGGATTTATTAATCAAGAATTGTTGTTAGTGCATGGTATAGCTGAACTATTAAAAAATTGCAAGCAATATCTAAATCTAAGGTTTCTTTACACCTTCCATTGGAATAGGCTCTAGAATAGATTGCCTAATGAGACTGTTAATTATTTATTAAAGCTATATTGGTCGAAACTAGTTTATCATGAATAATACCAAACTGTCTCATAACGGATCGAAATCCCTTTGGCAAACTCCTTGGTCTATAATGGTGAAATATTAATTATAGTAGGTTCCTGATGGTGTTCTCCTCACTAATTTCGTCCACGGTGGCCAACTCAAGAGAGAAGCTAAGTGTGTGCGACACAGGTCTGTGGTCAAACCCCTTTCTCTCTGTTATAATCCGACACGACTAGAAAGATTTCAGGCGCAGGACCAACGCTGTACGGGCTTTCGGAGGCACGAGACACGCAACTTCCAGACTCCAGGCCTCTACTATTAAGGAACCAGTTACCTTTTTTATTGTCCCCACCTGGGATTTAAAAGGAAAAAAATGGAACCAAAGGCACAGACACGTGAAGAAAAATGATGAAATAAAAAAAAATATAAAATCTAACACGTTCCAAAAAAAAAAAATTGAAACTAATCTAAAGTTAGATAGTAACAAATATAGCGTAATGTCTATTAATAGGGCTAGGTAATCGACCACACAACACGATGACGTCACCCGTGACCGCATGCAACGCTTGCATACCGATTCCCACGTGACGGGAATTTCAATACAATTTTATTGACGAATTCACTTAATGCCAATTCGGTCTTATAGATAATGTTCTAAAAAAAAAGATTCTTTTTTTAAATATAATTCTGAATGAGACGTGGATAATTAAAGCGCTTAAGGGCTTAATTTGTAGATTCACTAAGTATTTACTTTATGGACTTTCAATAGTTGAAGCTCTTAAGTGCTTGATTTGCTTGGACTAAGGATTTATTTAATTGGCTCTTACGCCCACGAGTTGAGATGTGGATTCTGTTATGAATCCCTTACTACGGAATTTTTTAACCATTTATTGTACGGCTTTAAAGATTGAAAATAACCATATAATAAACTTCATTTAGTAAGAGCAACTACATTTAAAACGTCATGTTATATGTCCGAACCGATATGACATAGAAACCTTTGAGAAAAGAGCGTACTCTTTCCTTAAAGGCCGGATGTTGCAGGAGTCCATGGGTGGGTAGTCATTTTCCATCCTCCTGCTTATTTGCCCTCTCTTGCATAAAAAGGTACGTCAGGTCTCAATATACACATGTACATAACATTATATATATTTCAATACGAAATACGGACGAAACCAAAGCAATTAAGCTTGTATCATTATATACCTATCTGTCATAAAAGGCATGTAGGTACATAATATAAAGTTATCAAGGAAGTTATAATACATTATATCGAAGATTTTGTCATTTTATTTCTATTCAACTTTAATACTGTCTGACATTTGTTCTAGCAAAGAATGCGCGTCATAGTAATATTACAAGTGCGAAAGTCTGTCTGTCTGTTACGTTCTCACGGCTAAACCGCTGCACCGATTTTAATTAAATTTGTGAAGGTAAATAGTAAGAAAGCCGAGATGGCTCAGTGGTGAGAACGCGTGAATTTTAACCGATGAATGAATTTTCAAGTGACACAGACTGTTAATAAATGAAATCCGGTTAATACTTTTTATGTAGGACATTAGGTATCTATACTAATATATAAAGCTGAAGAGTTTGTTTGTTTGATCCGGCTAATCTCAGGAACTACACGTTCGAATTTAAAAATTATTTTTCTGTTGGATATTTCCTTTTATCGAGGAATGCTCTAGGCTTATTTTTATTCAATATATATTCTTTAATTATATGCGGGTAAAACCAAGGGGCACAGCTAGTAAGTCATAAAGTTGAAATAATGCACGTAATTGTTGGTCTAATGGTTAGATTCCATTCGCTAACCTAGCGCTGCCGTTCCGCGGCTTCCTTCTGCGATGTTACATTCTCGCAGAAAGAGTCCATTTACAACTAGCACCTCTCACTGTGGAGCATGACGTCTGCCAATCTATTTTAAACAAAATCTACAAATTAGGTTAGCGTGGTCTTGACGAAGTTAGAAATTTAAAAATATTAGAAGTAACAAATTTATGGCGGAAGGTTTCATCGTGGTTTCTAAAATCATTAAAAAAAACCAGCCATAAACAAACAAACGTCGTAAAAATAGTGCTGTATGTATGTCTCATACAATTTAATATGTACGCACTTGTCACATATAACTTAACGAAATGGCCTCATAAAATGTTAAGTATGTTTTTACGCCTTAGATTTTTATATCAAGCAAGTGTTGTCTGTGTCTGTTCGCTTACATTATTTTCCTTTTATTATGTCCTGGTTAAAAGGACTGTTTGTCCATTGATAGATGGATCATGAGGATCGCGGGTTCATCCCGGATAAGCACTATTTATTTATTTATGTTCTATAACTGTTTTAAGAACGATGTAACAAAAACCCTATTGGATTTATCCGTACATCGGTGTTCGTTGTCAACACTAATATACTTAAAACTATACAATAATTAATGATAAAAATAAAATAAAAAAAGAGTGTGTGTACTTATGTACACGCGTTAGAAGTTATACTTCTTTGGCGTATGGAAAAAAAATAACTAAAATGCAGTAGTGATTAACGATAAATATTAAAATTGATAAAAAAGATTTTATTTAAATAAAAAAGGTTTTATTAACGTAATAAAAATACTAGAATATACAACTTGAACATAGTTATCGATTTTCATGCCACCTAGAACTAACTTCACGTTGTAGAATTCAGGTGTTTAATGAGCGGTTAAGCAGACAGCTTCATACTGTTAATTTTGTGTCACAGATGCGCGCGCATCTTAAAATTTCACTCTCATCATTTTTTCATAACGCGCCTAAAGAAGTATAACTTCAAAAACAAAAAGTAGGTACATAGCAAACAAATAATGTAACAATCAGTTGTTTATCTATTTTTTTCATAAAATAGCGATAAGTGGATTATCTTGATGACTATTCTTCAACTGGATTATTGATTTTCATGTGTCCTATTTGTGTTTATAATGATTATGCTTGCCAGTGAATTATTGGCGTCGTAACGTGTATGACGACATGCATATATCGGACCTCTGACGTACAAGTGTATCATCAACTGTATTGCAGCAGTGTGGTGTGTAATTTATTTCATTTATTTAATAGGTAACCTCAGCATATTACGCTTATAGACAAAAAATGATCCAAATCTTCTTAGGAGAGGAACACTTGGAAAAACAGAGAAAACTGGCTTTTACTTTTTTCTTCTTAGATAATGGAATGGATGATAAAATTTTAATGTCGCGTTTGATTGCAACGTTTATTAGTGTATTCGTTACGTTCGAGTATCATGATACATATATCATGAACATCAAATACTAAGGCAAAATCATATACTAAGACGAAATCATATACTAAGACAAAATCATATACTAAGGCAAAATCATATACTAAGGCAAAATCATATACTAAGACAAAATCATATACTAAGGCAAAATCATATACTAAGACAAAATCATATACTAAGGCAAAATCATATACTAAGACAAAATCATATACTAAGGCAAAATCATATACTAAGACAAAATCATATACTAAGGCAAAATCATATACTAAGGCAAAATCATATACTAAGACAAAATCATATACTAAGGCAAAATCATATACTAAGACGAAATAATATACTAAGGCAAAATCATATATTAAGGCCGTGGATTCTGCGCCTGTTGTGTGGAAATGCCGTCCTGTATATGAAAGTGAGGGAATAGAGTGTGCACATGTTTGTGTGTGTACACGCACATGTGCATTGCCGTAGTCAATTTTGGCCAGAAACTACCATTTTTTTCAAGTAATCGTTTAACTTCAAGTGTTAACCTATTAAAAAAATCGGTAAATAAATCCAAAGCGATTCCACAAAGCCGACACTATTAGGAATTTAAAAAAAAATCAAGTGCCGCGATCAGCGAGCCGAGAAAAGTCAAATTGGTAAAGGGATTACCACAGGTAGTTGATTCGATTCCCGGCCGCATTTAGTGAAATTTCCACGAAACGACGCGGGTGGCGTGTTTAATGACATTAGAAGATTTCACAAACAAATATAAGATAAGCTTTGTGAAATTAGCTTGAATTTTTTTGCCTTCAGGATTAAAAAGTATAATAATTTTTTCCTTAGCCATTTATAATCTGTAATAGTTTATTTAAAGATGGCGGATTAGTAGACGTTTTCAAGTTCTTTTAACGCCGAAAGAGTTTTAAACTGTTTTAAATGTATTATATATTATCTGTTGTATATTTAATTGATCTTTTCAGTTAAGCACGAAGCGGAACGTTTGGTGTTTGAGAATCGATGGGATTTTTTTTCTTCTTGTTACTTATCGTTAATACTGTTTTGAATTGACTTTAAATGTATTTTTCACTCTGTAAAAATGCATTCTATGTTCTGAGTCTGTGTTTTTATAAGCGGATTATCTGTTTGTATAAATCAAAGTTAATTTCCATTAATTAATTAGTCACTCAACTCGTAACACGTAATAGAATCAAGCGATATTAAAAAAGTACACGTAGTTGAAGTTCCACATTTCTGCATTAGAAAAGTGATTTGACGTGATGTCAAAACGTACCTAGTTTTCAGGTGTCTAATGGTAAAAAGCCGACCTCTTCCAACGATCACGTTCATTTTCATAATAGGTGATCCTCAGTTTCTGCATTCGCATGGGGGCTGCTGAAAGAGAAACACTGTGAATGGACATATAGAAGAATATAGTCTGTCACATGTAGGTTTATTTATTTACTAGAGTTTTGCCCGCGGTTTCACTCACGTAGTTCCCGTTCCCGTGGGAATTCGGAGACAAAATATAGCCTATGTTACTCGCTGATAATGTAGCTTTACATTGGTGAAAGAATTTTTAAAATCGGCTTAGCGGTTTAGGCGTGAAAGCGTAACAAGCAAACTTACATTCGCATTTATAATATTAAGTAAGGATTTGTAAAAGAACACTTACCACATACATATTTTAAATGACTAATGTTATAATAATAATATAAATAATATAAAAAAAACATTAAAAATCAATCAATTGCCAAGATCATAATTGAAATTATAAAAAATATTAATAAAATTAAAACTTAAAACTAATCATGCATTTTTAAAAATGTCAAAATTAAATAAGAAATTATTGTCCTTGTTATAATAATAATAATAATAAAAACATTAAAAAACAATCAATAATAGGCGAATTCATAATAGAAATAAAAAAAAAATTAAAACTAATCATGCATTTTATAAAAGTTGATGGAGATTCATAAAAAATATCAATTCCAGGAATTGATTTAACGATATTATTATATATTTCCTTACAATGTTTTCTTTTACCGCCGAGAATGAATAATATAAAAAGAAAGCTTATGAAAATTCAATATCCTTAAGGTTAAATCTTAATGAACTCATAAATAACGATTAAGTTTTTCGAATATTTTCCATAACTCAATTAGTATCGTGTTACGAAAGATTTTTTTTCTTTTTCTTGCGTGTATCTACGCTACTTGAGCGCTTAATATTCTGCCAATATAAAAGTGTGTATTTATGTGTTAACTGATGAATAGTAAATACTATTTTATATTACAGTTACTGAAGACTCTTGTCTTAACTATTAACCGAATGTATAAATTCCTTGTGCCGGAATTTAAAAAAAAAAAAACGTGCATCATTGCCCGTCATAGAAGAAAAAAATTACTTTTTGGCGCGAAGTTTTTGTACTTAGAACATAGAAATAAGTTGTCAAGGGCTATTTGACGGTTTAGTTGGTTTTTGTTAGCATTTAAACTAATTAATGGTATCGTTGTTTATTATTATTTATGAAGTCATATACTTATTTGTGTATTATTTTTAAAAAAGTCATTTCTGGTTTGTAAGACTTGACATAGATGTCAAATTATGACATAACCAGTCTGTCGAAATGTGACACGTTGAATTCATACATTATTATTATCAAGTCGAAGTAATATAATGTATCCATTAATTTATTATACAGCTTACTTATGTACCTATTTAGTAAATGCGTGCGTGTGTGTGTGTTATAAATATTTAATTAATACCAAATGTCGTTTAAAAATGTAAATAAAACGACAAAAAAACATTATTGTGAAGCCTTAAATATATACTAATGAAAATTTAAAAGCTAGGTACTTTATAAATCATGACCACGTGCAATGGTGGCAAGAATGCTAGTAGTACCTATGTCTCGCATCGCAATTCCGATCCTTTTGGTGTAAAATGAACTATTCCTCTTGTCACCAGTAGAGGCAAAAGTATACTATAATTATGCCGTTTAAAAATATAGGTTTTTCAATGGCCACGTCTTAAGAATTTATTTTGTTTTTTTTTAGTTATATGAAACCGTTCGAAAATCAAACGACTCATCCATAGCTGTCAAAATGCTTCTAATAGCGATTGACAGCTCCATCTAGATAAATATAATCAAATTATGGTGTATAAATAGAGAATATGACCGCCATTTTAATTGTGTTACCGATCAAACAAGATGGCGATTTCGATGCAAAAGAAAATCGCCTTTAGTGTGTTAGTAATAGGGTTCTTTAAAATATGTGTTAGATAGTTTTGGAGGTGTAATATGTATGTTTGTTTGTATTGTGTTTTATCATTGAATCTCAGTCCGTCGACATTCGTTTGCGCTTCACAAGCAGTTAAGGGGAATTGTATGCTCAAATTAGTTTCCATATCAGTTAGTGATTATCGTTTTGAAATCTTAACAAAAGGATTATTTTGATAAATGTCTTAATTTATTTCATACTTTTTTATTTGAATTATAATTTAATTCGTGACGTTTTTTTTGTTTCAATATGTTTTTTTATTTATTTAGAGTGGATAAGTGAGTAAGTTGTTAAATAAATATAATATACCGACTCTAAAATATATAATAAAAAAACTTAACTATTTAAGTAGTTGATAGTTTTCCAACTTATAAAATCATATTAATTACTTATAAGATAATTTGTAACTTACAAATAGGCTTAATATTTTTTTTGTTGTAGTCATTTACAAACAATATAACTTTTTGAAGTGTCGCTCTAATACCGAATCGCGCTGTCCTTATCTCGCACTAGAATTAATCGTATGTGTGACAGTGACATATGATTGTCAAAGAAATATACATACTTACTATATTTATTATATTAGTTCAGATAATTTTGTTGATTTAGAGTTATACTTACGCGAGACACCGACAATTTGATCTCTGGTAATAATAGCAAAATAAGAGGTTTGAAGGGCGAGTGAGCCAGTGTAATTACAGGAACAAAGGTCATAACATGTTGATTCGAATTTAAAATTTATTTTTGTGTTGTATAGTCCTTTTTTAGAAGAAGGCTAGGCTTTTTTTTATTAATTATACGCGGATGATACCGCGAGGCACAGCTAGTGTATAATAAAATTGACGTGATCGTTACAGCGTTAGCACGTCATGGTGTAGAGTTATATAGCATTCTCTATGATATATAATAATATATACATCCAAAATATTACTCCCCGCCTTATTGCCTCCACTGGTGACAGGAGGGCTGGTTCATTTTTCGCCCAGAGAATCGGAATTGCGATTCAAAGGGGAAATGCTGCTAGCATTCTTGCCACCATTCCACGCGGTCACGATTTATATAGTAATTATTTTTAATTTTTATTTGTATTTATTTAAAATTCTCTATGTATGGGTTTTTATATATGTTGCGTTAAAAAATAAGAGAATAGTGTATAACCACTTTCCATTTTTAAAATATAAGTAGGTACAATTAATAATCTCTCATAGTGTGAAATTTGTATATATGTATGTATCCTTGCTACTATAGGGAACGGAGTTTGGTACTCTTGTCCTACTGATAATCACCTCGATGTCTGGAAATCCACAACAGTGCGCTTTTTAAGGCATTTCCTGCCTCGCACAATCAATCTGTGGAACCAGCTTTCGCCGGCGACTTTTCCGAACCGATATGACATAAAAAACCTTCAAGAAGAGAGCGTACTCTTCCCTCCAAGGCCGGCAACGTATCTGCAAGTCTTCGGATGTTGCAGGTGTCCATGGGGGGTGGTAGTCACTTTCCATCAGGTGAGCCTCCTGCTCGTTTGCCCCCTCTTACATAAAAAAAAACGTGAAAAACCTAACAAAGAAACAAACTCACTCTCACATTTATAATTTGCATTTTTTTTGCTTAAAAGTTTTGTGGAAATGACACATTACTACACCAGCCATTGACTCGTGCTTGACATTGAAGGAAAACATCAAAAGGAAACCTGCATCTGTCAAATTTTACTGAAATTCTGCCACATTTGTATTCCACCAACCCGCATTGGTGGTATAAGCTCCAAAAAAGAGGAGAAGATGCCTTAGCCCAGTAGTGGGACATTCACAGGCTGTTACTGAAATTACGAATATATTGTAACCAAAAAACAAAAAATATATACTTACAGGAAAGATAAAAATGACAACAGGAAATAGCACGAGTTTTTTTTTTGTTATTCATACCCATAATGCTATGTTAATATTAATATTAAAGCGCGCCTAATTTTGACACGTGTCAAACATTTCAACGACCACAGATTAAACATTGTATTTTTGAACACGCATAATATAATTCGATATTTAAATTTCGGTAGGACTTAATGTTTTGTTAAATAGCTTCTTATGTCTACCAACATTACAAAATTAATATTAATCACAGCGATCATTAAGATTTGATGATTTTCGTTTAAAAATTCACATTTATTAAGTATTTACTTACCTATATTGTGTTTTATATAATATTTTTTAAGGAAATTGTGAACGTGTATAAGATTACTGCTGTAATCTTAAAAAAATATTATTCTTAATTAAGTTGTTTCCTGGATTTTGATTTGTGGAACCTATTAATTGTGTTAGTACTGAATTATGATATTATTTTTTGATTGTCTAGTAGCCTTTTTTCATACAGCTTCTATTTATTTACACTGTCTATATTTGTTTTATTGCCGTAAATCATGTATGTACATTTTTCAATATAATATGATAACTGTTTTTGATTTTTTTAATAGAAATGTTGAAAACAAAAACTTATCAACCTTAAAACCTATCAACTACTCTTCTCATCAAACAGCACTTACTATAATATGTAACATAAGGTGGCCCATTTGTCCAACCTGTTCACTTATTTAAAATAAAAAGCTGTGGTAGAGCTTTGAGCAAGCTCGTCTGGGTAGGTACCACCCACTCATCAGATATTCTACTGCAAAACAGCTGAACTTATTATTGTTGTGTTCCGGTTTGAAGGGTGAGTGAGCCAGTGTAAGTACAGGCACAAGGGTCACAACAATCAAGGTTGCCTTTATGCTAAAAAAAATATAATTTCTGTATTTCCTATTTACTTGATATGTGGAGTCATCGCTGATCCATTCCTTTCTCGGAAATGGCGCAGAAGCTCACATACTTTTCTAGTGCTGGTAATCATTTTCAGGATGTTAATGAGACTGCTGTGCATATCCATGTGTAATATCCATATGTATATATGTTACTATTACTGTTACTGTTACTAAGGCTATTGGGTACCCTTAAGATTTGCCGATGTGTCCCAAACCAACTAGAAATTATGTTCGCGTGATAGACAAATGAAATAACCCCAAACATCAATTAAGTATTCTTTTCTGAAATTACTTTTGATGTTTTTTTTTAAACATTTATCATTTTATAAACAGTTTAAACATAATAGCTACGGTTAAATAATAAGTTAAAACTTAAACGAAATTTACAAGGTGCATTCAAGTTAATAAGTAGTTGAAATGTAACAAAAAATTAGTAATTCTTTTTTCTGGCAACAAAAACTTTACTAAACAGGTGTTACAATTTAGAGGACGCTTCTATTATATATTATTTATTTGTGTTTAGATTTATATATATATTTCTTAAATATTTTTACTAAAATTTATTGTACATGTTTGAGATAATGGTAGACAATAAAAAATATATCATATAAGTTAAAACATTGATATTTGTATGAATAACAAAAATACGCAGCCAATATCGCTATAACAAAGTCATGTGTCACATAGACAAATGTCATATTGACATGTGTCACATAGACATTATAGAAGTAAATAAGGAGAGAAACTTAGAGAACAGACATACCTAAACTTAAAGGGTTTGCCCAAAAGTGGGTTATTTACAAGCTGAATTACCATTCTTGGTCGTATTGTAGTCGAGTTAAAGAAACTGACTAATTTTAAAATATATCTTTTTGTTTGAACACAAGAACATATGTCTGACGTTTCTAAACCCCGAGGTAAGGGATGCGTTCATTTTCTAATAAATTAACATTTAATAAGGAGCTATCGAGCACAAATCGTATCCACGTAATGGGCAGGAACATAATTATATTTATATAAATGGGGTACGCCTAAACGGGAGTTGCGGGTTTTCATTATACAACGATAAAAATATTTTATGTGGCAACCTCTTAGTAAAGACGAAGTCTTACGGCCGAATGCTGAAACGTCACTTATATATTAAATGCAACTTAATTATTTGTGACGCCATGAATTTAAAATTTCGTATACTAATTTACGCTAGTCAATGCTACTAAGCTACTCAATGTTAAGTAGCGTTTAACTTTGAGGGACGTTTCAGTATTAAACAATACAGCCAGTAATGATATATTTTTTATTCGGGTATTTTAAATTAAAAGTTTTGAATTAATAAAACAAACTAATGACTTTTACCTCGTGGTAGGGCTTTGTGTAGGCCTCCCTGGGTGGGTACCATCCGCACATAAGATATTCTGCCGCTACGCAGCAATACTAATAAAACTTTGAAAAGTGAGTGAGTATAAATGCAGACAAGGGCATAATATCTCAGTTCCCAAACTTGTTGGCGTATTTGCGATGTAAGGAATGATTATATTATCTTACAACGCTAATATCTATGGGCGGTGGTGAACATGAGGTATCCCAGTTGCTCCTCCGCCTCGCTGTAAAACAAAAAAGGATTTAATAAGCTTGATATATTTGTTTTTAAACACTTATTTACTTTACGAACGAAATAAATACTTAGTTTTAGATGTTTTTCTTTGTATGTTTATTATATCCAAGTAGTGTCAGCCTGCACTATCACATGACATAAAAGTAAAAGTAACAGCCTGTGAATGTCCCACTGCTGAGCTAAGGCCTCTTCTCCTTTTTTGAGAAGAATGTTTAGAGCTTATTCCACGACGCTGCTTCAATGCGAGTTGGCAGAATACACATGTGGCAGAATTTGAGTGTAATTTGACACAAGCAGGTTAGGAAAACATCGTGTCCTCACGATTCACCGTCAAGCACGTGATGAATTATATACACAAATTAACCACTTAAAAATTCAGTGCTGCCAGTTTGAACACACGTTCATCGTTTAAAATTCACGCGTTCTAGCCACTGGGCCATCTCGGCTTCACATAACATAATACATATTAACTAAACAACAAACATTAATTATAACATATATATATAAATCTCAGTTGTCACAAGATATCTGAATCCAATTTTCCAATCGAATAAGGATATCCTTGTGATTGTAGCGAACGGTTTGAGATGGGCTCTATTCAACTGGGGACTAGTCATATTAACAGATTCCATGTACAGACAGCAATGTCAATACATACACAATAACTATAGATAAGTACCGAGTGACATACAACGGGGAAAAGATTAATTTGTATCGTTATCATTCAGAAACAGAGTAATAAGCTTAACTAATAAGATTATTTTTATAAGCTCAATAAAGTAGTAAGTTCAAGTATAGACTGTTGAATTTTATTAAAAAAAATTCGAGGCGCATTGTCACCTTCGGCACATCTACGTTTGCTTGCAAGAAACAATCTGATAAAAAAAAAGTTGTCATGGAAACGCACACCGCTTTATTCCGCTAAGCGGCCAGCACTGTTGATGGGCAAAGTGGGTGTTTAAAAGCTCATTCTATTTCTAATACCCCGCCCCGCCCTTCGTTCAACCATTCGTCATAACTACCAAGATAATATTATGTTTATGATTAGTTTCATATGAATAATACGATGAAAATTACATTTATTAGCTTATTATATCTTGTATTTATTATCTGTGTGATAATACGTTGCAATTAATTATCTGTTTGTATAGATTTAATATTATTAATGCAAACTTGTTTTTGATTAAAACCTCTTTGGTCATTTTATCTAATTGTAAGAAAAAAAAACTGTAACATCAGTATAATCTACACTACTGTGTTAGATTTACATTTAATTCAATAATGTAACCTGACAATTCAAAAGTGCTTTTATAACTTGTATAATGTATATTGAGACAAATAATGAAATAAAACCGCTAAAGGTTGTAAAACGAGACTGCATGCCAATAGACAAATGAATCTTGAAAAATGCAAAATTCACATCACTAGGTGATTCCATACATGATCTGTACCTACCCTTCGATCAATAATGTACTAGATTACCGGTAAGCGCTAAAAACGGCATTAAATAACAGCACAAATTTTATCGTGTGCTTATTTCAAATTAGTATTGTCCAATCATAACCAACGTTAAAACGTCATAATTTGGGTGGGAATAACCACCGCAATGGCTTTTATCTCTCACGAAATAAGGTTGAATTTGGAACAAACATTATTGTACATTTCTTATCTCTTTCTGTCATTCATGCTGTAAGATCGTAAGTGAATGTTAGTACAATTTAAATCGCTCTTTATTGTTTGGGAACAAGCCATAGCTTAGGTTGCTTGCATAGTTTTCATTATTAACATATATTTAACTAATGAACTATCAGTGTTTGAAATTCGTCTAATATTGAAAAAAGGAAACCATATATTACTTATGGAATGGCTTCTTTTTCTACCCTTGTTTAATTTATTGTTAAATAACACTAAACCTCGATAGCTAACTTTGAGAATTGAGAAAACTGAACTGTTTTGTTTATTTATATAATAACATATTTCTGCCCGCGGCTTTTCCGGCATGAGTGGGGGTAGGTGGTACCCATGACGACTTGTATGTAAAATTTAATAATGTAAAAACGTAACAAAGAACTAACTCTCACACTCATTATATTAGCACAAATAAGATTAGATAAAGTACTTTAGATTACTTGGTGTGAGAGCTTCCATCACTGCTACATAAACACAAATTAAGCACATGAAATTCAGTGGTTCTTGCCCGGGTTTGAACCCATGATCATCGGTTAAGATTCACGCGTACTAACCACTGGGCCATCTCGGCTTCGAAATTGCTTGTTGAAAGTTTAATTATACATATATAAATATTAGAGTTTTTAAGAATTAATTCTTTTTTTTTTTTATAGCCCGGTAGGGCAAATGACTGTACTCCACCTGATGGTAAGTGGTAGCACAGTCGATTCAATTCGATGATACACTTGTGCAAGTCTCTTTGAGTACCACCCACTCATCAGATATTCTACCGCAAAACAGCAATACTTGGTATTGTCGTGTTCCGGTTTAAAGGGACTCACACTTGAATTAATTACAATTCTGTTCAAGAACAACATGGCGGCTTAAAATTAGCGCGCGTCTTTTTTTTAACGCAGTCGTATGGATAAATGAATCTAGCTATACAGTAACAATCATTCGATTAAGTAAATAATCGAATATCACTAAATACAACTAAACAACGTCTCTTCAAATGCTTCCCAGTCATCAGTCAAACAAAATAGAGTTTTAATCTGATCGCTCAATTAAATAGAAAATTGTATAAAACACGCAAAGCCCTTTTTGTATGTAATATTATCGTAATTTCCTTTAAGTATTTTCAAATTAAGATAATGTTCAAACTCAATATTTTTTCTATAACTTCTTTTTTTATAGCAAAGGTAGGACGAGCATATGGGCCACGTGATGGTAAGTGGTCGCCAACGCCCATAGACAATGGCATTGTAAGAGCTGTTAACCATCGCTTACATCGCCAATGCGCCATCAACCTTGGGAACTAAGATATTATGTCCCTGGTGTCTGTAGTTACACTGGCTCACTCACACTTCAAACCGGGACACAACAATACAAGTACTGCTGTTTTGCGGTAGAATATCTGATAAGTAGGTGGTAAGTACCCAGACGAGCTTGCACAAAGCCGTACTCTTTCCATGTAGTTTCAACTTATATTGGAGGCGTGAAGAGGCATCTTGCGGGCTGGCAAGGCGGGGGCGCCTAGTGCAAATATTTTTTCGTGATTGCACTAGCCGTCGTCGCGTTTGGACTCTACTACCACTTACCATCAGGTGGAGTCATTTGCTCTCCTGGGCTATAAAAAAAAAGATGAGGCGCAAGCGTACAATCAGCGTAATGGGACAATGCGCGTAACAGGACAATTTTTCGTGCATGCAGCCAACGTTCATCGATTTATAAGACGTTGTCACGTCAAAAAACACTATTATTGTTCAAGAACTTTACAACTACAAATTGTACATAATCATTTTTATGCCAGTTCAGTTCTTATATTGATGGAAACGATTGAAAAATTTCATCACAAAAATCTTTAAAAAATTGCAAATCGCACACAACCCAACACCGCAATCTCCTTAACAATTTCGCGAACAAATTGATACACAGTGTACAAACACGGTGTTGTTGGAAAGCGATAAATCGGCGGAGCAATCGCGCTAATCTGCTCTAATACCCGTAACTGCAATATCGAGTTACGAGTAGAGTCGTTACGGGTGAGAGCAGGCACGCATTGGAGACTTTATTGTGTTTTCATTTACAAACTAGCTTCCGAAACTTCGTCCATGAGTGAAGGCAGGTTTGAACCTATATCCGGTATAACAAAACCCTGAACTGTATTTCTATGTCAAATTTTAGGTTCGGTTTGAGAACTTAAACGTAACAAAAAAACTAACTTTACCTTTTATAATATTAGTTAGAATTCAATATGAATCTAAGATTGTACTAAATGTAGTATAAGTTTAACTCTACTTAATATTACCACTATATAAACTACTAGTAAAGTTAACTAGCAATTCTGTACTACGCGCTTTTTTACCCTTATTAAACAACAACAAGGGTTGTAGTTATGTCATTTGTCTAAAACCGATCTCAATGACTTTTCCATATTAAATTGGCGGGCTGTCAAATCTGACATTTCAATAACAAATTATAATGACAATAATTTAGGTATTAAAAAGTAGTCTGTCTGTCTGGGTTATAATCTTGCTACATAACAAATTTCATCAAAATCGGCTTAGCCGTGAAATACAGACAGATTTACTTTTAAATTGATAATATTAGTATCGATAAGTATTTCCCATTTTTGACAGTACGATGACAATTAATGTTAATTAATATTAATATTGCCTCTACTGGTGACAGGAGGGCTGGTTCATTTTTCGCCCAGAGAATCGGAATTGCGATTCAAAGGGGAAATGCTGCTAGCATTCTTGCCACCATTCCACGCGGTCACGACTTGTATAATAATTATTTTTAAATGTTATTTGTATTTAGTTAAGGTTTTAATGTAAAAAAATATTCTTATGAATAAATAAATAATATTATTTAGAAGATATACGAGCAATATTAAAGTATATTTTATATAAGTAGAGTCTTTTGAACGTTGTCAAGGATAAAAAAGAGATGGAGTTGTCGGGATGTGCCCCATCACAAAAGGGCCGTGGAGGTAACTAGTATTATTATATTTCTAGATAATCGTTAGTTATCATTTTGCAGTGAATCAATAGTATTCGTTTATAATAAAGTATCAGTGGTAGAGCTTTATTCAAGCTCGCCTGGGAAGATACTACCTACTCATCAGATATTCTACCACAAAACAGCAGTACTTTGTATTGTTGTGTTCCGGTTTGAAGGGTGAGTGAGCCAGTGTAATTAAAGGCACAAGGGACGTAACATCTTAGTTCCCAAGGTTGGTGGCGTATTGGCGATGTTTTTTTTAAGAAATGCGCAATGCCACTGTTTACGGGCGTTGGTGACCACTTACCATCAGATGGCCAGTATGCTCGTCCTCCTACCTATACAAAAAAAGTAATTTAAATTGTAAATTATACCTACACTTCGTATATGAGTATTGCCATGAATTGGTGATATCTTAAAGTAAAAGTAAAGTAACAGCCAGTGAATGTCCCACTGCTGACCTAAGGCCTCTTCTCCTTTTTTGAGGAGAAGGTTTGGAGCTTATTCCACCACGCTGCTCCCATGCGGGTTGGTGGAATACACACGTGGGAGAACTTGAGTAAAATTCGACACATGCAGGTTTCCTCACGATGTTTTCCTTCACCGTCAAGCAAGAGATACACAAATTAAGCACTTGAAAATTCAGTAGTGCCTGCCCGGGATTGAACCCACGATCATTGGTTAATATTCACGTTCTAGCCACTGGGCCATCTCTGATGATATTTTCTTAACTATAATTAATTATTTATTTGCATATATATGGCTGACAGTTGGCGCATATACTTGTTATTCATATGTTACTTGTAATAAATATATATTGACAAAATATGTAACATATTAAGAAATCCAATGATTAAAAATAACTATAAAAATATTGGTTGCCTGTAAAGTCGGTATACGGGCGAAAGTTTTACGTGACAACGACTTTGAGTGGTAAAATAATTTTAATGTGAATATTCATTCGTATAATAGGAAGAAGGATGAAATAATAGTAACAATTTAAAACATTTATTTATACAAAGAATTATATTTAAAACATTAATTTATACAAAGAATCTCGCACTGAATTTCATATTAACAAAATTTTATTTTTTATGTCTGTCTCTCTCGCTCTTAGGCGGACTAACCATGCCCGAGTGGAAGGGACGCGTGCCTCTCACTCGCTCTCATTGTGAGCGCATAACGTGAGCGGAGCGTAACGCAGTTTCTTGAAGTGTCACCCGGCAAACCAATTTATAAGACGTTGTCACGTCAAAAATAATAAATTAGATATTTTTTTGTGTCAATGTG
This sequence comes from Nymphalis c-album, assembly GCA_963151315.1. Lineage (NCBI taxonomy): Eukaryota > Metazoa > Arthropoda > Insecta > Lepidoptera > Nymphalidae > Nymphalis > Nymphalis c-album. The sequence continues at coordinate 7,903,057 of OY720609.1, forward strand.
AGTTACATTAAATGTCGAATAAGATGGCAACGTTTTATGTAACGTTTCTGATGCACAATAGTTTTTCTACAATTGTTTATCGTTCAATGGTTTATAAAAAAATCTATAGTGAACGTCTAGGCTTATCTAAAACCTATGTGAGCGTGTATTGTTTAAATGTGTGTGTTAATAGGAAGTTATATCAATCAATAAAAAAAAACAAATTTCATTTAACATTAACAATATTCATATGATCTCTATATATAGAATATATTATAAAAATTAAATATACTTAACAATAAATTAAGTTAATTCTCAATTTGTAAGTTTTTTATATCTATAAGCTTGCCCTTAAGTTAGTCTCTGTGTGCGTGTACATGCTTATCCTACGTACATATGTGTGGTTGTGTGTGTAAGCGCGAACAACTTGTTTGTTCAGAGATTTAATACTCGGTAAATTTCTTCACGTTACCTGAGATTACGGTTAACTTGTATATTATTGTATGTGAAAATTATAAATATTTTATATACTTAAGTAACTTGTAGAGTTGTTACAATTAAAACTGGCTGGTATATTATTATTTGTATTTATTTAAAAAAGTAACTGATTTGAAAATGGAATCTATTTTGTAATAGTGCAATTTCCATTAAGGCACATTAAAACGTTTTTTAATAACAAAATCAGCAATGCATATTTACATTTATTAATACAATATTATTATAAAATTATTTATAATATATGATAAACATTTGATTTAAGTATTTGCAATAACGTTTTAATTGATTATAATCAACAAATATTAAAATAAATTTCAAAATATAATAAAATTTATATAAAATTTCCGTTACTCAGTTTTCTTTGAACGCCTCTTAATTGGATATATCATAGGCGTCTGTTTGCGCATGGCAATTGATTGCAACTTAACAACGTGCCAGCAAATTGCCAAGACGTGCGACAAGGATACCGATACCCTTCACTTAACATATGAACGGTATGTGAGAGTGAGACGTGTGAATTTCGCGAGTTCTCTCCCTTAATACCGACCTAATAGCGATGTTTGAGTACAGTATTTATTTTTAGGGACGATTATTTTTGTTTTAAAGTGCTTTAACGGTTATCGATAACATTTTTTTTAATAAGATCTGTGTCGTAATCATAATTATTTTAATTCATTTTCATTTAATTAGATACAGTAGCAGATAACATAATATAAATTTATTAGTATAATCTATATTCAATAAATAATCATTAATCTGTGCTACAATACAATAATCGAATAACAAATTAATGGCATTCGATATTTAAAAATAAAGAACTTAGTTTCTAATTCTAGCATAATGATAAAATAAAGTTCTTTTTTTTAAATATCGAATGCGTTCCAAAACTTGTATATAAAATATTATCTGACATTAAAATTAAAACTTTTATGAAATGGAATGGTATATTATATTAATTAAAAAATATATATATATAGGCCACATTATTGTAGTACAAAATGCGGACTTAATAAAGGAAGGCATCCTCTAACAATAAACGTTTATATTAGGCTAATCAGATACAACTAAATATTCAAATAAAGAACAATCGATGAACGTAACATTTTTAGGCATTGTCAAATAATACCCATGTCCCTTACAGAACAAAAAAAAGTTAAGTATCATACTCCACACAACTGAAACGGTAACTATTCCAACTTTATATGATTCCTTGTTTAATAGAAAATAATGGAAAAATAGTTGTTTTTTTTAATGCATAGGAAGGCAGACGAGCATTGAGCCACCTGATTGTAAGTGGTCACCAACGCCCATAGACATTGCCATTGTAAGAAATATTAACCATCGCTTACATCGCCAATGCGCCACCAACCTTGGGGACTAAGATGTTATGTCCATGCATGTAATTACACTGGCTCACTCACCCTTCAAACCGGAACATAACAATACCAAGTACTGCTGTTTTGCGGTAGAATATCTGATGAGTGGGTGGTACCTACCCAGACGAGCTTGCACAAGGCTCTACCACCAAGTAAAGTGTTCGGCAAGGGAAAGCCTGGTTTTTCGTCAAAAAACAAAACTTGAATGATTAATTTATTATATAACTTAATTAGATGTTTATGAAACATTTTTTTTCCATAAACTAGAAGAGTAAATCAGGCAATTCCGTAAATTAATTACGTAAACGTAACATAAAATATGATTTATTGCAATATTAAATATTAGTCAATCTTAATTAAGTTTAATATATATTAAGTATTATATATATGTTAATGACGAAATATGCTATTGAAAAAACTATTTTTATTGATATGCGTACCTACCTGTACAGAAATTGCAATTATACTATTGAATGAGCTAATAGATGTTAGATTCAGTTGAAAAAATAATTTTAAGGCATTTTTTAATATCTGAGGCCCTTGCCAAGTTGACATTCTACAAACGTAAACGCTAATAGAAAACTAAACAAATGTATGAGAATGACATCTCTCAACGATAAGTCACGTGGTCATTCTCATACAATTTTTAGTTTTCTATTAGCGTTTACAATTGTTGAATAACAACTTGGCTAGGGCCTCTGAATACTTACTACAATAATTAATTATCATCTATTGTAACATTTATATGTATTTGTATTTCGGTTTGAAAGTGTGCCAGAGACATTAGAGATAATTATACTTTTTATTTTCGAACCTATTTTGCACGCTGATGGTGTAAAACGGCCTATTTACAATCTCAGTGCGTATTTTTTTTATAACAGATAATAAAAATGCTATCAAAAAGAATTAAGCTACAAAAAACAGTAGTGAATGAAATGGAACACTGAAAAGTGTTTAATATAAAATAAATTTGCTTGTTAAAGAAACAATTCGATATGTACAATAAATTCTCACCAATAATTTGTTATTATTGAAATTTTATATAAAATACAAAATAAAAAAACAACTATAAAATAAATGTATAACAAAATAATGCGCGCGAAATCCGATCGCCTTGGAAAATAAAATGGCGCCGAACGAAATTGTATTATGTGCAATTTCAAAATAATTTCATTGGTTACAATTGCTGTTTTTTATTGGTATATATTATATATTTTTTTAAATAGAGCAGTTAAGAAAAATATAATATGCTATTATTTTTTTACATACTTTTTTTATTTAATAGAGCTTCTGTAAATCGCACTGTAGGTATGTATATAAAATTGTAGGTACTTAATAATATTTTCTGCTATACATAATTATATTGTGTAGTCTCTGAGAATTTAATTACTCTGTTGTTTTTTTAAATAAAAATGACATGTCAAATAGACAGTAGCATTTTAATCGTAAGTTAAAAATTTTGAACTGCCTTCAATTTTTTTTAAGTCTTATAAAAAAAGCTAATATGTAGCAAACGAAAATTACCTAACAGGCTTAATTAAATCAGTGATATTAAAGGTTGTCATGAAATGACATCACCTCTCATTCGAGGTGAGAATAGTCATTAAAATGATATTAAAAAAATTTAGAATGTGATTTGAATACATTAGTTATTTAATTTGAAATATTTCATATGTTTAGAATTCTGTATTCCGTTTGGAAATGATACGATGACTTATTGAGTTGAATATTTAAAAACCATCCCGTGACTTGCCTTGTTTGTCTGTGGTACATAAGGCTGTATGGAAGCTATCCTAAGTCATAGGTTAACATTTTTGGCACGTTGGACTCTCGTCTATTCAAATAGAAATTATAATTCCTTAATAAAAAAAAAATTAGACAGATTCAACAGTGATTATCTTTATTATCTATATTCGATTTTCATTGAAATCTCTGTCATATAAAACCTTTTTCATTACCATACGGAACACTCGACGCGAAAGTCGACTCGACCAGCGTGAATATTATAAACTTTCTCGATCAACAAACCAATTCTGATTCGAATCGATTTAAATATTTATTTATCAACATTTTTAAAAGCAATTTTCGATACACGTGACATATGAACACGATATGAATAAATTATTATTGTGTTAATATGAACTTAATAAAAGTAAAGTAAAGTAACAGCCTACGAATGGCCCACTGCTGAGCTAAGGCCTCTTCTCCTTTTTTGGGAGAAGGTTTTTGGAGTTTATTCCACCACGCTGCTCCAAGGCGGGTTGGTGGAATACACATGTGGCAGAATTTGAGTGAAATTTGACACATGCAGGTTTCCTCACGATGCTTTCCTTCACCGTCAAGCACGAGATGAATTATAAACACAAATTTAGGACTTGAAAATTCAGTGGTGCCTGCCCGGGTTTGAACTCACGATTATCGGTTAAGATTCACGCGTTGTAGCCACTGGGCCATCTCGGCTTTTTACTTAATAAGTTCATAAATCGGTAGCCAGTATCCAGACCATGTGAAGTTAAAGCTACAATTGCAGATTCAAGCCCAGTGTTATGATGGGGTTAATTTGTGGTACGATTATGGTACATATGGTACATATTATATATTTATTCGAATCGAAAACGAACGATATGATGTTAAAATAATATACCTTTGATGAGAGAAGCGTTAGCCCTTACTGTTTGTACTTTTTACTTTTATCGATTAATTTTATTATCTGTTAAAAAAATCAACACGAAAAACGAAATCATTTTGACACATGCCTCGTAATGGATCCTGTTGTAATAATTCGGATTAGCTAATCTTAGTTTAATCAGAGTTTTAGAAACAACGTTAACCACTGATTTACATAATAAATTGTTTTTAATTGATAAGAAAATTAAAGTTCTATATAAATAGGGAAAATTGATCACGATGATGGTGTGGGTTTTCCTATGGGCCGAGAGGGAGTGGCCTGGGGCGGCTAAATATGGGCGGCTATGTTTGGTGAGATTTCTTCTCTATTGTGGCGTCCACTGTGAACCTACACATTCACGTTTATAAACTTCAAAATATATGTACTCGCGTAAATTAAATTCTGTATCAGGGAGTAAGGGGCAGCAACATTCCATATTCCTAAGGTAGTCGTAATAAATCCGCCCTGAACTAAGTTATAATAAAGAACAGTAGGTATATATATTAATACATACCGTCCTATAATTTCCTTCGCTCTTGACTTTCCTGTGAAGTACCACAGCACAGGCATTTATCATCTGTGAAAAACGTTGACTAAATCTAAAAGCGCGCCAGCCAGATCATCAATAACCAGCCTCGTCACAAGGGTGCTTAAATATTTGTGTGTATCTGGAAACCAAATATAAAAAAAAATCAAGTTATAATAAGTATAACAATAAATAAATAATAGCACATACAAGATTTAATCCCCTATTTTTTATCATCCGTGTGTTATATTTGAAAACATAAAAATAAATCGCATTGATTACCTTATTTGAAGTCGGTTAAAAATAAAGGTAACAATTGACAATGACATCTCAGGAATAATAATATGGTTGACGGTAAATTGACAGTACAAGAAAATATTTTTTATCGTCAGTGTAGTACAGGACCAAGACCTATATAGCTCTTGAGCCTTTCTATTATAAATAAAAAAATAAAATTATATATATTTATCCCTAAAGAAACCGATAGTTGAATTGACACGTTTATATTTATAATATTAATATCGATTTGTAAATAATAAAAATGACCAAAGATAATCACAGGTCGTTCTGTATTATTCACATAAAAATATTTTTTTTACGACACGAAAATATCGTAAATGCTTTAATAATGCTCATTTGCTGAGATAAAATTTAATAAAATCGTAAAAGTTAGGTTCGGTGCACACTGCGGTTACCAGCATGCGACATTAAGTAGAGGAAATGCAATTATAATACAAAAATTGTTTTTGTCTTAAACGAGCCCAAGTAACTAATGAGTTTTTATCAGTTCGTTTGGGCTCTTAAAAAATCATAGAATATTGTTCACTTCTAATTTATACTTTGAATAGTTTTTATGTTAAGTTTAAAAATATATCCAATTTAGTAATGCATAAGAACTTATATCAGTAATCAGGTAATGCATCTAAGAACAACGATGACGCCATATCACTTGAATCAAATATAAAAAGCTATATCAAACAATTTCAATTTCGAAATTGGTATAGTTGAACATAATAAATAGAGCTTTATTCACCTTTTAATTAATAAAGTTCACTAATAGCACTATGCAGTGTAAAATTTATTTTATTAAGTGAATTGTTTACAATAAGCGCACGCGTTTGACGTCAATGCGCGTAGACCCTAAATATAAAAATACGTGTCAGTTATTACTTTGATAATCTGTGACATTATTCGGATCGAGGTTTACTGCAAATTCATTAATGTTTATTACGATTAAAAATAAAGATATAAAAAGTAAGAGGTTTTTTTTTAATTTTTATCTTTGCAGTTTGTCGTTATTGTTCTTTACGTGTTAAACTAATTTAAATAATATATGCTTTTATGTCATAAAACTACTTATTGTATACTTTTTTAAATTGGATTTCTTTTTATGTTACAAAATATCGAAATAAGTTCACTCAAAATTAAATATAAAATATATTATTGAATTTTTTAATAATCTTTAAAACATTATGTTTTAAAGTTTTCAATTCACAGATTATTATGCAATGTTTTTTTTTACAAAAAATATTGATAAAGGATTACATGTTACAGCCTAACAGTATTAATGCTGGTCTTTATATCTATGGATACGAAGTTAAAAAAAAACTGTCACCGATTTTATAGCTTAATAAGCGATATGTGAAAATCACTTATTACTATACAACTGGATATTTGCATCTTTTATGTTAGTTGTAAAGTTTTATTCACTGAACTATCTTGAATCTATATTATAAGTTTCCTTAATAACAAATAATGCCGCTTTCAATATATTTATAACAATTATTTTTGTAAGTTGTTTAAGCTGTGTTTATTTTTTTTTATAGTCCAGGTAGGCTGACGAGCATATAGGTCACCTGATGGTAAGTGACCATCAACGCTCATAGACAACGGCATTGTAAGAAATGTTAATCATCGCTTACATCGCCAATGCGCCACCAACCTTGGGAACTAATATGTCCCTTATGCCTGTAATTACACTGGCTCACTCACCCTTCAAACCGGAACAAAACAATACAAAGTACTGCTGTTTTGCGGTAGAATATCTGATGAGTGGGTAGTACCTACCCAGACGAGCTTGCACAAAGCTCTACCACCAGTTTGTTTGTAATTTTAACATTTATTGAATTACTTGTTTTTTACGAGACGGAAGTCTCTTTTGGAGTATATGAACTATCGAAAAATAAATACAGAGAATTGATGCGTCGTTTCCGCGTAAATTTAAAGGATATAGGAATTTTTCAAAGCGCAATGTCTTTACCTCACCTCGTGAAAATGTTATTAACGATGAGACTGTTTGTTTGAGCTTTGTCGCTAAAAAGTCCTTTAATAAAAAAAAAAAAACGTCAGTTACCTTGTTATTGCATTTATTGTGTCATTTAATTGTAAGAATTGTAAAGAATTAAAAAACACTGAACACGCCATAAAAAAAACAACTAATAAATAAAGAACAATATTATATAGATGAAAAAACGTAGTTAGTATTTGTTGATACAGGATCTCTAATGTTATTATAATTATAGCTATGTAGTTGATTATGTAAATTGATTTATGAAAATAAATAACTACTGAGTTGTGAGCCGGTTATTCTCTGAATAATTTACATTACAAACTTGTGGTAGTTTTATTATTAACAAGAACGCGAAATTCACGCTTATTACAATTATCTAAATTTAAAGCGAACTTCATAATTCAACTCTAAGCTCGAAACGCACCGCGGAAAACGATGAGAATACTCCATGTCCGTCCTTGGGGTTCTGTTTTTTTTTTTATTGCATAGGAAGGCGGACGAGCATATGGGCCACCTGATGGTAAGTGGTCACCAACGCCCATAGACATTGGCGTTGTAAGAGCTGTTAACCATCTCTTACATCGCCAATGCGCCACCAACCTTGGGAACTAAGATGTTATGTCCCTTGTGCCTGTAATTACACTGGATCACTCACCCTTCAAACCGGAACACAGCAATAACAAGTACTGCTGTTTTGCGGTAGAATATCTGATGAGTGGGTGGTACCTACCCAGACGAGCTTGCACAAAGCTCTCAAATCATACCAAATTTCATCAAAATCGATTCAGTGGTTAGGTTTAAAAGCGTAACACACAGACACAGCTACTATCGCATTTATAATATTAGTATATATATAGATTTAATCATGTAAAATGGCGAATTAATAAGTATTATAAAGTCCACAAATTCTAATTATAAAATAATCATACAGACAAAAAATCGACGTTTAATTTATTATCTGTGTATTAAAAAATGTACAAGGTACAAATAAGTCGTTACCTTTATACGAAATTTGATCTCCCTATCTGCATCCCAATTGTTCTTCTCTTTCCCACTAGTTGGTGACACATTTCCCATCTCCCTCCCACCAGCAGCCAATGTTCATTCACACCTGCACATTATTCTGTTTATTTGTTTGAGGTTTAAACTGTCGTTTTATTTTAGTACCTCGTTACAGACTCGACCTGTATAAGTTTCTATATGAATTTTTTAAATATTGAAATACATATTTATTTATATGACGCTGGCTGTATGATATCGGTGTTTGTGTCACGTGTTTAATCTGTTTTTTTGAGCTGTCAAAATTTTGTCATTAGTTTAAAGCTGTATGTTACCTATACCTTTGCTAAATTAAAAAGTTAACAGGATTTATTTATTTAAAATTTTTTTTGAAACGTACAACTATTAATGAATAATGAATATATATAAATATAGCAACAACTCAATTCATTATAAAGAAGATAAAAATATAATTAAGATAATTTCTTAAGAATTTATTAGGACGTAACTAAAAATTACGTAAAATAAAATTTTCATAAGTCTTTATTTTTTTAAAAGGCTGTTTAATTTTCACTTGCCCATTTCTCCCACCGAACCGTCTTTACATCTCGTTAGCGCCCGCTTATAAATTTGTCTGTCTGTACGTCTGGACCATTACTGACTTAGGCTGTGTATACAATTATATATAACTTACGTCAAAGTGTTTTATAAGGATTGTTTAAAATCATTACTTAATTGTAGTGACAGTGTTACAAGTTTTTAATGATTACAATAAAATTGCTTATAAAGTAACAGCCTGTTAATGTCCCCAAGCTGGGCTAAGACCTCCTCTCCCATTTTTTAAAGGAGAAGGTTTGGAGTTCCTCTTCGCTGCTCCAATGCGGGGTGGTGGAATACACATGTGACAAAATTTCTGTGAAATTAGACACATGTAGGTGTCCTCACGATGTTTTCCTTCACCGCCAAGCACGAGATGAATAATAAATACTCGCCCGGGTTTGAACTCACGATCATCAGTTGAGATTCACGCATTCTAACCACTGGGCCATCTCGGCTTCTAAATTGCTTATAGAAAGTTTAATTATACATGAATGAGTTTTAAGAATCGATTCGATGATACAACTGTGCAAGTCCATCTGGGTACCACCCACTCTCACTAAGGTAATTACGGTTTTAGAAGGAGCTTAATTCTCGGCGCTGCACCAATAATAATAATATGCTGGGACAATATTTTTTTCTTTTATAGCATAGGTAGGGGGATGAGCATATGGGCCATCTGATGGTAAGTGGTCACGAACGCCCATAGACATTGGCATTGTAAGAGATTTTAACCATCGCTTACATCGCCAATGCGCCACCAACCTTGGGTACTAAGGAGTTATGTCTCTTATGCTTGTTATTACACTGGCTCACTCACCCTTCAAACCGGAACACAACAATAACAAGTAACGCTGTTTTGCGTTAGAATATCTGATGAGTGGGTGGAACTTACCCAGACGAGAGCACAAAGCCCTCCCCCCAGTAAAACCTATTGTAAATACAAATACATTAGACTTATATACATTGGTTGGATTGACGCACAACACAAATCCAAACACACCACGCTGGTTATCTCATTGTGTTTTACTAAACACGTGATAATTTATAAACTTAAAAAACACAAATTAATTTTCAAGGATTTGAACCTGTATTTAATATATCTACTGATGAAAGGAATATTCGAACCCTTCCATTAAATTTCATTTTAAAATAATAAATAAATGTTTTGTTTTTATTCATTGACATAAGCTCTAAAAAGTTATGTCATTGCCTGCTTTGGAGTTTTTTTTTACAATGCAATGGTAATAAATTGACTTCACATGTTAATTATCTAGCTGTCACAATAATATCAAACCAATTACTTCAATGACAAATAATTTATCAAATTCTTTAAATAGGTAATTTTACTTTTACTTTAATTGTGACACATTGCTAACCTTTTAAGTGTAACTGAATGATAACGGGTCCGAACTTTCGTTTTTATTTTAAATTGTACTTATGTATTATAATAATAATAATAATATTCTTTATTTAACAATCTTACATAATGCATTAATTTATTAAATACTAAATTTTATTATTTGACACCAGTTACGCCAAGATTGTTTTGTTTCCCCAGCATAGGCCCCCCCTAAAGCTTGCCACAAATTGCGATCTACTTATATGTATTAGGAATTATTACATTTCTACGTGTTTTTTTTAGTGTTTAAGTATGTTGAACGTAAAATATTCTGCTACTGTCACATATAAAAGAGATGACACATATGATCAATCGGTTTAAAATCTTGAAATTATAATAAACTAAGTAATACTACAGTAGATATCTAGAAAAAAAATCCCTTATAAGCCAAACGGCCGAATACTGAAACGTCCCTCAAAGTTAAACGCTACTTAACATTGAGAAGCTCCTAAATTAGTATGCGAAATATGCGAAATGCTCAAATAAGCAAGTTGTATTTAATATTTAAGTGACGTTTCAATAGTCGGCCGTTACTGTAAAAGTACAAAAGTAAATAAGTTAGTACATATTTGACGTTAAAATGTTTAAAAAGACACATAATTAAATATAGGTTAAAAATATTTATAATTTTCATGAGACGAATGTACCGTCCGAGGGGTGACATGGAAGAAGGGTTTAACTGACCTTATGGCAACAATCACACCCACACTCACACACACACACGAACAACACACACACACACACACACACACACACTTAAATAAACAACATAAGAAGCAATCCATTTTTATTATTTATTGATATTTCAAAAATTATTGATATTTTTCTGGATGCCTCAAATTGAAACTGCTCGTTCATAATTAAACTTTTTAACTTAGTAATTTGACAACTGCCTTCGCCTTCGTAACTCAATGGGACAATCCGACAGGACCGAAGAGGTTTCAGGCACCACCATTGACTTCTTGTGCTTTCCAAAGCACGAGAGGTAACATACTTCCATATTCGGACAGCTTTTAAGTATTTCTTGACAGTAAATAACTGAACCCAGGACTTTATCTGCCGCCGTATGCTTGTTTTATTTGATCTATATAGCTTACATTAAAAAAAATTTATAAATTAAATTTATTAATAGTGAAAACAAATTGAAATTTAAGTTGAATTCGTATCGGTAACAATGTTTATAGTAGTTCACGGCAACTTTTCACTCGGTAACTCACACCGACCGTCACTTCGGTAACAACTCTTGTTTAAAGTCAGCATCGCTCCAGACGATCGACGTTCCGTATATATTATTAATTAACGTTAATTGTAATAATTAATTTTCAATTGACGTTAATTAAATTAATAATTAAATGACAATTGGATTTAATATGTATATATAGTTAGGAGACTCGTTGGTCCATACAACGGCGTTATAAAAAAAAAAGAAGCGCGCTAATTTAAAACAGCCGCCATCTTGTTAGTACACAAAGGTAAAGTGATTAATTAATTATTGGCGCGACTTATGATTTAGTGAGTAATTTATATCAATTTATATGATTTTACACTACATTATTCTATTATTTTCTGGATGCTAAATATCGGTATTATATATTTAATACAGTACTTGTGATGTGAAACAATTTAATTAAATTAAAATATATTTTTGATGACGTATATAAAAACTACATAATATTAACAATGGTGCAACTCTTCGCACATATTACCTTTTATATAAAAACATAAATTATATCAATAGTTTTTCTAATAGTCATATTGAACTCTGAATTGATTTGTTATCTCGTACCAATCAGTACGCTCATGTGTGTTTGGACGTATGTTCCGATGAAGACGTTAACTTTTTTTTTAGTTCAGAGGGCACGATCCGATTTCATTACGACTTGCTCGTTTTGATAACTTTCTTTCCCATGACTTTAAATATACAACAGAGCTATTTATTTTGTTAAAATAAATATACAGGTAACTTAAATACCCACTGTGTTTTAAATTATATTTTTAAAATGAATATTAAGCTTTGTATTTTTTTTAGTTTGTTTTTTGCAAATATCGAATAGAAGTATGGCTTAAATTGCACACGAAAACTAAATAAAATAACTTTGAAAAAAATGTTCGTCTCTACTTCGTATACATTCCTTGAGCTGGTTCAATATATTTTGTTAAGGAAAACTCATGATTTCATACAGGCAATTTATATTATAAGAATATTTTTTTGATTACAATAAACATAAAATTTTTTTCAATACGTTAATACGTTCTTAAGGAACAACATTCTTTGTATTTATTTTTAATAATTAAAAATATAAAACCTCTTTTGGAATACGTCACTACGTTCTTAGTGTTACTATATTGAATAATTTAAATTAAAGAAAAAGGAACACATTCGAAATCCCAATCACAGCCAAAGTTCCCACATTAACATAATCGAGACCCGAGTGTTAGATTGAGTTATCCACAGACGAGCATTCCTTTAACACGTCGGTATGTTACACGCTCATCTATTTGTTAAAGATGTTTTTTTGGTTTTTCAGAAGGATTTGACTGCGTTTATAATATTAGTCGCGTCTAAAAGGTGAATTAAATAGCCTTGTAAAATAGTTATTAGGAATTTGTGGGTCTTGGTGGTACCACCACCCCGTTGAAAGTCCTAAAGTCTACTTAGTCAAACTTATTATTGTTGTATTCCGATTTGAGGGGCGAGTAAACCAGTGTACCTCATAGTACCTGAGCACAAGGGATATATCGTCTTAGGATGGTATATCCTATTGCTGATGGATGGACAGGTAATAAATATTTCTTACGGTGGTAATGTCTATGGTGCTTTGTCAATCTACCTTGCTATTATAAATAATAAAATTAAAATAAACCATTAATAAAGAAGTTCAAGAATTCAGCCGTCAAAAAAAATTTATTACTTCGCTTTTTACAATTAATTAGCTCAACTAAATACCCAATTCACTGACATTTACTGGACAATGTAGCTTTCTATAGTATTCGAACATTTGGCATTTGGCGCCAGCTTTAAGAACTCGTAGAACAGTGACAGGCAGTAACGTACTAATTAGGAAAAAACACACGGTATTCTGCCTTAAAAGGTGGTGCATTTTTATTAAATTTCCGTTTGGTATTTTTATTTCTGTTAATTAAATTATAAAATACATAGTAATTAGATTTTTACATAATTATATGTTTTAAGTACGGCGTTTTATTTGTATTTAATTATATTATTCTCGATCTATCTTATTTCAGTCGTGTTGTCTATGCCTTTGTTTGTATCTTTTCTGTTATAAAGTATAAGGTATAAGTTATCTGTACGTTTTTATGTCCAGGCAGCACCAAAGACAACATTTTAGTGTTAGTGATTTTAAAGTTCACAATATAGTACTCTATGATGTCAATTTCTTCACTGACTTAAATATTGAATCTCCATTTTTAAGTCGTCACCCACAATCTCTTTAGTAATAACATAATATGTAATATTATATTTGCGACTAGCGATTTCCACCACCATGCATTTTTTATTAATTTGATGAAAAGTAATAAAGCGAGCGGGGGATATACTACCAATCGTAATATATGTCCCATTTTAATGTCCAAGACTTGTCTAATTTATTGTTAAATGGTTTTATTTATTTTATAGTGGCGTGCCGGTGTATGGTTACAACCCTTCGTCTGATTTAGTTGCAACAACCAGACGGACAATTTTGTACATTATTCATTTGCGTCCGATATGTTTCATTAGATATTTGTTATATTTTCAATTTGAATTTGAAAACTGATATTTCAGGTTCGTGTTGTAGTGTAACGTTGTTATGTGTAACGTTACGAAACAAGTCTGACGCAAAAAGGTTTCACTGTTTTCTGACTTTCAAATTAATAAAATAATTTGAAATTTATCAAAACATAATATATCTTTATTTACAATCCCTTAAACTACTGTTTCGCTTGGCGTAAATTATTCCTTATATTTTATTATTAAATATTTCATAATATTAAATCTAAGACTAACTTTGACAAATATCATTTAAGCCCCAACAACTTTTCAAGCATTATTGCTTAACAGACATCCAAACATTCAATTTGATAGAAGTAAGCTGTCAAGACTTAAATATGTCCATCTGGCAAAATTTCGACCATGGCCGCTTTGAAGCCTACTACGTGGAACATAATTTACGTCCCCAAACACAGTATCTAATCCATCACAGCAACATACAGCAGTAAATAGGGCATAGTACTCTGGCTGATTACCACAACTTACCAGTGATTCCACTGGAAAACTTATATACTCTGTATTATGTTCAGGCTTAAATGATAAATTTATGTAATAACAACAAGGAACAAACTCAACAAAAATGAAGTTTTTTGATCAGTATTTTTTATTGTATAGGTGGACGAGCATATGGGCCACCTGATGGTAAGTGGTTATCAACGCCCAGAAATGTTAACTATCGCTTATATCGCCAATGCCCCACCAACCTTGTGAACTAAGATGTGATCCTTTGTTCCTGTAATAACACTGGCTCTCTCACCCTTCAACCCAGAACACAACAATACGAAGCACTGCTGTTTTGCGGTAGAATATCTGATGAGTGGGCAGTACCTACCCAGACGAGCTTGCACAAAGCTCTACCACCGAGCAATAGTTTGAATCCAGAACCTTAACTAGGGACACGGGTCCACTGACTTCGTGACTACAAGGTAGAAGTAAGTATAGATAATAGTGCGTACCTCGACTTAACGGTTCTGTCAGGAAAGCTGAGCCACAGAATATATAAACAGATTTCACACCATCAATCTAGATAATCATCAATCATTATCGTTCCTAGAAATAAACATCAAGAATATTATATTAGACTCCAGAAATGGCTGTGATTGATATAACATCAAAGTGAAATAGCATTTGTTTACATTGTCTTTAAAACTGTTCTGTAATCTATGGAACGTTCTAGATTGTTCCAACCATAGACGGAGTAAAAAGATTTAAAAACTTTAATATTTAATTGACAGAGCTGTTGGGAGAAAAATGACGTTTTGAATGTCAGAAATGTGGTTAACTTTGGAAGTGAAAATTGATATACTTAACTATTTAATTGAAATAGTATTGTATTACAAATATAAAAGTGTCTGCTTATGATTATTATTCATAATATTGTTATTCAATTAAACTGAATGCCAGTGGTAACCAAAAGGGGACTAAAATATGAACTACAGGAAAAATGGGGAAAGATGACAACATTGCAGATCGAGACAGTTGGAAGCTTTTGGGGGAAGGCAAAACTGAGCCAAAAGATTATGTAAAAGATAATTCAATACTTCAACGGTTTAGCAATGTGACCGTCACACGCTCGATCCTAGGCCGTAGCCAAGTTGACATTCTACAATTGTAAACGCTAATAGAAAACTAAAAATAGTATGAGAATGACCACGTGACTTATCGTTGAGAGATGTCATTCTCATACATTTGTTGACTCTGGCCTCTTGCGCTATCATCATCCCCTCTTCTAACTCGAGCTTTAAGCTTAGAGATATAAATTTTAATACTTCCTTAAAACAGCCAATGCTTGTTAGCTCAAGTTGCATTCTAAAATTATCGAAGATGTATGTTATTTTTATCGTAAATTAAAGTAGAAGGAAATTGAGTAGTACAAGATCGTCTCCATTATCCATTGGAGTCGTGTGCGCATCTCTTACTAACTATACACACGGTCGCCTTGCCAACGATCAATCAAACAGCCCTGTTCCCTGTTCCGAAGCATTAGGTACCAAAGTATCGGGGCATCGTTTCGTGGAACTACCCGCTGCGACTGTAATTCACAGCTCACACCTCCGTGGAACTTGCCTGTTGTTGGATATGACGTTTTGATACTTGTGCTGGCATTTCATTGGCATGTTTACGGCAGTTTTAGTTATGCTTTGTATGATATTAGTGCATAATAATCGATGTTTTTCTCCGTAAATAATCGTTAAATAAAAACTTAATTCGTTATATAATACGAAACTTCTAAGTTTAGCTATAAATATTTATATGTATATAAAATTAGGGATAGATAAAACATTAAAATCCCTTGAGAAGAGAAAAGAGAAGAACTCTTTTTTATTTTGTTTGGTTGCTATTAACGAGCGCTAGTGTTATCAATGAAAATAATATTCTAAACATGTATATATATTGAAATGATATTTTTTAATGTTCATTCGACCACTGGACAAACACTAACATATAAGAAATAATTAAAGTTAATTTAAATGATATCAAAAACGTTTTAAACAAACGTTACACACTCAAATCTCCCATAAATCTCAAAGAGTCGTTACCTAAAAAAAGATATTTGAAAAAATCAAAAGTACCAAGGATAGCCAATCCCACTACACGGTAATATATTGATGATGCTATAACACTCTATTGTGATCTTTTGTTAGATTATGATAACCGAGATAAGTTATTCTGCTTAATATAAATGTCTGTCTGTCTGTCGAGGATACTCAGTATGGAAATGCCTTTTGTAACTTAGTGATTAAAATTAACAAAATTATAAAACAACTAGATAAAACACTGGATCTTAATTACAGTTTACATTAAAACCTTAACTAAATATAAATTAAAAATAAATATTGTACGAGTCGTGACCGCGTAGAATGGTGGCAAGAATGCTAGCAGCATTTCCCTTTGAATCGCAATTCCGATTCTCTGGGCGAAAAATGAACCAGCGCTCCTGACACCAGTGGAAGCAATATTTTGGCACTATTACTCCAAGTTACTATATATTGAATTTGTAATATAAATAGGTTCCATTGCTGATGGTCACCGTCTGGAGGGATACTCTTAACTCGTAAGTATATTATATTAAAATCTGCAATTATACTGATTCACTCACTCTTCAAACCGGAACACAACAATACGCGCAGGTGGTACCTACCCAAGACTTGCACGAAACGTTACCACCAAGTAAACAAATACAACTAATATTTAAAATCGATTGTCACTAAATTGGTAATTAATGGTACCAACACAACGTTGTTCCAACACCACCGTAATTTCCACCATCACAATATTTGTCACAGATAAATTGAAACTTATAATGTCAATCCACACTAACTTAGCTATAAGGAACAAAAAGGGGCCCACAGTGTAGCGCGTCCAGTGTTGTTTGTTCGTGTGATAATTGCCCGAGATATATGCTTGCGTGTATGTATGTACTTTATATAACATCTTTATTGAGCTTATTATTATAACATAGATGATACATTAGCAATATTATTACTTGATAATTATTTGATTTGTTTTTTTTTTTACTTATAATAGGATACCGTTTGACCGGTGTCTTGCATGATGTTAACCATCCACATCTATAATATACCTGTCAACTTTAGATTTACAGACATCAACGTTGTACCTATCGGTAAAAACAGACTCAGACCAAGTATTCCACAGTTAAGCAGTGCGAATGATAAAGGTGGAATCGAAGAGCGCGTTTAGGTGAATATCCACTGTGTAGACTGGACCAGTGTCAAGTATGACAGTGGTATCCGATTGATAAATGAAAACAGCGGCGTCTTGTGTTAATAATCAGAATAACATAGAAAACGGTGATGTTATGCTATCGAATAATTAAAAATCTTGTCACCTTGTCATACTAGAACTACCACCCACTCATCAGATATTCTACCGCAAAACAACAGTACTTGCAATTTTTGTGTTCCGGTTTGAAGTTTGAGTGAGTCAGAGTAATTACAGGCACAAGGGACATAACTTCTTAGTTCCCAAGGTTGGTGGCGCATTGGCGATGTAAGCGATGGTTAACATCTCTTACAGTGCCAATGTCTATGGGCGTTGGTGACCACTTACCATCAGGTGGCCCATACGCTCGTCCGCCGTCCTATGCAATAAAAAAAATAGAACTCACTTTCTATCTTACTCGTGAATGTAGAAATGTGATAGGAAACATGTATATATTAAATGTTTTTTTGTTTGTATAGGGGTCATATACCCCAATTCTAAGAGACGTTAATCATTACTTACTTGTAATTACACTGGCTAACTCATCCTTCAAACCGGAACAAAAAATGAGTAAGTACCGAAGCAGACGAGCTTGCAAATAACTCTACCACCAGTGACCAGTGACTATGCTAGTTAAATATAATTTTGACTGCTTAACAGTTTTTCCACCAACAATAATAAAATATTAAAATTAAGGTTATGTACAAATAATTTTCCGAACCGATATGACTTAAAAACCTCTTGCCTCAAAGGCCGGCAACGCACCTGCAATTCCTCGGATGTTGCAGGTGTCCATGAGCGGTGGTAGTCACTTTCCATCAGGTGAGCCTCCTGCTCGTTTGCCCCCTCTTACATAAGAAAAAAAACAAATATTTATTTTCATCATCAGATAAGTAATAAACAAAAATTTTAACAAAACAAAAACCGACTTCAAGGAAAAACCAAATTAATATGCACTAAAAAGGAAAAAAAATAATTGCGTATTCTTCTATAATTTGATAATTAACTTACTATTTTCTACTCATCAATATGTATGTAGGTACGATTTTCTTGTGTGGTTGATAATGTAGTTACAATTATTGTTATTTTTGGAGTCGATGTCGAAAAACATACAGACGAATTGATAACCTCCTCCTTTTTTTGAAGTCGGTTAAAAAGATAAGTTTTAATCTTTCAAAAATATGCATTTAGTGTAGATTTATTATATCCTTGCATATATTGTATATTAATGATATTTTATTAGCGCGTGTCCTGTAT
The DNA here is from genome assembly GCA_963151315.1 of Nymphalis c-album. Classification (NCBI taxonomy): domain Eukaryota; kingdom Metazoa; phylum Arthropoda; class Insecta; order Lepidoptera; family Nymphalidae; genus Nymphalis; species Nymphalis c-album. The sequence goes on from OY720609.1 coordinate 7,922,141, forward strand.
TATAATATAAATGTTACATTTAATCTGATATAGTGAATAAGTGGTTGCGGTCTATCATTTATCACTATAAATCGATTATACTAAATCACGTAAGTTATCTGTAAACTATTATGAACTTTAACTACGTTAGTTAAGGTTTAAATTACAGTGTTCGTCTCGCATTAACAAGTCTGCGTAGGCGCAACGGTGATTGTTCAACATTGTTAGGAAATGCGGATGTGAGAAAGTTTTTATTATTGGATTTTTTTTTAAATGCATACGAATAAATGGACCACCTTATCGAATTGTGCTATAGATTGGTCTTCGGTATGCCAAAGACCTGCCAAATATAGTATAAGTAGAATGTAAGTTGTCGCTTTATTTACTCAATAGAACACATAAGTAAAATAATTAAGTACTTAAATAATCTATAAGGTACATAATAGGTACATAAAAAAATAAGAAGTGAAACTGCAATAAATATGTATATTTAATTAGTCTTCGCCCGTGGCTTCGCCCGCTTGTCAGATGGCAATCCGACACGGCTGGAAAAAGTTCAGGCCTAGGACCAACACCTTTACGTGCTTTCCGAGGCCTTGGAGTGTACATCCATCTTCCAGACTGAGCTCTACTAAGATTTTCGACCAATATATATAATTACAAAACCAATAACTTTTTCATTGACCCCACTTTGGACGGATTTGAACCTGGGACCTCGGGATCTGCGGCCTTAGAACCAGTAGACTCACGAGGCAGTTAACTATATATAATAGATACAAAGTATGTACGAACATATTATATATATATTATATTATTTTTGAACGTAATAAATAAATAAATTTCTTCTCACATCCTCGTCTCTGTCATCCGATACTACGCAGTATTTGTAAACGTTTTGGCGTCATTTTACAACCTTAAAGTGTTTATCCCGATGAATCAGAGGATTTAAATGACGTTATAAACATATATTATGTTCAATATCATTTAAACATATTAACTTATTATATATTATAATAATTTTATATCATAATTACATATATTAAAAAAAAATTTCAATTCTCAAAAATACTCATAATATATATATTTTTTTATCTTTGTGTGTATTGTTTTAAAAGACTAATCTTATTAACATATTCTCCTGTTTTAGGAAATGGTTTGATCTTTTATTATTACAATGAAAAAAAAAAAAAGAAAAACTACTAATCATAATAAAAAATATCTTTTTAACTGTCATTTATGACAAGTGCTTTGATTGAAATAAAACTATCTTAGCCTATTCTATTTAAAAAATCACGAATTGTTATATTTTTTTAACTCAGCTTTATGTTATAAGCAAAAGTTTCTAGAAAATTCCACACAAAAAATTACCGTGGGCGCGGATTTTTTAATAAATCACGTAAACTGTCACATGTATTTCTTTTATATATATATAAGATCGTAAATGTCATCATTATGGTTACTTAATATATAATATATGTTAAATATTAACTTCGTTAAACGACTTTAAGCAAGTTAGTTTAAATTATAAAATTGCCGAACAATTTTAGCCGATGGTAACTGTTTGAAGCCAAGCCATCTTCATGTGCTTAATTTGTGTTTATAATTCATCTCGTGTTTCGACTACATGTGTCTAATTCGAATTCTGTCACATGTGTATCTACCACACCCCATTGGAGCAGCGTGGTGGAGTGCCAAATGTGTGAATATGTCTGAGGATATTATTATTAATATTATAAGACTATTTCAACGGGTCAACCGGCCGGAGGGCCGCAGAAGTATAGGCAGGCCCAAGCTCAGGTGGTTAGACGGCGTCGAACAAGACACCAATATCTTAGAGATGGCAGGTTGGAGAAGGAAAGCCACGAATAGATCGAACTGGAGAGTTTTACTGGACCAGGCTAAGGCGGCTGTAACGCCTCAGATGATGATTTCAATGGGTCAAGAGGCGAACCTGTATTTACTTGGTGGTAGAGCCTTGTGCAAGTTCGTCTGGGTAGGTACCACCCACTCATCAGTACCGCAAAACAGCAGTACTTGGTACTGTTGTGTTCCGGTTTGAAGGATGAATGAGCCAGTGTAATTACAGGCACAAGGGACATAACATCTTAGTTCCCAAGGTTGGTGGCGCATTGGCATTGTACAACATCTCTTACAATGCCAATGTGTAAGGGCGTTGGTGACCACTTACCATCAGATGGCCCATATGCTCGTCCGCCAACCTATGCAATAAAAAAAAAACCATACCTAAACAACCCGTCATCCATTGTGCTATCGACGCTTGATACATTATCATACGGAACTCAAATATTAACAATGAAATAACGATAATTGTTTAACATAAGCTGTCACTCCGACACGATTCCATAACTAATGGAACATTAATGGCTATTAAACGTCTAATATATGTTTAACGTAATAGCTATTACAAAGCTCTTCTTTTAAATTTGTATTTTTATATTATACAAGTATATAAAAAACTTCATGGTAAGTTTAGTGGTCAACACCACCCACGTACATTGGCGCTGTTGAAAATATTAATGACTAGCTGTGCACCGCGGTTTCCCCCGCGTATCTATACATCTATACAAATAAATAAAATTGGAGTGACTGTTTGTAATATTGAAATAATACCAAAATATTTTTTTTTACAATTTTTGTCTGTCTCTCTGTCTGTGCTGATTGGCTGGACCGATTTTGACAGGACTTATTATTATAGGACTTATTATTTATTGGCAGGTAGCTGATGTAATAAGGAGCAACTTACGCTACTTTTATTTATTAAAAATGATAATAAAAATAAAGTAACAGCCGGTGAATGTCCCACTGCTGGGTTAAGGCCTCTTCTCCTCTTTGTGAGGAGAAGGTTTTTGGAGCTTATTCCACCACGCTGCTCCAATGCGGGTTGGTGGAATACACATGTGACAGAATTTCAATGAAATTTGGCACATGCAGGTTTCCTCACGATGTTTTCCTTCACCGTCAAGCACGAGACGAATTATAATCACAAACTAAGCACATGGAATTCAGCGGTGCTTGCCCGGGTTTGACGATCATCGGTTAAATCACGATTCACGCGTTCTTCCCACTGGGCCATCTCGGCTTTATAAAAAAATGCAAAAACCAAACAAAAAACTAAATAAACTAATTAACTGTTTTGTTAAATTCTACGCGGACGAAGTCGCGGGTACAGCTAATAATTAATAAAAATATAATGAATAAAAATCAGCCTTCTAACCTTCCTCGATAAAAACTAATAAACTCTTCAGCTTTATACATTAGTATAGATTCCTTATATCACCAATGCTCTACCAACGTTGGTAAAAAAGTTACGTCCCCGGTGTCTGTAGTTACACTGGATCACTCACACTTCAAACCGGAACACAACAATACCAAGTGCTGCTATTTTGCGGTAGAATATCTTATGAGTGGGTGGTACCTACCCAGACGAGCTTGCACAAAGCTCTACCGTACTGTAAGTAACTGTATGTATTGTAAGTAAATATTTGAATTTGAAAAAAGGTAAATTAATCAATAATTGTATATAATGTTCTATTGTACGAACACGAAAGGCTTTGTTTAGTTTATCCTTATTAAAATCGAATTATGCGCGAAATTCTTTTATATAAAGAGTGAATATAACACTATGTTTTCCGCTATTGATATATTTACAGAATCAATCAACCAGTAAAACTAATTCTTTTATTTTTAAATTTCCCCTTCTTTCATGGTTTATTATTATTATTATATTAAGATATTCGTAATTAATTTGTTCTCTTATTATGTTTTTAGTTATAAGTGGAAACTTTACAAGTATGTGTGCGAATTATATGTTATAGTTTTAAGAATGACTTGTACTGTTTGTTTCCCAAATAAAAAAAACTATATTTAGTGTATAATATAGCAGAACTATTAGTAAACCGCGTGATATATGTTAATCTAAGGTTGGTTATCTTTCATAACCCGGTTCCACCCCCCAAGGGACGGGTAACTTTCTGAAGGTTTCCACTGCGTGAATAAAAAAGCTTGGTTATCTTTACTTGAATTGGTATAGGGTACAATGACGTCACAGGATATTTATGTATTTGTAAAAAAGTTTTTATAATCATTTATACACTCCAAATAAAAAAAAATACCTACATCCTTTAGTACATAAATATATTATCCGAAACATATTCAAATTATCATACAATAAAATAATACAATACAATAAAGTTGAAATGAAACGATTTAGAAGCTAAATGTGCAGGATGTCGATAACCATTGGACATTTTTGTTACCCAACTTGAAAAACTTTTAGAGTTTTTATCACCTACGTAATAAAGGTCATAATGCTATGTATTTTTTTAGCTATTTTTAGTGCTCTATACAATTGATAGTTGTAATATAGTTGTATTGTTATTATTTTATATATTTCCATTGAAACAGCCAATGGCGTGATACGATAAATTTGTTGGCTCAATGAAATTCATTGAAGCGTGTGTTGCCAGCTTTAGGCATAGTGCACAAGTTCATAGTTTTTTTAAATACATTCATTTTTTTTAATTGTTAAAATAATAGTTATAGATTGAAAACATTGCCTATTTCCTTATTCACAGCGAACCCAGAGCTGAAAATTTTAAGGTTTTAATGCAATTACAAATGATTAACCTAGATAATGAAGACCAGACCAAGTACCGGATCGGGCCCTCCACGATAGTATGCGTTAATAATCCCGTGACATCATACAATGACGGTAAGGGTGGTGGAGATGTAGAGAAAACACGAGATAAAAATAGAGCTAGATCAAAATGACAAAAGCGCAAAAGTCTATGCCACCTAGCGATGTAAAAGGAATGTGAGGTCATATCAAACTACTAAACTATAATTGATGAAAAGTTACCAAGATAACATAAAAATACCCCTTTTTGGGTATTCTCTTTTGATAACAGCAACATTGTTCCCAAAGTTGGTAGCGCATTGGCGTTGTATTTATTGGGTGATTTTTCTTACAGCTGGTGCTGTATTGGTATATCTATGGTCAGTTACCATCATATGTGTCCAGTCCAACACTAAGTCCAGTGAATTTTACGATTACATAAAAAAATAGTTGTCTATAAAGTCGGTTTAGAGACGATAGTTTACCGTGACAACGTCATAACAAAACATTGATGAAATGACTGCAATCGAGTGAACGAGAGATAGATGCGGCGCAAGCGTACGATCAGCGTAACGGGACAATGAGCATAACGGGACAATTTTTCGTACATGCACGTCACGTCAAAAAAGTTGAACTTTAACATAACCTCAAAATTTTACTCCCATTTCGGACAAAGAGGCTTCACTTCAAAACATAATCCTTTATAAAGCAACGTCCATACAGTCGAGAGTATCTTAGCGCCTTCAGTAAAACTAATCTGTGCATAAGTCACAATGTAAACTACGGCTAACTGTCACATTCGTCTATTCGAATCACGCGCTTCAATTTAGTGGCAAGCGATAAACTCGTGCGCATCGCATGACAATGATAAGGTCTGTGACGCATGCGCAGATGTAATATTACGCTTGATTTTTTTTAATCGACCATTATTGTATGTGTGAATTTTATTATGTATTTTATATAAATAAGAGGATTTCGATATGAAACAACTAGACGATGAAATAAATACTATTTTAAAAGAATGTATCATTAGGTCCTTTTTTGTATTTAACTTAAAGTTAGACGATGTAATAAATAATACTTTAAAAGAATGGACCATAACTTGCTGTTTTATATTTAATTTAAGGCTACCACAGATACAGAATAAAGATTCATTTTTATGATATTGGTTGGCCGAAAAAATATGCTACCTGATGTTATGTGATCACTACCGCCATATACATTACAATAATATATACTATATCCGACGAAATAAAATCTAATACATAAAACTATTTACAGTAAGCACTTATTGATATAAAATTAAACACATGCTATATATTATCAATACTTCAGTGTGTAACAAGGTTAAGCAACCAATTCAAAGGATAACACGCTTAGGGTGACGCAATTAAATGTAGCGATTGTTCGTAGAAGTACCGGGTACGATTCGGGTGTTTGAAATATTCGAATGATTTCTAGCACTCGTCGTGACCGCGTAGAGTGTGGACTTGACCCCGAAACTAAAAGATTTCACTCGATAATCTTCGTCAGATGCTTTGTCACTTGTGTCATACCATCCTACTTGCACCAAAATCCAAAATGACTGTACATAATGACAGTGACAGTACCTTTTCAGTACTATTTAGCACCTTTGTTCAAATATCTGGTACCTATATGATGGTAATATTTTAAAGCTGATCTGTCACTTTGTACAGTCATTTCGTCACACCAACCTGCATTGGGGCAGCGTGGTGGAATAGACTCCTAAATGTCAAAAAGAGACGCCTTAGTTCAGCAGTGATACATTTATTATTACATTACATAACTGAGACTTGAACCCAGAGCCTCGTTATCAACTGAACTAATGAAATAATTTAATTAATCTATACAAATAACATTGCAGAGACTAACGGCGGAATACTGAAACGTCATTCAAATTTGAAGTGGAACTTAATTATTTGATACGCCGTTAATTTAAAATTTCGCATACTAAATTTGATCAAAATAACTACTTCCATTTTAAATTAATAATTAAAATATTACGTAAAATTCAAGTTAAAATGATGAAGATGAATATGAAGGTTTTTTTTTATTTTTGAAGTTAAAAGCCACAGTGGTCTGTAAATAGCTTGTTAACAAATAGATCGGTGAAAATTAGCCGGAATCGCTCAGAACACGACGAATGGAATACAAAATGAACACATTTCGACAACTATGTAACGCTCAAAGTTTTGAGAAACCAGTATAAACTGTTTTTTTCGAAGACATACAAGTAACATGTTTGTAAATTATTTAAACTTTTACTAAAAGAAAAATAGCTGGTGATCTGTCAATTTAATAAAACAATCCTTGTAAGAACTGACGAGAAACTTAGAAGTGTTCTCGCCTGTTCTTCGTATTCATTTTATTTTGTAAAATATCTATTCATAATAACTTGTTTGTGCTGAGACTTTAATTATTGTGTTATTCAATTATTTATATCTTTATAAAATGTTATTTTTTATCTGTTTCCTTTTGTGTTTTTCCAAGCCCATCCAAATTATTATTATTTTTTGTTTGTATTTACATAAAATTTATCTATTTAAAACTTTTGATTCATAATTAGGCAATAATACTACACTAGTTTATGTCAATGTCAAAATTCTGTCATTTATTTTGTTTAAATATGGACCAAGAATATGTATTTCTTAATTTATAAAGTTGGTTTGCTAATAAATAAATAAATATTACCCAACTCTTACACCGCCAATGCGCCACCAACCTTGGGAACTAAGATACCATATCCCTTTTTCATGTAGTTATACTAGCTCACTCACCGTTCAACACCGGATCATCACAGTACCTACTGAGTATTATGTCAGACGGTGGAATACTACTCGGTGGTAGAGCTTTGTGCAAGCTCGTCTGGGTAGATACCACCCACTCATCAGATACTTGGTACTGTTGTGTTCCGGTTTGCAGGGTGAGTGAGCCAGTGTAATTACAGACACAAGGGACATAACATCTTAATTCCCAAGGTTGGTGGCGTATTGGTGATGTAAGCGATGATTAACATTACTTACAATGCCATTGTCTATGTCATGTTTGACGGTGGAACATATGTTTATTTTGTGGTACCTATCTAGATGGACTTTCACAAAGCTCTACCAAGTATATAAATTAAATGTACCAAGTATATGATGTTATTATCATTATATTTCTAATACATATACATAATATATATTACTTAATATGAACTTAAAATAAAGTACAAATAAAATAATAATTAACCTCAACAATTAGGTAGCCTAGCTATATACTTAAATTATAATAATAATACGATTGCCATAGTCATGTCCGTTAAAATTCATTTAAAAAAAAAGTTACACTATTAAAAAAAAGTTTTCAAAATAAAAAGTATATAATAAAATTTAAAATACGACCGTAAAGTGTCAATAAACCTATTTTATAGTACATTTAATAATCTAAGCTAGAAATCATTGTATGTCATTATGTTCCAAGACAATGTTGCCAGCTACCGGGTCAAAAGCCATACTCATTTTGAACACAAAGCATTAAGCCGTCCACATTTTCTTATCTAATTCTTTGTATCCGTAAACCTTACAACAAAAAACCGCCCAAAATAAACTAAAAACGTACGCAAATATAACCCTTATCACCAACGTATAAACATTAATATTCCATGACAGATTTTACGTTGAATTTTTAACGTACAACAAGCTTCTCGCTATTAGCGTTTTATAATCTAAGTTTTTTATCCGACAATTGTCAATTCTCAGGGGATCTCTTTAAACACGTACTAAAATAGTTTTTTTTTTTGTGGAAAATGTGATGTCTTAGAACGGGTCGCGTTATTACGAGTGGCGTTTCCTATTCTCCGTAATCTTCGCGAGATTGTAAATGGGTTTGTGGTGATATTGTCTCGCTAAGTATTGTGTGTTCTTAGGAAAAACTAGTTCATGAAACAGCTATGAGGTATTTAACATACGGTAGTTTCGTTTACACAAGCAAACGAAACTTTTTTTTAATAGTTGTGACTTAGAAACAGACTGAGATGGTCTGATTGCTGGTTCAAACATGGTAATAAGATCGCTTAATTCAGTGGCATAACTAGGTGGGCAAGGTGAGTTGAACTAGGGCCCCTAAACCTCCGGTGTCGTGCGATCGATGGCCCTCTACGGGGCGCCCGTTTGGTCTCATAGGCTGTCGGGCGTTCGCCGCTGCAGGACTAAGATCCAAAGTTCGCAGCGGAGAGTGGCCATCCGCATTGTGCGGGGATATCGTACGATATCCTACGAGGCGGCAACTGTCCTGGCGCGCTTTCCGCCCTTGGACATTCTGGCGGATATGGACGCGAGGATCTATAAACAGATCCGCTTCCTCCGTCAGAACGCTGAAAGCGCGCCCCTTCCGAGTGCGCTCCAGGCGTTGAAGCGGCGGGAACATAGAAGGGCTCTTACGACGTGGCGCGACCGTCTCTGCGAAGAGCGGTTCGTGCGTAAACGCGTCGTCGGAGCAATCCTGCCGGCCTTCGAAGCCTGGATGAGACGAAAGCGACGAGTCACCTTCCGACTTACGCAGGTAATGACCGGTCACGGTTGCTTTGGAGAATACCTGTGTAAGATCGGACGCGAATCGACGGCGATGTGCCACCATTGTGGCGCGGACCGGGACACTGCCCAGCACACGTTGGAAGCGTGCCCAGCGTGGAGTGCGGAGAGGGAGATCCTGGTCCGTGAAGTCGGCCAAGACCTGTCCCTGCGAGCAATCGTGTCGGCGATGCTTCGCAGGGAATCGGCGTGGAGGGCTGTAGTCTCCTTCTGTGAGACCGTCATGGTCCAGAAGGAGACAGCGGAGCGGGAACGGGAAAGGGCCGATCCTGCTCGGCAGAGACGACGACGGCGTCGTCTCGGCCCTCCCACAGCCCCGACGCCCGGGGCTTAAAAGATAGGGCGTAACCCTGGGGCCGTGGATGCGTGAGGTGGGGGCCTCGCGTATCCTATTTTAAGCGGTCCTGAGGAGGACGGCAGCCGGGATGGCCTCGCGCTGTCGTACGCACTAGCGAGAAGTGCGGGGGGGCGAAACTGCCTTCGCCCCCCGAGGAGAGCTCCGCCGATCCACGAGCGGAGCAAAGCACGGGAGGGGCCGCGGATGCGTTATATTAACACGATCCCGCAGCGTCTCCGATCCGTGCCGAGGACGGCCATCGCAGTGGTTTTAGTGGGTAAGAATCCCACATAACCTGGATCCCCCCCCCAAGGGAGACGGGTACCTTTCCACTGCGTGAAAAAAAAAAAAAAAAAAAAAAAAAAAAAAAAAAGGGCCCCTAAACCTGACGAAGCCCAGAGACCTATTTGAGCATTTATTTATGAAAGTAGACAGATCATTCTAGCAATGAAAACATTCAATTGATATCTATAAAATAAACTATACTTAATTTTATTTTAATAAAGAAAAAAAGATTGTAATAAATAAATTATGGTACGAGTGTTTATAATATTATGATTATAAATTATCTATTTTGAAAATTCTTTGTCAAGGCTGCAAAGGGGTAATCATCCACTCCAGGCTACCACTGGATTCTATATACTTAATTAAAAATTCAGTTCGTACACTTCGGTTAAGAAAAACGTCGAGATTTAACCTGCATTTGTCAGAAGTACTTCTGCCGCTGACGGCTGATCAACTGCGGTAGAATGTGCTCAAACTTTCTTAAAAATACGCTTCCATTCAGCTCACGTTAACTTCAGAAACTTTACAGGTACTCAGGGTAGCGAAATCAAGAAAAGATTACTTAGTGTAAACAAAGTTAGTACATATTTTTTTATAGATATACTATTCAAATAAAACCTATTTTAATATTGCAACTATAACTTCGTTTATCACGAATCTGGAGAAACAAAAAAAAGACTGTCTCACTAAATATTAAGAAGATTTATCTAACACAAAACAGTAGCCGTAATACATTTGCTCGGTAAGTAACGAAGCTACATATTTATTAACTTCTCACGTATTTTGATAAGATATCCATCGTCTTAAATATTACATACACCAGCGGAATATATAGTTGTTAAAAAAATATTCTGAAAACTTCGCTAAGGATTTCAAATTAGCGTCCTTTGTCACGCTTATATCATGAAAAAAAAATTGGCTTTGACAAACGGATCCCTTAAAAGCCGTCAAATGTGTTCGCAATCGTGAAATCGTTCTGTCACGGTGTGATTAAAGACAAACATTTGGTAACGGACGGTAAGCTGTCACACCGTCGCGTAACAATAGATAATATTATTTTATATTTATTTTAAAAGCATTCACTTTATATCGGAGATTAATTGTCCTTAAAAATTGACAAATCTTTTTTTTTTAATAATTCATTGTATTCAATATACAAGAACGATCTTTTTGCAAATTAAGAAAGAATATCAAATCCGGATTATTCCAGTTTAATTTGAAAAAGTAGGATGTTTTTAAATAGCAATTTAATGTAGTTTACATTATGATGTTTGTGCACATCATCGACATGTTAAAAAAATTTCACAAGCTCTCATAATGCGATGGGACCATTAAGCCCGACCTGGAGTTTTAACCTAGAATCTCTTAATCCACAGCATCTTTAATTTGTGTTTATAATAATTCATCAAGTGTTCCACTGTGAATGCAACCGTGAGGAAACCTGCATGTGTCTCATTTATAATTTCACTGAAATTTTCCCACATCTGCGTGATTAAAGCCTCAATCAATTTCCTCAAACGGTAGGCTTTAGTCCAGCAGTAGAACACGTACAGGCTGTGACTTATTACTTACTATATAAAAAAGATGTCCGTAAATTATACGCTCATTAAATTAAAATGCATTTGAAAATACAAAGCACTAAAGACTATTTCGATATAGCTTTCAATTTTGCGTGACACAATTGTCGCATTGTATTCGTATTGTCAAAGCCCTTTCGAGTATCGATTTCATCCAATTCACGGCTTTGTAACTGACCGTAGCCCACAAAGACACAATAGCCGTATAATTGGAGTCACTTCAAGGATTGTTAGACGAAATAGAAGCCGACGAGCAAAAAATATAACATCTGCTTTATACAAATACATTTGCCAAATAATGCTGTGACATTTAAATGGTTTTTTTTTATGTGTCACTGTTTGGTTGGCGAAGAAAACTTTGATGTGACTTAAAAGGATGGTATTGTTTAATATAATAATGAGTAGTGTAGTAAATTAAGATTTTTTTTATACTATGTCATTACTTTATATTTTTATTTTGTATATATAAAGGGAGTCAATCCATAATTCAATTAATTGTGAATCTCCCCTTATTATATTGACTTGTTGTCCAAGGATTAATTCTTACAGCTCACGCAATAACACATTTCAATTAATTATGATTCTGATTTTGATTTTGAAATCTGAAATTATGATTTTCATAATCACTATTTAAATTACAAAAATATTGTTTGAAGTAAATTATAATTAACACACCAAAATATAAACTGTCAAAAATAAACGTAAGTTAACTTCAAATGAACATTTAACGACTCTGAAGTTGCTCCACAGCAACTTTACAGTATTTGGACTTTGAAACGTTCAAAGAAATAAACTTACATAATAATATTTAGAATATAATTAAATACAAACAATGTCAAATCATTTCCCGCCAATATACGTGAACTTAAACCGACGACGTGAAGTTGCTTCCTATTGCGACACAACTTCACATTGTTCGCGATTCACAATGGCCGCTAGTATATAATTCTAATAATACATTAATATACTTATATCATAATTTTTGTGACGTTTCATTCTCATAGATTTAATTTATTATATTGTCACTTTTTTCTATTCCAGGTGCCTTTATGACGAGCAAAATACATCAACGAATTCTGTTTAACCATTTAATTGTGCGTGAAATTTCCAACAATGCTGTGTTAAAAGAATTTTACGGTCTATTCGATAATAATTACATTAGTTGTCTGTAGTCGTTGTTTTTTTTTTATCAAGTGACTCGTGCAAAACCTCGAGGTTGTAACGTTTGCAACTTACTTCGTAAACATGTGTTATGAATCACCTTTTGTTTTTTTTTTCAACTTTAACATGATCATGATGAATGAAATTTGAATGCTGAACTTAATTATAATGTTGGGTTGCGGTCTGAAGGACTCCTGTCAACATACCTACTATAAACCAGCGGCGCTACATCTACGTCTTTGAAGGACTACGAGATTGCATCACGGGATGATCCTCTGGATGTTTTAAGGTATCGAGAACACCCCATCACTATTCTAAAGCGAGGGAGAACATCGAAAGGACACGTCTTCCCCCCCCGTTCTTCTTCGGCTGGAGAAAGTCAGGAAAAAATAATAACATATTAATAAAATTTAATATTAAAATAATATTATCAATATTTTTTTAACTTTGTATAAAATTATACTATTATACAAAGTTTAAATTTATTATATTTACTTAGCCCAATGAGTCTAGCGGCGAGAGAGGGAACGCCAGCCTCTTGGGTACAATGTCCCACGGCCACCTTTTAGATGGCATGTTTTATTTAAAATAAAATATTTAAATACATAAATATTCAAATAAAAATTCGATATGGCTACTGTTCAAATCGTTGCTGCGTGGTTGGCAAGAATTCTAGCAGCATATCCCCGAATATTTAATGAGCTACCGCCAAGAATTCATAACCATACGATAATATGCGTAAAATACATTTCAATTCAAAAGTGACATTTTTATTTAAATAGTTTAATATTTTCATTGATTACGGAAGTCAAAACGTCTCGTTTTTAAATTTCGAATATAAACGTAAATATCTATCTATTTGATCTAAGAGAACAGTTTACATATACAAGCGCAAAAATTACTAATAAATTATATTAAGAGATCACATTGAATATCTTATTTAGTTTTTAAATTATACGCGGCCGGCGCAGACTTAAGGTCGCGTTCATTTCTATGAATCTTTGTTTTTTTTTTAACGCTTATAAAGTTTTTATGTCTGGCATCTAGTTTGACGTCCGATTTTTTTTTCTATTATACATCATTCAATTTCAAAAATTAAATATATGCTATAAGAACTTCTTTGTATTTGTATTTTTTGATTCTCACACATTAAGTGTTGTATGATTCTCACACATTAAGTGAACTCTTGTGTTTGTTTTTATTATCAAGCAAATATAGTTTCTATTTTGATACGAAATAAGACATAGAAACGCTCTCTGTTCATTTAATTACCAGTCCGAGTTATAAGTGCATCTATGTCTGCATTTGTATGGCTTGTATTTCTATGGTAGGTTTTGTGCAAGTCTGTCTGGTTAGGTACCATACTCATCATATATTCTACCACCAAATGGTACTACTTAGTATTGATTTGTTCCAGTTTGAAGGATGAGGAAGGGTGTAATTACAGACACAAGGGACATAACATCTTAGTTCTGAAGGTTGGTTGCATTAGTAATTGTAACGTCATGCCACATAATGCCAAGCCAAGCCAAGCCAAGCCAAGCCAAGCCAAGCCAAGCCAAGCCAAGTCAAAGCCAAGCCATGCCATGCAGTTAAAGCTGGAAATATTCATCAAGCCCTCTCGTAACCATTACTGACATCACATTCGAGTGACAAGAGAATTTAATATCCGATCGGCTGATTTCGTAATGTCATTCTCGTCGTCATGTTGCTATGGCAACTAGAATAACGCAAGGGAGGATGTTTCCATGGCAACGGAAAAATAACAGTGTTGTTGTAAAACTGAAAAACTATAAAGGCAGGAATATTGATTCGATTATTTATATGCTATTATTATTACCTCCCGTTTCATAATGTTAGGAGTAGTTAATGGTGGCGTTGGTTTGTCTTGAGTCTGCGCAGTCTACACTCTAAGTAAGGTAGCCGTTTGCTACCATACAATAGTGTAACATAAAACAGCGGGGCTCCATCCTATCCAAACATCTAATTTATTCTAATTTTCATAGAAATGTCACATTCAAACGAAATTGTGGCCATAAGACTGCTTGAATGGCTTATTATTTCAATATTTTATTTTATTGCCACCGGCCAGCCACACGCCTCGAGGCGATTTAATGGAATAAAAATACAAACAAAAAGAGGTTTTAACTCTATTCGTTTCTGTTAAAAGTTTTCATTCAATTAAATTTTATATGTGCTTACTAATAATAATTACCAACAACATGCTTACATTTATTATTAATTGCAGGCGTTATCTTGTTTTGCTTAATAACGTCTTTCATATTTCATTTGATTTTATTTTCTAACGACTATATTGGTCTACTATCTCTAGTGTTCCTTCTATCATATACCTATGTTATCTTCATATTTGGAATCAAAAAAAAGCATCTGCCTCTCTAGACAAATGGCTTTTACGTTAACAGAATAGTAAAGTAAAGTAACAGCCTGTCCCACAGCTGGGCTAAGGCCTCTGCTCCTCTTTGTGAGGAGAAGGTTTGGAGCTTATTCCACCACGCTGCTCCAATGCGGGTTGGTGGAATACACATGTGACAGAATTTCAATGAAATTTGACACATGCAGGTTTCCTCACGATGTTTTCCTTCACCGTCAAGCACGAGATGAATTATCACAAATTAAGCACATGAAATTCAGCCGTGCTTGCCCGGGTTTGAACCCTCGATCATCGGTTAAGATTCAAGTGTTCTTACCACTGGGCCATCTCGGCTCTTAATAGAATAGAATAGAAAATAATAATCAATAGACTCGAAACGTCTCGAAATGTCGAACGCGTATGTCAATCTCATACATTGATTATTATTTCTATTCTATTCTATTAACGTTATAGGCACTTGTCTAGGTGTTGTGATTTAACGTCGTAGAGGCTTCAGTCAGGTTCTGGTGACGTACAGTAAACCTTAGTAGTCGGTACAGTACTCCACAGTAATTTGGAATAAAAATTTATTTAAAATCCGCTAAGATGTGAATTTCCACTTTAAGGGGGAAATAGGATGGGTAGTTGTATGAATTTTACCCGTACGAAGTTGGGAAGGTTGCCATATATAAAAATCTATTAATACTCCATGTTTTTTATCATTAAATAATTTTGAACATAAAATTAGCTACTTTGAAAATGAGCTTCAATTCTATATTATATAATATATTCATTGGTAATATGAAATATATATTATAGCAGAACTGTATTAAAAAGCGACCTGGTGGAAAGTGCTATCTAACAAATGCCTACCTATATTTTAGTCTATATAATATTTGTTCTTCGCATTCATAATAAATAGTCAATTATGCGACATGAGGTTGTAAAAACACTGGATAATACGCTCTTGGAAAACTAATGGGGTGTCCCAATCCAATGTGCGAGACATAGACATAGACAGGAAGCTTAGTTACCAGTACAATAAACTATCTCTAAAGTTATTTATGTTAAATTCAATTAACTTTGATAAATAAATTGTTATTATAATAAAGTTGTTATAAAAGGTTTAATGAATATAACTTATCGTTTAAATATAATTTGATTATCATTTCAATAAATATTTTACGCCACAGAGCGTCAAACAATTACACAGAATAAAAATCGTTCATAAATCAGAACGAGCGCCATCTTTACCCGCCATAACCACAGATAAAACACCCAAATCTGACAAGATATCTGACGGTAAAGCCACGTACACACCAAGGTATCAAGTTACGCCATTTGAATAAGTTATCACCGTGTCTTGATGTCTTCATTCTAAAAGGGAACTTCTTTGATATCTATCTTTGGTTTACAATATATTATCAAGCAAATACAGTTTCTATTTTGATACGAAATAAGGCATATATTTGAATATAATTGAGCATAATTATGCAATTTTCTTACACGTGGACAATGTTTCTTATAAGGTAAGAAATTAGGTTTATAATGCAGTGTATCTTACGTGTATTGTATTATGACTAAAAGACGCCTACGGTATTGTCCGTGACAGGCGTATTGTGTTTATTTTTTTTTTACTTTTCCCAGCTCCCTGTGGTCAGAGTATCTGAATGTATGTAGGCTGTGGTTATTTGATTAAATCATAAATTGTAGATCTATTGAATTCAGTTACACTGTACTCTATCGTATGTATATTTCTTTATCGGTAAGCTACTTCATATTAATAAGATATAATTTTTATTGATGGGCACATTATCATTTATATTAAAATATTCAATTTTTTACTTTTTAAGACGTATGAATGAATACCGAGTGAAAGAGACGAAACAGACAGCCTACTGATCTTTTTGACAGATGACATTAGCATATAACAGATATGCCTAATATCATATTGTGCGTCGCAAATAAAATAATGAATCTTTCCACTGCTGCTACAAATAAAATACATTAACAAGAAAAAGATCTACTAAGATAAAAAAGTAAATGAATATTTTACCAAAGGTTTTTTTTTAAATATCTTACAATGTAAGTTTTGTTTCTATTTTATTTACAAAATATTACAAATAACCCTAGTTAAAGTAATATTTGATACGGCTATATCATATTACTTGGATGAATGTGACATCTCAGTTACATTTGTCCTGTACGTGTATAGGGAACATTCATAAATATGATTTCACATTTGAAAGTTGGTAGTACTGTATGGAAATTCTCCGCTTATATTTTTATTCTATATTTTAACTTTTTATTATTTTCCTATACTGATATTAATTGACTTTATAATATTGTTAAAATTCTTTGACTTAGTGGCTTGCTCTTGTTTGTACAAATAAAAGTATTTAAATGTGTTTTTGTTTTCAAATTCTCAGTAACTGATGATATTTTGTGCAGGCTCGTCTGGGTAGCTACTACCCACTCATCAGATATTCTACCGCAAAACAGCAGTACTTGTACTGTTGTGTTCCGGTTTGAAGGATGAGAGAGCCAGTGTAATTACAGGCACAAGGGACATAGCATCTTAGTTCCCAAGGTTGGTGGCGCATTGGCGATGTAAGAGATGGTTAACAACTCTTACAATGCCATTGTCTATGGGCGTTGGTGACTCGTTGGTTGGTGCTCGTCCGCCTTCCTATGAAATTAAAAAAAAAAACTATTTCCAGTCGTATACATAATGAGTACTAAATTAACATCATAGAGATCAATCAATAGCCAATCGTTGCCCACTGCTGAACATAGGCCTCTCCCAAGGTGCGCCAAAGCTCCCGGTCCATAGAGATAGCTTACCTTAATTAACAAAAGCTATATCTTCTGTGTTAGAAAGTCACTCAGTCAGCCTAAAATTAATTTAATTCGATTCACGATTAAAACAACTTAAGCTAGTATTGATGTGTATTATATATCAAACAACTATTAAAAACCAAAACAATACAACTACTAAGCGTTTGTGTCTGTAAAGTAAACCTTTTAAATTTAAATTACAACAAAACAATCGCTCCCAACAATGGTCATTTGTGGCGAATGACAGGCCATTAAAAGGCCATACCTCAAGGGCCGAAACCATAAATTAAGTGGCCATTATATCCTTAATAATTAGCAGAAATTCTGTTTGGGTTTTGTATCGGTTTCGGGTATTGTGGGCGTGGGCCGAACTCGGGTAGACATTAAAAATAAATTAATAATTAATCCCTAGTATAATACGTGTATAATGAACATGTGGCTTTTTAGTATACATCATAAAAGGATGGGAATTAAACGTAGGTTATGCATGACATATAGATGAAAAAATGATTTTTAATGCATGAAAATGATCGAATTTCGAACATATACGTCTGAAGAATAAATAATGCAATAACTTTATTTTATTTATTTGTTTATTATTTATTTGATTGTTAAAATATCCATATTAAATGTAGATTGTATATGATTAATATTTTATTTAAATTATATTTACATTTTATCCTTAAATATATTTTAATAAAAATACGTGGAGTGGTGGCAAGAATGCTAGCAGCAAATATGAGTAACGAAATTAAATTAATTTTAATTATTTTATATTTAAAATAAAACTCAAGTACCTCCCTGAAAAATCCCATAGCACTCGGCCGCACCACAGGGGGTCGAGACCAGCTCACGGAATCTATTCGCCTCACATCACCGGCAGATAATAACACCCTGCAGATGGCCGATTGATTGACTACATTATTGACTTCATATCTAAAAACATTCCCCTTTAAACTGACTCTCTCTTTTAATGATAATTATGTTAAAGCAAATTAATCACTCTTATAAAGTACTAGCTGTGCCTCGCGGTTTCACCTGTGTATAATGAATAAAAATAATAATAATAATATCTTGGGACATTTCTCACACACGGTCATCTGATCCCAAACTAAGCAGAGCTTGTACTATGGAAACCAGACAACTGATATACTACATATACTACTTTTTCTTTCGTAAATACATACTTATATAAATAATTACACCCAGACTCAGGACAAACAGACATGTTCATGCACACAAATGTCTGTCCTGGGTGGGAATCGAACCCACGACCTGCGGCGTGAAAAGCAAGTGTCTTACCAACCACGCCAACGGGCTCGTCAAAATAAAGTTGTTAAAGCAAATTAATCACTCATATAAAGTACTAGCTGTGCCTCGCGGTTTCACCTGTGTGTAATGAATAAAAATAAGCCTAGAGCCTTCGTCGATAAAAGGACTAAAAGATTTTTGAAATTAGTAGTTCCTGAGACTAGCCGGATCAAACAAACAAACTCTTCAGCTTTATATATTAGTATAGATTTATAAATATTCGAATGCTGGGCTAAAGCCCTCCTTTTTATGATTGGAGCTACTACAATGCGAGAATGCACCAAGAATACATGTGGCAGATTTTCATCCACCACATGCACGCGCGTCACGTTTCCCGCCATTTTCCGCCATCAACGCCGAGCATGAGACGTATTATAAACAGAAATCCAGCGTATGAAAATTGATATAACAGTGGTACTTATGCTGGAACTCCGAAGCATTAGTTAAGATTCTCGTCGCTTAACCAATGAGACATCACGGCTTAAAGTAATTACAGGTATAAAAGACAAACAGATAGACAGAGAGACGGACAAAATTAAAACTTACATGACCATATTAACCTAATGAGGAAGTCATTTTGATATCACAGACAGAAACTTCAATTTTATCTAATTGTTTATATATGTAATATGTATGAAGATTTTATATTTAAATTTTTTTTTTTTTTTTTTTTATTGCATAGGAAGGCGGACGAGCGTATGGGCCACCTGATGGTAAGTGGTCACCAACGCCCATAGACATTGGCGTTGTAAGAGCTGTTAACCATCTATTACATCGCCAATGCGCCACCAACCTTGGGAACTAAGATGTTATGTCCCTTGTGCCTGTAATTACACTGGCTCACTCACCGTTCAAACCGGAACACAGCAATAACAAGTACTGCTGTTTTGCGGTAGAATATCTGATGAGTGGGTGGTACCTACCCAGACGAGCTTGCACAAAGCTCGACCACCAAGTGAAAAAAATATTTAATATTGGTAAAGAAACCTTTTTGTGTCGAGTAAAATTCTGTAAACTGTACAAATCATGACCACGTAAATGGTGGCAAAATTACGAGCAACATATTTCCTTTGTATCTCAACTCTGATTTCTTAGTACCTAAATGGTGGCAGAAATACTAGCGACATCTTTGAATCTCAACTCTGATTTCTAAAGAGAAAAATAAGCGAGGTCTCCTGCCTCCAATAGAAAGATAACTAACGATATTATTTTATTACCTAAACTACTTTTGTCATTTACAATGTTCCCCCCTAACCAATAACTTCCGTCCTCTACAAAATCAAAAGCACGACCCCTAATTGTTTAGTAATTTATACGACAGTTCGGCAATTACTTTTATAACTGAAGTCGCTTCCCATAGACATTTAGTCTATGGGGTATCTGTTCTTGGGGTTGAATTTAAAAGTATCAATGATTTTACAGAGGGTGGGATAAATTTAATTGGCGTTTTAACGTTATGATTTCGATCATGGTATTAGTTTTTGTATCACCAGGCATTTTCTGTGTTCCAGTTTGAAGGGTGAGTCAGTATAATTACAGTTACAAAATATAAACAGTTCTAGATCCGATGACGTAGTTTAGTAAACGAATAACTTCCTTTTGTCAGTATGGTAAGTAGTAACGGTTTTAAGGTGTCCCAATGCTGGGCTAAAGCCTCCTCTCCTTCCGGGGAGAAGAATTTGAGCTTCCTCCACCATGCTGCTCAAATGCAGGAAGGTAATTAATCAAATTAATTCGAGTTGCCTTTTAGCATACCACAATGTGTACTAAGGTTTATAATAAGGATTCATTCATACATAGCCTAAAATATTGTTTTAATAAAAATATAACTATAATCATTATAAAAAAACACAATTAATATATTTTATTATTTTCAAATACTCTATTATCTATACTTTACTCTTAATCTGTTTATATAATCTGTCTTATCGTGTAATAATTTAAATGGACCATAAGCTAACGTAATCGGGGAAGCAGGCCATATTTTAAAGGGTCTAATATCGTAGTTAATAATTTTTTTTTTTTTATTGTATAGGAAGGCGGACGAGCATATGGGCCACCTGATGGCAAGTGGTCACCAACGCCCATAGACAATGGCATTGTAAGAAATGTTAACCATCGCTTACATCGCCAATGCGCCACCAACCTTGGGAACTAAGATGTTATGTCCCTTGTGCCTGTAATTAAACTGGCTCACTCACCCTTCAAACCGGAACACAGCAATACAAAGTACTGCTGTTTTGCGGCAGAATATCTGATGAGTGGGTGGTACCTACCCAGACGAGCTTGCACAAAGCTCTACCACAAAGTGATCTTGTATATGTTTATTGAATTTAATTAAAATAAGAAATTATTTATATATTTATGAAATATAAACAAACTATAATAATAGTTAAGTTATTCAATTGTCAGGAAAATTCCTTAACCCTTGGTTTGAATAATACAATTCCTTTAAATTTATTTCATTATAAAGTAATACGAAATACATAAATCTAAGTCTCCCATCCTTGTTGAAATCCTATCTAACCATTGTCATTCTAACAACGACGTCCACTTTTCTATAAAATACGGTAACGACAAATTTTATTTCTAACAAATTATCTTTCGTATTCTTTGCCACTCAATTATAAAAAAAAAAATCTGTCAAATTTATTCAAGGATTTTTGCATCGAGTTTCTTCACAAGTGTTAAAGTTACGAGATGGGAATTAAAAAAAAAATGTCATCAAATAAATTGTATATGTATTGAGACGTCAAAAGTCAGTCGAACGCGCCAACAATACGTTCTGATTGCTGTTCGCATTCACAGATTATTCACGGCCATTATATTCTATTTAGTTCCAAATAAGCATTTAATAATAGCCGGTCCCCTTAGCATGCTTATTAACAATACAATAAAATAAATAACAAATAACACAAAATAAAAGCCACTTTACACCTTCTTGGAAGCTGGCAGTTGCGCTTGTGACCGAAAAAATTTAAGAAAAAAATCATCTATCCCTCTTTTTTGTATGATTCCGTCCTTTTCTATGTTATTAAGCGCCGTCACCTTTTGCGCGCGTAAAATTGCTTGTCAAAGGGATTTAGTTTTTATATCATTATGTATAAGAGTGAAATCCTTTTTTGTAGTTTTGTATAATTGAAATAAACTCGGGGTATTAAAATATAATGGTTACAGATGAAGTGGAAAACGATATAGTCAACGTGTCAATCCCTTTTCAATGTTACGCTAATATAAAATTAATAATTTTATTTGAAAAAAAAAGAGCGTCTGCCACAGGAATTTGAACCTTATTTTTTATGGGTTATAAACGATTGTGTTTCGCGGAAACCATTGAAATTCGAGGACATATTTTACGATTTACACATGACTAATTTTTAATTGATTTGTTTTATTACCACCAATAGTTTTCTTCTATAATATTCCTTAGATCGATGCGTTACGAATTTTGATACGAAAATCTTTATGCGATTCTAGTATTAACATATAGTACAAATAAGACTTATTATTGTATATATTAAATTTAATTTAGATCTTTTGGCGATACATTTAAATAAGGAACCTTGTGTGGCCAAATAGAAACTAGCAGTATAATTGTTTTAAGCTTGTCATTACTTAATCCATTCTGTTTATTGAAAATATATTTTATGATAAAGGATGGCGGACGAGCATAATATGGGCATAGACATTGGCATTGTGAGAGATGGTTAACATCTCGCTATTTTTTTTTTTTTATTGAATAGGAAGGCGGACTATCATATGGGCCACCTGATGGTAAGTGGCCACCAACGCCCATAGACAATGGCATTGTAAGAAATGTTAACCATCGCTTACATCGCCAATGCGCCACCAACCTTGGGAATTAAGATGTTATGTCCCTTGTGCCTGTAATTACACTGGCTCACTTACCCTTCAAACCGGAACAACAATACCAAGTACTGCTGTTTTGCGGCAGAATATCTGATGAGTGGGTGGGTACCTACCCAGACGAGCTTGCACAAAACTCTACCACCAAATATTTATCTAAACTAT
This sequence comes from Nymphalis c-album, assembly GCA_963151315.1. Taxonomy (NCBI): domain Eukaryota; kingdom Metazoa; phylum Arthropoda; class Insecta; order Lepidoptera; family Nymphalidae; genus Nymphalis; species Nymphalis c-album. The sequence goes on from OY720609.1 coordinate 7,945,260, forward strand.
ATGTTTTTATGTACATGACGTCATATTATATAATGTATTACAGTTTATACTTTGTAGCGTTTTGCGGACAAGACTTAAAGAAAACGTTTCCAAATCTGAGGCCCTAGCCAAGTTGACATTCTACAATCGTAAACGCTAATAGAAAACTAAACAAATGTATGAGAATGACATCTCTCAACGATAAGTCACGTGGTCATTCTCATACAATTTTTAGTTTTCTACTAGCGTTTACGATTGTAGAATGTCAACTTGGCTAGGGCCTCAGAGGCCCTTGCCAAGTTAACATTCTACAATTGCAAACGCTATAGAAAACTAAACAAATGTATGAGAATGACATCTCTCAACGATAAGTCACGTGGTCATTCTCATACAATTGTTTAGTTTTCTATAGCGTTTACGATTGTAGAATGTCAACTTGGCTACGGCCTCAGGTCTTATTTCAATTTCAAATAATCGATAACTTAAATCCCTGGGTTGTAATTCGTTTTATTATTTAAAAAACTGGCTGAATATATTAGACTAATAGAAACACTAATTGCCTCCAGGCTTTTTTAAAATTTTATTTTCATATAGTGTTTTAAAATTATGAATGTACTTCATAATAGGTTTGTTTAAAACTAGCTGTGCACCGCGATTCCACCCGGGTATTGTTAATAAAAATATAATGAATAAAACTAGGCCTAGATAAAAGGACTGTACAACTCAAATATAATTTTTAAATTCGAATCAGTAGTTCTTGAGTTTAGCCGGATCAAACAAACAGACTCTTCGGCTTTATATATTAGTATAGATTCGACATAAATCAGTTTTCAAGATTATACCTATCAAACATTTATCTATAGATAAAGATAAAATAATTCTCTGGTTGTCTTCTTTTCTGTTTCTTTACTTTTCGGTAGCTATTGAGCTGTTTTGTTATAATAAAAAGAAATAGGAGCAGAAACAAAACATCTGAATATGCAAATTCATATTCATATATGTTATCTGATTTTCAATAATGTAGAGTAAAGCTTGAATGTCCCACTGCTGGGATAAGTCTTAATCCACCACAATGCTATACCATACTTGGTGGATATACGCGTTGCTGAATTTCAGTGAAATATGAAATGAAATATAACCACATGAAAATCAGTGCAAATTAGATTTGAACCCGCGATTATCGGTTAAAATTCACAAGTTCCACCCACTGGGCCATCTCGACTCTATCCGCAAACTTTCAATAAGCATTACGCCCGAATTTCACTGAGCGATGTCTCATTCATTTTAAAACACAATAATACTGCATTACTTGTTGCACTGCATTATCAATTCATAAAGCATAGTGCATATTAGTTATGTTAAAACACTCAGACGCAAGCAGCACGCATACCTACTGCCTCGTTGACCACACCGTGTGTTCCTATAAACTTGAAACCCGTACATGTTTATAGTGGATATGCACTGTGAATACTTCGCTTTATTTTCTTTTTTTTAACATGTTTTTTTTTGTTTATGACTTTAGGATAATTGCTGTGTTGCCAGTCGTAAATATGTTTTTTTTTTTAATGTCAGGATATTTGTTATTTGGACGGTTTATGCTCTTGGTTTTGTAGAAACGATTAATTGTTCTCTATTTCATTGGAATTTTTTGTTTTTTTTTTTTCTTATTAGGAAATCCATTGTAGTTCTGTTCAAGTTTGTTATTGGAAATGATGAATTGAATTCCATTTTGGAATATTAAATATTCGTGTTTTGAAATAATGTTATAGTTTATATGAATTTGGTTAGTTTAATTTATCGTTGTAAAATGGAATTAAGTGTTAGCTTAAACTAATATAGTTTCTAATATAGAATTTATAATAAAACAAATTAAGCTGTGTCGTTATTGTTTAAAAATTGCCAAAACAAAAAAGGGTAATAATATATTAAAAAAATGTTTAATACTGCAGAATAAGTAAAGATATATAGTCTAAACATAATGCTGGTTATTTCAAGACATAATTACGTACATAAAATATGATATTTAAAAAAAAATACTCAATTCGAATTTGAAAGTCAAATTCCACGAGGCAATATAACAAACTAAAGTGTTGCCATTAAAAAAAAACAATTAATCGTTACAATGTAAAGTCACCTTAACAAAATCAGAATTCCTACCAAGTTTCAATGTAATATTTTAATGGAGTCAGCGATGATTCGGTTTCCTGCACGCAGGGTGGCGTATGCAGCATGAATTGGAGATTTGAATACTTAAAATGCACCTTATGTGGCGCAGGCTTAACTTCGTACAGCATATCGTTGTGGTCATCAATCGGTATCGATCCTTGGTCTTTATTGGCGCGTTATTGGGAATATTAATTGATAATGAATCGGATTTATGTGTGATGTTCGTAGTCTGATTCAAGTTGGTGTCAATTCTACTTATTTATTTATTTATTATTATTTGGATCACCAACAGAAATTACAATAATATTATATAGATACGTCATATATAATTCACACTCATGATAATAGTATTTCTTTTTATAGGTAATCACAACATGCATCAAATATTCATTAATTTAAATTAAATATAAAATGTAATAAACAATATTATAAAGAAATTCTATTAATTAACATTATTATTACAAAATTAGCAAATACAAATAAAAGGATAAAAAAAATAAACAAAATTTGAAGCATTCATATAACATAATGATTATTATTAAAGAATTTAAATAATTTAGATTTAAAAATAGTTAGACTGTCAGAAGCTATATCAAGGCCAGAAATCTTCGAGGACAGATCATTGTAGGTGCGAGCTAATTCAATTGTTACGAGAACGTTCTCGAATCAAATATGAGGTCCTCCAGACCGATTTCGGCCACGGCGGCCAATCTCAAGAGAGACTAGCCAACTGCGCAGGAGATATTATAGTGCACAAGTGTGTGCGCAAACATAGGAGCACTCTCTTTTCCTTAGCTCTCATAATCCGATGGGACGGCAATCCGACACGACCGGCAAGAGTTCAGGCGCAGGACCAACGGCTTAACGTGCTTTCCGAGGCACGGGAGTGTACACACTTCCAACTTCCAGACTCCAGGCTGCTACTGAGAATTTTCTGACAGAAAACCCCAATAACAATATATTGGCCCGACCTGGGAATTGAACCCAGGACCACCGCGTCTGCGGCCTTATATCAAGCCACTAGACCAACGAGGCAGTCGAATCAAATAATAACTATATCTGTTCGGTATCATTTCGATATGATGTTGCCATATTCAGTAATGTCAAAACATTACCTAATTGTTAACGAGGAAAACGATAGAACGACAACGATAGCGTTGCGATTCGATTGCGATAAAGGATAATAACAATTTCTTAATAGGATTTATTAGGGTTATATTATAAGTATATAGGATTTATTTTTTATTATTTTTTGCACACAATTTACAAAGATTATATAAATGAATTGGTACATAAAGTACGTAAAGGCAGCTTTATGACTTACAGTAATCTATTAAAGGCAACCTCTATAAAAATAAAATTGGCAGGAAATAATCGGCCGTAGTGTACAATTATTAGTTTATTTATTTTATTTTATGTTAATAGGTCTACAAAACAAAATGACAATCAATGAATACATATGATTACATTTCTCTTGATGTAAACACGACATGCGCTTATTATTAAGTATAAATTAGCGTCTAGCCTATGATAGCAACAAAAACCAAGCTTACAATTTATTTTATTTTTTTAACTAAATTTTAATAATTAAATTCAAGCTAATGAAACAGTTTTTTTAATAAAAAATTTAATGAGGCTATAGAACTTATAATTAAAATGTATTAAATATTTAATATATACGAATCGAAATTAAAAATATTTATTGAACTTAATTTAATTAAATCTAATATGATATTTCTAATTTGTATACATTATACCTAAGTTCATTGTATTTTCCAAACATTAGGTACGCTGATTGCTTTGGTAAAATGATGAGAATTAAGTAGATTTCTATGTTGATCGTACTTCATATCGAAATTGCATGTTATATATGTAGGAATATTGGTGATTCTTAATTTGCCATTGTCGTACTAGTTAAAGTCAACAAACATTTCTCTCTCTGTCTCTTTCTTTCAAATCTCAAAACATTGATAACAGAAAGAGAAAACAATGTTTCTGTCCAAAGTAATACATATGATAGTTGTGTTCGAATTGGTGAGTGAACTAGAGTAACTTGTTTTTTGTTTTTTTTTTTTTTTAATACAGGCACGAGGTCTGTTACATCTATCTTGGTGGTCTATTGCCTATAGAGGAAATGGTTAATTTCTACAACGACAATATCCTATATGCCTAAACTTTTTCTTTTTACAAACGTTCATTGAACAACGCTTAAAGTAAAAAGTAAGTAACAGCCTTTGAATGTCCCACTACTGGGTAAAGCCTCGTCTCCATTTTTGAGAAGAAGACGCTTCTCCAATGCCGGTTGGTGGAATACACATGTGCAGAATTTCAGTGAAATAAGACATGCAAGTTTCCTCACGATGATCCTTCACCGTCAAGCACGAGACGAATTATTAACACAAATTAAGCACATGAAAATTCAGTGATGCTTGCCCGGGTTTGAACTCATGATCATCGGTTAAGATTCACGCGTGCTAACCACTGAGCCATCTCGCCCATATAACAACGTTAATATTGATTAATAAATAATAATATATTTAAACACAACTAAGACGGTCAGTCTGCGTGACTAAACTTAAAGAAAATGTAACGCTAATCAAAGCTACCGCCCCGTGTATGCAAATGCGACCGCGAAGTTCATTTATTGTAATTAACTCGCTTGGTTGCGTAGTATGACCAGCTTTGAAAATGAATTTAGGAAGTTAATAACAAATGAACTAGTTTATCTTTCTGTTACTGATTTTTTTTTATTTACTTAAAGCTGGGCCCCGAGGTTTCACCCGCTTATAATTAATACAAATATTTAAAAAATCAGCCTACAACCTTCCGCGATAAGGTCCTCCAGACCGATTTCGGCCACGGCGGCCACTCTCAAGAGAGATTAGCCAACTGCGCAGGAGATATTATAGTGCACAAGTGTGTGCGCAAACACAGGTGCACTCTCTTTTCCTTAGCTCTCATAATCCGATGGGACGGCAATCCGACACGACCGGAAATAGTTCAGGCGCAGGACCAACGGCTTAACGTGCTTTCCGAGGCACGGGAGTGTAACAACACTTCCAACTTCCAGACTCCGGGCTGCTACAGAGAATTTTCTGACAGAAAACCCCAATAACTATTTATTTGCCCGACCTGGGAATTGAACCCAGGACCACCGCGTCTGCGGCCTTATATCAAGCCACTAGACCAACGAGGCAGTCTTCCGCGATATAAGACCAATCACAAAAATATTTTTTAAATTCGAACCAGTAGTTCTTGAAATTAGCCGGATCAAACAAACAAACTCTTCAGCTTTATATATTAGTATAGATAAATGTCTCACAATGAGCAAGGTCCGTTTCCCTTAAGGACATGGCTTGGTGGTTACTCCTCCAGGATACTCCAATGAGATCAGTGCATACACATGTGACAGAATTATATCAGGAACGAATTGATTTTAAATGGAGACGAAAATGTTCCAATTTTGAAAATATTCAATAATCATAATAAAGAGGCTTGCTTAAAAATGTTTTTGGTGGTGATTAATTAAATAATGATGTCTTTTTCTATCGTATGTAAATTTAATAATGGCAGAAAGAAACAAATCTATGTTAAACTAAACAGCCGCTAAGAAAGGTCGATAAGTACATAGTAATTACTACATTTAATAAAAATCAAAAACGTTAGTATGTACAACGTAGATCTCATTTGAATGTAAGGCTTCACGTCCGTACTTCAGCCAATGGAAAACACAGAATCTTACATTCTTGGTTTTCCCAGAGAAATCTCCGGATCTCGTATTCTAACGTTTTCTACTCTGATCGTATCTCATTGGTCCATTTTAGTGAGAACAAATTAAGTTCTATTTTTAAACGTTTATATTGTTTTTTTTTAATCTATATTTAGAATATTATTTGTACCGAGTTTTTGTACGTTTTTTTTCTTTTCAACATGAATAAATACTACAACAATAATATCGATTAATTTTGCATTTATAAGTGAGCATGGAAACAATTACAACTTCGTTACAAGGCCCCTTTAATTTTTTCCAACGTTAATGGTCTTATTTATGGCTTTTTGTACTACCGATTACGGTTTCAGCCCATAATAATTGTACTAATTGCAGTACTATTCTAGAAATATTGACGTAATTGTCTGATAGAATAGAATAAAAAAAGGGCTATATACGGAGGTAACATAGAAACATTTACTTGATATTTATTTTACCATCCACCCATCAGATATTCTACCGCAAAACAGCAGTACTTCGTACTGTTGTGTTCCGGTTTGAAGGGTGAGTGAACCAGTGTAAGTATAGACACAAAAGACATAAGTGGTCACCAAGCCCATAGACATTGGCATTGAAAGAAATGTTAAACATCGCTTACATCGCCAATGCGCCACCAACCTTGGGAACTAAGCTTTTATGTCCATTGTGCATGAATGACACTGGATCACTCACCCTTCAAACTCGACCTATGCAGACGGGCTTGCACAAAGCCTTACCACCAGTAGAACATTTCAAAAGTACACCATATTAGTATAAGTCGGTCGTCAGCACTATATACTTAGTTCTAAGTATAATACAATTTCTTTGTGACTATTTTGTGTGTGAACACCCACAATACATAAATAATGATAGCAGAATATTTTTCACAGACTATAAATGTAAAGTACGTATAAGTAATAGCCTGTCGGTATCCCACTGCTGGGCTATACCTTCTAGAAGAACTAGAAGACTTAGAACTCATTACACAAAGCTGCCCCGCGGGTTGGTGGTTAAAAAGAATGTATCACGTATTTAAAAGTGAATGTCATTCATGTTATAATGACCCGTGTTACAACAAATTAATAACAAGACAGAGTTACGAGGAATGCCCAGGGAATACCACGAAGCTATTAGGAATTTAAGGAACGAACTATGAGGATGAGGTCACATGATATAAGAGGCAGCGGGAGCGATATAACGTTGATATGATCCATGGTTAATGTGTTAACTGGAACTAAATGTGACTTTTAAATAAGTAAACCTTTTCTATTGATCTTGATGACATGTCTAAGAGACAATTATGGGGTGTAGGTGTGTCTTTTGAAAGGCTTCAGGTCACTTGATAGGAAACACAAGCTGGTAAACTGTTCTACATTCAAGCGGTACGTATAAATGTTGAATTATAGCTAGCAGGATGATTGGGCTTCCACAATATAGGGTGGCCAATGGTTATCTGTTTTGTGGTTACAGTTAATAAGGAAAGGTTTCGAAGTTTCTGAGCACGAATGATAGACAGGTGGCACTGTGCTTGGACTGTAAACTAAGCAGTTTTCCATACAGTTCAGTTCCATCGAGTTGGAACATCTAGTTGGTACTTAGCACCCAAAATTAATGTAATATAATTTGTAGTTTTGTTTTAGAAATAATTTATAATCGAATGTCATGATAGCATGGATGAGCGATCCCGTCGCCTCGCAACGACAAAGATGGTACCGCTGATTATTGTGAGAATGTTTATCACTACAAGTAATTATTCATAATTAAAAAATATATTTTAGTTCAGTTTAAAAAAACGCTATCGCTCGCAGACGCACTGTGGTTATTCGCCCTTTAAAATTCTAAATCCGCTTACCTCAACTATAATGTCACATCAGTAACTCACAGTGCGCGTGCATCGCATAGTGCCGGTAGGGCTGGTAAGGCCGGTAGGGCCGATAAATTAACACTCTCCCAGCCGTGATTAGAATAATTAATAATGATATAAATATATGATAAGAAATGAGATCCACATATTGGACGCATGGTTGAACTTTTAAGTAACATTAAATAAATTTATCCAGAATTTTCCAATATTTTACGTTAACCTTGATATTTGAATCGTAATGGGCACAAACTTGACGAGCCGGTTGGCGTGGTTGGTGGATACCCTGCCTTTCGCGCCGCAGGTCGTGGGTTCGATTCCCACCCAGGACAAACATTTGTGTGCATGAACATGTCTGTTTGTCCTGCGTCTGGGTGTAATTATCTATATAAGTATGTATTTACAAAAGAAAACTAGTATATTTAGTATATCAGTTGTCTGGTTTCGTGGCCGTGTGTGAAAAATGTCCCAGGATATTATTATTATTATTAAACTTTGGGCCATGTGCCACCTGATGGTATGTCAATACGCACAGACATTGGTGATGTAAGAAATATTTCTCACATCGCCAACGCGCCACCAACCTTGGGAAAGATGTTGTTGTCCTTAACCGGTTGTTACACTTGTCCTCCAAACCAGAGGCCCTAGCCAAGTTGTTATTCTACAATTGTAAACGCTAATAGTAAACTAAAAATTGTATGAGAATGACCACGTGACTTATCGTTGAGAGATGTCATTCTCATACATTTGTTTAGTTTTCTATTAGCGTTTACGATTGTAGAATGTCAACTTGGCAAGGGCTTCAGACCACAACAATACTACTGCTGTAAAACGTTAGAATGTCCTGTGAGTAGATGCTGACTGCTACCAACGCAGACGGGCTTGCACAAAGCCATACCACCGAGTACAGAGATCATCTACACTAATTATATACAGCTGAAGAGTTTGTTTGATCCGGCTAATCTCAGGAACTACGTTCGTTCGAGTTCGGTTCGAATTTAAAATTATTTTTGTGTTGTATAGTCCTTTTATTGAGGAAGACTCTAGGCTGATTTTTATTCATTATATTTTTATTAATTATACGCAGGTGAAAACGCGGGGCCACAGCTAGTTTCATATAATTCTCTTCTCTTCTATGATCTTTTCCTATTTATTAATGTTATGTAATCAATTCAATTGTTAAATAATAATTTAATATTATTCTAGAACTATTGTCATCAGTTATTGTTAATAAAATAAATAGGGATTATAAATAGCTATTATATTCTGTAGCCTATAATCTACAAAATATAATTAAACTTAATTATATATTTAGTTTATGTATACATAAAATAAGCATATTAAACTTTTAAATTAATTACCAGCAATCAAGTCAATTTGTCGCGTGACGTCACAAATTCCCTGCACTTGTTTCTGTCTATCGCTTCTCCCTCCCATTAGTAGATCATCTTCCCATATCTATCATAAATAAAAGAATCTGTTGTTACCTATATCTCCTATTTCAGTACAATTATGTTATTTTTCTATTCCATTTTTTTTGTTTCGCATCCACATATATGCCATAAATTTCTATTTGATGGTTCTTGATTGTAATTAATCTAAGTTAAAATATAAATAAGCCATGATTATGCAGCTATGTATGGTGATCCACACAAACACACACACACACACACATCTATAGTTTGCCTAAATTTGCAATCACAGCGTCAAACAGTCGCGTTACAATCAAAGATAACAAGCCTCTGAAAATACACGTAATTAAACTCATCATGAATTAGGTTTTAAAAAAAAACAACATTTGCCTCTTAAAACCGATTCCCGAACTGCAGATCATCGATCTCCCTCGTGTATATAGCTCCGTCTCGCTCACACGTCATTATGTTATTACCCGCGTTGCAGCCGAAGAGCTGTGATTAGCAAGTGATTAAGGCTCATTCAATATAATCATGTAATTATTTATTTATGTTTTAGAGGCGAGTGTGTTTTGTACTCAGTATGTTAAAAATATATAGATTAATTTTATTATTGTCTTGTTAGCGTTTTGGAAATAAAAAACACCAGAAGAAAGATGAGATGAAATATACAACCTAATGAAATATAAATAAAGTCTAATTCAGATTGATATTTATTGCAAATATAACTATCCCACATTTGTATCCACAACCAGGCATTTAAGCGGCGTTGCGGGAGCTCCAATCCTTTCCTTAACATGAAAGACCCTTTACCAAGCACTAGGAAATTGTTGCATTGTTTTAAAAAAATGAAACACGTGAATGTATTGGATATGAGAATATAAGTGATAGAGTAATTACTTTATAATATACTAGCTGATACCCGCGACTTCGTCTGCGTTGCTTGATATATTAACAGTCTTCTTATGTACGAAGGAAAAAACATCAAAAAGATCTCAAGCAAAAATATACTTTGTTTAAACATACATCACTGAACACGCAGTGCAAATACAAATCGTTGTTTCTTGAAACTTTAATAACTTTATATTTAATGAATATATCGCAATATTGTTCTTTTTTGATAAGGGCCAAGTGTCTAAGAAATAAAATTTAGAAAATTTCATTGAAATCTATCCAGTAGTTTTTCCGTGATGCGCGCATAACTGCAGACTTCTATCATTTTATTTATGTACAACTAACCTGTGGCTTCGCCCACGTACCAAGAGCAGAGCAGATTTCAGGTAGCCTATGTGTAAGGCATACGCTATTCCTATACCAACTTGAATAATAAACCTAAAAGCTTTTGAACTTTACTTTTTACATTTATAATAAAAGCATTATTTATAGCTTTAAGCTTAAAATTTTTAGGGTTTGTTGTTCTTATATTGAACTTAAAATAAAGTCGTAATATTAATGGTTTAATCTAAAGTTTAACGATATACTGAGTAAGTGAGCGAACGGCACGCAGTACGATATCTGCTCACGATCGCTAATGAAATGAAGGAGAGCGTTCCCTAGTTTTTTCGTAACACACGAACAAAAAGGTTAACGAACTTAATTTAATCGAAATTTTAGAGTATGATAAGGCCGTATTCATACATTTTCTTAAATTCCAATATAGTTTTATGTGTCTGTGTAAGATACCAACTCATGAATTAGACAAAGTTACTAAAAGGCTATCAATGTCCCACTGTTGGGAAAAGGCATCCATCCCACTTATGGAAGTAATTCCACGTAGTTGCTGCAATTACTCTCGATCGGTCTCTATACAGGGTTATTTTTAATGACCCAGCAACCTCGCTGGACTAGATAGCTTACACCATAAGTAACAACTTTTGTCCTACGACTTTAGAAAATTAGTTAGATATTTTTTTCATACAAAAATAAGTATTAATTTAATTTCCCGCTTGAACGTTTATAAATCTACGCGCAACGTAAAGATCGACGCGTCGCGTCATCCTTTTGTGTATGAATGAAATATAGACCTACAAATGTCACGACAGTACAACAAAAACTTTTAAAATCATTTTTTTATCATGTATTGAATTCTGTCCGAAGTCGTAGAACAAAAGTTGTTGCTTATGATGTTAGCTATCTAGTCCTGCGATGTTGCTGGGTCATTAAAATAACCCTGTATAAACAAAATTGATAACATAAAAATTTAGAGCAGAAATAATTCAAACCCGCTTATAAATCCACGTAATCTAAGCACGGAAACGTCCATAGCTTGTTAATAATGCTGAATACAGAATAAACAGTGTCGCCAGTTCTCAGCGCCAGTGTGTCTCCCCGGTATAGGTTGTTCGACGTGCTCCGGATACACGGGCTATTGGTCGATCATTACTGTTCAGAACAAACATCTACGTAGTTCGCATACGAAGACTTCACTCCCATAGAACATGGGAAAATTACACAAGATATGGCAACGATATCATACTACGATTGCCACGAAAACGAAATTTAAAGCGGATAAAATTGTTTTAAAAATGCACTTGGTGGTAGAGCTTTGTGCAAGCTCGTCTGGGTAGGTACCTACCACCCATCAGATATTCTACCGCAAAACAGCAGTACTTTGTATTGTTGTGTTCCGATTTAAAGAGTGAGTGAGCCAGTGTAATTACGGGCACAAAGGACATAACATCTTGGTTTCCAAGGTTGGTGGCGCATTGGCGATGTAAGCGATGGTTAACATTTCTTACAGTGCCATTGTCTATGGGCGTTGGTGGCCACTTACCATCAGGTGGCCCATATGCTCGTCCGCCTTCTTATACAATATAAAAATATATATATCCTGGGACATTATTCACACACGGCCATCTGATCCCAAGCTAAGCAGAACTCGTAATACGGAAACCAGACAACTGACATACCTATTATATTAACTACATATTATACTACTTTTTCTTTTGCAGATACATATTTATATATAGATAATTACATCCAGACTCAGGACAAACGGACATGTTTGTTCATGCACACAAATGTCTGTCCTGGGTGGGAATCTAACCTACGAATTGCAGCGCGAAAGGCAAGTATTAACCAGGCCAATCGGCTTGTCATATAAACTAATTTGTCTACAGATAATTATATTAATAATGTCCTCCAGACCGATTTCGGCCACGGCGGCCAATCTCAAGAGAGATTAGCCATCTACGCAGGACATATTATAGTGCAAAAGTATGTGCGCAAACACAGGTGCACTCTCTATTCCCTAGCTCTCATAATCCGATGGGACGACAATCCGACACGACCGGAAAGAGTTCAGGTGACGCATAGCTTTACACGGGAGTGTACACACTTCCAACTTCCAGACTCAGGGCTGCTAATGAGAATTTTCGGAAAACCCCAATAAGTATTTTTGAACCGAGGACCTCCTGGTCTGCGGTCTTACATCTAGCCACTAGACCAACCAGACAGATAATACCACATAGAGACTATATTAATAGTTTTGTATATAGTGTCGATTCTATATTAAATCAGTATAATGAGATCATAAAACCATTAATTGTGAAGGGTCGTTAAGTCAATTAAATCAATCGCCCAATCAGGTTCAACTGACCGTTTTTATTATGTGGTCAGAATGATAATATTTTGGGTTCCTTTGTAAAATAAAAAAAAAACGCTTATTTGTAACATAATGTTTTTTATTGCATAGGAAGGCGGACGAGCGTATGGGCTACCTGATGGTAAGTGGTCACCAATAGACATGCCCATAGACATTGGCATTGTAAGATATGTTAACCATCACTTACATCACCAATGCGCCACCAACCTTGGGAACTAACATGTTATGTCCCTTGTGCCCAGAATTACACTGGCTCACTCACCCTCCAAACCGGTACACACCAATACACACCGCCTTAAATAAATACAAATAAGAATTAAAAATAATTACTATACAAGTAGTGACCGTGTGGAATGGTGGCAAGAATGCAGCAGCATTTCCCCTTTGATCGCCAATTCCGATTCTCTGGACGAAAAATGAACCAGCCCTCCTGTCACCAGTAGAGGCAATAAGACGGGGTGTAATATTTTGGATGTTTTTTTACACAATTACTCCAAGGTCCAAGCGTTTCAATTGCAAACGGAACAAGAATATAATTTGGAATAATAGACAGATATTTTTTACATTTGTTCACTTCAGCTTATTAGCTTTATTTGTAAATATTTAAGTTTTCAATGTGTATTATAAATGTTCTTTGCAAATTACTGTAGGCTTTTTTAATAATTAATACCTGTGACCGTTTTAAAATAATATTTAATTATTGTTTGCCGAAATTATTGACGCAAATGCTTTTTGAGTAAAAGCTTGCTATTAGTTGAATTTAATAACGATAAAAATATTATAGAGTCGATATGCCCTAGTGGTTAGAACGCGTGAGTATAACCGATGGTCGCAGGTTCAAACCCAGACAAGTATCACTGATTTTCATGTACTTAATTTGTGTTTATAATTCATCTCGTGCTCGACTGTTAAGACGTGAGGAAACCTGCATGTGTCTGAAAATTCTGCCTGAAGAAAGCCTAGTTATATTCACAGACTTACTTGGTGGTAGAGCTTTGTGCAAGCTCGTCTGGGTAGGTACCACCCACTCATCAGATATTCTACCGCAAAACAGCAGTACTTGTTATTGCTGTGTTCCGGTTTGAAGGGTGAGTGAGCCAGTGTAATTACAGGCACAAGGGACATAACATGTTAGTTCCCAAGGTTGGTGGCGCATTGGCGATGTAAGAGATGGTTAACAGCTCTTACAACGCCAATGTCTATGGGCGTTGGTGACCACTTACCATCAGGTGGCCCATATGCTCGTCCGCCTTCCTATGCAATAAAAAAAAATTCTACTCAATTACTTACTTATATTTGAAAAAAATAATTATAATCTATAAAAAAAATATATACAGGATCACCCTTGACCACTTTTTTATGATATGTCCAAAAAGCATTTACAGCAGTCTCATATATGACGGCATTTATGGAGCTTAATTGTTTTACTAGCACCTTGTTGTCTGTCTGTTGATCGGGAGCTTGTTACGAATACTTTACACAGATTATAAAATTAATTGATACAGATTATAAAGATTTAAATGTCGTAATTTTTTTTTAATTACTATAAATTGTATATCGAGACTTTTTGGTTTCGTTTAGTTCGTATTCATTTAGACCGTGTTTTTTTTTTTATTAAATTATTTATATAACCTGAGGACATATTATATTATTGTATATTATGTATATATTATTATATCTATTTTAAAAATATATTGATATAGTATAATAGTAGTAGCTATGTTTAAAAGAACCGAGTACACGTTACAGAATTGAATCATAATTCTCCATTGCAATTTGCATATGAAGAATTTTTATTTTGACATGTAAATAGAATAATAAAATGTTAAGATAAGATGAGGTCCTCCTGACTGATTTCAGCTACGGCGGCCAATCTCAAGAGAGATTAGCCAACTGCGCGAGATATTATAGTGCACAAGTGTGTGCGCAAACACAGGTGCACTCTCATTTCCTTTGCTCTCATTAACCGATGAGATGGCAATCCGACACGACCGGAAAGAGTTCAGGCACAGGACCAAGGGCTTAACGTGCTTTCCAAGGCACGGGAGTGTACACACTTTCAACTTCTAGACACCGGGCTGCTGCTTAGAATTTTCTGACAGAAAAACCCAATAACTATTTATTGGCCCGACCTGGGAATTGAACCGAGGACCACCGAGTCTGCGGCCTTATATCAATCCGCTAGACCAACGAGGCAGTCATTAAAAAAATATGCTAATAATAAAGTTTAAAGTCCCAGATAAGCACCAAGAGACATGTATCCGAATCAATCACTTACCTTTTAAAGATTACCCATAACTAATGAGGAACACTCATTATTTACAATACCAACAAAATTCAATTATTATCGTCAGTCAAATCTAAGTCTGATTACACACTATAGTTAGTGATGTACTTATTGGAATAACTTAATGTACTAATTGGGAAAACAAAATCGATTTTTTTTTATAGTATAAGTGAGGTAAATAGCATATTGACCACTTGATGGTAAGTGGTCACCAACGCCCATAATTAATGACATTGTAAGAAATGTTACACGTTTTGCAAATAAAATTAAATAAGTATTTCATAATCGACCATATTTACAGTAATAGACGAGAGAGTATAATACATATATAGGAATGAAAACGAATTAATTTCGCTAGTTAAAGGAGACATCGTTATCGTTCACGTATTCTCGACCTAAAACGCTTTTCAAATGCGAGGTGTTAAAAAACGTATTGACACAAAAAGGTCTTACAAAAACATCGAGGACAATCTTTTGGGATCTTAATTGGGTTGGACGGTATGCGGGGAATCTCACGTCGACATGTTTTATTTTAAAAAATGTGTAAAATATTTATAGTGTTTTGTCCCTTTTTCCGTGATTGTATTCGTCTTGTCGTCCGTCTCTGTCAGACGGGCGTCCGTCAGTCTGCCGCGACATTTCACTTTTAAATTGCAGGATTTTTGTTTAGTTTCAACATTTGAAATTTCAAGGTTCCTCAACGGTAATCGGCCATTTTGCTTTCGTTTAGTGTACTGTTATTAAGGAACGATTTAGCTGCTAAAATTGATTTGATTTACGTTAAGTGAAAAATTTTTGAAACTGGTAAAGGCGATGCACACATTTACTAGTTGTTATTCAAACTAATAATTTGTTCATAAAATATTTTGCTGTCTATTGCAGCTTCTCAATACATATTATGTAATGTTCGGTAAAACATTATGATTTTCTGAGAAAATGTGATACTCATAACATTGGTACAAGGAACAAACACAAATTAATTACTCCCGTTACTCGACTGCATAGTCAGTAACTCTTTTGTGGGGCAATGTGCACGATTCTACAACACGATCCCAAAAAGTTCCAAATGCTTCTTCTTTTTTTTGTAAAGGATATATTTATCATCATACATAAAAAATCAACCCGCTGAGTTTCTTTCGCCGGTTCTTCTCAGGGCTGGCACAGCTAGTTAGTTATAGAGATAGATTATTCTAGAACTGTTTGTAGTATACGTAGCAGAGCTATTAGCAAATCGCATATTTAAAACTAAAGGTTGTTAATTTCTACCTCTGCCATGACTGGTAGTGCATAATATCTTGGGACATTATTCACACTCGGCCATCTGATCCCAAACTAACTTATATACTTTATACTTGTTAACTTATATTTCGATTTTCATGTAATTTTAGAACACCTGGAAAAAAGTAGGCAATCACCCAATTATTTATAATGACTTGTTTTATTGTGTATTTTATTGTTCTACTTGTTGGTGCTGTCAAATAAATAAATAAGCAGAGCTCGAACTATGGAAACCAGACAACTGATATACTACATATACTATTTTCTTATGTAAATACATATATAGATAATTACACCCAGACTCAGGACAAACAGACATGTCACAGACAAATGTCTGTCCTGGGTGTTAATCGAACTCTTGACCTGCGGTGCGAAAAGCAATTCTAACCAACCACGCCAACTGGCTCAAATATGAAGTTACCAATGTTCATTATTATCAGATAGTCGATAGATGTCCAACACTTGCTTTGGAAGCAATCAATATCATCACGGGAACGCTCGTAAACACATCAGCGCGAATTTGATCATATTTCACACCGTTACCGATTTACGACGCAGCCCCGACAGGGAATCGTACCGTTTACATTATTTACTTACGATATAAACGATATTTTTAATTATTAAAACGCTTTTATTAGCTTGACGTGTATGTATCTATGTATCGGAACCTTTCGATGCAATTATCACCCACTTTAAGAGGTTCAATTGATTCGAAAATTTGGACACTTAGTAAACCAGACGAGGACTCTACCACCAGTATAATTGTATATAATTATGTATATAGAACTAGTTTCCGCAACGAGTTTTGGGTATGTGTTAGGTATAAAAAATATCTTGCCTATGTCCTTCTTTTAATGAAATTTGTTGATAAACAAAAAGTAGGGTTACGAAAAATTTTGGCAATACAAATAGCGTCGTAATTATCTTTATCGGAATAATATTGTTTAGTTGTACAGCCTTCATATTTCTGATTAGCCTAAAGGTTGATAAAGATTGCCTTCAGGTATTTAGTCCACCTCACAAAATCGAGCTGTAATAAGATTGAAGCGAAATGTGGATATACAGGAGAATGTTAAGGATATCCTGGAGAGACAAAATAAAAAAACGTAACCAGAAGTTGTATATTTAGTTAAGAAAAGAAAGCTTGAATATCTCGGCCAAATAATGAGAAACCGAAAATACGTTCTACTACAACCCATCATCCAGGGCAAGATCCAAGGAAAACGAAGTGTGGGTTCAAGAAGAACATCTTGGCTGAAAAACCTACGCCAATTGTTTGGAAATAGCACTCGTTCCTTATTCAGAGTCACGGCAACAAAGATACAAATTGCCTTAATGATCGCCGACCTTTGAAAGAAGATGCCAATTTAAGAAGAAGAATTAAGTCCACCTTTTGTACCAACCCCAATAATTTGTATTCAATCAATTAAAATCGACTCGTGTAAACATTATCCAACCGTTTATTGTTCAGCTAAAAACTATTCTACTGAAATCGTATCAGACTAATGTAAACCGGTCCATCCCGAACACAGCTTCAGTCTAAACAGGCGAGTTTATTTGACTAATGGCAGCTTGTGGAGCTCCCGCAGTTTTTACAGCAAGCGTACACAAATGATCATTACTTCCACGATATATGTATGTAAGCGAAATTTAAACGGACAGTCCTTTAATTGGGAAATTAAGGAATGAATTAAACTTCGACGAGTAACTGTTAAAAGGAAATTTATAAACGTTGAAAAGTAAAAGAAAAAAATCAAAATCTCACATCTCATCTCACATTGAGAGAAAATACTTTTAATTTTTTGTTATTGTTATTGCACACATAGGATCACATGTAATATATACATACACACATACACACACACACACACACACACACACAGACACAATTTAAAGAAAAAAAATGTAATAATTTGTAACAAAACGAAGCTTCCTGCTTGTTATGAATAAAATTTCAGTCGAATTCAATTTCGAATGTAGCGTCTGAATTCGATTGGAAAAGAAAAAGTTTTTGACATAAAACGGTTTGTTTTCTTTATTTGGATTTAAATTAATTTTACGCGGCTTACAGTAGAGTGACATAGCAGCGGCCCTAGGTCACGTCAGATCACGAAATAGCGTTCATACTGTGCTTACCAAATGCTTTAAAATGCGATACGTTGCGCGTTCGAATTTAGGAGATCGATATAAAAGAATTTGAGGTGCTTTTTGGTGTGACAAAAATGCAGTAATGTAATCAATTTAAATTAACATATTTAAAACACGCTTTGAGAACATAAAATATCGTATAGAACTTCGTGAACTAGGGGAACCCCCGACCACATTTTTTATAATTATAACACAGAATTATCTTGCCTATGTACTCTGAACCGATTAAGAGTATATTATCATTATGTATACCAATATATATATTTATTCCGTGACGAAATTATAAAATTAATTTAAAATTCATTAATCTCGAATACAAAATGTTGTTGTTTTTTCGGCGTGTCAATCCATTGGTGCGCGTGCGCAGTTAATTGCGCCGAAACGTATACTAATTGATTCCTTGCTCGGGCGCGCGTGGTTATATGAAAGTCGGATCGGGGTTCGATGCCTGAGTGAACACTGAATACGATACCTAATTTTCGATCGTGTTTCTGAATGGTAAATCATTTTTCATATACGTGGCTCGTTGTAGGAAGTTAATATATTCACGGTACTTTTATTTTTACGATTGTAAGAGCACGTAGCCGTTCAATGCAACAATTGAGAAAAGTCATCTGCGCGGGAAATATTATAATGAACAAGTTTGTGCGCGAACATAAGTATATATATATATATATATATATATACATATTAATACACAATTGCTTTATTATAATGTACTAGCTGTGCGTCGCGGTTTTACCCGCGTAATTAATAAAAATGTAATGAATAAAATCCAGCCTAGAGCCTTCCTCGATAACAGGACTATTCAAAACAAAAAAGTTTTTTTTTAAATTCGAACCAGAATCCTGAGATTAGTCGGATTAAACAAACAAGCTTGATATATTAGTATAGACATACATTTATTTATTTATTGTTGCGTCAGAAACGTTTCATTAAAACGTTACACAAATGAACGTTGCATGAACACATCCATTTAAAATTTAATTGTTGTATACAGCATCGAAAGGTAAACCCTTGCGAAACACGTTCTGCCAAAAATCGAACCCACGACTAATTCGTAAGTTAATTAACAACTACGCTGTAGTCGGGAAATAATTCGCATGTTGCTCTTAAAGACGGTTACTTTATAAGACGAGACGAGGCAGAAAATTAATTACATTCGTACTGGCCACTGAACTTATCAACGTCTGTCTGTGTGTATTTACATTACGAGCCTGGCTTCTGACGTACTTTTGATAACGATTCATTATATACACATATATATATACTACTAATAATAAAACCTCATTTACGTGAAACTTTTTTGGGATGAATGTTTTTGCATCGTTGTCATGTTTTTGATCGTTGTAAAATTTTTAAAATAATTAAAATAAGGTACGAATTACGACATTTTAATAAGTAATAATAGTAATAACAGCCTGTGAATGTCCCACTGCTGGGCTAAGGCCTCTTCCCCTCTTTTTTGAGGAGGTTTGGAGCTTATTCCATCACGCTGCTCCAATGCGGGTTGGTGGAATACACATGTGACAGAATTTCAGTGAAATTTGACACATGCAGGTTTCCTCGCGATGTTTTCCTTCACCGTTAAGCACGAGATGAATTATAATCACAAATTAAGCACATGAAATTCAGCAGTGCTTGCCCGGATTAGAACCCGAACGATTATCGGTTAGGATTCACGCGCCACTTACCACTTCGCCATCTCGGCTTGTTTTTTTTATAAATAATGGAAGAGCTTGGAGTTAATATTCATACAGAATATATAAATAGGCGGACTAGCATATGGGCCACCTGATGGTCCCCAACGTCCATAGACATTGGGATTGCAAAATATGTTAACCATCGCCAATGCGCCACCAACCTTGGGAACTAAGATGATATGAAACGCGTAGCCCAGCAGTGGGACATTCACAGGCTATTACAACCAATCATAAACAAATTCAACTACACATAATTGTGCTGTAGTTATTCAGAACTAAATAGAAAGCTATGTGCCCCCAAATTGTCCGCTATCGAAGCACTCACACATCTATCACTTATAAATCTCATAATAATCTCAAACTTCATCCAATTAGGTGTTGCCATAAACGTGAACAGACCGTGATTCAACAAATAGCGTTCACTTGAAAGCAATAATTGAATGCGGCTAACTCGACTAATATATGGCCGAGTTAAGCTTAACTGGTGTCATCCCTTTTCAACCGAAACTTTTATATATATCAGTTTAACGAAAAAAAATAATTAAAACATTTCAAAGCAATTCGACAAACAAAAAATATTAATGGCGAATTTGTAAGCTACTTCAAACACTAAGTAAACAAATGATGTGCGTGTATTTGTGTAACACACTTAGGCGAGGCGATGTCAAAACAAAATTGGTAATGTGTGAGAAGTTAGTGTATGCTCCCGATCGCACTCGCGAACACCGGCGCAATGGTGTAATCGTTCTGTTAGTATCTCCTACACCTGTAACTCGGAAAGCACGTTAAGCCGTTGGTCCTGCGCCTGAACTCTTTCTGGTCGTGTCGGATTGCCGTCTCATCGGATTATGAGCTCTAGGGAATAGAGAGTGCACTTGTGTTTGCGCACACACTTGTGCACTATAATATCTCGAGCGCAGTTTGCTAATCTCTTTTGAGATTGGCCGCCGTGGCCAAAATCGGTCTGGAGGAGACTTAGTGTCGCCTTAACTATGTTCTGTCTATATTATCTCTATCTATCTTATACGTAATGTTAGTAATTAATATGTTTAAGTGAACTTCTGCTTAAAAAAGTTTCTCATTTACGTGTTGCATTTTTATTTGTTATATTTTATGTATTTATTAAGATACTTTTTAGATGATTGCACACCTTGGGATTGAAACAATCGCCTCCAGGCTGTTTCAAATAAAGAAGAATATTATTATTGTATTTGTTATAATGTAAATCTATAATTGTAAAAATGAGCTAAAAATACCGCTGAGTTTCTTTCGCCGGTTCTTCTCAGGTCTGAGGTGTTTATTTCCGAACCGGTGGTAGATTTATAATAATCAATAGGAAAGTGTAACACTTCAACGTTGAATAAAGATATTTGAATTTTAATTTACTCGATTCAAAATGTCTACTTCGTTCTTATTAATAATACTATGAAATCAATTAATCGGTCCATGAAAAGATTTTCTGTCACTATACTTTTAAAAAACACATCCAAAATGAAAGAAACCATAATCAATATTCCTTGAAAACCATAACTGTATAATATATTTACCTATAAAACGTTAATTTTTCTTTAAATTTGGAATATCACTTTTAGTGCGATTTTTTTATTATAATTAAAAGCGTATAAGTCGAACGCGGTAAACACTGAACGGCGCGAACATATCGCAGTGCAAAATGGAGGCGTCTGATAAGTAATTAAAAGCTATAAATAATTCTGAAACGCCTCAGCACTCGGACCCTGTTCGCGGTTCGTTATTTATTATTTAGGAAACATTTAGAAAAAGTTCGATTTGAATATAGAACACAAATATATTTCCTTGAAAATCTTATACAAAAAAAAAACAAAATACATACATTTTTTCTCATACAAATGATTAATGAAAAATACGATAATTTCATATATATTTTTCTTAGGGGTACGACTTTGTGCAAGCTTATCTGGGTAGGTACCATTATATATATAAGGTCATCCAACGATTCGGCCACGGCGGCAAATCTCAAGAGAGATAAGCCAACTGCGCAGGAGATATTATAGTGCACAAGTGTGTGCGCAAACACAGGTGCACTCTCTATTCCTTTTCTCTCATAATCCGATGGGACGGCAATCCGACTCGACCGGAAAGAGTTCAGGCGCAGGACCAACGGCTTAACGTGCTTGGATACACTTATAGCTATTATCGCTACATAGCGATCTCTTCCAAGCAGCCAACTGTGTTAGGAATAACCCATAGGATATGAGGTAGGTAGGTGGTATACTTAGTATTGTTCCGGTTTGTAGGGTGAGTGAGCCAGTGTAAGGGTTATAACTTCGTTCCAAAGGTTGGTGGCGCATTGGCGATGTAAGCGATGATTAACATTTCTTACATCACCAATGTTTATGTCATGCTGCCTATTTGCTCGCCAGCCTTCCAATAAATAAAAAAACAATAGAACCTTAACCTTGTATATACTTGGTGGTAGAGTTTTGTGCAAGCTCGTCTGGGTAGGTACCACCCACTCATCAGATACTCTACCGCAAAACAGCAATTCTTGCTATTGTTGTTTTCCGGTTTGAAGGCCAGGTGAGCCAGTGTAATTACAGGCACAAGGGACATAGGATCTTAGTTCCCAAGGTTGGCGGCGCATTGGCGATGTAAGCGATGGTTAACATCTCTTACAACGCCAATGTCTATGGGCGTTGGTTACCACTTACCATCAGGTGTCCCAAATGCTGGTCCACCTTCCTATACAATAAAAAAATATAAAATACCTAACATAATATAGAACCTATAGATTAACTGAATAAACTATGGCATGTGTCTAAATTGCACCCGCATTAGAGCATAAACAATAAGCTCTTAACTGTTTCCTCAAGGACAGCCTTAGTCCAGCTGTGAGACTTCTCAGACTGTTGCTTTAACGTATTCCTCGTGTGTGTGTGCATTACATTGACTTCCGACTTAACTTCCAAGATACATTTTATCTTAATTTGGAAGTCAATAGAATTTATTTGTGTATCAACTATAACTAGCCTAGCACATGGCATGTACTTAGTTTTTATATTATTATTATTGTGTTTTTAATTATTTTTTTAATTTTATTGTTAATGTTTCTTTTGTTTTTTTTTATTTAGTAATATAAAATCTGGATTTTTGTTATTCTTTTTCTTAATAAATTATTATTATTATATTCAGATATTAGATACAGGAAAGGTTTAAAAAAAACTAGGAAGAATAGAACCATTCCCTGGCACCTGAACAGATTAAAAAAATAAATTAATCTAATGATAAAAAAAAAACAAAAGTATACACGAAAAATTATTCAGAAAGGTATCGCTGCAGGCGTTTCATTAGATCATTATTTTATGGGGTCCAATTTGGCCCTAAAGCCCATGATTTGGGCCAATATCGGTCCAATTACAGCCTTCTTGGAATATAAGGATATGATTTGTGGTGTATTTTGGCGCTATTTTTTTAAACAAGACACAATTTATGATATCTGTATAGTTTTACACTTCATTTTTTTAATCTACGTATTTGTGTTATACTTATAACATTGGACGAGAAGGTGTCAATGGATTTATGCTTAATATAAGCTCCAAACCTTCTCCTCTAAAAAAAAAAGGAGAAAGACCTTAGCTCAGCAGTGGGACATTCAGAGGCCGTTACTTTACTATACTTTACTTTACTTAACATAAATAAGTATATTTTTTATTGTATAGGAAGGCGGACGAGCATTTGGGACACCTGATGGTAAGTAGTAACCAACGCCTATAGACATTGGCATTGTATTGGCAGAGATGTTAACCATCGCTTAAATCGCCAATGCGCCGCCAACCTTGGGAACTAAGATCCCTTGTGCCTGTAATTACACTGGCTCACTCACCCTTGAAACCGAAACACAAAAATACAAAGTAATGCTGTTTTGCGTTAGAATATCTCATGAGTGGGTGGACCCAGACGAGCTTGCACAAAGCCCTACCACCGAGTATAACGAAGATTACATGTAACAAGCCACGTTGAAAGCAAAAGTTTTCCTAGAACGACTTAAGCTTTAAAATAGACATTAACTCTTACACTTTTCTAGATCCCAGACAATTATTAGTCACTAAACAGACTCAAATAGTACCTAGATTATTTACAGACTGAGGTATTAAAGTAATAATCTCTAATGCGACTGTAATAGCGTAATGCAACCCTTAGGCTCAGTGGTTGGAGCTAGTTTGGTTTGTTGCCTTAATTTATAGCTGTTGAAATGTTCCTGTTAAATTGTTATATTGATGGCCCTAAGGAGAATCAGCCAGGGTTGCCACTCGCAAAGTAAAAAGTATTATATCTGATTTTAAATTCGAAAGAGTCAAATATGATTATATTTATTATTGATTTTAGCAGAACGCGTGAGTGGCGCAGAAGTAGTCATATTTATAGTATATTGTTCACAGGCTCAATGTTCTTGTACCTAGCTTAGCTAGAGTCCGATGTCCTGGGGGTCAATATAAATAAATAGGATTTTCTGACGAAAAAATCTCAGTAGAAGCCTGGAGTAAGCTGTTGACACGTTACGTGGCAGTGTTTATTCTCCGGTGGTGTGTGTGTGTGTTTGTGTGTGTGTGAGTGTGTGGGTTAGTACAGCACCTGAACTTTTTCCAGTTGAAACTAAGAAGGCATGCATTGAGTATAATTAAAGCGACAATACGTAGGTATAACACTTGGGCTATAATCGTCTCCACTGCTAAGCCAAACTATAAACATAAATGGAGAGGAAAATAGCAAGACTAGCAATACCTTACTTTTTTTCGATTATTATTAAAACGTAATGTAAATTATATTATTAATTAAATAGTGACAACCCTAAGCATTAGCCCCGCCTTTTACCTCCGAGACTCATACTCAGAGAAGTAGCCAATTTGTATACAAACACATACACATACAAATGAACACAATACAGACCTTGTTCCAACAACTGAAGGTCTAAAATCAATTCAATATATTCAAGTGATTTGAACAAGTAAAACATACATTACTCTTTATTACGAAGTTAATACTATTTTGTACTTTAAACACTTTAAGATAAAGTGCTAATTCACTTGCAATATAAATGTGTACTTATATGTAAATGTTTTTTGAATATAAACATATCATTAAATATATAATTATTGGATAAGTACTGAAGATAAAATAGGTAAATAATAAATGGACATTTCGTATTTAATTTTTACAGTTGGCAACACACTGACAATGCCAGAGGGTTACCAAGTACCATGCCATGAACTTGTTATCTATACATGTAATAAAGCAGTAGCCATACTTACGGGAAGAAGATTGCCAGGCTGAAAATATACTAATATGGTTTTACCATCTGAATCAAGGATCGAACAGGGGTCCTCGAGATCTATCTGGCAAACTAAAAGCGGAAAAATAGACTTACAGTAATAAAAATAAATAAATACTATTAATAATAATAACCCACGTATATCAAACATACACTAAAAAATATTCGAAATCAATCAAATAAATAATAAAAATCAGCCTCGAACCTTCCTCGATAAAAGGACTATACAACACGAAAATATTTTTTAAATTCGAACCAGTAGTTCCTGAGATTAGCCGGATCATACAAACAAACTCATCAGCTTCATATGTCAGTATAGACATATATTAACTGACTAACTGACATATCAATGCAAAACCCAAAACTGCTGGAGCACTAAGAAAATTTGCATACACCTATTAAACAATAGATTGACGATAACGCCTTAGGTTAGGCTAAGTAACAAAGCGGATGAAAAATTTAATGAAAATGATTAATTTTTGAAAAAAGAACTTTGGTATTTGGTTTTTAACAGTTTTGAATTATGACCAGAGCGAAGTTATATATAAAGATAACAAAAATACCGTCTCGCTATGACGGAAGTATATCAACTACAACAGAAGTTCCCACCGCTAGCTACCTTGGGAGTTGTTTGAGTGCCTCTCGACTCTTCCTGTACGTGCATTGTGTCCGACTAATGGTGTTGTTATTATAAATATTTAACTAGTACGGACAGACAGGTATTCCGATATCATAATATTGTTCACTGGGATTAACTTTTTATATAATTTTAAATATATTTTTAAATTTTAAGTGATATCTCGTTGAGAATATATTTACATTAAATAATGCATCATGGTGCAATTGATTTCCATTCACTTTTATCATCGATTAATATCACAACAATAGTCATATTTTATTATAATTATAATATTAAATTATTATTTTAATATAACCTTAAAGTTTTTCATTAATAAATACACACAGTAACAGCCTGTGAATGCCCCACTGCTGGGTTAAGGGCTCCAAACCTTCTAAGGTTTCCTCACGATGTTTTCCTGCAGCGTCGAGCCCGAGATGAACTATAATCACAAATTCAATGGTGCGTGCCCGGGTTTGAACCCACGATCATCGGTTAACATTAAAACCTTCAAGGAGAGAGCGTACTCTTTCCTCCAAGGTCGCCAACGCACCTTCAAGTCCTTGGATGTTGCAGATGTCCATGGGCGGTGGTAGTCACTTTCCATCAGGTGAGTCTCTTGCTCGTTTGCCTCTCTTACATAAAAAAACGCGTTCTTACCACTGGGCCATCTGGGCTTTCAATTGTTTGATTATAAACAAACTATTCAGACAATAACAATTAGTAAAATAACATCTAATCATAATATAACCTCATAGCTCGTCATAGATAATGCTATGGACATTTTCGATGGTAATATGACAAAATTTAAGAGAGTAACTCATCAAATATTTCATAATAATCTTTAAATACTCCTTGTAATTACTATGTATTTTTATTTGTAAGCATTTTATTGTGATTTTTTTAATTAAATACTTGACTTTTCTATATACAGCGTGTAACAAAACCCCCATCTGGCGCGAAAGGGGAATATTGGTGTTTTGTGGACATTACTAAAAATAATATTAAAAATCCAATATTCATTAATTTAAAATAGTTATTGTAATTTAAAATACACATTTTTGTGCCCTAATTCCCCAACATCGAGCAAATTTTTCGAAATGTGACAACACCAGATTTGTTAGGCGGCTTCTTTGAGTGCTTTTGAAAAGCCGCTGGAACGTGTAAGGCCGTGTCACTACTACTAAGCGCGATATTGTGCGATATTAATTTTCAACTAAAATAAATTAGCTCACGAATCACCTAGCTCACACTCAGCAAATGATCTGAGCTGATTGGATTCGGACATGGAAATTTTTCAAGGACACATACTAATTAACTGATAATTTTATACTTATAAGTGATACATTTTTTTCCTACACAATCAAATGTCCATGACTAATTAAAACATAAACAATAACATTAACCACACAGCTTATAAGAGACTAAAGAGAAAGAAAACATAAAATAAAAATAAATTAATGAGCGTGATGGAAGACTGCCCTAAACTATTACCAAATATTTATTATTTTTCGTTAAAATATTTTTCTTTGTCAAGCCGCCGCTGTTTCACGCCGAAAGGCTATGTCGGCGTCTTCAAAGAGGCGGCGGAGCGAGCGTCGGCACGTGTCATGTGAAGAAGTAATGTTGTAGAATAATCGATAGTAATGCATGCGATAGTATAGATAGTATTGCAATACCCATTAGTTTTAACTAAAACTTATCGATTTTCACCGATGGTTTTGATCTTAATGATTTTTCATTAACTAAATTGATAGTACAAAACCATCGATGTTATTAATAGTATCGATAGGTTTTGGTTAAAACTAATGTATTTTGCAATACAATCGACACTATCGTTTTTATAGAATAAATTACTATAGATATCAATAGTACGGATCGTATTGCTCTTATAAATAGTATTCCAAATTTCACACGTGTCACTGTTATCGATAAATTATATCGATACAATTGTTTTTACTTCACTAGATAAATAACCGATTGTCTATTAATAACTACTTTTCTATTTCTATTATTCGGTCAGTTTGGCGCGTAAACTAATTAAGAGTGGTCGTTTTGCAGTTAAGTTTATGTTTCGCGATATGTATTCTAATCAAGAGTATTTTACATGTTAATGTGTCTGGGTAAAAGTGACTGCAATTATGCAACGGCTCGTAAAGAATACGAGAAACGGTCCGCACAGTTCCACAAGGTACTCCAGTGCCATCAGTGCGTGCGTTTCAACTCTTCGCCGCAGCCATCACATTAGTGTGAACACCGAGTTATTTTTCGACTGAGATGACCTCATGACCCCGTGTCCTCGCTACCCAATAGGTAAGTACCTAGCAAGCGCTGTCGTCACGCCTGTGTTGCCATGTGATTTTTGTCATTTTATTTAGTTAAATATTAATTTTATTCGGGGTAATTTTTTTTCTTAGTATTTTAAAATTGATTACATATATTAAATCGACTCAAGATACCTAATAACCCCTTCACGGGTCGGACACGAATATTGTTACAGCCTGTATATGTTCATTTGAATTTTATTAATTATTAATGTTATCAAATGAAATTAAGCGTTTTATCATATTACGGCAATTAATAGTTCACATAGTTTTGACTTAGTATGTAAGCGATGGTTAACACGTCTTACAATTCCATTGTTTATGGGCGTTGGTGACCACTTACCATCAGGTGGCCCATATGCTCGTCCGCCAACATATACAATAAAAAAAATATTATATATATTTTTATTGTATGCATAGTTATAATCTATCTGAACAACTAAATAAATGAACTTATTATAGTAAGTTATTTTAAATACCAAAGTAAGTAAGTAAGTTAAAATGCAACGACAATTGATCCCTTCAACACTGACATAAAACCTACAATTTTGTATCTTTAACATGAAAAATGTCGACGACGTGGAACAGACTGCAGTTAATTTTAACTGTAGATAGAAACTGGTATTAAAAGTAATTTCCTATTATTAGCTCTAGGTATATATTAAGCTTTAGGATTTCCAAACGTACTGATTTTTCAGGACATATTTTGAACTATATCCATTAATTCTGTTGTATTAGTAGATTGGATTTTAATTTTTATATGGGTTTGGTTTTTATTATTTTTGTTACATTGGTCAATGTTGTTTGCGCCTTTAGAGACGTATCACTTCGTAAGAGTACTTGTTTAAGTTGTTAATTTTAAGTGTTTAGTGATAAGTTGATGGTGTAACTATATATATAAATAAAATGATAGAGGTCTGCAGTTGTGCGCGCATCACGGAAAAACTACTGGATAGATTTCAGTGAAATTTTCTAAATTTTATATCTCAGACACTTGGCCATTATCAAAAAATTGCGATATCTTCTTTTAATAAAAAGGTTATTAAAGTTTCAAGAAACAACGATTTGTATATGCCATGCGTGTTCACTGATGTATGTATAAACAAAGTATATTTTTGCTTGCGATCTTTTTGATGTTTTTTCCTTCGTACATAAGAAAACTTTGTTAATATATCAAGCAACGCGGATGAAGTCGCGGGTATCGGCTAGTCTTAAAGAAATAAATAAATGATTTCGTAATTTTTTATACAAGATATAATATAGTATGTTCTAGTAAAATAGTTAGGAGCTTTAAAAAAAAACTAATCCTCTTCATGTCTCACTGATGGGCTAAGGCCTCCTCTTCTTTTTAGGAAAACTTTTGGAGGTTAGTCTCGGTGGCTTTATGTTCGTCTGAGTAGGTTACACCCACTCATCAGATATACCGCAAAATAGCAGTACTCTGTATTGTTATGTTCCAATTTGAAGGGTGAGCCAGTGTAATTACAGACACAAGGGTCATAACATCTTAGTTCCCAAGGTTGGTGGCGCATTGGCGATGTAAGCTTTGGTTAACATTTCTTACAATGCCAATGTCTTTGGGCGTTGGTGACCACTTACGATCAGGACGGTGGCCCAAATGCTCGTCCGCCTACCCATACAATAAACAAAAAAAAACTGCTCTGCTGAACAATTCCAGTGCAGGTTAAAGAATTCACTCAGGATGCTTTCCTTCGTCGCCGCGTTCAAGATGAGTACCACCAATCTACACCCGAACTGGTAGCTGTATTAGCATGGCAAGGAATCCTTCACATGCGGTCTAACGCGATTGTAATGATATTCCAGTACATATACATGTTAAAATCCTTATAAAAATAATAAATCTATTTAATTGCCTTGCAAAATAAAATATTTATTTAAAACAAATAGGTAATTCATTAAATATAATTTTATAAATGACTTAGGTACAATTTATTCAGCCTTTCAATAGCTTTTAAGAAAATACTTTTAATTACAAGTTACATATAAATTATTTATATTCCAAGACGGCTAATACTCTAATAAACCGACTTGTATAATTATATCCGAGACGCTGGCGTATAATTATTATAATGTTAATTTATTTCATTTTAATAGGTCCTAGGCTGTATGTTATGGTGCCTTTTTCATAATGAACGAAATGAAAAAAAACTTAATCGCTGTCAAAATATGAATATATTCCAATTAATTTTTTAAATATTTTATGTATCTTTTAAACCATAATTAATTCTTTGAACGATAATTTCTATGTAAATCGAAGAATGCCATTTAGAAATAATAATATACTTTACACTTATAAATCCCAACTCTTAAATATAAATATATTTTTTTATATTTATTGTATTAGTAGTAGACGTTTTAAAAAAACATATGTCTGTTACAATTCAAGCAAGTGCGTAAAAAGGAACGTTACAATAAATACAGATAAACGAAATTTTGATTCTATTTATAAATAACATACAAAGAAATATAAAATATTACATAATAAACCAATAAAATAGACTATTACGTAATAAAGAATGAATACAAACGATTTATCAAGTATGAGCGTTAAAAAAACCTATATTTAATATAATGAAGGCTAATAAAACCCAACAATAAACACTGAAATCTCATTAAACCGTTTCAACAACAACACGAAATAAACCAATACATAATTGAACGAACAAATTTTCATTGATATTCGTGATGAGAAAAAAAAAACAAAACGTCGATACAGCTTGCAGCACAACACTACAAATTTAAAAGACTAACACTGTACGACCTTAAGTATAGAGCTTGAAGATATATTATCGATAAAATCACCGTTCATTATATTTTTGTATATTTATAATGGGCCACTTACAGACGCCGCAAATTGTCAGGAATTGCGTCGAGCTAACCAGGGTGTCAATTTGGCAGAGTTATGAAAGTTGGAATTCTTGGAACTATTTGTTTTTAAATTTTTTCGCCCGCGATCGAGTTTTAACATTCGTGTATTGATTGGAAGATCGTATGGGCGTTTCGTTTTGTGTTTTATTGAATGCGAACGAATTAAATTTATATTTTATAATCGACGATGATGACGTATTGTATTAATGGTTGTTTTGAATTGGATTTCTTTAAGTTATTTTGTTGATTAAATATTCAATTACATTATTATATCATTTATTATCGTATTTATCATTATCAATTACCATTAAGCTTAAACTAAATGAATGAAATATTTTTTTATGTATAATTATGGAATATAAAATTTTGTAATTACATTAATAATTTACGTAATAACGTTAAATATTACGTACGTTGAAAAATAAAAAGATTTTAATTTAAATATTTATCGACAATTCAAAATAACGATTCATCGACCACACCCACATCCCTAGCTCGCCGAACGAGATTTATACACGTCATTAAGTATAAAATATTTCTTTTAAACGTATAATTAGCTGTTATTAATATTATAAATAATATGTTTGTAGCCTCAAGCCTCGCTATGGATGGGCGTGTTTAAATTTCATTTGCTTTAACGAAGGAGACCTTAATAGCTAAGTGGATGTGACACGCGACACCATTTATTAGCAGGTTCGATTCTAGCGTAGGATATCATTTAACTGATGATTTTATTAAAAGTTTTCTATTAATTGTTTACATAAAATATATCTTGTATTTCAAATCTTTAGTGTTTTTATGTAATTTCCGATTGAATATTACTTACCCAATTTACTTACTTACATAATATACTTACATTAATCTTTTGTTATATAAAATCATGTGGTTTGGTTCTCAGTATCAACATATATTAAAATTTAGACAATTAACCCGTCTCTCAATGTTTTTATAATTCGAGTATCATTATAAATATATACAAATATACATAAGAAACTCTCTTCCTCATTATATACAGAATACACATTATAAATGCGATGCGCCTTAACAATTACCCTTTATGTTGGTAATTTGCGAACACTGCCAACATTTCGTGAAATTACCCTTTAAACTATATAACATTTGATACAAGCAATTTTCAACTCTATATCTGTGTAATAAGGTTAATTTGCAAGCGATGATATAATTGTCGATTCCAAAATTCCTCGTTAAATTTTTTGTTCAAATTTAAACTTTATTGTATGTTAATAAGGTCGGTTTTAAAGTGATCGTGCGTGGGTTTCGAATCAGCAAACATTAAGCTAGCGCGAAACCATTATTGAATTTACTTTATATAATAACGTTTAATCACTCGAAAGCATCGGATGATGCTGCCTCGTTACCAGCTGAGTAGTGATGTGCAGTTTATCGATATAATAAAATAATCGATATTTATTACTACATCGATATTTTTTGCCGTTTTCTTTTTTTAAGAATACGATATGTCAACTACAAATCTGTATTAAAAGATAATTATACACTAATTTAGATATTTTTAGTGTATTATTTCTTATTCTATCTTTACAATCAATTGATATAAGTAATCTATAACAATATGATAAAAGCGAAAGGAACTCTGTCTGTCTGTTACGACCAAGCCACTGAACTGAACTATATTTATATAATTATAATTCGTTTGTGCGTGTGTATGTTACTGAACACCTCTTGACCGATTAATGTAAATCCCTGGATACCCGGATAAAAAATACCTTCTTCACGACGAGTGTACAAATACTAATTATAAAATATCATCACGACACTAAACACATTATTTATCGACAGCGGCACATCCCTAACGCCAGCGGGCGGGGCGTGGCGTTCATTTCCCGCGGTAATTTATACACACTAAATAATCTACAGCCATCACTTTAGCCGGCACACATGCTAATTGTTGGTTTACGCTTATCTACACCAATAATTTTGTCCGTCTGTTTGTATACCCTCGAAAATATTTCCTTCGAATGTTATACAATACTTTTTTTTAATATCCAATACGCTTGAAGCGATTTAAAGCACTTACACTTTATTATCGACTAGATGGCATTGTTTAGAAAACGATTTAAGCGCTGCGGGGTATAATCTATACTAATATATAAAGCTGAAGAGTTTGTTTGTTTGATCCGGCTAATCTCATGAACTACTGGTTCCAATTTAAAACATATTTTGTATTATATAGTCCTTTTATCGAGGAAGGTTCTAATCTGATTTTTATTCATTATATTTTTATTAATTATACGCGGGTGAAACCAGCTCAGCTAGTAAGTAATTCATATTTTTATTTAGCCGTGAACGTTCTCTTATATGAGCTTATTATTAATTTTTAATTATTATTAATAATTGCGATATTCTATATGACGTCACAACGTAGACCACAATTCAAAGTGTTGCCACCCTTATTGTTTTAAAAGTAGATTTACTGTTTTTACATTGATATATACGTCATACACAATATGTTAAAGAGTGCCATATTACATGTTAACCCTGCCATATATCTAAATATGCCACATTAAAAATTTACATATTTTTATCTATTATCTTCATCTACAGCTGTCCGCTAAACCATACAACAAAACCCTTTATTTTTTTTTAATTAAGTTGTAGGCTTATGTTCCACATTAATTATTATCTAAGTATGTGAAAAGTCAGTCAGTAGAATTTAGGTTATATTTATATATATATATAAAAATACATAATATATGTTAGTATAAAATTAAATATATTATAACGAAACATAACAACTTAAAAACATATATAATTTTAGGGATAAATTTGTCAAGATGAATAATAAAAAGAGTGTGCGTGCATCTGTGCGTGTATCCTAAATATGGGTTCCGTCCATTCAGTCTCCAGGTTGAGTGTGGAAACTCAATGTCCTATAATGTTACCACAATATAAAATTTACTTTACCCAAGCATTTCTTGCATAACATTTCAATTGAGACCTTTACGTTTAATCGACAAAAAAGAAAAATAAACCTAAAAAATATTAAATAAGTACAATAATTAATAATCTGTTCCATTTTTGAAAAATAAGTAATATAGATAAAATTAAAGAGAAAACAATTATAAATTTGAAATAAAACAGTTATTAAGTATAACATTATTTATTAATTTGAACATATTGTTATAAAATGTTAATTAATAAATATTTGGCATCCATAGAAGTGATACTAATTTTATGAAACCCTCGAATTGTTCTTTATAAAAATAGAAAACCAATACGCACTCAATTTCTCTTGAAAATCAAAATAAAACAATTGAACACATTCAACAAATCACAAGTCGCGCCAATAATTTCTTACTTTACCTTTCTGTAGACCAACAAAATGGCGGTTTAAAATTGGCGCGTTTTTTTTTAACAACGTTGTTGAAGAGATCAAGTAGTCTAATAGCTCTATTATGTATATTAATTATTATTAATGTTATAAATATAATTGTTGCCGTCTCGTTAATGCAATATTGATATTTTCATCAACTTCCAAGAAATAACGTTTCGCTCGAACGTTACATATTTACGTTGCACTTGATTACGACATTCATCACACATAATATATTATATTCAAATAAGCAACGTATATATTCAGTTACGAATGAAATATATTAATTCCAAATACAAATAGAGATCCATAACTTTGTCGATTTGCAAAATGATATTCACGATATCGTGCCCAGTCCTTGTTATCCATAAAATAAAACCATTAACAATACAACAGATAATATAT
The DNA here is from genome assembly GCA_963151315.1 of Nymphalis c-album. Taxonomy (NCBI): domain Eukaryota; kingdom Metazoa; phylum Arthropoda; class Insecta; order Lepidoptera; family Nymphalidae; genus Nymphalis; species Nymphalis c-album. The sequence goes on from OY720609.1 coordinate 7,980,343, forward strand.
ATGACGTCTAAAATAGTGTTTAATCCTAAAATATATAGTCTGTGGACGATTAATCGTAATATGTATTAATGGAATGTAAATTATACGTGATATGGCGCGAATGTAATTAATTCGAGATCTCTTCACACGCGAGCCAATGATCATAATGCTATAGACCTACGAATGTAATAGACATGGCTTGAATTTATTTTGACATTTCTTTGTTTTATTGAGTCATCATTTAAATAAGATAAATGTAATATAGTAATAGAAAGCTGTTATAAATCTATGCTAATATATAAAGCTGAAGAGTTTGTTTGTTTGATCCGGCTAATCTCAGGGACTGCTTGGTTCGAATTTTAAAATTATTTTTGTGTTGTATAGTCCTTTTATCGAGGAAGTTTCTGGGGCTATTTTTATTCATTATATTTTTTACATAGCATAGCATACCTAGTTAATTATAAATAAGGTTTTTGTATTAATTTGAGGAAAGTATATGTTTTCACAAGGTGAGTTCATTTCTTAATTCTAATTGATACTCTAATAACAGTCTGTTGTTAATGCAATTGTGGAACTAAGGAAGACACGATTGGCTTGAATCGAATTCACTTTCTTTTAGTTTGATTATAAATAAATAAATAATAAAAATATGACACTTCTAATTATTCAAATGACAAAAACCAATCACAGCGCTAAACTGTTTGTTAGCGCGTGAAAGAGACAACACCAACATTCCTCCTGACAGAAAAGGAGACACAGAGAAATATTACGTCACAGCGGGGAATCTTCCTTCCCTTGTCCCTATTAAAACTTCAACCTAAATCATTTTCGATATGAAATATATTTCACAGTTCAATGCCGGTTCTACTTAAAGCAACGTTGATCACGTTGGAAGGGAATGAGCAATGTATACGAAACATGACTGAATTTTGAAAATGTTTGTCCAAGTTGGTATGCCAACTCGTTAAGTGGATATTTCTTGGTTTATTTTCATAACTACCCATATCTATCACTGTTAACGATGTTTATTCAAGCAGTTTAGTTGGTGTTGCCATGATTTTAATAATATTTGAGACAATTATTACAATATTGTTATAATACATAATTATGAGATAATATAAAGTATGCCTTTTAATAAATTCATATTTTCACAGATTTTATTAAAATAAAATTAATGTATTCATATATTCCAGAGAGATGTATCGAGTCGACTAAGTATTTCGTTTGAGAAAATAAATGGCTACTCAGTTTTTGCGGTTCTTAATCAACACAGACAGTATTTTTTATTTATTCTTTCTGTCTGACTGTTGTAATCAATAATACGATAATTATTAATGAAAGTTTTGCGTATTATATATCCTAAATATTAACATATAAGATAAGAAATCTCTGATATCAAAAATGTTGTCACATTTTATATATTATGTATTATATAAACTACAAGCTTGATTGATTTAAAAGTAACTTCTAGATCTATCCCATTCAATTACCAATATATCGACCAATGTCAATACATCACAGAATTATAACGTCATATCTGTTCTCCCTTTTTTTATTTCCCATGTTTGTTGTTTTTAATTTAATAACTAGAAGGGCTATTTAAACTACACTACTACTTCCCGACAAAAGATTTATATAAGAAAACGAACACACTATCCATTAATCAATTACATAAATACAAAACATGCATACTAATTAGAATAATACTAACGAGTTCAGTACACACACAAATAACCTTAAAAACAAAATCACATAAATACAATACACGAAACAAATACAAACTACAATTACCGAAAGCCAGAACAAAAAGTTATGGCTCAAGAACCATATTGTTTAAAGGGGCACTACTCTACAATTTATAGCTTACTTAAAAAAAATATTAATGAAAAATCTTTTGAAAAATTTAAGGCCGAACTGAAAAAACACTGTCAGGATTGAATTAAGAAAAGATATATAATATATGTTCTCAATTTTGTTTTTATATAGACACCGATAAACATAACTATAATATAATATATATAAGAAAATAATAAACCTAATGAGAAATAAACTTCTTAAACCATTAAACCATGTCTCCAAACGTGTAACACACATGGCCACCCCATCATAATAAGGTATAAGTTTAGTAGTAAAGGCTTTATAGCCGCTCGGCTGCTAATGATGCTGTTACAGTAGCGTTTTTTAACTGTCAGACAATTCAGATGGGCGATGAAATATATCAAACATACTCCATACAGCCAACGAATCCTCCACTGATTACGCGTTACAATTTGTAATTTATATTGATTGACAACGTTTAAATTAATAATTATAAATTTATTATTAAATAATACAGATAAATAAAATGTGTAAAATTATTACAGATAATTTAGATTTTATAATATTTATGTTTAATCTGTAATCGAACGTAAAAACATTTATGAAGAAAAGAACGAACAACGATAAATTTAAAAGTAATTGTATGTGTGTGTGTATACGTTATTTGTTGTTTTTTTTAAAATAATTATTGGATTTTAAAGGACAAGGACTTAAAAATGTAATAAATATTTAAATACATACATACAAAAACGATAATAAAAAAAAAACACGATTAATCACTTAATCTACAAATTCGTTTGCAATAATTCAAATTGTACGTATCTGCAAATAGATTAATTAAATAGATTCATTTATGAACGTTAATATAAATTAAAAATCTATTTTAAGAAATAGATATTCAAAAAATATCAACAAATTACAGAAGAATGTTGTCAAACATTATTAAGAGCTTTGTAGATTTTTATGAAATTTATCTTTTGTATATAGTTTTGTGGATAGTTCTTAGCTATATTGGTGGTGATGGTGCAGCAGCCGATATTTGGGGTATATATTTTTTATTTAATAAATATCCCCCTAAATGAATAATCACCGTATAATCTGTCTAATTAAACGACAGATTAAACATTAAAAGTGAAATACGTAGTATTAGTTCTTACATTGTACAATTTTAAAATGAAAAAGCGAAAATATGAGCACAATTTGCTAGCATTTATTATTTTTTGCTTAACGCCATATTGGTATTAACTTTGTGCATTACCAATTATCATCACGATATGCATATAGACTGTAAAATTCTACCTTTGTTGCAAGGAAACTTACACGATTAGTAAAAAAAAAAAAAAATAAGATAAAATATTTTTAAGACTTCGTTCCTAGTTCGTTAGTAGTGTATCTGTTATGACGTTGTCACGTTAAACTATCGTCCGTAAACCGACTTTACAGACAACCATTTTTTATTATTGTGGTTACGTAATTAGTGTAGTTATTTTTTATAATGATATTGTCGTCTGTCCTAATGGGAAAAGAATTATACTCTTCAAGGGTAGATGTAATATAATGAAGATACCGACTTAGAAGAAGAAGAAGAAGCGAAGATGTTAAACAAAATGTAAAGAGACAACGTGTCCCAAGCCCGCGTACCACTGAACTTATGTGCTTAATTTGTGTTTATTTCATTCCTTCATCTCACCCTCAACAGTGAACATCATCAGCCAGAGCAAGTTGAAATTCTGCCACATGCTTATCTAAACTCCACAAACTCCACATCTTCGCTTTTTCTTCTTCTTTTTCTAAGTCGATATCTTCATTATATTGCATCTTCGCTAAAAGAGTATAATTCTTTTCCCATTAGGATAGACGACGATAACATTATAAAAATATCACTACACTAATAAAAAATGGTTCTGTAAAATCGGTTTACAGACGATAGTTTAACTTGACAACGTCATAACAGATAGATGCGGCGCAAGCGTACAATCAGCGTAACGGGACAATTAGTCATCCTTTTTCGCGCATGCAGCCAGCGTTCATCGATTTATTAGACGTTGTCACGTCAAAATATCGATATTTAGAAGAAAGAAAAACCAACTTAAAAACCAATGACGGCCATCAGTTTATTATCGTTTAAATGTGCAAACAATAAATACATACCAGATATGTACAAAGATACATGATACCAAATGCACCTAAAACGTTTTAACGAAGCCATAATACATACACGTTGCGACAAATGAAAATGATTCTTATGCCAATGGGATTAGGTTGTGTATCGATGGCAGGTTTATCAATGTAGTTGTGTAAGGCCGAACACCGCGAGAAATCGCGATTACCGTACGAATGACTTTATTTATTAAAATTAAATGTGCAATCCAAGGTCTGGACCACATGTTGGAGGAACGTGATGACTTTATTATATTTATTTATTATATCTTCTATATAATACTAGCTGTTCCCCGCAGCTTCACCCGCTTATGGCTACTGGTAAAGAAATACGTACTTAATAAACGATTTGAAATTAATTTTCATAAGATACCGTAGGGTTTACCGATCTTATGGCCTATATTTGCGCCATCACGTGTTCTTTTTGTGTACCAATTTTCATCAAGATTGGTCAAGCCGTCCTGAATTATAAGAAGACATACAGACAGACAGACAGACAAATAGTATAATGTGAATCACTGCACTGCAATATTAGGCGAAAAAAATTGTACAGACAGAACCAATAGATTTATATAGTAGTATAGATATAATATCATAAGGTCCTCCAGACCGATTTCGGCCACGGCGGCCAATCTTAGCCCACTGCGCAGGAGATATTATAGTGCAAACAAGTGTGTGCGCAAAGTCAAAGTCAAAACCTTTATTCAATATTCAAGCGTTACACTTACTTATTGATTGTCATAAATCTACCACCGGTTCGGAAATAAACACCTCAGACCTGAGAAGAACCGGCGAAAGAAACTCAGCGGGTTTTTTTTTTTTATATATATAAATCTCATCTTTACAATATATGCAATTTATACAATAACAGATTTTTTCTTTATTTAAAATACCCTGGAGGCGATCGTTTCATTCCCAAGGTGTGCAAACACAGGTGCACTCCCTTTTCCTTAGCTCTCATAATCCGATGGGACGGCAATCCGACACGACCGGAAACAGTTCAGGCGCAGGACCCACGGCTTAACTTGCTTTCCGAGGCACGGGAGTGTACACACTTCCAACTTTCAGACTCCGGGCTGCTACTGAGAAATTTCTGACAGAAAACCCCAATAACTATATATTGGCCCAAACTGGAAATTGAACCCAGGACCACCGAGCCACTTATATCAAGCCACTAGACCAACGAGGCAGTCATAGATATAGATATAAGCGGAATACCACTCACAACAAGATCTCCGAAACTATCCGACTGATTGACTTGTCACAGTTACTCTTACTCCTTCCAACGTAGACGGTCAGTGCTCACTAAGAATGGAATTTACGCAACTCCTGCACAAAATACATTTTTCTTATACTACCCGTGCAACGCTGAATCGATGAACATGAAATTCAAGATTGTACTTTAAACTTGAGTGGGTGAAACTATATTATATACTAAATCCTTCTCCGAAACGCGCTGTTATCTTCTGGGTATATTGTTTTATGTATGTACTTTACTTGGTGGTAGGGCTTTGTGCAAGCTCGTCTGGGATACCACCCACTCATCAGATATTCTACAGCAAAACAGCAATACTTGTGCTATTGTATTATTGAACACAACAATAACAAGTACTGCGGTTTTGCGGTAAAATATCTGATGAGTGGGTGGTACCTACGCATCTACTACCACTATGTAAAATCTTAGATTTTTAAGGATTATCTTCACAAAATGAAATTCACGATAGCGCAAAGTATTTTTTTTTATTTATATAATACGTTAACTGTTTCGTTAAACTGGTACTTCATTTTTAAGTATAAGCTAAGTAGTATCAATATATAGAGAAACTTTAAGGCTTTGTCGTTGCCTTAGGTAGCGACCGTGATTCCTCCAGACCGATTTCGACCACAGCAACCTTTCTCTACGCAGTCTAGTCATCTACGCAAGACATCTTATATCATCCGTTTAACGTAGCGCAGTTACACTGATTTCTCTCTTTCCCTCATAATTTATTTGACAATCAAAAGAAGGAGACAGCATTATTTAATTAACACCTGCTACACATTTTTTTATAATAATAATAATAACAGCCTGTGAATGTCCCACTGCTGGGCTAAGGCCTCTTCTCCTCTTTTTGAGGAGAAGGTTTGGAGCTTATTCCACCACGCTGCTCCAATGCGGGTTGGTGGAATACACATGTGACAGAATTTCAGTGAAATTTGACACATGCAGGTTTCCTCACGATGTTTTCCTTCACCGTTAAGCACGAGATGAATTATAATGACAAATTAAGCACATGAAATTCAGCGGTGCTTGCCCGGATTTCAACCCACGATCATCGGTTAAGATTCACGCGGCCTTACCACTAGGCCATCTCGGCTTTTTTAAGTAAGGCTCTATCTATTTATTTCATTACAACAATATGTGAAAATTAAAGTTTTTATATTGAATTAAAAATATTAAAAAATATACTATAATGAATTAAAATTAAAATTTTATAATTAAAAAATAACTATATTGAATTAAAAATATATTGTATAATATTCGAATAACGTCATGTAAGCCGAGCCCAATCAGTTTAACACATCTCAGAGGCACAACAGAGAGGTAACCTTCCCACCAGGGGGCCATTGTACAGGCCAAATAAATGAACCGGCCCTCAGTATGCTTAATATTATAATTTGATATTTTAAAACGGATAAAGATATTAAAAGTCATGGTTCGTAGTGTTTATTTAACGCGGTGAGCGATGTCGAATTATTGAGCTGTAATTTTGTTTCTTTTTTTTTTTTTTAAAGTTCAACGGCTTAGGCTGTTGATTGGTTACAAATGGTAACGAATTATTTTGGATTATCAGCTATTTAAAGCTTACTGTGTTGATATATTTTCGTGTATTAATTTTTCTAGCGTTGTTAATAATTTAAATTATGTTAGTGGGATTTGTAATTTTTTGTTCTTAAGTGGTTGTTTGAATAATGGCGTCACTCTAATTTTGAATTTTTGACATGTACATTTGCTGTCACGACTTTTTTTTCTTTATTAAAATTCTGTCAACGATACAAATTGAATAAGGTATTTTTTTAATAATTAAAAAAAAAACAATTTAACATACTAATTACACTTTGAGAAAAAAAGCACATTAATAATTGTAGTTATCAACAACATATACAACAAAATAATACCGTCCGTCCGTACAAAACACACAAGTCAAGCGAGTCAATCAAGCTGGATAATTAACTTACTCCAAGCTGACAGCATACGGAGGAGTTAATAGAATGCCACAAGCCGTATTGACTAATGAACGCCCGTGGCTTTGCTCTTCACTACGAATATTACAATTTAATATCTCACTAACATTACGTTGTTAATATAATACTGGAGTTTTTTAAAAATATTATTGCGTTAATTAGTATTTTTGAAATGAAAACTTCTTTAGCATCGTTGTGATTTGAAAGTCGATGAAACGAAAAAGTGACAGTAAAATGAGACAGACACATAAACTCATGAGATTTAACGTGAGAGAAAATGAGACAGAAAGCATTATATAGTTGAAGCTAAATTTTTGAAGGTTTCACTTCTACCACGTGTGAATTGCACACATGTTTTTTTTTATGATACTGATTTAAAAATGTATCACGCAACGAGCCAAAGGAAAAAATAAATAAGGCTTAAAGCGGTTGAAAGCATGGATAACTTATTATATTATACTAGTTATCACCAGCATGTTAGGTGGAGGCAGAAAGTAGGTAATGGCCTCTGCGAATCATCGCTTGTTGGGCTAGAGTCCCGATTCGCCCCACCTCCGTTGATCCTGGACGGTCGCCATTCGCCCTGGCTTCCACCCGGAACCGGTACAGTTCCGCGTGCACCTCGGCCTGGAGTTCCCAGGGTGGGATGCTTGCAAAAAGTGTTGCTGTCGTCCACTACACCATACCGTAATAGTGCACAGATGCACTCTATTCCTCATTCTCATAATCCGATGGGAAGGCATTCCGACACGACCGGAAAGAGCTCAGGCGTAAGACTAACCTTTAAACGTTCTTTCCGGGGCACGGAAGGTACACTAACTTCCAAACTCTGGGGTGTCACAGAGAAAATTCAACAGAAACAACCCAAAAACCAGCTAAGGAGCCCATCAAAGTCAAAACAGGTTTACCTAGGTTGTTGTGGTAGGTTAAACCTAGGTTTCTCGAGACCCTTATTCCTTAAGATTTAAGTTGACTGGGGTGCTACCTTAGCCAAGTTTATGTAATTTGAATATCATCTTGAAGTATTTGGTAAAAGCCAAATTTGGTAAATTTTATTCTATCTTTTACATAACCAATTAATCATAATCTATAAGATAAATAATAAGATATACTTTCAAAAGATATCCCACATACCATTAGCTACCGCGTAATATTGTCAAACAATAAATCATTAATGTCAGATGCAGTTTAACTCAACAATGGTGAGGGGGTACGGCGGGACAGAGGGACGCGTCGAGTCATCCTACGCGCACTCATGAATCATCGTTACATATATGTAAAGTCCAACTCAATTTGCTATTGGTTCTGTAGATCATTTAAAATTATCTAACTACTGAGTTCGATTTGAAATGTCAAATTTGAACGCAATTTTTTTTTTATTCAGATGGATTTATATTTGGCAACGACTACGGACAGTTCTGTAGAACATATAAAACCTTTTTATAGTCGCACCTTCTTATATTCTGCTACTATACATAATAAACTATATTTCTCAGCAGTGCGAATGAATGATAGATGATAATATGTAAAAACTAACTGTCTTAATAAAGAAATACAATGAAAAAAACATGTGTGCAATTCACACGTGGTAGAAGTGAAACCTTCAAAAATTTTGGCACAATGCCTCGGTAAACACGAGTGGAGGTACGAAACAGAGCACAAAGAGAACCACGATCATAAGAAACACTGTATAATGCTTCCTATCTCATTTTCTCCCACGTTAAATCTTATGAATTTATATGTCTCTCTTTTTACTGTCGCTTTTTCGTTTCATCGACTTTCAGATCACAACGATGATAAGGAAGTTTTCACTTCAAAATAATAATTAAACAGTATTCTTCATTTTACAGGATTCGACTTAGATGCACGACTAAGAACATCAGTAATAACTTTTGATACCAATTAAAAACCATACATATTTACTAATTAAAATAACATTTATATATCCCGCGAGAAAACAAACGAATTTTACACCATATTTCTAATAAAATAAACTCTTATGACTTTCTTTAGATTGATTAAAGATCTTCAAATCTTTTAATATGCTTTTATTATGTCAATTGTCAAGCTTTTGTTACTATTCCCAAAAAATCTCCTGATATTGAACTCATAATATAATATAACTACTCCTTAACGCCTAAGATTTTATTAAGGGAACTCGTTCTTACATTTTCCAAGTGAACCTTAAAACAGGTACGAATAACAAAATGGCGGGCTAACAAAGATACTCAAAAACAACCTTCATCATTAGCAATCATTACGAGCGCGATCGCCGTCGTTAATCATTAAATCATTATGTTTCTAATGATTGTTATCTGATTGCGTCTGTCTCTGACGATGAGTCATTGTGAATTTGTTGTGCGGTTTTATTTTATCTGTATTTTTAAAAATATAAAATATTTTAGTTAAATGACATTTGTGACGTTGATCGATTTCGATTTTAAAGTGCACAAGTGTGTGCGGAAATGTGTGTGCTTATAGGACGGCAATCCGACACGACTGGACTTCAGGCACATAATCAACAATTACCGTAAAATCTTCTCGTATATCTGCACTTGTTATAAACGTTGCTTAGCAACTGCTATGTTAAACATATATACCTACCTCTCTGTCTGTCATAATAGATTTTACATTTAAAAGAAAAAGACACAGCATTGTTTAAATCTCGAGTTGTTACTACGAATTACTCTAATAACCCAATATGTTTTTATTAGTTTGACTCGGGACTTGAACCTCGACGTGTGCAACCTTATAAATTAGCTACTAGGTACACCAATTAGACAACCATAAATAAGTATTTAAGAAATGTTATTACCTACGTCTTTGGAATTTTTATCCGCATATATTCAAATTTGTCAGAAAAGAAAATGTCTATTTTTTTTAAATTTGCTAATATCATAATTAAATATCATAAATGGAAGAAGAACGAAATTACGAAAAACAAAAAGAAACTAAAAGGAATTTATATATCGGAGGATTATTCGAAAGAAGTATTAGAGAAAAGGAAAGCTCTACAACCGCAATTACTAGAAGAGAGGAAAAAAGGAAACATAGCTTTTCTGAAATATGATAAAATAATAATCAAAGAACCTAACACCAACAATGATAAAAGTAAAAGAGAACAATCTACCTCACCACAATCACCGTCAAAAACTCAGCCCAAAAAACAACAAACGCTGAGCTCTCTCAAAAACAACAGAACAAATGCCTTCGATGCAATGAGAATCAAATCAAACTCTCTAACTAATAATTCCACACGCAAGAACCAATAGCAATCAACATCCGTAACACCGGAAACTCAAACTAACTACAAAAACCAACAAAACGTTAAAAAACAATCTCCCCCAATCCGACCGGTCCTCGTGGGGGATGAAGACCACAACCCTCCAACATTCCAAAAAAGAAAAGAAAAAATATATATTGCAGCACTAAATACCCTTACTCTGAAAAATGAAGAAAACTTAGCGGAATTAACATATGCGCTAGAAAATATCAAATGGGATATTGTTGGCCTCAGTGAAGTGAGACGAATGGGAGAAAGAATTGTTTCGTATCAGGATTTCCTATTATACCATATAGGGACCACTCCTGGCCACCATGGCGTTGGCTTTCTTGTAAAGAAACACCTGAAAGACTATATAGAAGGGTTTATAGGTATTTCGGAGCGTACAGCAATGGTGAATTTAAAGCTACCAGGATACCAAGATTCATGGTCTATTGTACAAGTGTACTCACCTACAGAACAGTCAGACCTAGAAACGATAGATACATTTTATCTGGAATTAAACAAAGTAATCCGAGATCACGCTCATAAAAACTTAATAGTAATGGGTGACTTCAATGGCAAAATTGGAGACAAGCGTCCCGGAGAAAACACATTAGGATCATTCACATACGGCAACAAAATCAGAAGTAGGAATGGAGAAAAAATTATTAACTTCACACTAGAAAACAACCTTACTATTTTAAATACCATATATAGGAAAAATAAGACAAGAATGTGGACTTGGATCTCACCAGACGGGAACACAAAAAATGAAATTGATTTCTTCATGACTAACAAAACCAGCTACTTCAGCAACTTCAACGTCATCAACCAATTCAACTTCAACACCAATCACAGACTGATCAGGGCAGAATTAAAAACAAAACAACCAAGGAAACCTAGACCAAGACAAGAACCAATAAATGTTAAGCTCGGAAAACACCAAATGGAACAATTAACAGCTAGCCTGAGAGACAAATTCACAAACTTTAAAGAAAACACAAAGAACCTAAACGTACAGGAAAAATACAATTGGATAGAGAATATTATTAAAACTGAAACAAAACTCACTGCAAATACCATTAGTGAACACAAGCAATGGCTTACAGATAAAACTATGAAATTGCTAGAACAAAGGAGCCACTTAATTAACACAAAAGACGCAAAGGACAGAAGAAAGCATCTAACAAAAATTAACAAAGAAATAAAGAAAAACATAAGAATAGATAGAAATAGAAACAGATTGGAAACTATTGAAAAATACATAATGAAAACGGGTGGTATCAAAAAAGCACACAAGGAACTAACGAATTCTACAGACTGGGTAGTAAAAATGAAAAGCAATAGAGGAAAATGGAACCACGACCGAAAAGACATATTAGAAACTGCAACATCCTACTACAAAGAACTGTATGAATACATCAACACCTCGCGAGAAGAAACAAATTTAGTAGAGACCTCAGATATCCCCAAAATTCTTCGCGCAGAAATAGAGAAAGCAATAGACACACAACGGAAGGACAGAGCACCAGGACCCGATGGTATAAGCAACGAGATCTTAATACAAAATAAGCAGGCTATCACACCGATCCTCACGGAAATGTTTAATGATATTGTCGACACAGAAATTATTCCACAGCAATGGACAGAATCAAACATTATCCTTCTATATAAAAAGGGAGACAAACACGACATCGGCAACTACCGTCCAATCAGCCTCATGTCTAACATATACAAGATATTTGCCAAGATAATTTTAAAACGGATAGAAGGAACATTAGATGACCATCAACCCATTGAACAGGCGGGCTTCCGGAAAGGCTACTCCGTAATCGATCACATTCACGTTGTCCGCCAGGTCTTAGACAAGTATAAAGCCTACCAGCGCGAGTACTACATTGCTTTCATCGACTATACCAAGGCATTCGATTCCTTGTACCACGAAAATATATGGAAATCTCTTAAGGAACAGGGAATCGAACAAAAATATATCCGCCTAGTAAAAAATGTATATAGTCAAGGCACTGCGAGAATCCAACTAGAAAAGAAAGGTAAACCATTCAAAGTAGGAAAGGGTGTTAGACAAGGAGATCCTCTATCTCCAAAAATATTCTCAGCGGTTCTCGAAACAATCTTTAGGCGTCTCAACTGGGAAAACCTCGGAATCAATGTCGACGGAGCCTCCCTAACACACTTGAGGTTCGCAGACGATATAGTGTTATTTGCTGAAACACCGGAAAACTTACAACAAATGATACATGAACTAGCCTATGAAAGTGAGAAGATAGGTTTAAAGTTGAACCCAGAGAAAACAAAGATTATGACAAACGGGAAGAAAACCACCATACAGCTAGGAAATAACCAAATCGATTACACTGACGAATACATCTATCTGGGACAGCTACTAACACAAGAGGATCCTATACCCAAAGAAGTTGAGAGAAGAATAACAAAGGGCTGGAAAAGATACTGGAGTCTGGGAGAGGCCATGAAAGACCAATCTCTTCACATTAATTTAAAGAAAAAACTTTTCAACACCTGCGTACTACCTGTTTTAATGTATGGCAGCCAAACATGGGCTTTAACACAAAATACGACTAGAAAATTGGAAACCTGCCAACATGCAATGGAAAGAAGTATGCTGAATATGAAAAGGTCGGACCGAATAAAAAACCATGTCATCAGGGAAAAGACGAAGGTGATAGACATAACATCCAAAATCAGAAGACTCAAATGGCAATGGGCAGGACACATGATAAGAGGTCAAGATAAATGGAGCAAAATTGTGACACGATGGTACCCTAGAGAAGGGAAAAGGAAAAGGGGCAGACCACAGAAAAGGTGGGATGATGACATCAGACAAGTAGCAGGAGTAGCGTGGAATAGAGTGGCCCAAGATAGACAGGAATGGAAAAGGTTGGAGGAGGCCTTTGCCGATTGGCAAACAGACCTACAAAAAGTAATAAAGTATTAGAATAGACCGAGAAAAAAAAAAAAAAAAAAAAATTGTTAATCCATACATGTTAAGTTGGTCTGAATAAAGGGCTTTATTATTATTATTATTATTATTATTAATATCATAATTTGAAAATTGAATATTGAACTGGGAGTCATAAATAAAAAAAATATATATCCTGAACAATACAAAAAAGGAATATATTTTTTACACTGTTTCATTGCGGTTTTAACGGTTTAGTTAATTATAATGTATTTTAATTAAGTACCTACATTTATAACCTTTTTTTTTTAACTAATATTGCTTGTTATCCTGTTATAAGTAACATTTCACAAAAAAATCAATATCTGTTTCCACGATATGCCTCTTTGCCTTTAATTCCAAATTTGAAAATTTTAATTCACGTCTTTTTTTTTAATTCGTATTAAGCTTAGACTGACCATTGTTCAGCAGATTAAAATGTACAACTTACACGTGCCAGTAAGCTCACTCATTCCATATCATTCATTAAAAGATGTTTAATATATCACATAAATCCTTGTAAATATACCGGTTACATCATACCTTTTTTAATACCTAAAATTATCTTTATGGCTTGTTACAAATGTCACCGATTTTTTTTTTAAATGAGATTCTTCATATGATTATTTTAATTTGTCGCTTTGACCTCATAAGTGGGTGATTAAGCCCGGCTTTAACTTAACTGTCATTTTATCGGTTAAAGAGTGCTGTAATTAGATGTTATTTATAGTAATCTTGATTTTATTATAGCGTTTTATGTTTTGGACTTTTTATTTAGGTCTTGTGCAAGAACTTATAACGATTAAAAAAGAAATGTGTGAATTTATTGCACTTAGGTATTATACTGTACAGCCAATATATTTGGTAATGTAAGTAATATTTTTTGGTACCTATTTTGTTCGTATGTGCAGATCACACAGCCATCATCAGTAATCCAAATAATTTTAGATACTGTTTCGTGGTATGCTTATTGAACGTTCTAGAAGGAAACTCTTCAAGAGATAAGCATGCCTATGCCTATCATACTCAGTGTAAGCATTAATTTCTCTTTCGACGTATTATGTGTTTTTTTGGTACGTATAACAATAAACTAGTTAATAGACAAATAAATTAGCATGAAACCGTGTATTACATACATGCCAGCGTTATGAGAGTTTAAAAGCACATATCGCATAAAACATTTCTTACAATATATTTTTTATTATTGGAATAATTATTATAAATAATGACTTTATCATAATTATCGCGGAAATAAGTGTCAGTTTTCGTCCGCGTGTTTTGTCAGAAGGTGTTAAGTAACCTTCATTAAACCCCCATTTAAGCCCCCCCCCCCTATAACCCCCCTCATATACCCATCTGCCATATTAGTAAAATAAAAAATACGATGTGTAATATAATTAAAAAAAATAACGATTATTTTTTTTATTATTTAAACATATTAAATTTTACAAGACATATTATTTAATATAATAATTAAACATTTTATTTATGCCGTACAAAACAATCCTTCGGCCGTAATAGAAAAAAAAAATTAGCATAATTTCCTTCGTCTTCCTTCGTGTTAGCTACGCTCGGTTTAAAACAAACTCATATATCATAACACCCTTAGTTACCTGAATCTCACCTGTTACGTTATCTTCATTGACATCTCCTTAATATTAGATATTATAATAAGATAGTTAATATTTATTACGTTTTTATTCAAAAGATTTAGTTGGTTTTAAGTTACGTTAATAGGGATAAAAATATGTCGGGATAAAAATTTGACGCTTTCAAGATATAAGCTTACTGAATGAATGGTTCAATTAAATTTGTTTTACATTCGTTCTTTTTAGAATCACGTTCATCAATTCCGATTTCATATTGTCATTATTAAATTAAATTGAATGTTTCTTTAATATAATCGCAATTTTGTTTGACAATGAATATGTAACTTGGTAATGAAACTAATTTTTATACCAGCTGTTCATCAGATGACAGTTACGAAAGTCAAAAAATAAGACGCCATTTTGTGATGTCATAGATTATGCAAAATCTTGACCAATATTATTGCGTTAATGTCATGTCAATGTTTTGTCTTTAGTCTCTTGTGGTTCGAACAGGCTATGCAACAGGTATTCTACAATGTTTCAATGAAGTTAAATTATAATGTATTAGTCTCTCGTGTAAGGTTTTTGTTATGTACCATATGTTTTTATGTACCCTGAATCCGTATATACAAAATTACGTAAAGATCAGTTGAGTAATTGAGACGTTTAGCGATACAAACAAATAAGTATGTATTTACAAAAAAAATGTAGTATATGTAGTATATCAGTTGTCTGGTTTTCATAGTACAAGTTCTGCTTAGTTTGGGATCAGATGGCCGTGTGTGCATAATGTCCCAGGATATTTATTTATTTATTTACTTTCACAGAACACATTATTTAGAAGGTAATCATTGAATTAAATTCAAAATTTCTAACATATCTGTATGAAAAGTAAAATTAGGTTGTTTTCCTTTTTAGCACGCGCAAGCGAAGCCTTGTCTGATAAAAAACTGTACCACTGATTTAAGTTGCTATTCGTTGGCTTAAAGCCATGAGACCATGAGTCTCATATATCCCCAACTTAAAGGATGCAGTTTGACGCGTAAAACAAAGATCGAGTAAGATAGTAATGGGTTACTAGTTAATGATTATGATTAGATTACTAAAATCACCTCCCCCCGTCACCTCTGTCAAGTTAATCAATTAACAACACACATTCACCGCTAATAAGTCCCAGTTAATTAAAATAATATAAGAATTAATTGAATCGTCGAGATCAAATCTCGCATTCTATACGCTTGAATTTTAAAAGTAATAAAAAAAATACCAAATCGAATGTATACATATAAAAAGTAGCTTGGTTGTTTGTCTGTTGAATATATTATTATAATAGGTTTATTGTAAGAAATCATTCATATTTCGAAATATGATATAATAATTATATTTTGATAAAATCTAAGTTTTAAAAAAAGATTATTTGCTAGGAATAAATATGAAACTTTATAACATAAACAATATGGCGAAAACAGATTACATAATCATTCATTGAATTAATAGATTAATGTTATATTAATACACGAAGGATTAAAAAAAAGCTGAGTTAGATGAAACCGCGTGCAAAAGTTGATTAACAAATAAAATAATATGTAAGTAAATAAAAATAAATAACCCAAGGCGCTGGCCGAGCATTCCACGACCAATTAGTTTATTGGTAGACACATGTCCTTCTCGGAACGCATTGATAACATCGGAGAATAAATTCCCCGCACACTGGTACACTAACAACGATTTTATTTATTGCTAGCTGATTTTTTTTCTGCTCTCCACGCACTGAACTCTTGTTAAACGTCCACGATGCCTAGTTAATGTTTTTCGAAATAATAAAACACATAATTAATTTTTAATGCCATTAAGTGTTAATTACAGTCTTGCGACATAAATTAGTGTATGAGTTTGCTAGATCTTCATCTGCAGTAAGTTGGGATGGATTGTAATTCGATTTAGTGTTTAAGTTTGGAATGTAATAAAGAGTCATTAAATATTAATTAATTAATTGTAGTATTGTCTTTTTTAAAATAATCCAGATAAGCTTACTTTTCAAGTCATTGGTTCTGGATATGCAATCTCTATTCGAAAACTCGTCTGCTCCGATGACCATTGGTTCCTGAAACAAAGTAGAGTTTAACAAAGACTTTCCTCTGGACGGAGGAAGAAAATCGTCAGCGTGTTTTTGATCACCTTTTAAGGTGTGGGAATCATTACGAATTGTTATTGCAGGTATTATAGAATTAAGAGATATATTTTGGCTTTTCCTTTAACAAGAAAAAACTAGATTTCGTATATCATTTTACAAAAAAACAAATTTTATGTAAACTGATAGTGCAGCATACTTAAAATAAAAAACTTTTATTTTTTAATATAAAATGCAAAATCGTTTTATTCGGTACTAATTATTATATTATCTAACTTAGTTCTTTATTCGTTACTGGCAACCAAAGTAACAGTTTTATTAGCCGGCCGTATGCGACATAACTCTGACGCCTAAATCGTTGAGGTTAAAAAAAAATTGACAGCTGCCATTTTTGTCTCGCTTAGTAACATTTGTTTAAAACACCTTTGTAGTTGTGTTGTAACGGTAAATAAAAGCAAAGTTATTGTCTAATTAATCGCTAATTAAAGCGAAATTAGTTTCCGAATGACTGATTCGATAAAAGAGAATTTGCTAACGTGGTCAGGCGATTTTCGTTTCGTTGATTCAATTGTTTTTTATTGTTTTAAGAAAGAATTATTTAACGTTATAAAAAAATCGTCTGTAAAGTCGGTTTAATAAGGCGTAATTAAGGCATAACGGGACAATGAGCGTAACGGGACAACGAGTCATCCGTTTTCGTGCATGCAGCCAGCGTTCAACGATTTATTAGACGTTGTCACGTCAAAATATATAAACAAAACATAATTTAGTTGGATTAATAACATAATTAATAATCATAACAAAATGTATATCCATTATGCAAGTGTTTCTAACCTTTGACTTTATTCAGTGATAATAAACATATATATATATTAAAAATACGTTGAATGATACAACATCAAATAAGACATACAACATACTTTGTAAATAATATATAAATATATAATTAACGAATTCACTGTGCGTTCCTCTTAAACACGATACATACCACAGCGGGTGTTAATATTCCCATACACGTATATCTCCTAAACGTTTGTATATTAATATCGTCTGCTCTTAGCCACGTCTAAATAGCCATAAAGCTAATTAATGTGTATCTCTGTGATCCCGACGATAAGCAAAATTTTTAACGCAAATTAACCTTTATTACGGCTCCGTGGCGTAATTTACTTGAAATGTATTAATAATTTTATTATTTATTTTTAAATTAGTACTATATCTATATATGTATGTAGTATGAGATAGGCAGACTGGTAAATGGGCTACTTGTAAGTGGTATACTTTGCTTGAAGTTAACACTGGCTAATTCACAATTCAATTCGGAACGCAAAAAAGTGGTAGAACATATTATGATAAGTGGGTGGTACACTGGTACCTACCCAGACGAACTTTCAAAAAGCCCTAGCACGTAACCTTTTAAAATTTAAAGTATTTAAAGCAAAAATCTGTGTTTTCAATAACATGGTGACTTAAACGCAGTTTTTTTAAATTCATTTTTAAAAGATTGAAAATTCACGCTAAGGTCAAAATTCAAGTATAATTATTAGTTTAATAAAAAATATATATCTAATACTAATGAGCTTTGTTATTACTATCATATTGTTTATAACGTTTTACTTAACTATGTTATCAAATATAAGAAGTCAATTTAAATCTAGATCCTAATGTCGTATTGATTTCTAACTTGGACACGTGGTACTCACATACGACATATGCAGGTTTCCTCACGATGTTTCCCTTCAGCCAAGCACGAGTTGAACAATAAACACATATTAGACACATGAAAATTCAGCGGTGCTTGTTTGAACCCCCAAATCAAGATTTAGACGTTCTAAGCTTGATGACAACTCCAACCCTTTTCAAAAGTAGAGGATTCTTAAGTCCAGCTGTGGGATGTGTAAGGGCTGTTATATTTTACTCTCTGACTACATTGTAACTTTGTAAGTTTGATGATGATGATACAGCAAACCTTTAAACAAGGTTATTGGTGACGTCACTCGTTTATATACTTTTGGTGCTAGCTCAGATCAGATATAAGTACCAGTTGAAAGGGTAGTGTAACTACAATCACAAGGGATGTAACATCTTAGTTCCCAAGTCTGTTGGGACAATTACGACGTAAGGGACATAATAGTTCTTACAGCGCCAAATTTTGGAACACTTGCCATCAGGTGGATGAAGAATTTTAGCGTTTAATTAGTGCGCGTTTTTTCTCGTAAGTGTGACCACGACCTTATCCCATTCGGTCACGCATTTAAAATTAACTAAACCCATTCTAAGCATTTTCGTATCAATAAACAAAACCGCAGTCGACCACTAGTCGTTACCCTCATAACAAGGGTATCACATTCGATACCCAATTAATAAAAAACTCCATTTTTTTTTCTTCTTTTGTTAACGTTTGTTAAACATCTAAATTTGGTCGTCTTTAAATGATAACACATAGTCTCTATTACATATGTGTTAGAGTTGAAAATGCATTAAAACATTAATTCGAATCTGAGATCTTAGGGTTATATTTATTTTGACGGCTGTCGTAAATTCAAACGAGTTTTTGTTGTATGTGAGATTAATTGCCTATTATTTAGGCAATTTTAATAAGTGTTGGATCTTCGGGTCCTTTCGTTTTTTCTTCGTTTTCTTGGTCATGTTTAGTTTTTACGGATTTTATGATGATTCGTTGTAATGTGGTTTTAGTTAAGATTTTTTTTTTAAATGTTTTTATTTATATAGCATCTTACAAATTGGCCACATTTTAAATCGCCTCTGTTTATTGATAGTTCCTAGATAATTAAACATCCGAGTTACTTAGGTAAATGACAATTAATTACTATGAATAAGAAAAAGCCGAGATAGTCCAGTGGTTAGAACGCGTGAATCGTAACCGATGATCGTGGGTTCAAACCCGGACAAGCACCACTGAATTTTCATGTGTTTAATTTGTATTTATAAATCATCTAGTGCTTGGCGGTGAAGGAAACCATCGTGAAGAAACTTACATGTCTAATTTCACTGAAATTCTGCACACAACTGTATTCTGTATTCCACCAACCTGCATTGTTGCTCAAAAGAAAAAGGCTTTTGCATTGATAATAGCAATGAATCACATTCTGATTTCAAATCATATAAGAATGTTAAACATAAATGTTGAGAGTGAAACCTTTTTTATTAGTAATAAAAAAGTTGTATGTTTATTACTATTTGTCAATAGATGGTGTTGATTAATATTTGAATTTTCTGAATCACGCTGTCTAAGTTTTTTTTGTAAAAGTACATAATATACAGAATGTCAAATTTATTAAAAGCGAACAGTGAAATATAGTTCTTAATTCGTTCATCGTTTGGTCCCTCCGAGTACTTCGGGAGTAAACATACATAATTGTTTCACAAACTTAAATTATTGCTATACTTGTCTAACAAAATAAATATAAACATTGTCATTTGCTGTTTAGTAATTAAAATTAAAGAGCCCATACTTTTGTTACATTACTGATAAGAAATGGAGGGACTTCCGGTCGAATACTGAAACGTCATTCAAATATTAAGTGGAACTTAATTATTTGAGAAGCCGTTAATTAAAAATTTCGCATACTAAATTTGAAATTAATAGCGTTCCGAATAATTAAGTCCCACCTAATATTTAAATGACGTTTCAGTATTCAGCCATTATACAAAATAAATATAAACATTGTAATTTGCTGTTTAGTAATTAATTAAAGAGGACATACTTTTGTTACATTGCTGATAAGAAATGGAGAGACTTCGTCTTATATTTTACTCCGAACAAAACCTATTTTAAATTAAGAATACAAAAAAATAAAAGCAAATTAAGATAAATATGTACATATATTACTTTGGTATATTCTAATTTATTTTAATACCATATGTAGATACGAGCATATGGGCCACCTGATGGTAAGTGGTCACCAACGCCTACAGACGTTCGCATTATATAAGATGTTAATCATCGCTACCAACCTTGGGAACTAAGATGTTTAGTCCATGTGCCTGAAATTACACTGGCTTACATCCTTTAAACCGGAACACAACAATACGAAGTACTGCTGTTTTGCGGTATAATATCTGACGAGTGAGTGGAACCTACTCAGACGAGCTTACACCAAGACCTACTGCCAGTAAAAAATGGCTTAATATTTTAAGTGCGTGTTGTAATTACAATTAATATTACTATTGTAAGGAATCGTTCGTGACCGTTCGAAATTTAAAATATATTAGAGGGTATTGGAAACGGCTTGTTAGTCTGTCTATTTGTTCCGTCTCGTCGAAACACGATTAATGTCTATAGATAACTTCACTTGTCTACAGGTGGGATTTTCGATTTTTTTTTGGGTATGGCCCAAGCGGATAACATATTGTTATGATATTCTCACGGTTTTTGATAATTTGATTGCAACGTTTATTATGTAACGTTTGTGTGAAACGTTTTGATAGAAAACTTGTTTGTAACTCAGTTGCGTACGATTTTTGCGTAACTCTATATACTAAAATATATATTCAGAATTGATCAGCAATTGATTAATAGGTCTCCAATTCTTCATATCCTATTCGGACTACGGTTGACACTGGCAAATTGAGACTAGCCAACTATAGAGGACATTTTATAGTTCACTAGGGTGTGAAAATAGGGCTTTGTGCTAGTCCGTTTGGGTAGGTATCACCTACGTTTTTATTGTATAACTAGACGGACGAGCATATGGGCCACCTGATGGTAAGTGATCACCAACGCCCATAGACATTGGCATTGTAAGAAAGTTCATTGCTTACATGGCCAATGCACCACCAACCTTGAGAACTAAGATGTTGTAAAATTCAAAAAACAAACTTTATTAACTCTAAATTCTAAATTTAAATTTAACTCTAAATTTCGTGCACGAAATTGACTTTTAATTTTGTTTATTTGTTTTAATCAATGACATTTTGCATACACATTATCAGAGCTACATGAACGACATGGACATGAGGTTCTTAACCCAAAGTCGCGTCGCTGGTGTAGCCGAGCTCGTATTATCCAGGATATACAAAAACCGCTTCATCTCCCATCACACACCGAGCCCAGCGTGTGATCAATTCAGATACGGTTCCGTCCGTCTGTTAATGCGACCAAGTGAGAACTCTGTTATTGCCTGTAATCAATTATACTCGTATAATGTTTTATAAATCTTTGGAGCGTTGTAATCAGAGCTTAGATGCTGTATTAACAAATACGTTTTACATTTCTGTGTTTGGATTATATCGTAAACTAGTTATCGCCAGCGGCATCGCCAGCGTATTTAGGGACAGGTGGTTTAGTATAAAAAAATACTAAATAAAAAATTGGTTGCCTGTAAAGTCGGTATACGGGCGAAAGTTTTACGTGACAACGACTTTGAGTGGTAAAATAATTTTAATGTGAATATTCATTCGTATAGTAGGAAGAAGGATGAAATAATAGTAACAATTTAAAACATTTATTTATACAAAGAATTATATTTAAAATATTAATTTATACAAAGAATCTAGCACTGAATTTCATATTAACAAAATTTTATTTTTACCTTTATACATACATACGTATTTATATACAAATATACATACAATAACTTGCAATACATTTGCGTACAATGAAACAGCGTTTACTACAACTTAACTTGTTCCTATCTGAGTGATTTTGCCCGAGTGGAAGGGACGCGTGCCTCTCACTCGCTCTCATTGTGAGCGCATAACGTGAGCGGAGCGTAACGCAGTTTCTTGAAGTGTCACCCGGCAAACCAATTTATAAGACGTTGTCACGTCAAAAAGTATTATGTCCTTCTTGGTACTTAAACTTTCTTCGTACTAAAATTTTATCAAAGTTGATTCGGCAATTTTAACTGTGAAAACGCTGTTAGCGTTAGCTATAAATGACTGTGGATATACACTTGGCAGAATCTTTGTGAAGTTTACCACAGAAGGCTTCCTCACGATGATTTCCTTAATGAGATGCTATACCAAATTAAGCACATGGAAACTCTGTGGTTGCGTTCAAACCCACGATTTCCGCTTAATGTTCTCATATTCTAGCCGCTGGACCATCTCCGATCTGGTTAATAAAAAATAATTATAAACAATAAATTTATATCAATCAAGATATACTAAAACGTTGATTGTTACGAAGTAACCAGAGAAAGCAATTATAATTAAAATATTTTTTTATTATAGATTTTTTTAAATGTATTACCTATATTATAAAAAAAAAGTGTAGTATGTAAGTTCTTTCTTGTTTTTATTTTTAAGTCTCATCATTTATTTACTATTAATGTGTAAGTACATAACTTACTTCTCAAGTTTAGTGTTGCATTGGTGGTGTAAGGAATGTTTAATATTTCTCACAGCGTTAATGTTAATTAGCAGTGGTGACCACCAGTAGCCTATTTGGCAGTCGGTCTACCTCTGTTAAATAATTAATACACTTTCCTAGCTCTTAGATTCTAGATTGGTGTATTCAGTTAAAAAAAATTCTAGCTATGGGATTGCGAGATCAGTAAGGCAGACTCTTAGCTGGAGAAGTTCTCTAATACCATAAAAAGAGAATATAAAAACTTACACGTTAGAAACCCTTTACAATAGCGATTGATCTCTGTTACCAAGTTAGGTATAGAATAAAAGGTCTGAACAAATCAGTACTAACTCTCATTATACAGGGTGGACAAAAAAGCGTTCGACGCGACATCGAACTGCGGACCTCATAAATAAATACATATGGTGAAACCGGCTGTAAGTTGAGAGATATAGCGTTTATTAAATAAAATTCCCGTACAACAGATATAAGTAAAAGTTTAAAAAAATATATAGCCCTCTTTCTCTTTCACCCTACGTTGTATCTTTCTTCTCTTTCTTTTGTTGATGCTTACTATCGCTAATAGATTGGCGATATAAGAAATATTAATCATTGCTTAAATCGTCAATGCACCACCAATATTGGGAACTAAGATGTTATGTCCCTTGTAACTATTACACTGACTCACTCACCCTTCAAAAAAAAACCACAAAAACACTAACAATACTGATTGCCGTTTGGCGATAGAATAACTAATTAGTTGATGGAACCTAAAAAGACAGGTGACAGCTAAGTGATAATGGGTAGTATTTAATGATTTTTTTATTATTATTATTTTTATTTTTGTTACAAATATGAGTGTTTTTGAGCATCAGTTATCTATTCTCAAATACAAAGACCGGAAAAAGAAAGAATGATCAAACAAACCATTCAATCTTCGTCCTTTCGCCACAGTTCGTGTGAATCCGCTAATCTCTCGCCACAGTACTACATCCTAAGATAAAAGACTACACCGCCCGCTCACAATGCATGAGGCGTCTAGAAAAACCTGTGAAACTGCGCGTAATGGCCGCAGAACATTTGTAAGATTATACCGCGAATTGTTTCAAATGACATCTCGACCATCAAAGGATTTATGGTGGACATAGATGGCCTTCATCGCAGACATGCTTTATACCAGAAATATTTAATGGTGTGAAGTTTATGGGTTTATTAGAATAAATGAAGCGACTTAACATATATGATAATAACATCAGTTAATTATGGTGGGAGACGCTTGCTCGTTATGTGTTGCACACAAATGATCATCATAAATGTTTGCATATTCTTTATCAGGGTGACGGAAAGAACAAACCCTAGTCTAATCCTTGGCTTCCCCTCAACATTAGCAAAGCAATATCAGGAAAGCCATTTTTTTATATAGATAGTATAGGTAGGCGGGCGAGAATATGGGCCACCTGATGGTAAGTAGTCACCAACGTCCATATACAGTTGCATTGTGCAATGCTCCACCAGCCTTGGGAACTAAGATGTTATGTCCCTTGTGCGTGTACACTGGCTCACTCACCCTTCAAACCGGGACACAACAATACCAAGTACTGCTGTTTTGCAATAGAATATCTGATGAGTGGGTGGTAACTACCCAAACGAGGTACACAAAGCTCTACCACCAAGTAAATGCCTTATCAATCGATTTTATAAGAATAAAAATTAATAAAATTCTATAGTATTTTTGTCCGTCTGTCGCAACTCGTATGCTCTGTGACCATATCCGATCGCTGATACTTTTTGCTAGTTCTTGTTTTATTCTTAAATAATTTAGGTTGTATGTTTAATTTATGATGTCATTTATTAAATAACACAGATTCGATTTAGTTTTTATTAAAATCTTTATACAATAAGATCAGATATATACATAAATATTATAAATAATAGCTTATGTATTATTTACTATTAGAATTTTTATTTGTTTTTTTTTTCTGGCGAGTATCTACGTTGTTTTAACGCAAAATATTCTGCCAATGTCGCCTTGACAATTTAACTATCCTCTATATACGTGTCAATTGTCATAGAGTAAACTGACATAGATCTAATCAAAGATATTAAGAATGAGACCATAGATAATGTAGTACTTTTTAATTATTTGACATATTCCTTAAAGATTAAGCAGTATAGCGCTTATATTTGTTTAAAATATTTTTCTTATATATAGCATATGCTTCTCTCAAAGTGCGCCAAAGCTCCCGGTCGACCGCCTTCCGCATCCAGTCGGTACCCGCCACCTTCTTAAAGTCATCGGTCCACCTGGCTGGAGGACGCCCTACGCTGCGTTTGCCGATTCGCGGTCTCCACTCTAGGACTCGTCTGCTCCAACGGCCATCGGTCCTACGTCATACGTGACCAGTCCACTGCCACTTGAGCCTGCTAATTTTGCAAGCTATGTCGGTGACTTTCTTGTCTAATATAATTTATATATAATATTCCATTTTGTATTGGTGAACACCAATTATTGAAATCCATGTAAGTATACACTGTGACCGTTTACACCGTTTCATAATTTTTAATAACGTCATTATTTTTAAATCTTTATTATTTTTCTATAAAATAACTCTACATACCAAAATCCTATAAAACATACAATATATGGATAACCGATCGCAACCCCATGCAGTTAAGAGAAGTACCGGTTAGGGAGTTGTTACAGCCCCTAAGTCCCCGTGCAATAATCTGTTATGAGGTTAAACCCCCATGACAGTATTAGTTATGGGGAATTTTATACAGAATGAATTGTTCTCAAACTTCATTCAAGTGGACACTTGATATGGTAATAAAGTTTTTATTATTAACTAGTTTTCGCCTAGGGGTTAGTGGAGGGGAAGTATTATGTATAAAATGTACCCTATAACTATATCCTTGAAGTCCAAGCTTATAATATTTTTTAATTTTTTATTTATTATTTATTACTTCTAATTTATAACATAAACACTGGTGGTGGACCTCTGATATGAAATGTAATTAAAATCGATTTTTATTGTTTAGTCGTGAAAGTGTAACAAACAGACATAGTAACATCCGAATTTATAATATTACAATACATATCAGTTCACTTGAAATATATTTTAAAACTTGATTCCTTATATAATAGTTTCAGTAGTTTGGACTATTGGCTCGAGTTCCCAACTCGAAGATAATTTAAAAACACTATATGAACTTCTATACATTCATATCATCAACCGGTCGCCATGAATATTAATATATGCATACATATACGCAGAGTGTGTTACTTACTAAGCCTCTGCGATTCTTATCCTCAACACAGATGTAGTCTCTAAGCCCTTGCAAAGTGAGAGGGTGTCACAAGACCTCGACTCTTTAGGACCTAAAGAGTGTCTATGTCATGCAGTATTTCTGTTTATTTTTTTTTTATTATTTTAATGAAACGTGGTTACGCTTGATGTCAACGTGTAGGGTCTGCATTTAAAAAAAAATGAAAATATACATTTGCCAAAAAATTACAGACTATGTGATTGACATTGACAGAATGGACGTAAATAATTATAAATGTTTATTTCATTTGACATGTAACACGTATCATAATTAACCTTCTTTTTTATTGCATAGGTAGGCGGACGAGCACATGGGCCACCTGATGGTAAGTGGTTACCAACGCCCATCGACATTGGCATTGTAAGAAATGTTACCATGGCTAACATCGCCAATGCCAACTAAGATGTTATGTCCCTTGTGCCTGTAATTACACTGGCTTCTTCGGATAAAAAATAGTGCGCATTCATATTGTTAGAGATACTTGTTTGTGTACTTGTACTCCAATTCATATTTAATAATTATATATTTTACCATGTTATCGATCCAATAAAAAACATTATCGATTTCAAAACATAATTACTGCCTTGTCATTAAGATTAAAAAAAATCCCGCGCTTATTTAAAAAGAGAACTAGACGATTGTCATCGAATTAACGAAATAAGATATCTTATTTAATTACATTTATATCTCAGAAGCTTAAGGATATTAAAATTAACACATAATAAAACTTATTACTTATGTATTTATTAATATATATGTATATCTTAATATATACGTCCTTTAGAGGTTTCATTGTTGTATAACAAAAAAAAGGTCGATTCAAGTTGATATAGTCACATTTTACTCGAAATACCTCGCCGGTGCGAAACAGTCTATCAGTGTAAAAGTTTTTGCTGCGACAGACGGACCGACGTATTATCTTGTCACTGTGTAACGGTTTCTGGATTTAATTAAAATATTTCGACTAAGTTGTATGTGTTTTAGTACAAAAATGTCCTGTTTTGTTTGAGTTATTTATTATTATAATATGATTTTGTTGTAATTTATACGTATTTTTGCTCACGGCTTCGTTCGTGAATTTTGTTTAGATGTTAAGTATAATAATTCTAATTTCCATCGTTGCGGTTCGAATTTATTTCAAACCAAATTTCATCAAAATCGGTTCAGTATAACATTGAAAGCGAACAGACAGAGTTACTTTTACTTTTGCAGTTTAAGTATTCATTCATTCATACATTTATATGTCAGTTTATAAACAAAACAAATTTTTGACGATTTTAATTATTTTTTTTACAGGATTTGGGGGACACACCCCCATTGAAAGGGAGGATCCTCCGACCAGACGGGTGTTGTGTCTGGTGGGCTACTGCCCCCCCGACGGTTGTTGTCGGGTTCTTGTATATATGTTCAATCGCTCTGATAACTTTAATATCGCGATGTAGGATACGTCTGTTCATAGTTCGTATGTGGCGAGATAGATGTCGCTACATGGTGTCGCTAGGTAGGCGGACGAGCATATGGGATACAATTTCTCTTAGAACATAGCACATGTCACCAACCAAATCTAGGATAATAACGACCCTGGAGGCACATGCCTGTAGTTACTACTGAGTATAGTATTGTATAATCTGTGCTACTTTTTGTATTGTAAATTGATTTTTATAGATTATGTAGGCGAACGAGCATATGGGCCACCTGATATTGGTCGCCAACGCCCATAGACATTGGCATTGTAAATGTAAACCATCACCTAAATCACCAATGTGCCACCAACATTGGGAACTAATGTATATATTTACCAAGAATATTTGTACCTTTAAATACATGAACCACTTCAAGAGCTTCAGTTAAGAAATACCAAAAGTGCCTAACATATTCATTTCTCGATACTTTTCACAACTACCCGCATTATTAACAATTTCCGATTTATTTTATTTCTATCTTTTGTAACGTAGGTATCTTTTGTTTGAGCTCGTCGTGTCAATCACTCACGACGTGTCGGGATCCCGTCCATCTCCGAGCGACCCGTATGTTTTAACTTAAAGACCATTTCACAATCTCCTCAAATGTTTTCTTTCATATCAAAACTGACGCTTTACTTCGCGTCCTAATTTAAAATTATGCAAAATTTCATAATGATCAGTTCAGTAGTTAAGACGTGAAAGCTTAACAAAAAAACAAACTCACTTTCACATTTATTAGTAGTACTTAATACCGTCTCAGAATTGTATGCTTAATTTCAATTGATCTATTTTGTATTAAAATCTATTAACATGTCTGCAATGAACTAACACTCCAACAAAGAGTATTTGTATGAGTTAATCGTTGATATTGGAGACGTTTCGCTTCCATGTTGGGAACCAAAAATAGAATTCGAGATTTCAAAAATGGAATGCATTAAAGACTAAGGCTGATAAAAAAATGCTTTATCTGAACGTCAATTTCAATTATTCAAATTAAGAACGTAGGTATTGAATTCGCGTTCGAAAAAAATTCTCATCTCGCGTAACGGTAAATTTTATTACAAATTAATTCTTTCAAATATAAAATATTTTCAAAATATCATTGTACTCCCTCCTTATAGTGTTAACCAAATGTGGACCGTTTTTCATCGATATTTATCACGATAAGTTAGTGTTGCTACAAACGATATTTGCGAGTCAAAACATCGATAGCCGTCGCGAGACGCGGGATGGCGGGAACTCGAAATGGAAACACACGTAAAGTATTTTCGTAGCGACTGATATAATCTGTCGAATGTAATTATAAAAAAAAATAAAGTTAAAAAATGTCTGCTTTTTAAATTAAATTTACAAACTAATTAATAGACCTCAAAATATTAATTACTATATATATGATAATAAAAAGAAAACTATTTTTATTTAATTGTTCTAATTTACATGTTTTTAAATGAATTTAAATTGATGCTTATAAAAACAGATACCGTCAGCATTTAAATACATTGTAAAGCTTGTCGCAAAGCATAGATACATTTCAAAATAATTAGTTATGTTATAATTAATATTTTGTTGAAGTAAATTGAATCGTTAAAATAAAACATACTCAAACTAAGTGTAGATCTTTTTTATTACAATTCATTATTTAATGCAATTGTATTAAATATAGTTTATATTTGCATAAACCGTTTACATCTTGGCAGGTTAAGCTAGCGTAAAGGTCAGGTAAGCCCTGTAATACTATTTGCATAATCATCTTGATTTTTACATTCAAGTTAAATCTACACTAAGTGTAAATTGTTGACAGGGCTTTGTTGAGAATGAGAATAATATTTTCTTTAGTTATTTCCTTTATACTTTTTCTTATATTTTCTTATTTAATAATACTTATATTCTGTCTATCTAACAATAATAATATAAATGTGAACTGAAGTTGTTGTGTTTAGAAAAAAGCTTTACAGATTTTGATAATTTTAATAATTTTCATGAAATTTGACGTATATTTATTTGTAAATTCGTGATAAAAAAGTTTAAAAAAAGCATGTCCCAGTACAATTGTCTAGGCACCAACAAGTATAGTACCTATTTTCATTTTCAGAAACGATTCAATACAATGTCATAATTATAATAATTAAAATATCACAAAAAAAAACTCAAATATGCTATACTTGACTCTCATCGCGCTCAAAGATGATCTATGGCTATCTCAAATAAAATAAAAACATAATACTGTTATCGTGTATTTCTGATGATTGTAAAATATGAGATATAAAAAAAGTCTTTCGCCGGTCTTTCTCAAATCTGCAATTCTTTAACTTATTTTTTCTTAAGTTTTTGCTTTTTTTTTAGGTAGGCTTATGTCAGTCAATAAATAAGTGTAACTCTTTTATATTGAATAAATATTTTTGACTGTTACTTTTGATCCAGCTTGACAGTACTCACCTTCGTGCCCGCAGACGCTGTTACGGTCAGTAGGATCAACCCGTTCGCAAAAAAAAAAACGTTTCTTACAAAAAAACCACTGCGATTTGTTTCAAAATATATTCCAGTACATTCCAACCCATTATGGAGTCTCGGTGTGACTCGTTCCGTCTGATTTAACGACTCGAGAATTTGTAGCAGTGCGTTATTTTGATTGAATGCGCATAATTCGTGATTTTAGATAAAAATGAACGTTTATGCCCTTTGTTATTTTTTTAAATATATATAAGATGCTGTTAAGTACATTCCCTTTATATATAAATACGGTAGGACAATAAATCGAAGAGTATACTGAAAGTACAACTTTGTCACACTAAGTGGCGATGTCATGGTGTTCGAAGAATTGATAACCGAAGTTCATGGTAAGGAGGGATGCAGGAAGTTACAGACGGACTGACAGACTCACAGATGACAGACACGCTGGATGGAGGAGTTTTTAGGTGGTTTTCTTGGTGGTAGAGCTTTGTGCAAGCTCGTCTAGGTACAGGTACATGGGATATAATATCCCAAAGTTAGTTCCCAAGGTTAGTGACGCATTGGCGATAAAAGCGATGGTTAACATTTCTTACAATACCATTGTCTATGGGCGTTAGTGACCACTTATCAAAATTTGATAATATTGCCTATTACATTATATAGTAAGCTGACTGTACATATACTATGTACTAGTGTCTTGCCCGCGGTTTCACTCGCTTAGTTCCCATTTCGGTGGGAATACGGGGACAAAATATAATCTAAGTTACTAGCAGATAAGGTAGCTTTCCATTCGTCACAAGCAAACAAACTTACTTTCACATTTATATAGTTAGGATATGTAATGTAGTTACTGTGTAATCTTGGCGCGGTTCTAAGGGGTCGATAAATTTAAATCTATTGTTAAGAAAATAAATAGCTTTCCTAAAAGAAACCGCAATTATTCACGAAAAAATAACCAAGGTCCACGAGAGTATCTATTTATGTGGGCCCTAACAAGCACTTTAAAGCACTTTAAAGCTTCTTAACTACAGCAGATACCACCAGATCAGAGTATCTTCTTCTCACCGGACTTCTGCGAAAAAATCTTTCATAGAAAACAATCACTTTACTACCTACCTACATACTATAATACTTATATAATACATACCTACCTATTCATATTTAAAAACGTGTTAATTTTTTATAAACATACATAATAATATGATTACATACGGCGTGGCTGTATAAGTAATACATAAGCCTATCTAAAAATAAAAATTAAAAACTTATAATATTAATTGCCAATCAAAATATAAACCTAATTGGGAACGTTATATCCTTAACCGAGCTTAATAAAAACATTATGAACCCAAATTAAACTCATAGCCTCTATTTATCACCATTATTAAATCACTACCAATTACACGAGTAACATAACATTTACCAATCAAAAAACAATCTTATTAAGTTAATTATACAGTTGACTTTCGTTTAAAATAATTTAAAAGCGAAATTCAGTCGCTAAATATAACAAGCAATCTATTTTAAACTCTACATTAAAACAATACAGTCGACAATCGAATGCGTTCGTCTGATCTAATTTCCCAACGACAAACGGGTAGGAAAGAGGGGTATATCTATCCCTGTCCAACACATTCGTTTATATATAACTCGTTCTCTTTCTATCCGAAGGCTCTATTGATTTTCCCGCAGATAAGAGATGCTGAAATTTACATAGACACAATTTGCTATGATGTTATCTGTAGGAACATTTTCATGTTTATTTTATCTTTAGTTATTAATTTTCATTAAACAAATGAGCGACACGTTTTAAATGATTTATTATACAGAATACTTTATTCAATATTAAAGTAATACACTTTCTTATTGTATTGTTAAACTAGAAACTATCACTGGTTTGGAAAAGAAAGAAGAACCAGCGAAAGAAACTCAAGAGGCCCTAGCCAAGTTGACATTCTAAAATAGTAAACGCTAATAGAAAACAAAACAAATGTAGGAGAATGACCACGTGACTTATCTTTGACAGATGTCATTTTCAGTTTTCTACTAGCGTTTAGCGGCAGAGGCCTCAGATTCGATTTATAATAAATGTATTAACTATGTTTTATTATATAAACTAATAAATGAGAAAGTATATGTAAAATCTAATTACTTTACTCAACTGATGTACATAAAACTTATACCAATATATAATGTATGTAATTTTATAAAATAGAAAGGCAGGCCGATGGGTCACCTGATGTTAATTGCACCATGTTAATCCATAGACCATTGGTACTGTATCAAATATCACACATCATCAATGCGCCACCAACCTTCAGAACTAAGATGTTACGTCCCTTGTTTGTAGTTACACTGGCTTACTCACCCTTCAACTACACAACGAACCTATGTAATGGTATTTAGCGATTAAATATGATGGGCTTTCACAAAACCCCACCGAGTATCAAATCATTTCCTTTTACGCTTCCAACTAACAATACCATAAAAAAATCACACTTTTGTTTGCTATTAGAGAAAGTTTACTTATTTTTAATTAAAGTGTATACTAATTGTTTGTTAATTTCCAGAGAAACTGTTTTCCAATTATAGCTTCAAAGAAATTACCTTAGTTAGAGATCTCGCCACTTTCGCGTTCATGATCTGTACCGTAAATACCTTTTTTTATAGCATAGGACGAGCATATTGGCCACCTGATGGTAAGTGGTCACCAATGCACATAGACATTGACATTGGAGGAGTTGTTAACCATCGCTTACATCGCCAAAGGTTGGTGGCACCTTGGGAACTAAGATGTTATGTCCCTTGTGCCTGTAATAATTACACTAGCTCGCTCACCCTTCAAACCGGATCACAAGAATACAATGTACTGCTGTTTTGCGGTAGAATATCTGATAAGTGGGTGGTACGGGGTACCTACCCAGACGAACTTGCACAAAGCTCTACCACCGAGTAAACACTTTTTATATTAATTTTATGCATATAATGCACCAAAGTCGTGTTATATATATGTACATAACCAGTCTAAGTTTTTATGATAGTAAATTAAGAAGTCCTAGCAGTCCGATCTAATCATCCCGGGATCCATTCATGAACAAATTAAAATTCATTAAAATCTGTTCAGATATTTCAGAGAACTTCATATTGGCCACCTGATATTGGTCACCAACACCCATAGATATTGGTATGTTAAGAAATGTTAACCATCGCTAATGCTCCACCGACCTTGAGTGCCTGTAATGACACTGGCTCACTCACCCTTCAAACCGGAACACAACAACGAAATACCAAGTACTGCTGTTTTACGGTACAATATCTTCAAAGCAGGCACACATCGACACAAGAATAAATTATGTGGGAAACCCACCCTGATGACACTGCATAATGTCGTACCAGGGATAAAAACACATACAAAACATTATATACCAATTTTAAATAACATATACCTATTAAAGATATAATATATCTATCCGTGTAGATTCAAATCATAGCATACTGTCAAATTTATATAATTACAATATTAATTAAAAAACTTTATATAATCTATGCTTTAGGTATATTTTATCTGTGTAATACTAAAGATAAATCTACCAAGCATCTGGCTGGTAATGACAAAGTTAAAGTTTAATTGCAGGGGCGCCCCACAGACCCCTCCCTATCATTGCACGCACACATTGAACGGGGGAACGTGATTGGTCGGCTTATTGCGCGAGTGTTAAACGATTTTAGCCATGCAGATGGGTTTGTACAGGCTGTTGTTGTTTCATCGAGTTCATTTTGTATGGAATATTTGAAATCGTTTTGATTACAAATTGATAAAGTATTCTATTTTTAAAATTTGTTTTAGTTCAATCGATGTTTTCATGATAGTACAATGGATGAAACTTAAAGATACTAGAAAAGGATTATGATATGGAAAAGCCTGTGATTTTTTTTATTTATTCTTTATTGCACACACTACAATAACACCCCCCCCCACCACCTCGCATTCCATCCCCACCACCTCGATGTCTGGAAATCCATAACAGTGCGTTTCTTAAGGCATTTCCTGCCTCGCACAATCACTCTGTGGAACCAGCTTTCGCCGGCGACTTCTCCGAACCGATATGACTTAAAAACCTTCAAGAAGAGAGCGTACTCTTTCCTAAAAGGCCGGCAACGCATCTGCATGTCCTCGGATGTTGCAGATGTCCATGGGCGGTGGTAGTCACTTTCCATCAGGTGAGCCTCCTGCTCGTTTGCCCCCTCTAACATAAAAAAAATTGGTTGCCTGTAAAGTCGGTATACGGGCGAAAGTTTTACGTGACAACGACTTTGAGTGGTAAAATAATTTTAATGTGAATATTCATTCGTATAGTAGGAAGAAGACGCGTGCCTTTCACTTTTTATGTCTGTCTCTCTCGCTCTTAGGCGGGCTAACCATGCCCGAGTGGAAGGGACGCGTGCCTCTCACTCGCTCTCATTGTGAGCGCATAACGTGAGCGGAGCGTAACGCAGTTTCTTGAAGTGTCACCCGGCAAACCAATTTATAAGACGTTGCCACGTCAAAAAAAAACACATCAAATAGAAAGAACAAGTTTTACATAATATAGTATGCAAAGGCGGCCTTATCACTTACAGTGATCACTTCCAGGCAACCTCTATAATCAAATAATATTTTGCCAGGAGAATTGATCGGGCATAGTGCGAACTGATACATACTTATTTAATACATAAAATTTTCTATGTAAATAAAATTTATAAATGCTTAACATACTTACAACAGTAGTGTACCTACTTGATTGTTTGTTTTTCGGTTTGAAGAGTAATAAAAATATAATAATATCCTGGGACATAATTCACACACGGCCATCTGATCCCAAACTAGCTACTAGCAGAACTTGTACTATGGAAACCAGACAACTGACATACAACACATACCTAATACTTTTATTTTGTAAATACATATCTATATAGATAATTACACCCAGACTTAGGACAAACAGACATGGTCATGCACACAAATGTCTGTCCGCCTGCGGCACGAAAGGCAAGTATCTACCAACCCCGCCAACCGACCCGTCGCCGGGTGAGTGATCCAGTGTAATTACAGGCACAACGGACATAATATCTTAGTTCCCAATGTTGGTGGTGCATTGGCGATGTAAACGATAGTTAACATTTCTTACAATTCCAATGCCTGTGGGCGTTGGTGACCACTTACCATTACGTGGCTCATATGCTCGTTCGCCTACCTATTTAATAAAAAAGGCCAATAAAACAAAGCCAAAAAAGCGCAGGGGTTATGTCACTTCTTAGTTCCCAAGATTTATATACATTAGTTAATATTTTATGTTATACTCTTTTGAGTAGTTCACCAAACTATTACATAAAAAAAGAAATATTTTCTTTACACCATGTATAATGTTCACAATATTCTCGTAGTAATGGCTCGTTTACTGATCTAGGCACGTTTTCAGCGGCGGGGGATTTGGGTTCGATGCCGCGTGACACTATCAAACAAAACGATAGCCTTATCATTTCATAATTAGGTATATACTAACTTAGCTAACCATTTTTGTATTTCAGATAATGTATATAATAAAATAGTTTACGTGTTTTAAAATCAAGATGGCCTAGTGGTTAGAACGCGTTCTTAACCGATAATCGTGGGTTCAAGCCCGGACATGTACCAGATAATATTTCATGTGCTTAATTTGTGTTTATAATTCATCTCTTGACGGTGAAGGAAAACATCGTGAGGAAACTTGCATGAGTCTAGTTTCACTGAAATTCTGCCAGATGTGTATTCCACCATGTGGAATTAGCTCTAACTCATCTCCTAAAAAAAGGGGGGAGGCCTTAGCCCTGCAGTGGGACATCCACAGGCTGTCACTAGACGTTGGCTTCGTAAGAGATGTTATCCATCGTTTACATAGCCAATGCGCCACCAACCTTGGGAATGATAATAATCAAGATGTTATGTCCCTTGTGCATGTAGGTAATTAAATTACACTGGCCCACTCACCCTCCAAACCGGAACACAACAATACCAAGTACTGCAGTTTTGCGTTAGAATATCTGATGATTGGGTGGTACCTATCCAGACGAACTTGCAAAAAGCTCTACCACCAACTAAAATTGGTGGTAGAGCTTTTTGTGTAAAAGTAAAAGGTGTTGAAATTTACGTTACGATAAGCACAAGGGATCCCGTGACGCTCCTCTTTAAGACGGAAAGGGTACCGCTGGTTTTTTAGTGAGTATTCCGATGTTCGGACGCACAATCTGTGCCTTGGACACTCGCGAGCTCTACATAACCCCCACAGTTCCCATTGGGGAAAAGCGTAATGCGATTTTCCAGCACTAAGAAATAGGTATTAAAATTTAAGGAGACAGAATAATTATAAAACAGAAATGAATATTTTGATCTTAAAACTGTATTGTCTTATAATAACTTCAGCAAACAATCGTTCAGTTGTATTTGGTTATACAAAAGGATCTCGTTCGCAATTTATTGTAAACGAACAATTTTGCGGAGACCCGATAAATCTGAGGGATATATTTCGTATAAGTTTGATTCACTTTGATCTAGAAGTTTCTTTGAAAATTATATAGACATCTTAAATTGGAAGGGTTGCATGCAAACCAGTTTGTATGTGCCTACTCATCATATATACTACCAAATATAACGCCTAGTCGGTGGTGTATTGTTTTTTTTTTATTGCATCGGAAGGCGGAAGAGCGCATGGGCCACCTGATGTTAAGTGGTCACCAACACCCATAGACATTGGCAATATAAGAGATGTAAACCATCACTTACATCACCAATGCGCCACCAACCTTGGGAACTAAGATGTTATGTCCCTTGTGCCTGGAATTTCACTGGCTCATTCACCCTTCAAACTGGAACAACAATACTAAGTACTGCTTTTTTAGGGTAGAATATCTGATGAGTGGGTGGTACCTACCTAGACGAGCTTGCACAAAGGTCTACCACCGAGTGTTGATGTTATTCCTTACGGCAATGTTTACGGGTGGTATTGACATACCAGCAAGTGGTTCGTTTGCCAGTCTGTCTACCTATTTACAAAAGTATATTTAAGAAAAGTACTTAATCATTATGAGCGAAAAAGCCCATTGGATAGATCAACTAAACCTTATCTATTAATCATGGGATCATATCCAGGGAAGCAAATTTCATCTCATGCTTGATATAGTAATAGGTATTTAATACCTACAATATTGATTGCTAAAATTAATTAAGAAATAAGTTATCAACACTGTTTCACTTTATATAAAAGGATACACTTTATATAAAAGTATTTTTATAACATAATTTAAAAGGTTAGTTTTTATGTAAGGGAATGTTTAATTAATTTCAAAAATAGCTCGGCTATCATATCATTGCAAAAAACATGTAATAATAATGTTATTTGTAATATTTAATTAAAAACTTGATGGGACCCGTATGTTACCCTTGGACATAATATATATACTAATTAAAAAATATATTAACTTATTATTTTCATTGCCAAATTACAAATAAAAAAAATAAAAACAATTTTCAACTATAACCAAGGGACGATCTCTGTAGAGCAATACGAAGCATATTCCCGCCAATTCCATTCAATATGGCCGCCCGTAAAACTAAAATGTACTAGAGAAAGGAAAACTATAAAAATTCGCTACAATAAAACTACAATATAAAATTGTGTAATTTTAAACTAAGTTTGAAAATAGAATTGATCGTTTTATAGAACATTTGTTTATGTCTCTATTATTAAATTTTCCTTATAAAGTCTGTCTTATTCTCTGTATAAATCCGATATCTCTACACCTCCGACTACTACTACTAGTTACTACTAATACACCTACAAAATGTATATGAATATAAAAGAAGGTATTTAAAGTATACAGTCATGTATTTTTGCGCAAGGTAATAAATGATACAGGCTAAGAAAATATTAACTTTTTTAAAATGAGTACGTTTTGTGTAAAGACCAAAATATATTGAGTAGTAAATACAGAGTAGGAGAATTAGTTAAAATTGTGTTCAGTGATTTTTGTTCGTCCGAGTAAAAAATATGTATTTGACAAATTAATATTATTTAAAAAAAACTTAAAAATTAAAACAATAATCCATACCATACATTCCGTTGTGCCTAAAACCAATAAATATACTAAACAAACACAATTCGGACCGCTACGACACTATAATCCGTTCGGAAACAATATACACGTGATATTTTCAGGCTCTTCAGCGAATCGCTCCCAACGGATCAATTCCGAACGAAAGATTTTGTTGAAAAAAAAAATACAAATTTAGCGACGACCATTTTTGAGACACTACGATTATATACAGACTGTGTAGAATGGATTACGCGATGGGTATCTTTTTTTTATACCTTAACCTTATAGCTTTAACTTGAAAGAAATTTTCTTTGGGTATCGTGACTATTAAAGTGTCATGGTTGAATTATAATACTGTTTGGGTAATTCTGGATAAGAAATATATATATAGCCTAGCGTTTTGCCCGCGGTTTCACCGGCGTAGTTTCATCCGTCAACGTAGGAATACGGGGACAAAATGTACCCTATGTTAATTAGTGCATGCAATATGCGAAAAATATAAAGCGCCACATCATTAAATCCTATTTCCTCAAAAATGAGTACGAGATTAGAATTATAAAATTACATAGACATTAACTATAAGGAGATAAAACATAATATTATCATTGTGTACCTTCTTATAGTTCCTAAGTTAATTTATTGAGTACCACATTTCTGTTTAATTCAGTTTAGTCTATATTTTATGTGGTTGATGTGGTATCCTGTAACTGAAGGAGCAAAAATATTTTATAATATTTTTCAATTCAATGTACTTATAAGTGTGTGTCCATTATTGGATATCCTTAATTAAATTATTAAAGCCAAATATTAAATATTTATGAAATCGAAATTTTCAACAGATTAAAAAGATAACTAATATTTTGTAAACAAAACAGAATGAATTTGTCATGTTTAGTGTGAACAGATGTTCTACTACGCCCCGTTTAAAAATAAAAAAAAGGATTAAAGGCGAAGCATCGCGCAAACCACACTGCATTTGCCTATACGTAGAACCTTAGGTACGTGTAATAGTTGCGTGAAAAACATAAATGGCGTCGGCCATTTTCTGCTTCTGTGTAAAAAAAGGTTAGGCAGATTGTTTTAGCAAATTGTACCGGAGTATCGTTCCGTGAGATTGAAATTTGTTTCGATACAGTTTGCCTTTATTTTATTTGATCGCTTTTGCGAACTTTGTGGATTGTCTATGAATATTTCATTCTATTTTCAAATCTATACCTACTCGTTTTTTCTTCAAATTTATTTTACCATATATATTAAAATTTAAAATTTATTTGAATTCTTAACATAATTTTGCATTTTATTTGTCATTATGTATTGATGTCATGTAATTACAAAATAACATATTTTTAATTATATTATATTATTAAAAATATATATTTTTTTATAAATTACTAATAAATAATGGAAGCATATTTATGTACGAAACGGCAAAATTGCCGCTAAATCTGACAGCTGTCACATTTCGCGCTTAACTGGGTGGTCGTTCAGAAATCTCATAATCCAACCTGTTTAGATAACTAATGAGTTCCCCTTAACTTTATCTTAGCACGAGAATTATGTCTTTTACAAATCCGACGTCGCAAAAAGTAGAGATTAAAGGTATTTAGGGCTGTAATGTGATCGCCATACGTTACGGGTTTTTTTTACGTTATTTTTAGAAACGGAGTGTGTCAGTTTTATGTCATTTCTATAAGCCGATAATAAATTAGTTTATATAATGATTTCAAATGGTATCGTATGGTTTGTAACTGTAACAATTTAATGAAAAAAAAACCAATGATTTCAAATCAAATTAAAATTTAACGTTTTTTAATTAAACTTGAATCGTTCTATTCAGCGTTATTCGGATAAACTGTTGGTCTTATCAGTTTAATGAAAAATCTCACATGATGTTTCTTCTAAATTAATAATTAAAAAAAATATAGTTTAAAGTATCTTAATGCATACTCTCCGTCACGTGTGACATCTGGCTTTATATATCTTCATTTTAAAAATTAAAACAAAAAAAACATTTCTCATTAATTTGTCACGAAACAGATAAAGCTCACATCAGCATCCTATTAAGAACGTCTCGTTTTAGGTGAAATCTAATTCCGGGAAAGTTTTTTTTTTATCTTGACAGTATGATAACGATGTACCGTAATTGTTTTAACGACAGAGAACAAACAAGATGGCGCTGATTAATTGCGCGGGAAACGTGTAAAAAGTATCGAATGTTGTCGAAATTTTATTTTTGTTCTATTTACAAAATAAGATTAAACATAGATGTAAGAAATGTATGCATTTTTCTTGATGTTTTTGTGTTATCAATTCTCTCTGTATTTTAGAAATTGTTACTAGTTAATTTACTTTGTGTTAATTGGCTTAGGCAAAAGTCCGTGGCTACTAATGACTCTAGAGCCGAGATGGCCCAGTGGTAAGAACGCGTGAATCGTAACCGATGATCGTGGGTTCAAACCCGGGCAAGCACCACTGAATTCATTTCATGTGCTTAACTTGTTATTATAATTCATCTTGTGAAGGAAAACATCGTGAGGAAACCTGCATGCGTCAAATTTCATTGAAATTCTGTCACATGCGTATTCCACCAACCCGCATTGGAACAGCTCCAAAACCTTCTCTTCACAAAGAGGAGAAGGTTTTGGAGGTAGGTTTTTTTCTGTTACTTTTACTAATGACTCTAAAGTGAATATAAACTGCTAGTAATTAGACTCAATCACAAAGACAATCAAAGACTTGAAGTTTTATTCTTCCAAAACCACTCTAAAAATAAACTTTCAATTACGTACTGATTTGACGTAAAATCTTTGAGTAAGTTTATCAGCGTTATATAAAAAACCCGTTTCGTCATCCCAGCTATTATTCAAAATGATTTATCCAATGCTCTTAATGTTAAGATGTTTATAACCAATCCGTACACTTCAGTGCATCAAAATAACCACTCTTATACGTTTATTGAACAAATCAACGTAACGAAACTGATATATTATTATAAAAAACCAATAAACGCGTCCTAAATATAAATGCATTAGTTTATTAGTCACACAAAGACGCTTGCGTTGAAAAGAGTTTTTATTTAATTTGATATAAATATAAATGTTAATCAAAAAGTATATATTCGATTTTCAAATTTTGTTCTTTTAGTAATTTTCACGTGTTCTTAATTAACATAAAGCAGAGTAACTGTTATTTTATAAATATACGCGTGTACGGGTTCAACTCATTGTTTTATAAGAATGGCACATCATAGTAACATTCGATGGGATTTGTTTTTTTTTATAGCGTAGGTTGGTGGACGAGCTTATAGACATTAGCATTGTAAGAGATGTTAAACATCGCTTACATCGCTAATGCGCCACCAACCTTGGGAACTAAGATGTTATGTCCCTTGATACCCTGTCCCTACCCAGACGAGCTTGCACAAAGCTCTACCACCAAGAAATAACTATAATTTAAATAGACCATAACAATTTTCGATCGAGCTTAATGTGTAGTTAGTAGTAAATTCGATAAATAAATAATGTATAAATCACCTACTTTATGATTGTTATCATATTTCAAAAAAATTGTAAGTTACGGCCCAGATTGATAGCAAATTTTAATTATCTAACAGAAATAAATCCATGAAATACCTATTAGTTTTTTTTTATATTCTGGTATTAAATTGTGTATGTATTGTCACTTTTAAAATTGTCAATTAATACTCTACATAATATGGTTACGAATGCAACTTATGTATAAAAAAAACTAAACTTTACTCTACATAATAAAAAAACCCTGATATTAAAGTTTTAATTTTTTTAATAACTATGGCTTACTTTTGCCACGTAAGTACAACAGTTATTTAAAAAAAAAAGGAATTAAATTTTTCAATAGACAATGAAATTATTTGAGCATCACACTTTCGTTCAGAATGTTCTCATCCGTCACCGCGAACGATAAGTGCACGCGAACCGTTCAGAAACATTTTAGCGTAACCTCTATCGCTCGACTATCGACATCTTCAAATATTAATAGTTGTCATAATCAACATGATGGCGCGAAGCGATCGCGTTGACAGCTTTATATCCCGCCATTTTGGAGTGCATTTAGTAATACTGGATAAACATTTATCGGTTAAGTCGATGTTATGATGAGAGGTGTTTATTATTGTTACTAAGAGCTTTCTCGGTAACCATCTTGGATTAATCATTTTCCGTGTGTAATACATTTTTGTTATTTATGTTTAGTACATTTAAAATACTTTTATGAGCTGGTGTCATTGACTTTACTAAATAACGTAGTCATTCAAGTATCTATATTAAATGACGTAGTCGAATTTCGATGATAGAAATAAATAACTAGATACTGATTAATATTTTGTCTATTTCCATGTAGTTCTGACACTTATTTAACCGATAGTTCTTACCCTGATAAAACTTACGTAAGAAATTAAAAAGTTTTATTTCAAATTCCTGTTCTTTTGCTATTTTTATTACTCTACATTTACATACACAAATGACAAATGTCGCAGTACACAAACGTCAAAACTTGTTTTTTTTTACGTGACAACGTCTAATAAATCGATGAACGCTGGCTGCATGCACGAAATTGTCCCGTTACGCTGATTGCTTGCGCCGCATCTACCTCTCTTTCACTCGATTGGCCAAGTATGCAGTCATTTCATCAATGTTTTGTTATGACGTTGTCACGTTAAACTATCGTCCGTAAACCGACTTTACAGACAACCATTTTTTTAACAATTGAAGACATTTTGTAATTTGCGAAAAATACATTGCGTTTTAAAAAAGTTACCGAATTCTAGCTATGCTAAAACGCTATAATAGAGACGTTTATTTGATGAAATTATGACTATTCGTAACAAA
Source organism: Nymphalis c-album (assembly GCA_963151315.1). Classification (NCBI taxonomy): domain Eukaryota; kingdom Metazoa; phylum Arthropoda; class Insecta; order Lepidoptera; family Nymphalidae; genus Nymphalis; species Nymphalis c-album. Next base: position 8,024,018 of record OY720609.1, read on the forward strand.
GGAACAATGTTAACCTGGGAATCACTGATTTAGATACTTAGGTTGACCTTTTAAATTTTTGTCTTATCGCACTCAGTTGAAAGTTTAGCTTCTCGGAGTTTATAAATTGGATGAGTTTCGTTTTCGCCCCGCAAAAAGCATGTAAAGCATACACGAACTATTTCCTTTGAGACCAACGAATTTTCGACCCCAGACTGCTACTAAGAATTTCTCAAAATAAAAACCCAGTACTTTTTCAACGTCCCTATGAACCGGGGTCGTACCCGTTACCTCGTGGCTTACAGTCGTACAATCTAGTAACAAGACCAAGAGGCAGTCAAGTTTATGACGTAGGCGAACATATTTTTTTTGTAAATGGCCAGTTGCACACAGATTTTAACGCTGGATTTTATCACGAGGGAATAAATTTGCCCTAATGCCGCCAATGCTCAGGAATACTTGAGTGGTCAGCTACTGAATACAATGTTTTCAATACATGTACCATCAGAGAATTTGGACAAATAACCCTTACACTTATAGATCAGTGCCGATAGCTTAGATAATAGTAAAAAAGAAATAAAATTATAGTAGGATGAAACCCATTGAAAAAGAAAGAGACTATAACAAAAATAAAAAAAAATGAATTACAGGCGATCTGAGGTCGGGTAGGGTAAAAACTGAAAAAACTGTTTTTATCGATTTCCGGCAAAACTACAAGTCCTATGGAAAAAAATTTAATGGCAAAGTTGTAGGTATTAAAAAGACCTACGAGTTTTATATTTTCACTTTTTGCACATAACCTCAAAATTTACGTGCAAAATTAAAATAACCAAGTTTTTTATTTGTATCTTTAACAAATAAATTTATTTTTCACGAAATTTTGTGAAAACTTACGTTTTACGTCCCAAATATATTATGATTTTTATGATTTAAAATATTTTAAATATAAATCTGCTTTTTTTAAAAAAGCGGTCGGCTTTTTGTTCGTTAAAAACTTTCTGATGGTGTAAAAAAATATAAATTACTATGGTAAATTTTCCCAACATCATCGCCCGTAATTTAATTTTCCTTTTATTTTTGTTATATTCTCTTTTTTTTCCAATGGGTTTCATCCTTCCAGCCATTTAAATATATTTTTAATGGTAAAAATAATATATTAAATGATATTTCTATGAATATATTTTTAAGAAATATAATTATAACGATGAGTAAGACAATGCAAAAGATATGGAACATTTTGTAAATTCATACTTAGTGCGACATCTATTGTGAAACGCCATAGACATACATTAAAAGCACTGACTAGCGCCATCGCGTAACGAACATGAACACTAAGAGATGGTGAAATGTATTGAATTGAACATGGTATAGTGTTATAAACAAAAACCGTTCAAAATATTCTAATATTACTTATATTAATAAAAATATATATTTTAATGTTATTAAAAATAACATTTTTTATGGTACCTATACACATTATATATTTTTTTTTTTCAAATGACTAAACATAACACAAACTATTTTTTCAAAATTAAATATAATTAAACAGGATAATTTATATTTTATAAACGTAGGTTTATTCGTATTATTTGAATATAAGAACGATTATTTAATAAAATGCAATACTAAAGTGTTGCAATTGTTAAAAAGGAACGAATTTTCCGCAGTGCTACCAATTTCACGACGTCAAAAATCAGAAATAACTTGTCTCATATCCACCATTTTCCCTTTGTAACTAACCGGTGTTCAAAACACGTGCGTACGATCAAGTTACATGGAATACAAGTGTGATCGCGTCTGAAATCAACACATAAACAATACTAAAAAGTGCTCCGTGTTTTTATCGACAGGTGTCGCGTGTTAAAATAGCAGAATGAACACCGAGAAACTCAAAAAATTGCAGTCACAAGTCCGCATAGGCGGCAAGGGAACTCCGCGGCGTAAGAAGAAGGTCGTCCATGCGACCGCCGCCACAGATGACAAGAAATTGCAATCATCTCTCAAGAAACTATCAGTAAACACTATCCCCGGCATCGAGGAAGTGAATATGATAAAAGATGACGGCACAGTAATACATTTTAACAACCCTAAAGCTCAGGCATCGCTTGCGGCGAACACTTTCGCTATCACCGGTCATGGAGAGAATAAGCAAATAGCTGAGATGCTCCCCGGTATTCTGAGTCAACTGGGACCTGAAGGGTTAAATCAGTTAAAGAAAATCGCGTCGAGTGTGGCGCCGCCGAAACCTCTCGACGAGGACGACGAAGTACCTAACCTCGTTGGTAATTTTGATGAAGCGTCAAAGCAGGAAGCTAAGGAGGTAGTCACTGAGGATAAGGAAAAAGAAAAGGAGAAAGAGAAGGAAAAGAAACCAGAAACAGAAACCAAAGCGGACAAAAAAAATGATTAAATAGACCCCATGAAAAAGATCTAGTTTTTAATTTTGCTCACCTGATGAAGTGAACTTAAGTGGGTTTCCAAAGGCATTGAGGTGTGTCTCAAAGAAATATTGGTTTTGTATTTTATGTTGTGTTCCTAAATAGTTGCGTTCCAATTTTGAAGTTATTGGTGATGGTGCCTAGCGGAAGGGACACTATTTTTTTAGCTCATGACTTTGGAAATTCTCTGTACAGCCAACTCGATAAATGCTTTTTATGCCATGCACTAACATTTATATTGTAAAATGAAATAATGGACTTCCCTTAAATAGTTCAAAGTACCTATTAAGATATTGGCTATATAGATACTGCATAGTATTAAAGAATTATTGCATATAAATTTTTCTTTTCACAGCACAGGAAATAAAAAATATAATTATATGTATAGTGAAGAAAGGTGTCAAGCACACCCGTTAATATTTTATAATGAAGGATTTTTCTAAAGTTGTTGATTCAAACTGGTATAAAGTATATGCTTTCTCATTTCAAACTTAGGTTTAAACAAAGTGAATTTAGTCACAGACAGCTCTTTAGGATAATAGAGCGAACATTGTATAAAAAAAAAACCATTAAAATTAAAAATGTAAAAGATCAGGTTCACAGTTGTGTAAGAACATGACATAAACTTTGATCAAAGAAAACATTGTTTCATTTTTTAGTTAAGTTATATGATTCATAATATGTCATCATTTTTTTTATCTATTACAATCATAAAAGGTTAAGTGGTCCTATTAATCAGTCTATGACTGTTGTATTGACGGGCAAAGACATCTGAACTTGGAGCTTATTTCACCAAGCTACTCTATGGGATAGTGGATACATTCAAGTAACTACATGATTTTCATTACCACCAAGCAAAAATAAATCAATAACATAAAAATTTATGAGATTCAGTGGTTAGCCTGTTTTGAACCTGCAATCTTTGGTTAAGATTCACATGCCACCACTGAACCATATCAGCACAACCAATGTGTCCTTACTGCATATTTTAATCTACCAAAAATAATTATTAAAAAAATGATATTAATGTCAAGTTGCCTTTTAATTCTTTTTTCAAAATTACAATATTCCAACTTAAGAAATTACCTACATTTTTTTAAATATATAACATCTTTAGTTTAATCTGCAAATAAGTACCTATTCAAGTTACTTTAATATGATTATTCGTGTTCAAATAAAAAGAAACAGATTGTATATTTATATTGGCTTTAATTGAAGATCGATAACCTTTTGGCACAAAGTCCAAAAATAGCCATGAATATATTTTTAACAATAATTTAACATCCTAATAGTAAAGTAAAGTATTCGCTCGCTTAACAACAGGAGCTATAATTGCAGGTTATAAGCATAAATCATAATGCAGCGTGCGTACTGCGTAGCATCAAGCATGTTTTTACCGGCAAATTTTGTCTTTAAGTCTTAGGTTATTTTGTTAAAACACAGCTGATAACGTTCTAAAATTACATATTATATATTACTGGTTATAATATACTGTTTGAGTTTTATCAACGTAGAATATCTTACATAGATTTGATAAATATAAAATCATCTAAGTTAATTTTATTAGATCAATATGCATGTTTCAAAATGAGAATATTATACAACAATTACATTCCTCCTTTTAACGAATTCGTGCTCATTTGATCAAAATGATAATAATGATGATTTGTGGGAAGTGGTGGTTTCCGTTTTGCGGTTATTAAATTTCGATAATATAGTTTTTAAGCGAGAACTATGTGTAGGTAAAAAAACGCATACATATTTTAAATAAATTTCTTATATGTTTATACTATTTATTTAATAACTTAAAATATCTATTAACATGTATGTTCTGTGGATATAAAAGGGCTTCATCCAAGAAATTCAATCACACTTTCATCAATATAACTTAAGTTATCAATTCTGTAAAATCCAAAGTACTATGTAATTAATAAAAACCTACCTATTATTTCACGATTATTATTTCAGGATTTAAAGTGGTATATTTTTAATGGCGTACGATACGAAAGTATATTTTTATTATTGTGTGTTTAATTTTTCGTCAAGAAATAATGAAACATTAAACGAATAAAATTTCTCACATATTAAAGTATAGAATACTATGTTATCTTTCATGCTTAATTGCTTACAAATTATATAATAAAGTATACAATAAACTTAATCTTTTTATTTATTTTTACCTTTTTATTGAATTTGTATGAAAGTTTATTTTTATATTTAATATTGTTTTACGTTATTGTTAAATTAAATTAGAAAAATATTTTACAAATAATTGGCGACTTTGAAAAGAAATAAATGTATCCACTTGAATCCAGATCCATTAAATCAACTTTAAAAAGCAATTTTAACTAGATATTTTGAGTCTTGACAATTCATATGTCATTTGAGATTGAACCATTAAATAATAATCAAGATTAATTCATGTTACGTTATAAATTTATTTCTTAATGTAAACAGAGGTATTAGGCGACAAAAATGATTGCGAGACCATGGACAGATGATTTACCCAAATGTCGAAATACTTGCGTAGCGTCTTATTTCTCTCCAGTAGATGGAAATCCTGGTTCAAATGACGATTATTTTTGTTTTTATTGTCATACAGAAGACAATTCGTAAGTACATACTATATTTTTATATCAATATTATTATTATATATTAAATACTAACTAGTATGTAAATTTTTGTAAGGGATAAGTAGTAATAATATAGCTCATACATCAGAATAACACATAGCCTACAAATTATAAAGAGATTGTGTGAATGTAGGGAGATCGAGGAAGGCTGATTTTGATTCATTATATTTTTATTAATTATACGCGGGTGAAATCGCGGGGCACAGCTAGTCTGGAATAGAATTTAATTACAACTTGACATAGTCTTTGTGTTATCAAAGTAAGTAGTATCAAGTCCATTACACCACTAAACAACTTTTAGGTGTCTGTACGGCGTGTTTGAGCCACACAATGGCTTGGATGCGGCAAGATTTATTATGCAGAGAATGGCGGCTGAGATTTTATTCGCCCCACCGTCCAATAGCAACACCGATGAAGAGATTAGAGAAAAATTAAGGTGATTTCTATCTATATATAAATCAATAAAATATTATGGTCATGATAATATGTGTAATTAATTAATAATTTAGATGTGCTTTAACAAATGTTATGATTAATAATCATAAATGTTATGATCAAAATATTGATAATAGGAATGCATTTGTGTCCGTGGAAAAGGCGTACATAGAGAACTATGATGGCATGATTGCTGAAAGAACCAGCTTACAATACAGGCTTCAGATATTAAAAGGGCACACACATACAACACAGGTAAAAATTTAGTCGTTAATATTTCTATAAATAGTACAAAGTGTGATAGACCTGAGTGGGTAATATTCACACTCAAACAGCAATACCATGTATTGCTGAGTTCCAGTAAGATGGTGAGCCATGTGATGGTGGGCCTTTTCTTTTTTTTTTTTAATAGCATAGGAATGCGGATTAGCATATGGGCCACCTGATAGTAAGTGGTCACCAACGCCCCAAGATATTATGTCTTGCCGGTTCACTGGCTCACTCACCCTTCGAACCGGAACACAATAAAGAATAAAATAGAGCCAAGACTGACATTATATTTCCAGCGGTTGGAATCAGGTATGGGTGTATATTTCTCAAAGATGCAGTGTCATTTATAATAATATAATATAATTAAAAAAATATATTTTAGTTCAAATATTTGAAAATCATCGAAAAACAACAGCAACTTAACAAAGTCAGGATGGAACTGCTTCATTAAAGTCCAATGAATCCAATAATTTTTGCTTAGCTATGAATGTTTGATGTAATAACAAACTTTTAGATGTTAATCTCAACAAATCACACTAATATGACTAGTTAGATGACAATCTCGTCATGACTCTTTTCCTCGTGGGTTTTATCATTCTGTTTAAAAGTAAATGTATTATATTTCAGATGTCAGATAACATTCTATTTCGTTTAAAAGAAATTGACCAACACCTCTCCGGAGGTGCTACTGTTGTTATAGCACTGGTACACAACAATAAGTTGTATGTTGCTAATGTCGGTGAGACCCGAGCGCTCTTGTGCAGGACCGATGATAACTCAGTGTTGAGGGTTGTCCAGCTGACCGTTGACCACAGTTTGAACAATGAAGATGAATTATTGAGGCTTTCACAATTGGGCTTAGATGTAAATAAACTTAGAAATGGTAAGCGACATAAATTTAATTAAACATATTTTTATTCGTGTCTCACTTATATATTGATTACATTCGTAAAATAATTTGCATCAAATCTCACTTACTGGCTGGGTAAAACAAAAATCGTTTAACCCTGTTGCTAGTTCTTAAATATTCGAGCAACTGTACATTTATAACTCTATAACTATAAGTCATATTTAACAAAACACCATATAATTATTTACAACTACATACTTTCCTATTATTCACAAATCCCATGCGGATTATGCTTGTAAATTGTATTTCGGTCAAATTTAAAAACTTGATAATTATTATGATTCTCAGCACAATACCTAGGCAATCAGACTGGAACAAGATGCCTAGGTAACTACCTAGTTAAGGGGCTCTACAAAGCCTTTCCGACGATAAGCGCTGCTTCCTCAGAACCAGTGGTAGCAGCTCCTGAGATACATGGTCCGATAGCTCTGGACGAGTCTTGCAGGTAAGGCTTCACATATAAAAAATACTTTTTTATTAAACTGAAGATATTTGAATAGACTACGACAGAAGACATTGTTCACGACAAACTTCCAAAGTTCCTGTCGACCAATGATATCGCATTAATTCGGTGTCAAATTTGTTTATTTATGATTATTCCTGTTGTGGTTGAAATAGGCTATAAATTATCATAGATGAGATGGATAATTTTCGAAGAATTATTTTTTGATCGTGTGATTAAAACATTCCAGATTTCTTGTCCTAGTCAGTGCTGGTGTTTACAAACGCATCCAAGAAGTTAGGGGTAACAGCGAACAGACGAACAAACAACTATCCCAAATCATAGTAGAGAACTTCCGCAAGCAAACCGACTTCAAGGGAGTCAGTCAATCCGTTCTAGAAGAAATCGAAGAGGAATTCTTATCATACTGTGTTAAGAATAGCTTAACGCCAAAACCGAATACCCATGTTACATTATTGATACGTAATTTCAATTTCCTACCCCCCATCCCCCAAAATGACACTTTGAATACGGTTCAGAAACAAAACGCATCTGTCAGATTCAATCCGATCGTTCAATCGAAATCGAACACGCTTTTGAACGAAATGGATTCCGAACCGTATTCATCTGGATCGAATGATTTCGATAAGAACGATTCGAATATCGATACGAATCGATCGATCGAATCGTCATCCGATATATATCCAATTCGACCGTACGACAAGGATCGACGGATTAAAGGTTACGTTGATTTTTCGTGTTATTACGAAAATGTAGAAAAGGCTAGGAAGAATGGGACTTTACCTAGTTTTATTAAATAAATTAAAAAAAAAAATAGTAATACCGTTGCCTTATTAAAAATGACTTTGAAATATGTCAAAATTTTATTACGAAGCTGTTACCTAAATAAAAGTATATACAGGTTACGTAATGTTGGTATTAGTGGACACATTTAAAACAATTGTTGAAGTTTATTTTATTAATGTTTTTTGACGTGACAACGTCTTATAAATTGGTTTGCCGGGTGACACTTCAAGAAACTGCGTTACGCTCCGCTCACGTTATGCGCTCACAATGAGAGCGAGTGAGAGGCACGCGTCTCTTCCACTCGGGCATGGTTAGCCCGCCTAAGAGCGAGAGAGACAGACATAAAAAGTGAAATTCAGTGCGAGATTCTTTGTATAAATTAATGTTTTAAATATAATTCTTTGTATAAATAAATGTTTTAAATTGTTACTATTATTTCATCCTTCTTCCTACTATACGAATGAATATTCACATTAAAATTATTTTACCACTCAAAGTCGTTGTCACGTAAAACTTTCGCCCGTATACCGACTTTACAGGCAACCAATTTTTTTTTTTTTTAACACAGAAGACATCAATGTTACTACATAGAAAAAAAAACAAATTTATTATATTTATTTATGTTTCAATTCCTTAACAATTATCTAGTCAGTTATACACTAACGCGCAACATAGATGCTATCGCTTTGATTCTTAAGCATTTGTTATAATTAAATTTGTTGCTTATTATATCGCCAATGGCACGTATATATAGGAGATTAACTGTATATGATTGATAAATACTTTTTGCTCTCGATTTTTTATAGTTATGACGTGTAGGCAGGGCCGGACCGTGAGGTAAGGGGGCCGTGGGCTAATACTACTTAGGGGCCCACCAAATTACTCAAAGTATAGAAAAAAATGAGTCAGTAAGTAGACAGTGACACAGTAGACTTGAATTAAATGGGTTTGATTGATGGCAGGAATCGTAGGACTGCAAACCATACGATCTGTTTAATTTAATAAAATTATCGATTCATTTGTATTATCGTCTATCTTTGACTTGACTTAGCTGGGGGCCCCTTGAATCCACAGGGCCCTGGGCTGAAGCCCAAAAAGCCATATGGTAGATCCGGCCCTGCGTATAGGCGTAACTACTAACAAATTCATTTTCGCATTAACAATATTGGTAAGGATTCGAATTTCTATGCATTATTTATCGTAAGGTGAATGTTAAGATAATGTCTTATATCACTTGTTTCTATTTTTCAAATTTAGTATTGTAAAGGAAAAAAATATGTAATGTAAAGGTTCCTGTTCGCTGTTTTAGGTAAAGGGTATTTGAAACTATCATTTATTTATTGAGACAAGCAATCATAACGTAATTGCCTTTTTAAGTCGTGTCTAATTTTCTCATCAAATCAGCGCCATCCTTCAAATCCCTCTTACCATATCGTATGTGTTTATTTACAAATGTCCAGAAAAAATAAAAACACTGATGTGAGTTAAACCTCGCCCTAAATATTGTGAGTCCATCTTTTATTGATACATAATTAATATGATAGAGGGTAGGGCTATTTTATTATTTTCATACAATCGATTAGTAGACATTGAATAATTGCCAAATAGTATTTAATCACCCATGGACAAATATCGTGTTTCGGAACGGGAACGCTTGTATGAGGACTGTCAACGTATTAAAAGCGCCGTCTGAATTTAATACATTTTAATTGAAACTTATACACTAATATACGTTACCTATAAGCCCCATATTTTATTTTTATTATACGTGACATTGAAATTACATTTTGCGCTCAAACAACATATACACGCCAGAAAATAATGGCAATTTATCACGAAAATTATGTTTTTTCCAAAATATTAACTCCCAAGATAATGTAAATCCAGTATTAATTTGTGAATGTTATTTATTAAATACAAATATTAAAGTATAATTGTCTCTTTTATGTGTACTCGTTATTAAGTGTCAATAATAATAATTAATACTTTTAACATAAGTATAATGAAGCAGACAGACCTACGCAACAAGTCTTTTTTTTTTTTTATATTATAGGGGGCAAACGAGCAGGAGGCTCACCTGATGGAAAGTGACTACCACCGCCCATGGACATCTGCAACATCCGAGGACATGCAGATGCGTTGCCCGCCTTTAAAAGGCTCACTCAGCTTTACCATTGGCAAAAGTATATACAAGGGAGAAAAAATAAAAACTCAGAAATTTAAACTAAATTTATTAAGAAATGAATATTAATGACAATATAAATGTATGTTAACGTAAATTTAATAATTACACCGGCTTGTAATCCAATTTGCTTTCAAGTTTTTTGTTATCGGCCACCTTTCTTACAGCCTTCATGAGGTCCTCCTGAAAATTTTAAATGTATAATTTTATAACCCCTTAAGACCAAAAATTTTATTATTTTGTGCATAAGTATTCATAGGATACCAATTTCATCTGAAGATATTCTCCGTGCACAAATGTATAATAGTTTTCATTGTGATTGCTCAAGGAGTTTCTTAGTCTTTTAATCTTAAATCAATGTATCAAATAACGCGCGCAGAATTCAGGAATGTGACGTAATACACGTTCTACTATATTTATAACGACAGATTGAAGTGACAAGACATACAAAACATTAGTACATATAGTTATAATATTGAACAATTTCGCCAATAGACAGTGGCACTTTATATATCTTTAAAAAAAAAGTTATCGCCAATGCGCCACCAACCTTGGGAACTAAGGTGTTATATCCCTTGTGCTTGTTATTACACTGGCTCACTCAACCTTCAAACCAGAACACAACAATACCAAGTACTGCTGTTTGCGGTAGAATATCTGATGAGTGGGTGGTACCTACCCAGACCGGCTTGCACCAAGCTCTACCACCGAGTAAGTATTTAATTTCGTTACAATAAAATCAATGGCATAGCCGCGAATGTTTAACAGACAGACATAGTTACTTCGCAATTAATAATAATATTATTTAAACAATGTTAATCTATACTAATATTCTAAATGCGAAAGTACTTCTGTTTGTCACAAGTTCACGGCTAAACCACGGAACCGAGTTCGATGGAATTTGGCATGAAACTAGCTTGAAACCTAAGGATAGACATAGCCCCCCCCCAAACACGCAGTCAAAGCCGCGGGCGCAAACAAGTGATACCTGTATGATGTACTCCCTCTCGGCGCGGATGGCGAACAGGCCGGCCTCCGTGCACACGTTGCGCAGGTCGGCGCCGTTGAACGTGTCGGACAGCTTCACGACCGCCTCGTAGTCCATCTCGCCGTGCTTCGCGATCGGCGCCGCGTGGATCTTCAGGATTTCCAGCCTGACAACCAATTTATTAAACACTATAGTAACACATCGTAAAGTTCTCACAGCTGGACTAAGACTTCCTTTTCCCATTGAGAAGGTTCGGAGCTTATTAGGTGGCACATGTGGCACAATTCCAACACTTGCAGATTTACTCAAATTGTTTTCCTTCACATATGAAACATAAACAAAAAATTAAGCAAACGAAACTTCAGTGGAGCTCGCTTGGATTCGGACCCACATTCATTGGTCAAGATTCACGTATTTTAACATGTTAGCAATCTCATGATTTACTATTTAAGGTATTATCACATCGACCAAGCATCACTAAATAAAACTGATTGCATTTTCTCACCGAGCCTGTTCGTTGGGCAGAGGTATCTCAATCTTCCTGTCCAGTCTCCCCGGACGGAGGAGGGCGGGGTCGAGGGTGTCCGGACGGTTCGTGGCCATGATGATCTTGACCTGACCGAGGGAGTCGAACCCGTCCATCTGGTTCAGAAGCTCCATCAGTGTACGCTGAATCTCACGGTCAGCGCTCGTGCCCTCGGAGAAACGTCTGCCACCTGGAACGGAATATAGAAGTATTCATGTGACGTCATTTATAATCAACGGCTTTCGAAAAGTCAAAGGTTTTCATATAAATATTGTTTAGGGACTGATTAATAAGACAATGTCCGACTGTGTCTTCTTCTTCCGAATGACAAATCAATAATAATAATATCTTGGGACATTTTTCACACATGGTCATCTGATGCCAAACTAAGAGCTTGCTTGCAGAGCTTGTACTATGGAAACCAGACAACTGATATACTACATATACTACTTTTTCTTTTGTAAATACATATACTATAGATAATTACAACTAGACTCAGGACAAACAGACATGTTCATGCACACAAATGTCTGTCCTGGGTGGGAATCCAACCCACGACCTAAGGCGCGAAAGGCAGGGTATCGACCAATCAAGCCAACCGGCTCGTCAATGATGACAGAAGAAAGAAATTAGTGTATAAATGAACAGCAACTAAAGAACATTTATAGTGAGGCCATTTTGTATTAACAAATGAATTATATTTTTACCCAGATATGGACTTAGCGATCCAGGGACTCTAGGCCCAATTTTGCGTTTGACTGATTCTAACCAGAATATACAAATATATAGTGCTAAACACTATGTATATAAATATTTAACTCACCGATAGCATCAATTTCGTCCATAAATATTATACAAGGCTGGTGGTCGCGAGCGTAGTTGAACATCTCACGGATCAGACGAGCTGATTCACCGATGTACTTGTCCACTATAGCTGATGACACGACCTAGAAATTTATATTTTTCTCTGTAATTTTCTATATTTTACTCATAATTTTCCAAACCAGATAAATGATACTTTATTTGCATGCTTAAATTGTGTTAATGATTCATCATTAGCTTATCCTTGAGGGAACACATCTCAAGGGAACCATGTATTTGATGAAAATCCAAATCCACCAATCAATAAAACTTTCTTCACATTAGGAGCGGAGTTTGCAGTCCCAGCAGTGAGACATTTAGAGGCTGTTACTTGATTATGGATCAAAGGAAGGCATACCTTTAAGAAGTTAGCATCTAGTTGTGATGCCACCGCTCTGGCCAGTAAGGTTTTACCGGTCCCAGGAGGTCCATACAGCAAACATCCCTTCGGTGGTGTAATGCCGACACGGACAAACAATTCTGGATTCATCAGAGGCAGCTCTATAACCTGAAATTTAAAATATGAATTATGTTATGATACAATTAAGATAGTTTGCATTAAATATCACCTGCTGTAATACATTTTTAAAGAATTGTTACTTACTTCTCTCAGCTGTCTGATCTGTTCCTGCAGACCACCAATAGCAGAGTAGGTGACGTCACCGGGATCTTCGTGGCTCATGTTGTAGACGAGGGGATCAACCTGGAAGTATGAACCAAAGAAATTAATTACTTATTAATTTTTTTTTCTTTTAGAACATTTCCAATATTGTAAAATATACAATGATGTAATATATACCTCTCTTGGTAAATGCCTCATGATTGTCAGTGTTGTCATATCCAAAGCAACTCTTGTGCCACCCTTCAGTTTGTTCTTGTCTAATTGACGACGGCACCCCACTACATAACGTGGCCCATTTGTTGCCTTCACAATAACTGAAACATTATAAAATTACAAAAAATATATAATGTACATAACATGACAATAATTAAATATTGAAAAATAAACACAGGGGCTATATTCTAAATATTTGTTCACATATCTGGAAGCCATTTGTAAAATTATTTAAAGCATTATTAAAGATTGAACCATGGTATCTGTAACAGGTTTTCAGGTGGATAGCTACATTAACACCATCAGTATAATACATTAATGTTGCATAAAGTTCTTGACCATTTTTCATAACTTTAAATAACTAACATAAGGAAATATAAGTGTATTTTGGATATAACATAAACAAAATCAAAAGAATTATTTTTGAGTATTAACTTAATCAGCCAACCACATTACATGTACCTAGTTTTTATATTATGTCTGTGTTTTTATTTGTTTATTTTTGTTTTCTTATTTTATTTTTAATATATTTTTTTGTTTATCTTTTATATAGTAATATAAGTTTTATATTAATATTAAACGAAAGAATATAATCTTTTACTCTATTTATTGTTAGTCGCTATTTAGAGGTAAATATTAGATTTTTATTGGAATTATGAATATTACTTACATTTTTCTTCTGTTAACTGCTTGAGAACTTCACCAACAATCTGTCCAACACTTTGTAAGGCTTTTAAATCGTTTTCACTCTTGTCATACTGCTTTGTTAAATCTTTTAACTGTTCACGCACTAAAAAAAGTACAATTACATCGTAAATGGCTTTAACTTGTACATAATATATATATCATTGTTAATAGTAATTATAAGAAGTAAAAATGCTATAAGAAAACATATAGTAATGCTCTATATTGTTATACTCCTTATGTGATGAGTCGGCAAAATCGACTTCCAATTTTACTTACTGTCCTTTAATCTTGATTCGACTTCTTTATGTTCCATTAACTTCTTTCTATAATCTTGAAAAGCCTTTTCTCTCATTGAATCCACGGCCATTATGTATATTTAATACGGTACAAGTTTAATTAATACAACCCTATCGCTACCTACTAAATGATTATTGTAAATTGTTTGACTTTGACAACTTAATTCAGGTGACAGTCTTTTCGGACAGATTAAAAATTTTTAAAAATTTATAAGCTGCAATAGCGTAGATGCACGCTAGTAAAAGTAGAAAAAAAATAACAATTTTTAACTTGTATGTCCGTAATTAGTACATAGTTGTATTTATGTATACCTAATTGCATTTACTAATTCCAATGTTTTTGTAGGTTTATTATATTTATTAAAGTAAAGTAACAGCTTGTGATGTTCCACTGCTGAGCTAAAGCCTCTTTCCCTTTGTTTTTGATGAGAAGGTTTGGAGTTTATACCACCAAGCTACTCCAATGCGGGTTGGTGGAATAGACATGTGGCGGATTTTGAGTGAAATTTGACACATGCAGGTTCTCTTACGATGTTTTCCTTCAGCAACGAGCACGAGATGTTGTTATAAAAACAAATTAAGCACATGAAAATTCAGTGATGCCTGCCCGGATTTGAACCCACGATCATCGGTTAATATTCATGCGTTCTAGCCAATGGGTCTCTCTCGTCTTAATTATACCTACTTATATGCATTTATTGATGTTTCATTTGATTTTTTTTATTGTATAGGTAGGTGGACGAGAATATGGGCCACCTCATGGTATGTGGTCACCAACGACCATAGACATTGGCTTTGTAAAAGATATTAACCATCGCTTACATCGCCAACGCGCCAGTAACCTGTAATTACACTGGCTCACTCACCCTTCAAACCGGGACACAACAATAACAAGTATATCTGTTTTGCGGTAGAATATCTGATGAGTGGGTGGTACCTACCCAGACGAGCTTGCACAAATCTCTACCACCAAGTGATTGAGTTTGCAATTGTTTTTGATACTTGCATTATATAAATAGTGCTTGCAACTTTTCTTTAAAAAAAATACATATCAACGCATTCTGAACACAAAATTTTAATGAAATAAATAATACGTCATGTTTGTGAAATTTGAACACGCTAAATTTTTATACAAATATGCGATATAGCCGGAGTTACGATCGAAGTATATTATCTTAAATTATATACGATATTTGCTAGTGCTGTACTTATTTCAGTTTTACGATCCATTACACCTGAGGATATGTAATAAATAAAATACGATCGAACATTATGTGGACTTAATAATTTTGTAGTACCTACCGTAGCTAAGTTGTATAAGATGGACTGTATAAATGCTGACCTTGACAAATGGTTGAGAAGATTTTATTCGTTGCAAATATTTTACCGTGTTAATGAAAATAATTTCAAAGATGGCTGCATGATATTATTACGAATAAAAATAAATTTTACATAATATGTCGAAACATCATAAGGGCCTTTAAAATGATCCCAGCTGCTATCCTCCATGATGGGCGTGATTATGACGGAATAACCGAAATAAAGACACATTTTAATTGTTCAGTGCATTCTTATATAATTTCCCAGTACAATTACACAAAATATAATACGGTTAGATTGATTAACTTGGATTGCGAGCCAATAGGTTAGAAAGCGTCTGCCTTGTATGACGGTTACAAGTTGAATGTTCAACTGTCAGCACGTTTGACGACACACTACCCTATTCGGGACTTCCCGCTCTTAACATAATTATTCTATTACAAATAACGAACTGTCGTAACAAAAATCACAATAATTATTTATTAGACCGTACACAAACGATCACAAACAACACGAACGCTATTAAAAATGAGCAAAGTATGCAGTGGCGTAACTATACCTATTGAGGCCCGTGGCAAAATCATTGCATGGGCCCCCCCAGGTACAGGAGCGAGACATAAATTTGAATAGGCAGTTTAACTTGTTGACTGTGAAGGCGCAAAATTGGAAAGTGACGAAAAGGGGGGCCCCAATGCACCTGTAAAAAATATCTAAATGTAAGACACTGAGCTCGTGGTCTCAAACTGGGCCCTCGTCGGTCGGGGCTCGTGACATTTTGCCAACCCTGCCACCCTATAGTTACGCCACTGAAAGTATGAGTACTTCGTATTCTCCCACTGAAATTATCAACGGGCCGTCATATATATTGATAAAGAAATTGGGCTAAAACTTTATTATAGGATTTTATTAATTATACAATCAATTTACTTGGTGGTAGGGTTTTGTACAAGTCCATCTGGATAGGTACCACCAGTAGCACTCATCAGATATTCGACCGCCAAACCGCATTATTTAGGCTTGATATTCCGTTTTGAATGGTAAGTGAGTGTAACTTCAGGTATAAGATACATAACATCTTAGTTCCAAAGTTGTTGGCGTATTGGCGTTGTAAGGGATGGTTAATATTTCTTATATCGACGCACACATTGGATATATAATTATCATTGATCACTTGGTCGGTGGCACCTTGATAGTATGAAGACTCAATGCATTGGTATTGAGAGAGGTGTAAACACAGTGCAGATGAATGGTAAACACCTATCATGATTTGTTCGTCTGTTTTCCTTGAAGTGTCCTCTACATTCATTTTTGAGGGAAATTTGTAACATAATTTCATACATGTATACCTATTGATACTGTAGGTATAACGTTATTTTCGGGATATAATAAATACAAAAACAATATGATTCTCTTTTCAAACAAAACCTTATGTTAAAAAGAACTAATTTACTGTTTCCCAAATTGTATAAGAACAAACTGAACAAATATTTATGAAGAATTTATTGTACTGGAACTTCGAAACTCACAAAATGTTAGTCCAAAACATAAGAACTAGATAAGGATACACTGCAGGCGTAAACAAATAAGTAAATAAAAAAAAAAACAAATACTACAACAGCCGTAAAACTTTCCCGCGTAACATTGTTTTATTTTTTCTTGTTATTCTATTCCGATAGACAAGGGTCAATGCCGAAACAGCTTAGTCATTCAATTACTATTATTTAGAAAGAGGATTTTTTTTTATAAAATAACATAAAAATAATATTAAAAACAGGTAATAAAAATATTTAAAATGTTATAGATGATATCACATTTTTTTATTCTTTATTCTTGCAAATAAATAAAATAATTAATAATAATTCCAAACAGTTAAAAATTATATTATGTAAGTTTCATAATAATTTAATTGCATTACACACAAAAAAGAAAGAAAACATACCTACTTTATAGACTCCACGAAAAAACTTTTAAGTAAAAAGTAGCCCGGTATCAATACTGCGGGAAGGCGGGAAAAGTTTTATCGTAAAAAAATTTAGATCACAACTTTTCTTTATAAATCCTTATTGTGGATGATAACACTGGGTGTGGAAGATTTTCCATCATGTCTTTTGTTCGAGTTATATCTTATTTAAAGTTCGGGTATTCTTCAAATGTACACAAAATGTATTTAGGGCTGTTTGTATTTTTACTTTAGCGTATTTACGAGTAAGAAAATAGTAAAATTGTTGTTGAAAAAATATTTCTGAGATTTGACGTGATTATTTGCAATATTATTATTAAAATAATCAACTTGCGTGTGAGAGATGGATTAAATTGAAATTTTTAAGCAAATGTTCATTACATTTGGTTACATGTAGGCATAATATGTTATTTTTTTAAGTTCGCTGTTTGCTAGAAAGGAATAAGAGCTGAATTGACAATTTTCATTCAGATAATATTTTGTTTTGATCATATAATTTTTATATGAATAATAACTAGTTATTATAATCAATAAATTATTAAATTGCGCAGTAATTGTATTTGAGAAGCCTTAAACTTCGCGCTTACACAAAGCTCTACCACAAATTTATGTGTTTATTCTCATCATAAATGAAAATGTCTTTCACCATATATTCGTTCTGTAATGGAATAAAAGGATTAGAAGCTATAGCGTAAATTAAAAAAAAACAACAAAACTTACCTCTTCGTAACGTTTGTACAAAAAAGTTGTTATTCTTGTTGTATTTACATATATATTAAACTAAATATGTAATTATATATTGGCTGTTATTTTGTGGCCAAATATGTCATCTACTTGCGGTTAGGTTGTGGATTGTAAATTATTTAAAAATGGTATGCGTATGTTTCAAAATGTACATTGAATTTTATTTATTTTTTTACATGATATGTCAACCAGAATCGTGTTCTATATTTAAATCAAGACTATCAGCTGTGTTTTTTTTTAATTAATTTTACATGCATCATAATGTAATATATTCAGTCGCGTGGTAGGCCAATGGCGACAAAATATCGACGTGTATGACCGTATTTATTTCTACGTGGTCACACGATACACTATTTTGTGAGACAATCTTTTAACAAACTTACTTATAAATAATAGTGCAAAATTTTCTGACACTGCGGCTCTCAAAAGAGATTAGCCAACTACGCAGGATGTATAACAGTGCATAGTAGTTTGAAGGGTGAGTGAGCCAGTTTAATTACAGGCATAAGGGACATAACATCTTGGTTATTATCATTCCCAAGGTTGATGGCGCATTGGCGATGTAAATGATGGTTAACAACACTTACAATGCCAATGTCTATGGGCCTGTGGTGCGGTCTATGGGTCTGTGGTCACCACTTACCATCAGGTGGCCCATATGCTCGGCGGCCTTTCTATGCCATAAAAAAATAATGAAATAGTTCACTATCTTTCGTTCACTTCACTTCACGTTCGAGGTGCGCAAAATTAGTGTAAATTTATATATTTGGGATTTATTTAAGTGTTATATGTCATTTCTATTTACATTAAAATCTGAGATCAGTAGAAATTTTGTTAAATGTGCCGCATGCGACTCATTAGCGAGACAAATGACATTATATTACATTACTAACGATATTTGAACACGTTTTGATTATAATTGATTAATCAATTTCATAATTATTTATAATCTGTGTATATAATCAATTGTAAATATTTTCGGTTAATTGTATTACTGTATTTCGTTGTTGCCTGTATAATTGTAGTCAGTTTTGTGGAATAAATAAAAAAAAAAATAAAAAAAAAAAATTGTAGTCCGAGTCAAACTAAAGAAACATACGACGATAGCCGTTCTTAAATGTCCCACTAGAAAGCACTCCTGTCTCATTAAAAAGATCTTGTCTCCTTTGATGCTAGAGCTATAAAAAAAATATATTTGAAAATCGAACATTGGTTTAGAAATATTCTATTAATCGTATTGCAAAAAACTTTAAGCTTTGAATAACGAATGAAAATATTCGCAGATTCGCTTACTACAATCTTTTTTTTAACAAATATAACGACGAGTCACTGTCGAATCTATAGTCATAGTAGTCAGATACGACGGCGGACTGGCAGAGAGGCCACCAGTAGTGCGATTCTGAACGAAACCCCATCGTTATTCACCCATGAAATGTTGACAAGCGACTTATGGAGATATACTATTTTGATGCGTATATTATTGGTATGTTAAGATTATTATGGTCAATATCGTATATCACGTTGCGACATTTGACGACCTTCTTCTGAGATTTCGAAGCGTGACTGACGTTATAATTGGAGTTGTGTGCTATATTTTTAAATTGTAGGTAGAGCTGTACACAATGTCATTGGGTATCACCCACTCATTTCTATCGTTAAACCTTGATATGTTTCATTTGTATCTCAAAGGTTGAGTGAACTAGAATGTTTGTGTTCATGGAAATAGGATAGTTGCATTTATGATTTATTGATTCGTGAACAGTAATTAATACCACTTGTAGACGTCAGTAGAAAAAACTAAATCTCGAATTTTACGAGTTCATTGATTTAATTGGTAAAAACAAATGCATATAACTACAGCTTCGTTATAGTCGAGCAAAGATAAAAAAATGAACCTGTCACGGTATGTCGATTCGAATCGAGCTTGTAATAATTGCGAAGTTCTCGCCGACGTAAATCCTAACGGTTATCAGGAACGCTTCCTGTGGGATACGGTGACAGATGAAAAATGTCCAGGTACATTTAAATCATTGGAAAGTTTCAAGTCTCTCAATATTATCGCGGGTATAAACATTTTATTTCTAGATTTCTTAATTGTAATAGATCTTGTATATTACTGCAAGATGTCACATTACAAGACTAGCGTTTTGAAAGCGGGTTCATTCGTTTCCGCATCTGTTTCTTCAAAAATGAAGAATTTTCATAAAACTTTCCGTCCTTAGGGCTAACCTACTGTGTTGGTGTGTCTGTTGATATGTTAGTCAGTCAGTCAGTTATTTTTTTTTATATAAATTAATAGATGTGTTAGATACGAACGTGGATGTCTCATAGCTAAACCAAGAGTGTATACCAATTATTTCGCCAAACAGGAATACTTATGTAAAAATAAAATGGTTATCTTAAAAGACTTACTCGGTTAGATCTTACTCGGTGGTAGAGCTTTGTGCAAGCTCGTCTGGGTAGGTACCACCCACTCATCAGATATTCTGCCGCAAAACAGCAGTACTTTATATTGCTGTGTTCCGGTTTGAAGGGTGAGTGAGCCAGTGTAATTACAGGCACAAGGGACATAACATCTTAGTTCCCAAGGTTGGTGGCACATTGGCGATGTAAGCGATGGTTTACATTTCTTACAATGCCATTGTCTATGGGCGTTGGTGACCACGTACCATCAGGTGGCCCATATGCTCGTCCGCCTTCCTATGCAAAAAAAAAGACTCCAAGGTCCTCTTCCTAAACCCGGGTTGGATCAATAAAATGTTATTGAGTTTATCCAACGATAAATTGTCGATGCAACCAGGAGTTGGCTGTATTTACACTCTCGAACTCTACTGACCACTTTTCTGTCCCATCAGATTATGAGTGCACTTTTGTGTGCGCAACTATATGTCAAGCACAGACGTATCTCATAGTGATCGTGGCTAAATCCATTACGATATAATCGAAAATGTCATATAGATATGATCTTCGAATATTCTTCTCTTAGAAGTATTTTATACCCGGTAAATCTATAATATACTTCGTAATCTATTGGAACAGACCAATTTATGTTACTCGGTAACATGTCGTCGAAGTGTTCTCCTGATCAATGACCATATTTGTCAGTAGATGTTGTAATTTAAAAAGGCATTAGTCATGAGTGACAATTCTAGTGCGCTACGATATCCTAGTAACTGAAATTGTTATTAGAAGCTATTTATAACATAAAGTACTTTGAACTCGTAGTGCTGGTTGCGTTTGTAGTGGTGTAATACATAGTGTCAAAAACCGGTACATACCAGTTTGTACCAGCTACCACATGCCTCGAAATCTCGCAGATATCGCAATCGCGTAGCGTTAGAAATGTCATGACATTTATTTATAATTTTCTCATTAAGTAGTTCCATATCAGTACCATAACTTTAGATGTATGGAGAAACGTTTGTTTCCATGCTATTGAAGGGTTAAATAAAATTCTGGGTATAAATAAAGCTTTAGATACAATATCAGAATTACATAACTGATTTCTTATATGAAGTCGAAGATGAGGACGATTACGACATATCATAATTAAAAACTAAGCTTAATACATAATTAAGTAACTATCTTTTTCGTTCGTTCGTTTTTTTTGCCGATGGTGCTCTACAAAACGTCTTCAAGCTGATTTAGCTATTATGAGATTGATGACTACTGGATCAAATTTTTGTATCGGATAGTGACTTAGAGAGTAAGTTAGACTCAATAGTTTTAAGACATTTTACGGCCGAATACTGAAACGTCACTTAAACATTAAATGCAACTTAATTATTGAGAAGCTCCTAAATTCAATTTACGCATACTAATTTAGGAGCTTCTCAATGTTAAGTAGTGTTTAACTTTGAGTGACGTTTCAGTATTCGGCCGTTAAATATGTAAATAAGATTCAGAAACGTAGATTCAATAATAATTAGATTAATCTATTTTTTTAAGCAATCAGGAATATTAAGTGCGTTCAAGTTTTAGAAACAAGTATTTGCTTAATAAAGATCTGCTCTTATATTTCTTTTTATTAAATCTTGGCTAACGTTAAAATGAATCGGTAAACTGACGTAGAGTGGAAATCTCTTGAGGATCCTTCGAACGATTCTATGCAAAGATTTATCTTTGTTTTTTATCTGTGAATTTTATTGGCACACCTCGGGGGGAAGACCAGCTCGTATGCCATGACGGCGAACGGCATAAGTAAGTAAAGTAATAGCCTGTGAATGTCCCACTGCTGAGCAAAGGCCTCTCCTCCTTTTTTGACGAGAAGGCTTAGAGCTTATTCCACCACGCTGCTCCAATGCGGGTTGGCAGAATACACATGTGGCAGAATTTGTGTGAAATTTGACACATGCAGGTTTACTCACGATGTTTTCCTTCACCGTCAAGCACGAGATGAATTATAAACTCAAATTAAGCACTTGAAAATTCAGTGGTGCCTGCCCGGATTTGAACCCATGTTCATCGGTTAAGATTCACGCGTTCTAGCCACTGGGCCATCACGGCATGACGATCTCTAATGCTTCATCCCCACTCCCCACTTCCACTCTCTACCCCCTTGTGTGTGTTGCGCGTCTTATATACTTCATTCCTATATGTTAAATGGGGATATAATGGGGATACTTTCTAGAGTTTCATTACTGTGTAATAGTTGTGAAAGATTTCTCATTACTATTCATAATGAAGTTTAATGACCAGTTACTTCGAGGGTAGTTTAAGTAATACACTTACGTCAAATTTAAAAGTAGATGTCAAATTTCATAGAAAACACGTGAAGCTAACTTCGCCTTGAGCCGTGCGGGATCAGTGGTTAGGATACGGTATTAACTAAAGGTAGCGGATTGAAATCCGCGCAAGTGGCTTTTTATGTGTTTCATTTTTGCTTGTTATGTATTATGATCGGGGACGAAGGACAGGTCGTTCTGTTACATGTGCGCAACCCAGTTGGAGCTGAACAGTGGAGAACACTCCCAACTCTCTCCTTAAAGAGTAAAGTCATTGATTTTTTTTCTTGAATTGAAACAAGAGTTTCAACTAACAAATTGTCGCTTTATCGCAATTGAATCGAAACAATCGAAAAAGTTGTTTGGTTTAGTCCCGGCCGCTGAGTTTCACCACCGGACATCGCGCCAGAACTCAAAATTCCATCCTCACCACCTCGATGTCTGGAAGTCCACAACAGCCCGTTTTCTAAGGCATTTCTTACCTCGTACAATCACTCTGTGGAACCAGCTTTCGCCGGCGACTTTTCCGAACCAATACGACATGAAAACCTTCAAGAAGAGAGCGTACTCTTTCCTCAAAGGCCGGCAACGCACCTGCAAGTCCTCGGATGTTGCAGATGTCCATGGGCGGTGGTAGTCACTTTCCATCAGGTGAGCCTCCTGCTCGTTTGCCCCCTCTTTATATATATATATATAAATTTATATATATATATATATATATATAAAACGTAATCGTTGCTGTTTAATCTTATTCTACCAACACAACGATCTAGTTACGGTTCGGTGTCGGATCGGTATAGAATCTGGAACGTATCGTGTCCGTTATAAATTAATAAAGTCTTACCTTTAATAGCTTACAATAGCTTCCTTTACAGATCGTGCATAAATAATAATAGCATCTTGTTTTTTTTTGTTCATTAAAATAAATTAAATTTAAAATTAATTTTCACTTAATCATTAATTAATTTGACATTTTAATTATATGATTTGGCATTTCATAATTTACATGTTAATGTTGTTTTACAGAATAATTTATTATTGGACAAATTATTTTATGAAGTTTTAATTAATTTATCATTTTAATTTCAATTGTTATTTGTTATTAATAACATTATTTTAGTTTAGTACCGTCTCAACAATCTAGACTAGTTTACGGGAGTGAGACTTAATGAGACCTTTTTAAAAAATATATTTTATTTTTATATAAAAATATATTTAATTATAATTAAAATTAAATCGACTGAACAGATGTGCGTGCTCTAATCGAATGTTACATTCTTAACATTCCTTTCCCAGGACATATGATCCCAAAGCATAAAATAATACAATAGGCTGCATTTCGCTGATTAAGCGTTAACTTCTATTCTCTTCATGCTTTGGGCTAACATAACTATCTACTACTTAATGATATTTGATTTACTTATTTGTGAAGACTTGATTGGTTTGTGGATTATTTTAATGCGACAAATGTAACTGCTTGTGTTCCAAAAAAATAAATAAATAAATGTCTGCCCCCAAGAATCAGGTACAAGTATCTACTGACAAAGGCGATTATTGAAGCTTTCGTAAAAAAAAATTGGAGCTTATACGCTTTAATATATCTCAACGCTCGCAAGTCGACAGCTCTTTAAAAGTTCCCTGATATATTACCAAGTATAAGACTCTCTCGTTTTATGATCGAAGTTTGATCTTAACAGTTGAAACTATCTGTTAAGACGTGAATACAGCTTAAATATAATATATTATTAGTTTTATAAAACGGTTAGTTATAATAATTATGTATGTATATATATTGTTACGGCCTGACAGATGTGGGGTGTGGTGTGTGCAGATTATATTGATTAATTTAACTGGTTGGTTTATTAACAGTTTTTCCGGTGACACGTTACCTTATTTTTATCCCGCCTTTTCTTACATCCAAACATAAGTGTTGCTATACCAAAAAAATATTTTTTTTTATAGCCCGGGAGGGCAAATGCCTTTACTCCACCTGATGGTAAGTGGTAGTAGAGACCAAACGCGACGACGGCTAGTGCAGTCGGGAAGAATGATCTGCACTAGCCGCCCCCGCCTTGCCGGCCCGCAACATGCCTCTTCACGCCTCGTTTGAAGGAACCTAGGTCATAAGAGGAAGGGAACATGTGTGCTTGTAAAGAATTACATGTTTTGGAGGTGCGACAAAGAAAAGAGTTGCCAAATTTCTTCGTTCGCGATGGAATTGATGTCACAGTTAGGCGGTGACATCGAGAGCCAGCACGCGTAGACTTGTGAAGTAAAGGGGAAGCAGGAATGAGGGAGAATAGTTCCTCTGAGCACTCGCCGTGATACATTCTATAGAAAGCGCTGAGTGCCGCTATCTCTCGACGCAATTGTAAAGGCTCGAGGGTGTTGGTGGCCTTTACGTCGCCAATAATGCGAACCGCACGTCGCTGTAACCGATCCAACGATCCAGGGCCTCCAGTAAGTACTTGGCGGAGCCATCCCAAAGGTGCGAGCAATATTCAACGCAAGACCACACCTGTGTTTTATACAACAGAGCAGTTGCTGTGGCGTGAAAAAACGCCGCACCTTGTTCAGGACTCCGATTTTACGTGAGGCTGTTTTTATAACAGCCTCGATGTGATCCTTCATGGCGACTTTGCTTTGTATCTCCAGCGTAGTGCCACAGAGAGAAGGAGAAGGGGAAAATGGTGACTTTTTCGCTGTAAGAGCGCATACCTGTGTTTTCTTGGTGTTAAACTCAACAAGATTGTCAGAGCCCCATTTGGCGATGAGTCCTAACGTCGTATCGAGTTCAACAACAAGATCCCTCCGCCTCTCCTCAGTTTCCGCCCGCCCAGCTACTGCGCGTCCATGGTATCCCCCATGCACTGTACTATTTTAAAATAATAAAACAATTACAAAAGATATCACAACATACTTTATTAAATATCATTAAATTTATTAGATATAAGAAAACAAAATATAATCTATAACATAAATACACATTTGTGTCGTCTAATAAGGTTTTTCCAATATAATACCAAGGGCAAGTATATATCATATAAAATATATATTATAGAATAAGTATAAAACACTGAATCGATTTTGATGAAATTTGGTATGAAGCTAGTTTGAACCCCAAGGAAGGACATAGGCTACTTTTTCATACTTTACACTTGAACCATTCTTAGTACGACTATTAAATAAAATAGCCTAGCTGTAGAATAGCCTATCTATTCTATACAAGAAATTTCAAACTTTTGAAGTTTGAAGTTTAGGAAGAGCAAATGGGTACCATACCTGATAAGTAGTCGCCACCGTTAGACATTGGAATTGTAAGAAATATTAACCATCCCCTCCATCGCCAATGTGCGACCAACCTTGGGAACTATGTTATGTCCCTCGTGTCTGTAGTTACACTGGCTCCGTCACTCTTCATAAAATATATAAATACAATACCATACCAAGTACTACTGTTTTGAGATTGAATTTCTGATAAGTGGGTGTTAGATCTGGGTAGATGAGACAGAACCCCACCACCAGTTTCTTCGAGTTTATTTTCATGCAATACTCACACATAGACATAGACACATTTCTCAAGACCTTTTCTCTTACTTTGCTTAAATGATTACAAATCGAGGTACATTTCTTCACCAAAATAAAACATATTTGGTAACATTTTGATGCTGAATTTGACGGAGCATTCACCCGGGAACCCTCTTATCTGATTTCTCCGTCATTTTTTCGCAACTTTGACGGAAAGATAAAAATCTTTTACTTCGATAAAAACTCGACGTAAGCCGAATTACTTAAGTTGTAAACGCGAGTCAAAGTGATTAATGTTCAAGTTACGGACTTTTTAGACTACGTCACTTCCTTGACTTGATGTAATAAAAAAAAAATGAAACGTCAGTCGTCCGAGGAATAATAATAATAAAAAATTAAACTCAGAGAATGATATTAGACGTTGAAGTTTAAAGATTTCTATGAATATAATCAAGCTATCAATAGATGTTATAATTACAATGTCTTCATGCACAAGGGACTCATCTTTCCCAAGTTTTGTTGTGCATTGATGATGTAAGAATTGGCTGACAGTTCTTACGGCACAAATGTTTATGGGCGTTAATGTCCACTTATCTACATTATAAAAATATCCATGTACATTCCAATTCCAGAGACTACATGAAGTAACTGGCGGCTTGGCAGTCATTCCTGCATTCCCTGCTAAGGTCTGTATGGTATATAAAGATGAATTATCGAGACTTACGATTTTATCTATGTAAGTCTAGTGCTGGGCATATTTTAAGTTTTGTAATATTTAAGATTGGGTTATTTACTACTGGGTTACTAATGCCTCGTTGGTCTAGTGGCTAGATGTGAGGCCGGAGACTCGGAGGTTCTGGGTTCAATTCCCAGGTCAGGCCAAAAAAAGTAATTGGGTTTTATGTCAGAAAATTTTCAGTAGCAGCCCGGAGTCTGAAGTTGGAAGTGTATACACTCATGTGCCTTGGAAAGCACGTAAAGCCGTTGGTCCTGTGCCTGAACTCTTTCCGGTCGTGGCGGATTGCCGTCCAATCGGATCATGAGTGCTAGGGAATAGAGAGTGCACCTGTGTCGCGCTCACACTTGTGCACTATAATGTGTCCTGCGCAGTTGGCTAATCTCTCTTGATAGATTGACCGCCATGGCTGAAATCGGTCTGGAAGACAGTATTACTATTGGTTTATTTAATTCTTCAAAATAATTATTAAAAAAAAACAATACATTACTAATATATATATTTAGTTTTAGTTTAGTTTGATAAGGAGTAAAACGTAATTCTACAAAGCAAAATAACGGCCAGTAAATGTCCACCTGGGTAAATGGCTCTTCAGCTCGGACGCCACACCAGTACAGACTGGTAGGTGAATGAATCGAAACGTGTCTTCTCATGTGTTCTATCACAACTGCACCAGGGATTGCTCGGATGAGTCTTAGCGATCTTCGATTGTGAGTTAAGGGTTCTGTTGAAAAGAGCCTCTAGCTGACTCTCTCAGGAATATAAGCAAATTATTTATATAATGATTAATATATTTCAATTGTTATCACGATATTGTAGATCTTCATCTTCGAAACAATTAATGAAACTTGGGCAAATAATAGGAAGGCAGGCTATAAAGAATGTCATTAAAAACGGGCAACAAAAAACGCACAGAGGACATAGACACATTTCATCATTGTTATTTCAAACTGAGCTCCATTTTGAATCAAACAGATTGAAAGCTTCTTTATTCGCAGAAGCGGTGCTTAGATTTAATATTCATCCACTTTATCATCATCGACAATACGATCCATACAACAATCAAAGCACGGTATACATGACACGAATGGACTGACTATTAAGGGTAGTATGTAGACCATCAGACACATTGGGTGAATTGGTTTGCGGTGATGCTTCGTTTGTAAATAGTAGCTTAATATGAATAAGATTACTGCATCGGTTATAGAGCTCAGTGTTAATGTTTTATCAATTTTAAGCACCATATGTTTATGAAACACTGTTATAAATAAATATTGTTCACTTAATTACACTGAAATTTTTTTGTTACTTTTTTATAACAGTTTTGATTTCAACGCCAAATATACATTACGTCTTTTATGTCATTAATGTTTTCAACCAGAGACAAGATCGTTTATTTCTTTATGATATTGACGAAATGATCTGTCCCCTTTTGACACAATTAAAAGCAATTAGGTTAATAATTTAAACGAACATGTATTATAGACGTAATAAATATATCACAATTACAGTAATTAATTAAGGCAAAAATTATGTTATTTTATGTCATAAAAAAATCGTCATAATTATCATTTCAGACACACACATATGAACATGCACATATTCACGTATCTTTTTACATGGATAATAAAAATGTATAACTTTGAACTTTCATGTTTGAACCGAGGACCGGCATCTGCGGTTTTGATATCAAGCCACTAGATTAACGAAACATACGGTCAGTTGGAAATTGGAATAATTATGAACAAACCAAAAAAATCATGAAGACATACCAGATCTTAGATCTTAGAGCTAGTGGTCTATTGACAGCTAAGTTTCTTATAGAACCAAACTTGGTGGTAGAACTGTGTGCAAGCTCGTCTGGGTAGGTACCACCCACTCATCAGATATTCTACCGCAAAACAGCAGTGCTTGCTGTTCCGGTCTGAAGGGTGAGTGAGCCAGTCTAATGACAGACACAAGGGACATAAAATCTTAGTTCCCAATGTTGGTGGCGCAATGGCGATTTACGCGATGGTTAACATCTCTTACAATGCCAATGTCTGTGCTTTGGTGACCGTTTACCATCAGGTGGCCTATATGTTCGTCCGCGTACCAATGCTATCAAAAAGTCTACGTATCACAGACTATCATTTGGCATTTGAACGTCTGTCTCATCTCATTCGCTTTGACGTTTTTACAACGATGACGTAAAAGTAAAGTAAAGTAACAGCCTGTGAATGTCCCACTGCTTTTTTTTTTTTTTTGTTTTCGCCGGAAAAACGCATTTACGCGTTTCCCCCACATGGAGTGGGGGGGTATGTGGGGCTCGCCATTGCTGAAGGCTCCGGAATACCCACTAAAAAACCAGCGTACCTTTATCGTCTTTGGTGGAGCGGCACGGGATCGCTTGTGCATACTACCGCGACGAATGTCCCACTGCTGGGCTAAGGCATCTTCTCCTCTTTGTGAGGAGAAGGTTGACGTAACTTATGTAAATTAAAATCATAAATCATAATATAATCATTTTATATTTAAATTTTAATTCTTCAATCTTAGTTTTTACAATATCATTAAGATAACTCATATTGGTTTGCTTTCGCGTATCCTATCATCCTCCGAGTCATCATAGTTGACGATGAAACATTGACAGAAACTCATACCTGAAATGAGAAGAACTGTCAGACATGGCTATTTATTAAACACTAACTTACACATGTGGCTTCGCCTGTATTGAGGAGAGGGAGTGCCAGGCGTTTGGTTAGATTAGCGCCGAAGCCCGGGGCTTAAACATAGATCGCCTATGGTAGTGCGAGGCTATCCCAGTTGCTGTTTTCCTACCACAAGCTGTTTTAAGGTACTTCGTGTCAAAAATCACCCCTCAAATCTGTCCCAGGCTCACCCTTCTAAATCTAACACGGAATAAGACCTTTGCATGCTCATTGTACTATACCTAAATTTTACTGAATTATTATCTAATATGTACTTCAATGTACTTTTTCAACTCAACTTTATATAAATACGTGTAAATATAATCAAGTTTAACATCCACTAATAGTATGAATGACGTGTAACATTTAACCAAATTCGTATAATAGTTGATGGGATACCGCGAGCTCCATCGCACTTCCAGCTACATTTCCCTCGCGTTTGCGGAATTAGTCTCACGAAATGAAACACACACACACACACACACAAGAATATTACATACGTGTGTGTTGAGTATGTAATTGAGCATTCAACTTGAAGTTCTTATATAAAGTCCCGCTGATTCCTGGCGTGCGGTGTTTCAGAACCGATAGATTTTTGACATCAATAAATAAGTAAGGAAATTCAATTACATACATATATTAAATGTAGATATTTATTTAATAATATAATAATATATCTTACCTTTAATACAACAAGGTAAGCAAGACAAGCAAGGACTCATTATCGAAGGGTAGCAACACATCTGAGGCACACAAAAGCAGAAACACATTAAATCTTTAATCGAAAACTCACATTATTTCTGTTTATTATTTAAACATTTAAGTATAAACATTTTTTAGACATGCAATGTCACTTTGACGTTCGTTCTTGTCAAGTTTAATAGAAGTTTATAAAGTACTGAATACACTGTCTTTTGATATATAAGCGTTGGTGGAGATAGGAGTTTTTTTTTGTAAATAAATAGACAAGAGCTGACTCACCATTTAGAAATGGTGAGTAGTTAAAGCGTTCCATCGGATTGTGAGTGTCTTGTGTGTGCACACAATTGTGTAATATTTTCTGTGTAGTTGACAAGAATTTTGAAAAATCGGCCTTGGCTGAAAACGGTGAGAACATCATCATCAAAATTATAATAAAAAAAACAACGGGTTGCACTCCGGTAGTGCCGGCAGAAGTGAAAACTTGAATATTAACGTTGTGCATTTTTGATATTTTGGAATGGTTAGGGAAAAAATTTGCACGAATTGCTTTAATTATCAATATAAAAGTACTATCATCTATGTGATAATATACAATATTCATCTATTGCGCTATCGTACACAAACATGACAATTTATATAACATTAAAAATTTAACACTTCAGAATCCGTCATACGAATTTTCAATCAGGGTCACGTGACCTGACGCGAGTTAACCATCACAAAAAAGTGCCGCTAAAGAAGTTTTCACTTCAAAATAACTGCTATCTATTTTCTGTATCTCTGTGTGTAAAATAAGAAACATTCTATTTTTAAATTTCAAACTTTGCAACGAATCAAATGTATTACACGCTAGTGTGAAACATTGTATTAGTGTGTGTGCCTTTAAACGTAACAGACGATACAGAAACATTAAATTCTACAACTTTAACGGACGGATGCGGATTCCAAACTTAAGTGGATACTGTCTTATAGGATATGTCTAAGGCCATGTCAAATCATCAGCGTTTCATAACGCCTGATAGAAAATATATTTTCGAAAATATTGTCTGCAAAGCCTTTCAATGAACGCTTATTAAGTTTCAATGTTGTATGTTTATGTAACTTAAAAAACGATTGTTTAATGATACAAAAACGATTCGTTAAATATAAGACATTGAGTTTTAGAACTATAAGAATCAAGTTATTTAATATCGAAACTCCCTTTAATAATAATTATATAATATATTATGAAGCTGAATAGAATAGAATAGGATAGAATATGCTTTATTGTACAACATATACAAAATCACAGAAACATACAATTATTAATGCTATTTTAGAAAAGTATTAATGTAAGTACAAAAGGCACAAGAATATAGAGCGAACAAAGATTTTTATATAAACTATTATTTACAATAACAATATATTTTAACAGCAGTTGCACAAAAACGTCTTTACTCAAAACAAATACAACTTTACAATATGTCTATTAATAAATTAGGAGACGTTTCTTTGTACCGAACTGAAAAAAACCGCTAAACTAATATACATGAAACATTCTATTAGAAGATGCTGCGTAATTTGGAGAAGGGTTTAGTATATAAATATTATTATACTTGGCCGAGATTTCCAGTTTCACCAGCTTTTAGTTTAGACTATTAACATGTCGTACGCTACAACGTATAAGTTATGTTATTTCTGTTTTAAAATAATATAGTTAATATTTTATAATATATTATATTTTAATGCAATATTATATGTGTCATGGCTTATCAGTCCCAAAATATACGTGTTTTTTTTTATCTTTATTTTAGAGGGGTTTGGTCACAGAGTGATCATGCCACCCCTATAGGAATAACTAAACATAATAAATACCAATTACAATTATCAACCTTATAACTAACAATTTTTTTTAAATATTTCTATGTCTTAATCCAAAGGATACGTTGAAAAGCAGTGTTAGGTTCTCAAAGCCAACGTAAAAACTGAATGGTATATAGACCAGGGCTAGTGTCTTCCACATTGTGTTAGGATTTTTTTATTTTATTTTATTGTTCACTTTTTATTCATTCTAAGTTCCTTAAAATATATAAGATTATACTATAAATAAAGTTTTCCGTTAAAATTAACAGTTGGTTAAAATAATTTACCCGCTGTTAATTCGAACGCGTCCTTAATGCCCTTCGGTGATTACGGAGCCTGTATGACGGCACCTTCGCAAATTGTATTCATTCCGACATACGTTCTGTTTCTGAAATCAGAACTGTTCCTCTGTTTCGTAAAATCGGGCTTTGTGAAGATTATTCTGGAATATATTCTAAATTTAAATTTATTGTTTTGATGTTGGTAAACGATACGGTTTTAATTGGATGATCATTTTTAATAATACAATGCTACCAACGTACAGAATAAGTGTGTACCAATGTTAATGTAACATATATTCATTGAATTTAAT
This sequence comes from Nymphalis c-album, assembly GCA_963151315.1. Taxonomy (NCBI): domain Eukaryota; kingdom Metazoa; phylum Arthropoda; class Insecta; order Lepidoptera; family Nymphalidae; genus Nymphalis; species Nymphalis c-album. Next base: position 8,057,145 of record OY720609.1, read on the forward strand.
AATCCAAAGTCAATTCTAAAACCTAATTAAACTCTTAATGCCTATTAGTCGACTTAAATCTATAGAGATCCCTTCAAGGCTGAAGATTTATGAATTTTATTATATTTTTCAAGCTATACTTTTTTGCGATTTACCTTTGCCATCTTCATTAAGTAATTAATTTTATACATAAATAAAAATTTTAACAAAACAAGAACCGACTTCATAGGAAAAACAAATTAATATGCACTAAAAAGTAAACAAATAATTGCGTATTCTTCTATAATTTGATAATTAACTTACTATTTTCTACTCATCAATATGTAGGTATGAATGTGTTGTGTGGTTGATAATGTATTTACAATAATTGTTATTTTTGGAGTCGATGTCAGCCGGCTAATATCAGAAACTACTGGTTCGAATTTAAAAAATATTTTTGTTTTTGGATAGATCTTTTATCGAGGAAGGTTCTAGGCTTATTTTTATTTAATTACACTTACTTGGTGGTAAGGCTTTGTGCAAGCTCGTCTGGGCAGGTACCACCCAGATGATAAGTACCACCCACACAGCACAGCTAGTAAATATATATATGATAACACGAAGTACCCAAGGTAGCGGTAGCGTAAATTAACGAGCGAAACCGCGCGGAGCAGTCAGTAATGTTATATTATGATTCAAAAAGTTATCTAAAGTTGCTCGTAAGTAATAACAGTTACTCATTCATTTTCAACAAGTATAAAGCCTAAACTTTTTGGTATCGATTGGTTAAATTCACCCAAGTAGAGAATGAGTGTCGAACTTTGTATGGAATATCAATAAATATACACGCCTGAGTCATTATGATATACTTATAAAACTAATTTAGAACAAAGTTAGGGTCGTGCTACTTACTTAAACTATTCATGAGAACTGTAATTCATTACAGCATATATTGTATAATACTTAAAATGCGTTAAATTATTATTTATATACACGTGGAATATTGAACAGATTTAATAGTAGTTATTTAGTACCTAAAGCATAATGGGTATTATATCTTACTAGCTACTCGTGTTATGATTTTCTAGGCAGACGGCAAACAGTTAAGTTAACAGTCGGTATGATTTCCGACAAGTTCAACATTTATCGTCACATTTCAGACAAGTAACAGCCTGTGAATGTCCCACTGCTGAGCTAAGGCCTCTTCTCCTTTTTTGAGGAGAAGGTTTAGAGCTTATTCCATCACGGTGCTCCAATGCGGGTTGGCAGAATACACATGTGGCAGAATTTGAGTGAATTTTGACAAATGCAGGTTTCCTCACGATGTTTTCCTTCACCGTCAAGCACGAGATGAATTATAAACTCAAATTAAGCACTTGTAAATTCAGTGGTGCCTGCCCGGGTTTGAACCCATGTTCATCGGTTGATTCACGCGTTCTAGCCACTGGGCCGTCTCGGCTTCGACATTTCAGACAATACTAATAAAACCATAATGAACTATGGTTACACTTAAACCTTCCTCATGTCAACACTCCGTCCCGAGAAAAACCCTAAGAAAGTCGGGTTTTTGAGTAAATTTCAGTAGTTTCTGATTTTATCGCGGTCAGACACCACAGAAAAACGTGGAAAGACTTTGATTTAGTTTTTATTGCATAGAAGGGTGGACGAGCATATGGGCCACCTGATGGTAAGTAGTCACCAACGCCCATATACATTGGTATTGTAAGAGATGTTAACCATCGCTTACATCGCAATGCGCCACCAACCTTGGGAACAGAGATGTTATGTCCCTTGTGCCTGCAATTACACTGGCTACCTCACCTGAAGGGTACCGGAACACAACAATAGCAAGTACTCCTGTTATGCGGTAGAATATCTGATGAGTGGGTGGTACCTGCCCAGACGAGCTTGCTCAAAACTCTACCACCAAGTAAAATGTAGTAACGAAGATAAACGAAACACATTCAGGCTGTTCTTTTCAGCCTTACATTTTAAATCTGCTACATATTAACTAACCACAAAGCTATTTCAATATTAAAATTACACGCCTTGGGGAAATTATGTCGGCACATTGTTTTCAAGAACTCAAAGTGTTATAACCGTAACATTAATAAGATATGATTATACAGGGTTATTTGTAATGACCCAGCAACCTCGCAGGACTAGATAGTTAACACCATAAGCAACAACTTTTGTTCTACGACTTTTGATAATTCGTTAGACTTTATTTTAATACAAAAATAAGTATTAATTCAATTTCCCTTGAAGCAGCTTTCAAATGCAAATACCACGAACTGAGTTCAGAATAAACTTGGACATGAATTTTGAGACTTGTCTGCGTCTCGTCTCTCTGGTTAATAACTCGCGTAATCAAATTTCATTTTCATTCAATAATTTCACAAACAGCCAATTCCATATTAAAGTTTTTAATTTATTTAATATATTTTATAAATATTTAAATGATAAAAATATGATTTATACCTTTTTACATGCCTTGACTACCTCTTTGGTATCTCTCTTGATCGGGTTAGTAGTTATTATTGACTAGCTGTACCCGGGGGAGCAGCGTGGAGGAAGAAGTTCGAAAACCTCTTTTCCTTCATTCATAAAATTTCAAGTAAAGTTTGCCACACTACATTACATTACAGTTACATTTTTATTAAATGTATATCTAAGACTGCACTGAAACTCGCAGCATCTTCTGGTATAAGTTTTCTCATAATTAGCTTAGCAGTTTTTTTCAGTGAGGATTTTTTGTAACGTCGCCTCATTTATTTATATACACATTTTTCAAGCATAAGTAGGCGGAAGAGCATACGGACCAGCTGCATAGAAATTGGATTTGTAAGATATGTTAACCATGGCTCAAATCGCCGATGCGCCACCGACCTTGAGGACTAAGATGTTATGTCCCTTGTGCCAGTAAATACACTGGCTCTCTCACCCTTCAAACCGGAACACAACAATACCAATTAATAATCTCACTTCACCAATGCCGTGTAAGAGATCGCTATTAGATATAAATATTTGGGGGAAGCCCTGATTCCGCCCTCACAGCCGCGAACTGAAACTAGTCTGTAACTAGTCTAGTCTTAAGTAAGTTAACGAATGTTTGTAATTAGAATAGAACAAAGTTAATATAATTAACCTTTGATAACTGTTAACTCAATCAAAGATCGTCAACTTTATTATGAGATAAACATTTTCAAATAGCATTTTCAATTACGAGCCTGTGTAAGTTTGGTGGGACATCTCCCTGGCGGCGACGCGAACTTCTCAGCGTGACACACGGACGGAAAGATTTAATTGTATATCGTGTTTTTCAAATCAATTATATGTATATTACACATTCAATGTTGAACATGTTATGTTTTGAAATGTAATATTTCTGCTTATGTTTCAATTATCTAATTATTTTTTTATAAAATATGTAGGTGGACGAGGATATAGACCACCTGATGATAAGTGGCTGTCAGTCATAGACATTGGCATTGTAAGAAATATTAAAAATCGCCAACGCGCCACCAAACTTGGGAACTAAGGTGTATCTTGTGATTGTGTCTGTTACACTGGCATACTCACCCATCAAACCGGAATAAAAAAATATGAAGTATTGCTGTTTTGTGGTTGAATGTCTTATGAATAGTACCTACCCAGCTCGTACAAAGCCTTACCACCAAGTAAGTGTAGTCATACTCATTTAGTCTATGTTACTTTTTATATATTGTTACAAATATAGAAAATTTGGTAGACACCAATTATCCCACCTCAAAGCAGTTTTGGTTTGAATTGTGCATGAAACAGTATTTGCAAAAACAAAATACTTAACATCTTATTCGATTTCTAGATTTAAAAAAACAATCTGAATTCAACTTGCAAATTGCAAACTTTTATTTAAAGTTTTCATACAAACAAATCGTTTCAATTTGAATTGGATCGCGTTTGTAGCTGTATGTGTTCGCTAACAGTGTCACAACTGTATGCGGCTGTTTCTTGTAACTTTATAAGTTAGTTATTGATTATTACTGGGAGCTGATAGCGCGTACAATACCATTTCAGATATTAATTTAGTTTGAAATTATACGGCATTATTTATACACGTTGTTTAGTGGGTGATTTGTTAAATATAGTTCTGTCTTCTTCTGTCGTATGTGTAATCAATGATGATGGAAAGAGCAAACTCAATGTTTAACTAAACTGCAGCATAACCTTTTATAAATAAAGCATGGAGACGAATACAGATCATATAATACAATAAGTAGTTATATTTTTGAGATATCTGTTCATAATATACTCAAAGAATGTGGACGCGTGGCAGACTCACAGTGGAAATTCCCCGACGTACGAAACGCTCCGAATACACCCTTATAATTCGCAAAGCAGAACAGTGGAATACTTTGCCTGAGTCTGTATTTCCCACACCAACAAAAACACCAACGTTGTACCTGTTTTCAAATCCAGAGTAAGCTGGTATGGGCCACCTGATGGTAAGTTGGCGAGCCCGTTGGCGTGCCCGTTGGCGTGGTTGGTAAGACACTTGCTTTTCACGCCGCAGGTCGTGGGTTCGATTCCCACCCAGGACAGACATTTGTGTGCATGAACATGTCTGTTTGTCCTGAGTCTGGGTGTAATTATCTATATAAGTATGTATTTACAAAAGAAAAAGTAGTATATGTAGTATATCAGTTGTCTGGTTTCCATAGTACAAGCTCTGCTTAGTTTGGGATCAGATGGCCGTGTGTGAATAATGTCCCAATTATTATAAAAACCAATTATTATAAAGTGGTCACCAACGCCCATAGACATTGGCGTTGTAAGAGCTGTCAACCATCTCTTACATCGCCAATGCGCCACCAACCTTGGGAACTAAGATGTTATGTCCCTTGTGCCTGTAATTACACTGGCTCACTCACCCTTCAAACCGGAACACAGCAATAACAAGTACTGCTGTTTTGCGGTAGAATATCTGATGAGTGGGTGGTACCTACCCAGACGAGCTTGCACAAAGCTCTACCACCAAGTAGTGTGTTGTTGCTTCAGGCAAGTCAATGGTCAAATGCTGGCCTATAAATGATAAAAAAATGTTCGGTAGGCGAACCACGTCAGGTACGAAGTTCCGAAATGTAGATTTTAATTGATTATTTTACTGTATTTTCGTCACACTAAAATGAGCTCAACGTCCTTTATAGAACCTCCTAAATTCGAACGCCCAACGCATCACATTTTTAGCAATTGATAGGTACAGTATGAACGCTATTTCGTTATATGACATGACCTTGAGATATTGCCATTTCACTCTACTGTAAGCGTAAAATAAATTCGTTCACAAAATGTGACACATCGAAATTGAGTGAGTGGAGAGCGGTGACGGGGTCGTTTGCTGTCACGGCAAACGAGTTGGTATTACCAATAGCCAACCAATTGGTTTTACCAATTTTTTTTTTTTTTTTATTTCATAGGAAGGCGGACGAGCATATGGGCCACCTGATGGTAAGTGGTCACCAACGCCCATAGACAAATGCGTTGTAAGAGATGTTAACCATAGCTTACATCGCCAATGCGCCACCAACCTTGGGAACTAAGATGGTATGTCCCCTGTGCCTGTAATTACACTGGCTCACTCACTCTTCAAACCGGAACACAACAGTACCAAGTACTGCTGTTTTGCGGCAGAATATCTGATGAGTGGGTGGTACCTACCCAGACGAGCCTGCACAAAGCTCTACCACCGATTAAATTTATCATAACGAAAACAGTTCATTTGCTTACTGAAACCAGAATATTCTCAATATTCTTACTGAGCTTATTGTCGGTACTTCTCGGTAGAATTTAAATTCCGAGCTTCTTTTTTACATTTTATATAATATTCCTGTTTTATGTATACTGACCTGGATTATATAAATGATTGAAGAGTTAAGAGTTTCGTTGATTGAATGTCAACGATATTCTCGATATATAAACATAATTGTATATGATTATTACATGTAAATTTTTTGGATTGATAAAAAGAGTAACTGTTAGAGTAAGATTCCAGGCCACCAAGACTTTACTTATTTACTGTTGGATATAATATCTACAATAGTGGAGTATTAGTGTGTACATTAAACGTACACATACCCCCTAGCTTGAGCCGAGGGCAATTTCCCATGTACACCTGGTACGGGTACGGAAAAATTGTGCTAAATTTACTTACAGTCTGACGACTGATTCTTACGTATATTAAAGGCAATATGGTAAATATAATATATATATATGAAATTAATACTAGTATACAGTATTGTACATATTTTTTTTTATCAGAAAATTAGTATTTGTGGTATCGTAAATCAAAGTTATTGATATAGTTATACGATATTATTGATTTGTAAATAAGCAAGCGCTCGGCACGCCGTTGAACCTAACTGAAACTTCGCTGTTCGCAGGTCAGACGAGTAAGGGTAACATTTCTGGTGTCAGATGACGTCAGTGTAGGATTTGTTGTTGTGTGCGTGAGAACGGTACACGCTACTACGTCAGGGGGCCAATTCTACTAACAAATTGCCACTTTATCGCAATCGAATCGAAGCGTGATCGTTGACGTTAATCCGTTTTCCTATTCTTTAATTTAATTATCGATTATTGGCATAAAAGTTAACATTTAAGTTTCGTTTTGAAATAACGGTATATTTTGACATCATATCGGTTTGGTTCCGATCTGAATAAATATAGAATAGTCAAAGTTGGATCGAAATCGAATCGAGAACATATCGTAATCGTTATAACTTCGTATGATCGTATTATTCGACTCCTGAGAGCTTACATTTTTAACCATCAATTCTCGTTAATACTTTAGCACTTTATTTCATTATTTATTTATTTATTTATTAAGGAACTCCAACAGAAGTACACATAAAAATACAAAAGGTACAAGGATTTATACATGGTTAGATGTACCCCCAATTACTGGAGAACACAACATGCTCTAGACTATGCTTAAAAAGGTTATAATTAAAACAATTTGTAAAGATTAAAACTTGTATATTTGGTACTTCGTATATTCATTCATTTACAATTTCGAATCGATAATAATAATAATTGCATCGTATGAGACGATTACAATAATATAAAGAACAATAAAACAAAATTATAATAATTACAGAAATATTATAAACAAATATAATCAACGCTCTACTAGACTCTGTTAACTATTATAATATAAATAATTATAGATTATAACTTTATATATTATTGAACAAGATTCTAATATAATTAATATATAATATATAGTACTATTAATTAATCTAAAAACAAATTTATTATAATATCGAAACGGTCTATTTGGTTAATATTTTAATATGAATTGGCGTATTTTTTTACATTTTTAAACTGTACATAAGTTTTATTTGGAAACATTATATAGATTAAGAAAAGATATTTCATTTCATCGTTATTAAAAATTATTGCGTTCAATTTATAAATTAGTTTGGAAAATATATTAAAATTATTGTTTCATTTTAATATATTTTCATAAATTATAGTTAAGTATCTACTTAATATGTAAAATCGTCACAATTCGCAAGGGCTCTTTACGTAATTGTGGGATTTTAGATATATCTTATATGTTACTCTGCTTTAAAATCTATAGCTAATAAAATAATTTGGCAGCTTAAACAGCTAAGTATTGTGAACAAAATTTACATAAATTGGTGTTTTTTTTTATATATGTTTAAATAAAAATAAACACTAAATTTTATATATTTATGATCACACGCTAATTGGAAGACAATATAATATGAAATACTTAAATTGATAAATGATAACGATATATTTTTTTTTATCGATTATTCCATCTATTGCTCAAATTATTTATAATTTATAGTAAATTAATATTATTATTATACATATATACTAATTATTAATGAGTGTTCTAATATAAGAATCTAGAGTATATTTATTTAGAATTAAGTTGTCGTTGTCATTTAAAATTTATAATTATAATATAATCTAATAATAATTTTATCAGTATTTACATTTTGTAGGAAAGAAAATTTTATAAACTATATTCAGTCATAGGTACAGTTTATAAATATTTATAAAATTAATATTAAATCTATTTATATAATATAATGTCGTTTTTACATAATGTGAGGAATATGGAATAAGCTTATGTACAAGATACGTTGAATTCTATAATTACGCCGTATTTAAATGCGTACTAGGATTAGAAAATATTTTATTAATATCATAAGATTAGATTTATAATGATTTTTGGTGTTATCTTTGTTATAATATAATAATAATTATACTATAATTCAAAATTTAATTAAAATCTATATAACTTTATTTATACAAATTGAAAAAAGCGACCAGCGCTCCAAGGAAATACATAAAACGCACATTAATTGATGAACGAAAATTCACAATGCATAAATTAAATTAGTATTGCAATTAAGCTGTTAAATTATTTTAATCGCATAATGCGTTAAATGCAATCCAATTAAGCGATTTCATATTTAACGCAATAATTAACAAATTATTATTTTTTTCCAAAGAAAATTACATTTTTTTCTTCTTTTTATTAAAATGTGCAATTTATTGAAGTGCTAGTAGGCACGGAGGCACAGTCATTTAATTAAATATTAATAATTCTATACTAATTTGCATTGAGTGATTGTAAACATTTTATTATAATTATTATACAGTTAAAAGTAATACTCAAAACTGGACCTAAATCAAGGCTCTTAGACACTGAAATTTGAGGCCCCTCTATTCCGAAACTGTTGGAGTAAAAATGCCCCCTCGCCTGGCGGGGCCTAGGCAATCCGGGGCCGCTTATATCATACTATAGATTTCATATGATGCAATATGTTAACACTACATTATGTCATATTTGTTGTATTTATTTATTTGGAATAATAAAAAAATGTTTACAATACACTCGAATTTCCAAACACCACACCTTTACAACGATATTTTGATCATTATTTAATGATTATGATATAATGAGTATTAATATAAAATGAAGGCAAAATAAATACGTACGTACTATTAGTTATATAATCTGTGATAATATTCACAACTTAGTTAATTATCTGTGTGCACTAAAAGAAACGGTTTCTTACGTTTATAAATTAAAAAAAAATTATGCCAAGGCAAAATGTTAAATTAATTGAATTCATGTTGAGTTCAAGCTCCATAAAAAATATATTCTTCAAATTATCAACACAATATATAGTAACGAAGTATATAATATACGAGCCACGCACACGTGAGGGAGTAAAATGCGGCGGTGAGGGGGCATGACTGACGGTATAAGCGAGCGTCATGTCGCTTGCTAGTCGGTCTTACCTCAAGGCGCTTCATTGTATGTTTTTATTAAGAAATATTAAATGGACTTATAATAGGATATAAGATGTCTTACTATATACTCGGCAGATAATATAAAAATGGTTATGGCTATCGGCTGAACGGTATATATGTTTCTGTGTTGTACCACAATAATACTAGGCCTATTATTATTGTAACAGCCTGCAAATGTCCCACTGCTGAGCTAAGGCCGCTTCTCCATTTTTTTGTGATTAGAAGGTTTGGAGGTTATTCCATCGCGCTGCTCCAATTCGGGTAGGTGGAATACACATGTGGCAGAATTTCAGTGAAATTAGACACATGCAGGTTTCCTCACGATGTTTTCCTTCACCGTCAAGCAGGAGATGAATTATAATCACAAATAGAGCTAATGAAAATTCAGTGGTGCCTACCCAGGTTTGAACCCACGATAATCGGTTAAGATTCACGTGTTCTATCCACTGGACCATCTCGGCTTATATCGGCTTGAAGAGTGAGTTAGTGTAATTACAGTCACAAGGATCATAACATCTTAGTTCTAAACCTTGGTGGCGCATTGGCGATGTAGGCTATGGTTAACATTGCTTACACTGCCAATATATAAGGGCATTGGTGACCATTTACCATCAGGTGGCCCATATGCTCGTCCACCTATCCTAAAATGAATTTTGCCGAAATTTCTGTTCCAAATTTGACTGGCGATTATATCGGTCTCTAGTCATATAAATTAACTCCAATATATAATATACTCGTACTATATAATTATGAATCTGAGTGTTATAAGGCCCTATATGGACCGTATTAATCTAAAGTTACATGATCAGCTAATTACTATTATCCAGACTTAATAAATTACTGGTCTTTGTTCGTTACCGCCGTCTGGTCTCGATCTTTGTGATTAAATTGGTAACATAATAGTGCTTAATCATTATTTAATTAGACGTTCAGGTTTCTTATCAGATTCTATTGATAAAACGGGTCACCTGATGGTAAGTGATCACCACTATAGACATGGCGATATAAGAAATACTAAACGTTCCTTACATCGTCAATGTGCCACCAACCTTTTTTCATAGGATAGGTAGGCGACCTTATGAGCCACTTGATGGTAAGTGGTCACCAACGCCCTTAGACATTGGCAGTGAAAGAAATGTTCAGCGTCACTTACATCGCCAATGCACCACCAATCCAGGGAACTAGTATGTCCCTTGTGCCCTTAATTACACTGGCTCACTCACCCTTCAATTCGGAACACAACAGTATAAAGTACTGCTGTTTTGCGGTAGAATATCTGATGAGTGGTTGGTACCAAACCAGACGGGCTAGCACAAAGCTAACCACCTAGTAAATGGGACCTTTGGTGACCTTGGGAACCTTGGGTTATGTCCCTTGTGCCTGTAGATACATTGGTTCACTCACCCTTCAAACCAATTTTAAATATTAACTACCAATCCTTGCTCCGCATGGATTGAATAAAGTTCTATTGGTTTACGTGGCGCAGGCTAGTTAAGCAAGTTGTCATGATTTTTTCTGACTCCAAAAATCATGGTCATAATTCAGCCAATTTAAACAAAACATTTATGAATTATATAAGTCAACCTTCCTCATGAATCACTCCATCCGTTGGTGAAAACTGAATGAAGATAGATTTTGTAGTTTGTGAGTTTATCGCGTACATACAGACAGACAGACAGACTCGGCGGGGGACTTCGTTTTATAATATGAAGTGATGACATTTTCAGCGTTTCAAAAACTGGACACAATGGAAATAACATATTCACTAAGTTTATTTCAAGTATATATAATATAATATACAAATTGTGAGGCGTATATATATATTGTTTATTTCACCTTGGAACTATTTTTAACCTTAAATATTTTTAATAATCTATTGGAATTATAAAGGCATAGTATGACGTACTGTTTATCATACGAGTATTTTTAATTATGGTAATTATTAAGACTATGTAAAATTAATAATAAAACATAATACGAAAGCCTTATATAAACGTCACTTAAATATTAAATACAACTTAATTATTTGAGACGCAGTTAAATTCTAATTTCGCATACTAATTTAGGAGCTTCTCAATGTTAAGTAGTGCTTAACTTTGAGTGACGTTTCAGTATTCGGCCGTAAGTGTGATAGATTCTTGTAAATAAATTAATGAGCGATGATAACGAATGATCAATATTAACTTAAATTAAATTTATTTGTACGTATAAAGCGTATAGTTAATTAGAATAAATTAAAATAAATATATAATTTTATAAATATACAGTTGAAAATGTTAAGAAAGTATGATAGAAAAAGCTACATATATTTTTTATGAATTATAATAAAATTATAATGTATTATTACAGGGGGTATAAAAGGTATTTTTTTTCGCTAAATATTTTTTACAAGTACAAGTTAGAGGTATTATATGTTATCTATACATTTCAAATCCGTTAGTGTTGCAGTATATTCATTAATATAATTTTTCTAAACGATTCTACGATTAAGAAAGATTATTATACAATTTATCTTTATTACGTGAATAATTTGTATCATATATACCCATATTGTAATTAATAAGACTAGCCTTCGCGTTTATAAGACTAAGGATTTGATCTTAATTTCACTTTTCTAACTTTAAGGTCATCATTCAAAACTTGTAAAATTTATGGCATAATATTTTAAATAGGAATCAAAAACAGATGAATTCACAATAGCTAGACGTTTTATTGTACATTATTAATAATATTCACGGAATGCCAATAATATTAGCCGATTAAAAAAATAAAATTCCGGTGTCAATATTAATAGGTCATATGTCACAACATAATATTATTTACAAATGAACACATCGCTTAAAACATATACTTAAAAGAACGAATAATTTAAGCATTTTAATGATTGATCAACGTACATTGTAAAGACCTGGTGCTGCTCGCTGCTGGGCCAGCAGGATCCTGTTGGCGACGCATCGGTAGCAGCACAGGTAGGCTAAACATCACTTGAACAATATCCTCCTGAACGCTCGTCTGAAATCCTTGTTAAATATCGTATATATAACAGGATTCAATACTGAGTTCATGTAACCCAACCAGAAGGCTATCGCGAATGCACTCGAGGGTATGATGCAGTTCCTACACGCTGCCTTCAAAATGTAAAGGAAGAAAAACGGTAGCCAGCACGCTATGAAGCTACCCATAATTAAACCTAATATTAATGTCGCTCGCTTCTCTTTCTTTCTCGCTAATCTTCTCTTTTCTCTTTCTGGATCGCGCGGTTTGTGTTGCTTTGGTAACGCAGGCTCCAGTTCAGCTTTTGTCGGTTGAGTTTTTTCTTGCCTCCGTGAGGAGTCACTCTTTTTTCCGAATATCGGCTGGCATATTCTCAACTTGAGAGGTTTGACTACAGCGCACCGGGACACCACTCCGGAGTCTGACGAGGATGGTTCCAGCTCGGACACCATATCGGTGTCGATGGCGACGCTCGGTGCTCTGCATCTCTGAGATTGCAGCTGAAGTTCTCCGTTAACGGAGAGCGTTGAACTTCTGTATGGACATGCGGCGAGGGGGTTTCTTGTTACTTGAGCTGATGTTACCACCTGGAACAAGCATAACTAATACAGTAATCACATTAGAGTTTGAGATGTGCAACTCTTTAAGCAATACATTATCGTTAAAATAATAATATATGTATTAGGAATTGTTAAAAAAGATAATATTAGGAAACAAATGTTTTTTGGCTTATTCTATTACACTAAGTAAGTTTTTCAAGTAGAACATTAGGTAATATTATAACATATAATATACTTTAGTTAATTAATCTATAACTTAAGTAACAGCCTGTGAATGTCCCACTGCTGGGCTAAGGCCTCTTCTTCTCATTTGAGGAGCTTATTCTACCACGCTGCTCCAATGTGGGTTGGTAAAATTCACATGTGACAGAATTTCAGTGAAATTTGACACATGCAGGTTTCCTCACGATGTTTTCCTTCATCGCAATCACAAACTAAGCACATGAAAATTCATAGTGCTTGCCCGGGTTTGAACCCACGGTCATCGGTTAAGATTCACGCGTTCTTACCACTGGGCCAACTCGGCTTTTTACATATAACTTTAATAGAAACATATTTATAAAATATTTCGTAGTATTTCTTTCATAAGTATTCCTTATCTAATAATAAAATTAGTATTATAAAGAGGAAAGAGTTGAGTTTATTAAATAAAACATTGGAACTAGTTAATAACTAATAGCACTTGGTGGTAGAGCTTTGTGCAAGCTCGTCTGGGTAGGTACCACCCACTCATCAGATATTCTACCGCAAAACAGCAGTACTTGTTATTGCTGTGTTCCGGTTTGAAGGGTGAGTGAGCCAGTGTAATTACAGGCACAAGGGACATAACATCTTAGTTCCCAAGGTTGGTGGCGCATTGGCGATGTAAGAGATGGTTAACAGCTCTTACAACGCCAATGTCTATGGGCGTTGGTGACCACTTACCATCAGGTGGCCCATATGCTCGTCCGCCTTCCTATGCAATAAAAAAAAAAAAAAAATAAATAAAATATTATTACGTAATAGTATATATCTCTGACGTCACAGGTGTTATATAACAGGCATATATCCATTCGTATTTGAATAAAGAAAATAAATTCAAATTATATTCCCAGTGAAATAAATCTCCGTATACAAATTTCGAAGCGAATTTTGCGGCTGCAGGTGGGAATACGTTGAATAAATGTATGTTTTTCAATTTTCTCAAGAATAGAGCATTAGTATGACTATCGAACCGCGTCGCCCATACCATCTCATACTTGAATATCATCTAGAGAAATAGTACAAGTATCCTTGAGGGACGAGTTCGCGGGAAAAACCGGATTATACCCAAGCTTTATGATACTCATGCAATTTTGCTGCACCGAATGATTTATTGGGTAGCTATAAGAAGTCTTCAAATGCCTTAGTATTAGGCATTACATACTTGTGTCCGAGATCTGTAGCGTTTAATGTTAAACCATAAGTAATACATCATTAAAATAATCAATAAGAACTTATTAATAAGAACTTATTAACTATTTTTTTTTATTGTAAAATTTGTTAACCATCGCATGCAATGCGCCACTACACACTAACAGGAATGGATGTTATGTCCATTTTGCGTGTAATTACACTGGCTCACTCAACCTTTAAACCGGAACACAACAATACAAAGGAACCCAGACGAACTTGCACAAAGCTCTACCACCGAGTAAAAATTGGTTAAAGTTAATTCCATTAAATGGTTTTATAAAGCGCTCACTTGATTAATTCCATTAAATACATTATATAAAAAAGGAACAATAAAAGTTACAATTCCACGAATAGATAGCGACCACCTTTGTTCAAGAGTTAGTACTTGTTAAATAAATGAAAGAGAATTTCTTACTTCTCGTTAAGTAACCGGAAATATACTCGTTTTTACCGTTATTTTAAATGTATAACAATTAATGTTTTTTTCTAGAAATTAAGATAAAAACTGTGAGGTAGCAGAGCTTTTATGCGAATGATAAAATGCATTCTCTTAATGGACTTTGTTGGTAAAGGTTTTATAGGAAAAATTAAGGTGCTCGGTTCGGTCTTACTCTCAAATAGCATTACCCGACTACCTTTGTTGAAGATTATGAAGTTGAAATTGAATTTTTGAAATATTTCAAGAGTTTAATTCAATATTATAGAAGTTCAAAGTTAATAGAAAAAATGTTTTTATGAGTAAATATAATAACATTTTCAAATGAAGGATTCGTGTTCAGTTACTCGTAAAATGTAATCATGTATCTGGGATTACTTCGTCTTATGAACAATGTTTTTTCTTCTTTCTTTGTTTGGACAAATTTTAACTCAACCTTTCCAGTATCTATTTATGTTATTACAAGGCGAATCTTTCTTCCATTACGAAAGAGATTAAAGAATTTAACCTTTATGTTGGCCTTTCACGCAGGTCGTGGGTTTGATACCCACCCAGGACAGACATTTGTGTGCATGAACATGTCTCTTTGTCTTGAGCCTGGGTGTAATTATCTATATACGTATGGATTTACAAAATAAAATTAGTATATGTAAGAATATCAGTTGTCTGGTTTCCATAGTACGAGCTCTGTTTAGTTTGGGTTCAGATGGTGCTGTGCGAATAATGTCCCAGGATATTATTATTATTATTGTGGATTGATGGATGATCACCGAAATGACTTCGGTTTCTTTCATCACCGAGTATGATAGATCAGTTTCACCACATTTTATGGTCAGGTAGTTGTGAGATTTTTACCTTCAACGTGTCTTTCCTCTCGTCCGGCTGGGGCCCCGCGTCCCCCGCCTCGCTGGTCGATATGTCGGAGGCGAAGTCACACGTCACAGTAGGTATGGCCACCTGTTGCGTTTCTATTGTTGATATTTGGCTTTCCCTGAAATGAATACAATTACGTTTATCGTGATTCGCGTTGAGTACAGATTCCCGTGTAGAGAAGGTAAACATGACCTACTCCCAGTAGCTCGGTTGCATGCGCAAGCGTTCCCGTGGCGTTTGTCGTTAAGATGTAAAGGGTACCTCTGGTTTTTTAGTAGGTATTACGATGTTCGGGGCGCACTCAGCCTTGGATACCGGCGAGCCCTACATACCCCCCAGTGTTCCCGTGGGGGTAATGCGTTTTTCCAGCGTTAAAAAATAAAGGCTTCTCCGCCAAGGTTGTGTTATTGATATATTAAAATGGGCTAGTTATTTTCGACATTCATGCTCAAAGACCTCTGGAGTCGTAATCATGACAAAATACCCGATGGACTGAAGCTAGTTCCTTGAGAACGAAGAAGGTTTTATTGTAGGATGCTACAAGCGTTGACACATTGGTGTAAGATATGGAGTAATAGGGCAATAAAGTATAAGGGAAATTACAATAAAGGCCAGACCATTAAAGTCAAGAAAATGGAGCAAATAATGGCATACGCAGTGGCGCCACTTTTAACTTGGAATTACAGTTGAAACACTTGGACCTTGATGATGTCTTGTGTACAAACATTTTTGATATCCTCGACGTTTGGATGTCGACCTTATCGACCAGTCATTGATCGTGCACCCGAACTCTCTACAGACAATATGTTCGATTACCGTCTCATCGGATAATGAGAATATGCGTTTGTGCACACACTTAAGCACTAACAAATCTTCGTTAAGAATGACAGCTGTGACCCAAAATCATTCAGGAGTATATCATCATGCTATATATAAGTAGCATACATAAACTCTGGCGTCTCACCTATTGTTATTAGAATTATTAGCATCTATCCCGGTTGGCATCGATATAGTGGACGTAGTCGGCATCGGCCGCGTGCCCTTCGGCGCGTTCGTGAAGCTCGTTTGCTGTTCGTTCTGTAACCAACAATAATTATCAAGTAAGAAAGAAAGAGAAGGAAGAAAAAGGTGTATCTCTAACAGCACAATACTACATTAACCATACTTAATAATTATTAACATTGAATCTAAGTATTGGATCCAAAAAAATCTTTAACCACCACGATATTGACTATATTACAAATTAAAAAGCGGTAGGTTTTATTTTAAATTAATGATATGTACATAATTCCTGAATTAATTATAATCTGTCTCGATTACATTGGTGATTGTCTTAGTAATTCACATAACTTATGCATTTAAGTTATGTGAATTACAAGCACAAGGGACATAACATCTTGGTTCCCAAGGTTGGTGGCGCATTGGCGATGGTTAAAATTTTTTACCATGCCATTGTCTATGGGCGTTGGTGACAACTTACCATCAGCCCAAATGCTCGTCCGCTTTCCAATACAAAAACAAAGTTCCTGTTAAGTGATCATGTTTTTGGGGGTACGATAATGGATCAAGAGGGGGATTTAATAACTAGGTAGCCAGTATATACTTACCGGTCTTGGCCTTGGGTTTTTTCTTATACCTCGTCTCGCCCTCGCCTTAGCGGCGTAGTATATTCGTATGTACACGAAAACCATTATGCAGGACGGTATGTAAAAGCTACCCAGCGCCGAGTAGATCACGTACCCGATGTCATCCGATACCTGGGAAGAATTTTTTAAGGTTAGTGAAATATGTTAATCGCAATATGTTATCTTATTATGTTAATTTTTTTGTTATTATTTTTTTATAATAATATATAAATACTATAATTAAGAATTAGGTTCGAAAGTGATTAACCTGAACATACGTATAACGTCGTAAGTGACTTCGTACTGTAATTTTTTGATGTCATTCCGTTCCACGGTATAATTTGACTTCATATATGTTTAAAGTATAACTTACGAACTATAAAAATATATAAATTGCGGTGTCTGTACATTACTAAAGGCTTCTAGCTTATATGTTTATATAAACATAATATATTACATATATGTATTACTATTATTCCTATTTATTCCTACATAGCGTACCACTCATGTTAGGAGTAGAGACGACAAAAGCCCAAGGGGTCAATGAACCTTTTTTAAATACACAGCCTGCAAGCCATTACGTTATTGACGCTTATTAAATAGAAATACATAAATATAACACATCTATAATAGTATACACAGATTAATAACGCTTAGAAGCATAGTGTCATATAAAACCAACTTTAGAATTGATGTGTGCGTAAGTGTTACGTAATTACATTCACCGACACGCACACATACGAGTGAATTGTGTTACAAGTGAATAGACATTACCCCCATAAAGCGAGGAAATTGATACTGTTTGAATTTGAATTATGAAATGTATTTACTTGGTGGTAGAGCTTTGTGCAAACTCGTCTGGGTAGGTACCACCTGCTAATCAGATATTTTACCGCAAAACAGCAGTACTTGCTATAGTTCCGTTCCGGTTTGAAGGGTGAGCGAGCCAGTGTAATTCCAGGCACAAGGGACATAACATGTTAGTTCCCAAGGTTGGTGGCACATTGCTAATGTATGTGATGGTTAACATATCTTACAATGCCAATGTCTATGGGCGTTGGTGACTACTTACCATCAGGTGGCCCATACGCTCGGCCGCCTTTCTATGCAATAAAAAAAATATATATTTATTTGAATTTAATTCTCATTTTTTGTGTTGTAATCGGCGTTATATCCGAAGTTACTATAGCGACTATATTATACACCCTAAAGTATACTTTAAATTCATGGGACTTAATGTCGCTACAACTATAAAGTCGTTATAACAGAGGACGTTATAAATTAAATCCAGTGAATAAGATATAGGATTTTTCTTTTGGTCACATTTTGAGATCTGATTGAATATTTTCTGATTCAGCGGTATCTTCGTTTTCAATAAAAGGGAAAATTTTTCGTCGACAAAGGAGTTTTGGATTTTTTTTTAGTTCTTAGATCACGTCGTGTAGACTAGGCCTTTAAAAAGATTGACGACGCAAGTGTGCCGAACAAATATATGGAAATCAATATCTATATAAATAAAATGATAGAGGTCTGCAGTTGTGCGCGCATCAAGGAAAAACTACTGGATAGATTTCAATGAAATTTATAAATTTTATTTCTTAGACACTTGGCCCTTATAAAAAAGAAAATTATTGCGATGTCTTCATTTAATAAAAAGTTGTTAAAGTTTCAAGAAACAAAGATTTGTATATGCACTGCGTGTTCAGTGATGTATGTTTAAACGAAGTATATTTTTGCTTACGATCTTTTTGATGTTTTTTCCTTCGTACATAAGAAAACTTTGTTTATATATCAAGCAACGCGGACGAAGAGGCGGGTATCAGCTAGTTATGATTATTTGAATACTAAATGTAGTTCAATGGTTTGTTTTCATTGCTTTCATTTTTTTTTAATTATATTGGTGGCCATTTTCGATAGGGATAATACAAATGCAGAGACTTATACTTCACAA
Organism: Nymphalis c-album; assembly: GCA_963151315.1. Classification (NCBI taxonomy): domain Eukaryota; kingdom Metazoa; phylum Arthropoda; class Insecta; order Lepidoptera; family Nymphalidae; genus Nymphalis; species Nymphalis c-album. The sequence goes on from OY720609.1 coordinate 8,076,315, forward strand.
GTGTGTACAAAAAGGGCATAGACTATTCTCTCTACTATCTTATAAAAAAAGCTTTTCATTTGACATTGACACTTCGCCTTTAAAACAATATTTTGCCCTAGGTAAGTAAGTAATTTAACAAAAATAGTACATTTTATCAATATCTCAAATTGGTACACTTGCTTTTAGAAGAAAAATATATTATCAATATTATGAAAAGTTACGTTCAAAAGTACTCAAGTAACTATGAATCTGTAAATGTGAGAAGGCTAGGAGCTAATTCCACCACGCTTCATCCAACACGGTTTTTACGATAGTTTCCTCTAACACCAATATAATACCAATAAGGTAGAAATTATTATTAAAAATACACGCGCTTGCCCGGATTTTAACACACGCTCTTCGGTCAATATACAGATGTTCTTACCATTGGGCGATCTCGACTCAAAATATGATAAATAAATTGTTAGAGAAGCTGACGAACTAAACTTTGTCTTGTTCTTTTATATATCAAATCAATTATGACAGAAAGAGATGAATAAGGGCTTAACTAAATAGCTCAGTTTATAAGTAAAGTTAGTGTATATAATTAATCAAATAATATAATTAATCTTAGTAAGGGATTACTTCGTGCAGGCGCCTGCATTAAAGAAATAGACGGACAGAAGTGCATGATGGATTAATCTTGAAATCCTTATGATGTCTCAGTTATTATATAATAATTTATATATTTTTTACACATAGGAGGACGAGTAAACTGTGGTCACCTGATCACCACGGGCCATATAAATTGGGATTGTAACAAATAATAAACGTTTCTTACATCGCCAATGCGCCACCAACCTTGGTAACTGGGATGTTATGTCCCTTTTGCCTGTAGTGAACCCGTCGCTTCGGGTGGGACTACAGAAATATGTACTTAATATAGTTGTGTTCCGGTTTGAAGAATGAGCCAGTATAACTAAAGGCACAAAAGTGATAACAACTTAATTCCCAAGGCTGGTACGTTGGTAAGAGTTGGTTGATATTTCTTACAGCGCCAATGTCTATGGGCCGTGGTGACTTACCATCAGGTGGTCTATTTGTCCGACCATCTTTCTTTTCATTCGAATTCCACCCGGGATACCCATGATATCCTTGAATTATTACCAAATTAAAAATATGAAAACTGTTCCGGTTAGTAGGATTGGCTGGTCTTACACGATTTATGATATATTTGCTAAGCGTAATGTTAAATAAATAAATTAAAACTACAAAATTAAAGATCAATCTTCTACATCTCGGTATGTATCACGGAATATTACTAAAAAAAAACCTTTACATTTTCTTTTTAACAGCATACTGTGTGAGTTAGGCAAGGAAATAAAGTAAGTCTTAAAGGAATTATATTAATGGACAGTGCAGAACCCCAACGCAAGCATAATAAAAATACCTAACATAGCGCCCGTTTAGTACTAAACACAGCAAGGCGTAGACCGGACAGCTCGTGTGTATACTCATTACTCTATCATGTTAGACAACTTAACTATCACTAACAAATCCTCATATGCGCTTTAACTTTACTATATTTGCCAGAGAATTATAGAGCTTATTTGTTTGTAAATAGAGTCTTAATTTGTAAATTGAAGAAAAGATATATCATACTATATACTACTTAAAAATAATATCTACATACTACTACATTACTACTACGACTACGAATAATATTGGTTTGCTCATTTGTTTTTTGTTGCAGAAATGTCAGTTTTATGTAATTGTATTAAAGTTATATTCTATATATATATCTAACTAATTACCAATTATTCAGTTAATTATTAAATAACATTTTTGTCAATGGTACAACGCCATCTATTAACCACTTTTCGAACTAAGAAATTATTGCGTAGTTGCAACCAGAGGTTTTAAAGTAAATAACGATAATTTAATAACAGTTTTAATGCTGGAACGTTATAATTTATACAAGTTATCCATTTTTCCCTTTCGGTAAACTTGTTCGTAGACTGTTAAGTACTATACAACTTAAGTGCGTAAAAGGTTTTAGTCAGTAATTACTATAAATACACAGGGATGGGTGTTTCCATTAAGTCACAGAATTGAAATTGTTTTTTATAACTTCATAACATTTTAAATATGCTATAAAATGTATTTTTTTATTTTTAGGACGAGCACAGAATATTAATACGAAACTTCGTCAAAATAATGCTAGATGGCGTTGTACGTTTCAAGTACACTGAATATCATTATTATAAAGAGACTTCAAATCCAATTTTGTTGCCGAAAACCTAATTAAAGTTATAAACTCTGTAAGAGTAAGCGAAGTACTTATGTATTAAAACAGTTTAGTTAAGTTTTAGTTGAAAAGTAATGAATAAATTTAAGGTAAATTTGGATCGTTATTATTTAATACTAGTTTTCGCCAGCGGCTTTACCAACTTGTGGGGGAGGCGGTAAGTGTTAGGTATTTTTTGTTCTTTTGTTGTATACCTGGCAACGTTTATGCAAACTTTTATTACGATCAGTTGAGTCATTACAAAATCATTTATAATACTAGTTAGGACATCAATTTTACTTTTTTTTTATAGGTAGGCGGACGAGCCTATGGGCCACCTGATAGTAAGTGGTCACTAACGCCCATAGATAATGGTATTGTAAGAGATGTTAGCCATCGCTTACATCGCCAATGCGCCACCAACCTTGGAACTAAGATGTTATGTCGATTGTGATTATAAACGACATCTTCATCTTCATCAATTATTTGTTCCTATACAATTGCTCTCACTGCAAGAACAAGGAAATTAAAACTTTTAAGAGAGAGAGAGAGAGAGACAGAGAATAATAACTTTTTGAAAATACTATCACATAACATTCGATCTATTAACTGCAACTTCTTAAGTCTACAAACACTCATACACCGAATTACTGTCGAATGCGATCTTATTGTTTTGACTGAATGTTGGTTACCATGCCTAAGCAATACAATTATCCCGACCTTACAAAACTTTACTACATTCAAGACTACTAAACATATGAATCAAAGTGATGGTGTTGTGGTGTATGTAAAAAATAACCTTTTGGCTTCATGCGAAGAACCTGACTTTAAACAACTAGCTTCTGGCCTGATAATAAAGATTGGCTCTGAAGTGGCTATCTTATGTATTTATCGATCTCCATCAACGGATACTATAAATGGTTTTTTGATGGTGCTTGATAACATTCTTCCGACTCTAACTAAATACAAAACGGTAATCATAACAGGAGATCTAAACATTGACATCAAACCTACATCACTTGATATGCGTTCTCATGATTATTTGAATTGTCTTGCCTTTCACGGTTTCCTCCCTGCACACACCCTCCCTACAAGAGGAGGAAATTGCTTGGATCATACCATCCTAAGAACTAAGCTGCAAAATTATACATTTGTCTATAATACTACGGTAACTGATCACTATGCGACTTTACTCTGCATTCATACAAAAATCACGCGAACTGTCACTACCTCTCTAATTACTAAAATCAACAATAAAGAGCTAGACAAATCAATGTTACTAATAGATTTTAATCACATTTATCAAATCAGAGACGCGAACACAGCTATGGATAAATTCATACAATTGGTGACAACAGCAATTTCTGAAAATTCATTAATTAGAAGAGTTCCATCAAAAAAGAAAATCCTTAAACCATGGATTACTCCCGGATTGCTGCGTTGTATAAAAAATAGAGATGCGTTACATAAGAAACTAAACAAATCCCCAGATAATGACATCTTAAAAATAACCTACAAGAGATATAGAAATTTCTGTAATAGGATTCTAAAAAAAGTCAAACGAACATATGACATGCAAGAAATTGATAAAGCAAGCCATAATTCAAAAGTGCTTTGGGACACCATAAAGCGAGTAACTAATACAACCAAAACTAAACAATCTCCTACACAGCTGCTAACATTGTCCCCTTCACCAATTGATTCGTGTAACAAGGTAAATGCATATTTTGTAAATATTGGTAAGAAACTTGCAAATAATATAATCAATAGCTGTAACAGTACTCAAACACCAACGTACCTGCAAAACTCATGTGATATCACCACGACCTCATCTTTTGTCCTGGATCCTACAGACCCTAATGAAATTACTACTGTCATAAATTCCTTACGTTCTAATGCTGCTACTGGTTGGGATGGCATATCATCCTCGTTTCTAAAGAAATACTCAATCGTCCTAGCTCCCATATTGTGTCACATATTTAATCTTTGCTTCGAGACTGCTGCATTTCCTACCTTACTTAAAAAGGCTATCATTCACCCAGTCTTTAAGGGAGGTGACGGATGCCTTCCTAATAATTACCGACCTATAGCAGTTCTGAGTGCCCTATCTAAGGTACTCGAACGTATAGTTAATAATAGACTAGTCAAATACCTCGAACATTTTAATTTACTATCACAACAACAATTTGGCTTTCGCAAAAATAAATCTACTAATGACGCTGTTCTAAATTTAACTCATCATGTCGTGCGGAATCTAGATCAAAATAAAAAGGTCCTTACTGTATTTTTAGATCTTATGAAGGCATTCGACACCATTCCAATAAAATCTCTCTTAGTCAAACTTGAAAAAGTAGGTGTTAGGGGACTACAATTAGAACTTTTTAAAAATTATTTAACAAGTCATTCACAGATAGTCAGGATAGATAAAAGTAATAGTGATGAATTACCGATCCATTACGGCGTTCCACAAGGAAGCATTTTAGGTCCTACCCTATTTCTTATATTTATCAATGATCTATGTAACCTTGATATCCCAAATGCTAAAATTGTATCATTTGCTGACGACACTGCAATCACCTTTGTTGCAGATTCGTGGTTTGAACTTGAGCATATGGCACAAATTGGATTAAATGTAATCGTAAACTGGCTTCACGCTCACACGCTCACCCTTAATACCTCAAAAACTAATTTTATTACTTATTCAATCACCTCTGCGTCCCAACCAAATCTACCTATAACCCTCAAAGCTCACAACTGCAATATACAAACACAATCAATTTGTCAATGTCCTAATATAACGTCAGTGGATTGTACAAAGTACCTAGGCATAATCATAGATAAAAATCTCAACTTCAAGGAACATATCAACCTAACTACAAGCAGAGTTCGTAAATTAATATATATATTTAAAACCCTAAGAACTATTACAAATCAATCCATTGTAAGAAATGTCTATTTTGCCCTGTGTCAATCTATTATTACATACTGCATTACTTGCTGGGGTGGTACTGCAAAAACAATCCTCAAGCCACTGGAAATTGCGCATAAAGCCATATTAAAAGTGGCTACCTTCCGTCCACTCACCTTCCCAACCGTACAGTTGTATAATGAATGGAATGTCCTTAATGTACGGCAGAATTTTATACTGCAGACAATTCTATTACAGCACCGCCTAACCCCCTACAAAAAAATAAACATACGGCGAAAAGACAAGGTCTGTGTAGTTCCACGAGCACGTACTACCTTTAGTAAAAGATTCTTCCACTACCTAGGTCCATCCCTTTACAATAGGATCAGTAAGGATTGTTCAGTATACGACTTATCCTACCATAATTGCAAGAAAAGTGTACGTACATTTCTTTCACACAAGAGTTATAACGAAACTGAGAAATACCTAACCAAATATTATTAAAGGAAAAAACACCCACACATACATACACACACACGCACTCATCACAAACACACACACACACACACACACACACACACACACACACACACTCGCGCACACGCATAAATAATATTGTCAAATGTTTGTAAATCTAAATAACGTGTTCACATGTTGTACATAATCATTAAAAACACTCAAAGAAGGGAACGGGACTGTTACTCCTTATTACAGATTATTTTATAACCTAGCGAGGAGTACAGCACTACACCCAATTGATTGAAGTAAGATTTATTTGTACAAACCATTTATAAAACTAAACTGCTCTGTTCAATCTCTTTTTTTAATGAATAAAGATTTATTATTATTATAATGAAAAGAGACAGATATATCTAGAAACTTCGCTTGTTTGACGCAAATCTCGTTGAGAATGTAATTGAAGATAGGTTTCCCTACACAACACAGGTAGTTACAGCGCTTACGTTTTCAATTTATGGAAGCGCTTAACAAAAATTACCTTAGTCGGCACTTACGACGCCCATGAGTTGAGATGAGAAAACTAAATTCTAATCTCCCAGTACCACACAGCTTCATAAAAAAGTTCCATTATATGTAATTTATTATAAATTCTGTTTTTATCATAATAAAAATAATGACACTAACGTTTCCATCTTCAAAGAGCTTCGCATCAAACAAAGACTCGTCGATTGTGCAAATGCGAATATTGACGATGTTTGGACATATCATCCGCAACGAAAACTCTTTGGAACGTTTGGTGATACAAGGTAGAGTAGAAGGCCAACGTTCTCGCGGCCGATTACCCACAAGGCGGACAGACCACATTAAATTGTGCACGAAGTGTTCCCTTAAATAATGAGACAAGCAGTGCTCTCATTATGCTTATGCTTTTCTCTCATGATGATGAGAGAGAAATGGAGAAGTCTCGCAAAAGCCGCAACCAATCCATCAGACTATCCATGACTACGACCACTCCGTCAATGATGTATGACTGAGAAGAAGAAGAATCAATAATATATATGGAATAAACAGCCACTAGGCCTAGTGGTAAGACCGCGTGAATCTTAACCAATCATCGTGGGGTTCAAACCCGGGCAAGCACCGCTGAATTTCATGTGCTTAATTTGTGATTATAATTCATCTCGTGCTTAACGGTGAAGGAAAACATCGTGAGGGAACCATGTGTCAAATTTCACTGAAAATTCTGTCACATGTGTATTCCACCAACACGCATTTGAGCAGCGTGGTGGAAGAAAAGGCCTTAGCCCAGCAGTGGGACATTCACAGGCTGTTATTATGTATTATTAAATATATATTGGCTTTTAATAAATATTCACCATACATCACCAATGCGCCATAAACCTTGGAACCTTATTATGTCCTTTGTACCTGTAGTTATATTGGCACAAATATACGTGTACTGGATTATAAAGTTTGAACTTTGGATGACATTAAATATTTATCTTTCTCATTTATGATATAGCCTTATACTATAATAGCGTTTGTAGCCGGCCTTATCAATCTTTGTGCGTTATCTATGGTTGTAATTGTATAATTTATTCGTGTAATAAAACTGAAAATTAATGTTGGCTCATAAAATATTTTTAGAATATATTAAGCTAAGTTGTGCTGTTGTAAATTGGTAGATAAAACAGGGTGATTTTAAATTAAGAACATTTTGAATGCTAGACAAATACTGTACAGAATTGCGTGGGAGAAACATTATAATGGTTTTACCTTCGATCAATAATGTACTAGATTAGCGGTAAGCGCTTCAAAAACAGCCCAAAAAGTAAGAACACAATGACGTTTGTGATGTTATTTCAAATTAGTATGTCCCAATCATAACTTATTACTAAGGAAATAAGGTTGAATATGGAACAACCGTTATTGTGCGTTTCCTATGTCTTTCTGTCATTCATGTCGTAAGATGGTAAGTGAATGTCAATACAATCTAAAACGCACTTTATTGCTCGAAAACAAGGCATAGCTTAGGTTAGAAAATATTAAACCTTTACATCGTTTTCTTCATTTTATCGTCGGTGCCACATTTGAGTATTGTTTATTTGTTCGTGACGCGTTATCTAGTAGTTTTGTTGATCGAAGGATTTTATTTACTAATAAAAATTAGGTAGTCCAATGGCCAGAACAAGAGAATATCAGTCGAAGATTTCGAGTTTAAAACTTGCACTTGCAGGTACTGATTTTTATTTATTTTTTCCTCAGAGGTAAAGAAAAATATCTCGAGAAAACCTGTTTGTGTCGGATGTAGACGACCACTTGATGGTAAGTGGTCTACAACACCCATAAACATTGATATTGTAAGTAATTTTGACGAGCCGGTTGGCGTGGTTGGTAGATACCCTGCCTTTCGCGCCGCAGGTCGTGGGTTCGATTCCCACCCAGGACAAACATTTGTATGCATGAACACGTCTGTTTGTCCTGAGTCTGGGTGTAATTATCTATATAAGTATGTATTTACAAAAGAAAAAGTAGTATATGTAGTATATCAGTTGTCTGGTTTCCATAGTACGAGTTCTGCTTAGTTTGGGATCAGATGGCCGTGTGTGAATAATGTCCCAGATTATTATTATTATTATAATATTAATCAATATCCTTAAATCGCCAATACGTCACCAACTTTCGGTATCTTAGTTCGTGCTTAACCCTTCAAACCGAAACACAATAATACTAAGTATTGCTTCTTGGCCCTAGAATATCTGATGTCAGGTTGGAAGCTACTACTAGGTAATAAACAGTTATTTTAGTTAAACTTTATATGACGCTATACGCACGGATATGTGTAATAAAGGATGTTATGCAAAGGTTCCAAGAGGTTGGAAATTTCTTATTTTTGTGTGGATCTAAGACTATTTCAAATTAAGCCAAGGCAGTTAATAATGCTAATAATATATGTATTTAATAACAATATTTAGAAAGATATAATAATATGTTTAGAATCAGTTTATATCATACTTTCATCTTAAACTGAACGTTTTTTTTAACGAAGGCTAACTTTTACAACCGAAACATGTATTATCTTGTTCTTTTTTTACCACAAATCCTCCCAAACAAACAAGTCATAGCGTTTTATTATGGGTTCTAAATTGAAAATAACGGGGAATACCCGACATAATCTTAATGTAAGCTCAAATGATATTTTCTGCTTTATCATCACTGTCGAACAACAATTCGACTTAGGTTGTTTTGCTTTTAAAGAAGTTTTTGCAGATGGCCCAGTGGCTACAACTCAACTCGTGCTTGACGGTGACAGAAAACATCGCGAGAAAACCTGCATGTGTCAAAATTCACTCAAATTCTGCCACATTTGAATTCTATCAACCCGCATTGGAGCAGCGTGGTGGAATAAGCTCCAAAACCTTCTCCTCATAAAAGTAGAAGACGCCTTAGCTCAGCAGTGGGACATTCACAGGCTGTTAGTTTTGTTTTGCTTTAAATCAGTCACGCCTTCTTTCTATGCTTGCCAACTGCGTAGGACATATTACGTATATGGAAATAGTTCATAAGCACGTCAAAGAGTACACTTTTTTCTCCGCTTAAATAATGCCATAGTTGAAAAGGGATATTTTTTATTTTATAGGCAGCATGAGCAAATGGACCACCTGATGTTAAGTGGTGACTAACGCCCATAGATATTAGCGATGTAGGGAGTATTAACAGTTTCATATATAATTTCATACATGCACCTTGGGAACGAAGAGTTTATGACCCTTGCGCCCAGTTTCACTGGCTGACTCATCCGGAACCGGAAAAACACTAAGCATTTCTGTTTAACGATAGAATATTTGATGAGTGGGTGGTAACTTCCCAGACGGGGAACAAAGCCCTACTATCTAGCTTACTAAGTAAAATATGTAATAGTAAAAGTGTACAGGCGCAGGACTAACGGACTATCTTTTTGTGACACGGGAGTGCAACCTTCTAAACTTCGAGCGAAATTTTCTTGACAGGAAAATGTAATAGCTTTCTTATCAGCCGACTGCAGTCTTTTAAGTCAGCCAGGAGAACAACGAACCACATTGTAATTACATAAATAATGATAAGATACATAACATCTCATCATATTTATCTCTACTACTGGAAGTTAACAATATAAGTTCTTGAAATATCATTTTACACAGCTCTAAAAAGGTATAGCGGTCATCAGACCCTTTCCTGTTAATCGAGGGTCCGTGTCGTAGTAGGAATATTTAGGGTCCAACTAAACGTAACGACTTATTTGCTCAGTCCGACGTGTAAAAAATCAACTTAATAATTATACAAGCGTTTTGCCCGCGGTTTCACCCGCGTTCTCGTTCCCGTGGGAATATGGGACAAAATGTAGTCTATTTTACTCGTTGATAATGTTTTTTTTTTATAGTATAGGTAGGCGGACGATATAGCATATGAGCCGATTTAGATACTCTACCGCAAAACAGCAGTACTTGGTACTTTGTGTTCCGGTTTGAAGGGTGAGTGAGTTTACTGCATCGTTTGTGTAGTGGCTAAATAAAGACCGTATTCTTAAGTCCTCGGTTCAAACCACAGGCTGGGCCAATAAAATGTTATGTTAATTATTAAAAAAATAAAACTATTGCATGAACATAGTTACAAGACACTTTAAAATATTAATAATAATCTATGGCCTCGGTTATTATAACATCATACTTATTTCAATAAAGCCAAAAATAGCACTCAAATAATATGTCTTAATGTGAAAGCGCAGCCTCAAAATACTTTCCACATTGACAACGTGATCTTTAATAAAAAAACCCACCTTAATACATTGGAATTGAGTCTATTTTCGCGTATTGATGTGACAAAATTTTCGCGTCCGAAGTAAATGGTAGTAAGTGAAAACGTGACCACTGTTCCGTCTATATTACTCTGTAAACGTAAAGGCTTGCATTACTCTGTATTACCCCATATTAGAAGACGTAAGTGCAGGGTCACATCGTTAGTGCCGCCGGCGACGTTATGACGTAAAAACCGATTGTATCATATTCGTTTCTATTAAAGTTTTGCTTGGTTATTTGAACATATTATATCTCTAGTGTTTGGCGGTTGCTTCGTTCTATGTGTTCTACAAAAATTTGGTAATAGAGTATAAAATAATATTAGTTAGAAGTGTGGATCTTGAGCTAACTCTACATAATATATTATAGAGCACGAGTACTTGAGAATGGGATTACAATCCGACATGATCAGAGAAACAGGCGCAGAGCTAGATGTTTAGCGTGCTTTCCGAGGCTCAGGACTTCAATACTACCAAGTTCCTAACTAATCATTTCTTGAAGAAATACTAAAAATCGTTTTACAGGCCCGACCTCGTGTCGTCATGAGAGCCGAATAGACTAGCTACAAGACTAACCAGGCAGTTATAAAAAAAGTAATGCTAATAAATTTCCCACTTGTGGACTTAGGCCACGTCTCATTTTGTGGAGAAGGTTTGAATTCCATTACGCTGCTCCAATGCGGGTCGGTGGATACGCCTGGCAGAACTTCCACGTATGCAGCTTACCTCACGATATTTCTCATCACTGGTGAACACGAGAAGAAGACTAAGAATAAGATTCGCTAGTTCTATCCACTGGGTCATAGGCAGTTAAGCCATATTTTCAAAAACAATGTTATCAGCGTGGACTTTACACAATGTGTCTCTACCTTTCCCCTCATATGAGAAAAAGACAAAAGACCTTGACATGTTGAATCGCGTAATTTCATACGATTGTTCCGTAAGTAGGTAATAACTTAGCTAAGCGGTAATGGCTTTTATTTCACAGATTTAAAGGTGAAAGTCGCATGCCACACGTACTTAACTTTTATAATGAGAAAACTAGCGCTAGAAGTTTTTTGATTAGAGCCGTATAAGAGCTAAATTATTTTTATGTTTTCTTGTTTTCTAACTAAATAGCTTGCTATTTAATTTTATATATGGTTTTGTAAGCCATTTTAGCAATTGAAAATGTGATAATAATGAATTAAAAAAGAAGAGGAATATATTAAACATCGTTTTTCTCTTTCACACAAAACAGCAATAGTAGAGTATGAATGAGATAAAATGAATGTTAGATTTAATATAAGTCGTATGATTGGTATGAACGTGTTCTTAAAAAAGCAATACATGTTCGAAATTTAAAAAGTGCTGTCAATTTAAAAAAGGAATTATTGTACATCGCCTGGCCTTTTTCTTAGTAAATTCAGATTCTAAGTCCGTACTTCTTAACGTCTAACTGACACGAAACACTTACAAAACAAATAGAAGTTCCGTTATCTGTACAATCTGACTTGAAGAAAATAAATTTTAAATTTCGAATACATTCAAAGAATATATCTTTTTCTTTATTAAATTTCGAAGCCAGTTCTGTTATTGAACGCGATTTTTTTTTATTGTATAGGAAGGCGGACGTGCATATGGGCCATCTGATGTTAAGTGGTCACCAACGCCCATAGACAATGGCATTGTAAGAAATGTTAACCATCGCTTACATCGCCAATGTGGCATCGACCTTGGGAACTAAGATGTTATGTCCCTTGTGCCTGTAATTACACTGACTCACTCACCCTTCAAACCGGAAAACAGCAATACAAAGTACTGCTGTTTTGCGGCAGAATATCTGATGAGTGGGTGGCACCTACCCAGACGAGCTTGCACAAAGCTCTACCACCAAGTGAAGCTATTACAAAATATTTTTTATTTCAATATTTTTATAAAATGTACAATAATAAGCAATTAAAATAACAGTGGGTTCCGAAACTGATGTAACACCAGTCAAAACAATTATTCCATTTCTCAAATCATCCATCCCGCGTCTATTTAGAATTCCCGCCAAAAACACGTTAATATCGCCCCGCTTAAGGCTAACCTTTGTTCTGATTGGTCGTCACATAAGACACAATACAGAATATATACGTAAGGTTTTAAACAATATAAAAATTATAAAAAATATATAATCATTCGTTTCATTAAAAATAATTTAAAAAAAAAACGGATAAATGAACGCGAGTCTATTATTATTATTCACAATTCGCTTTTGTAAAACTATTTTTTTTTTCACGAAGCAAATGTGGACTTTGAACGAAATTTTCGAGGCCCATATACAGTCTAAAACGTTACATGTACTTGAAGAGTCTTCTATAAAAAATTAGTTATGATTTTGATTTCCAAATTTCAACATATTGAAATACGTTTTACACCTATGTTAATGGATTATCAAATATTCAAAAACCTACCTTTCTTCGCTACCTAGCAAATAATCTAAGAAACGTCTTTTAAGAAAAGATTTTTTTACCTAAATTATCTGTCCGATGTCCTCATTCAATATTTGCACGAAATAAAATACGTACACGCCCTTAGTGTTGGAGCTGAGCATAAGGTTGAGTGCACACTTAGCTTATTAAAACATGTATCTATGAATTCATGAGGTTGGTGAGAAAGGTTGAATAGAATTATTTATTTTATTACAATCTCAAAGCGGGATTATTATTCATATTTTTTTTAGTTTGTATTTTTTTATATAATATAAATGGCAAAGGTGACTTGATAGTGGTAACAACCGACCAGATATTCAAATTCAAATTCAAAATACTTTATTCAATATTGAAGTATTACACTTACTTATTGATTGTCAACTGGAAACTAACACCGGTTCGGAAAAGAAACAGCCAGCTCTGAGAAGAACCGGTGGAAGATACTTACTTGGTGGTAGAGCTTTGTGCAAGCTCGTCTGGGTAGGTACCACCCACTCATCAGATATTCTACCGCAAAACAGCAGTACTTGGTATTGCTGTGTTCCGGTTTGAAGGGTGAGTGAGCCAGTGTAATTACAGGCACAAGGGACATAACATCTTAGTTCCCAAGGTTGGTGGCGCATTGGCGATGTAAGAGTGGGCGATGGTTGACTGCTCTTACAACGCCAATGTCTATGGGCATTGGTGACCACTTACCATCAGGTGGCCCATATGCTCGTCCGCCTTCCTATGCAATAAAAAAAAATAACTCAGCGGGTTGATTTTTTTTGTCTTTCTTTATGTCTTTTACAAAAAAAAAACAAAAAGAAACAGCCGTGCGGCGATCGTCTCATTCCCAAGGTGAGCTATCATCCATAAATATGATATACGCATACTACTACATATATACTAATATTATAAATGCGAAAGTAACTATGCCTCTCTTTTACACTTTCACACCTGGTCTTTGACAGGTAAAGTTTTGCTTTACTCAAAAGTAAGGGTTTTTGGGGTTGGTGAAAGGAAGGACACATCACCATTGAAAAGGGAGGATCCTCCGACCAGGGGTGTTGTGTCTGGTGGGCTACTGCCCGACGATTGTTGTCGGGTTCTTGTATATATGTTCAATCGCTCTGATAACTTTAATATCGCGATGTAGGATACGTCTGTTCATAGTTCGTATGTGGCGAGATAGATGTCGCTACAGGGTTAACTAAGTTATGGAGTTTCTTTGTCAACATAATAACATGTCTTGTTGTTCATAATGTGGACAGTATTAACACGGGTTAAATAAACAGACAGTCTTAATAAAGGAAGCAGTGTATCAATACTGGATTTCTAAGTTAATAATGCGAGTACGAAGTAACTATTTCAATCATTTTCAATTATTTGTACATTATGCTATCTTAATATAGGTGACAGTCAGTGCTGCCAACTCTACGAGTATAATGTATGTGAATCGAGGGTATAAAGATGATCAATATTTGTGTTGGTAACACTGTAGAAAGCAGACCGCCTGGCGACTGCCTTTTTAAAACAATGAATGTATGAAATTAAAATATTAACACTTAATGTTTTATACTAATATGTTTTCATGTAATATCTATATCTATACTAATATATAAAGCTGAATAGTTTGTTTGTTTGCTCCGGCTAACCTCAGGAACTACTGGTTCGAATTTAAAAATATTTTTGTGTTGGATAGCCTTTTCATCGAGGAATTCTCTAGGCTGTTTTTATTCATTATATTTTTATTAATTATACGCGGGTGAAACTCCGGGAGACAGCTAGTATGTAATATAAGTATATATGTTGACAATCATGATCATATGTTATTAGTTTCTCATTGGTCACGAGTTAAATTTGTAAATAGCAAACATTTGTTTAGGTAATACAATTTATGTGGTAATGTTTGTGCTTCAACTGTGTGTTTCAGAACGTAGGATATAGGATTTACTTGGTGGTAGAGCTTTGTGCAAGCTCGTCTGGGTAGGTACCACCCACTCATCAGATATTCTGCCGCAAAACAGCAGTACTTGGTACTGTTGTGTTCCGGTATGAAGGGTGAGTGAGCCAGTGTAATTACAGGCACAGGGACATAATATCTTAGTTCCCAAGGTTGGTGGCGCATTGGCGATGTGAGCGATGGTTAACATCTCTTATAACGCCAATGTCTATGGGCATTGGTGACCACTTACCATCAGGTGGCCCATATGCTCGTCCGCCTTCCTATGCAATAAAAAAAAAAAATCCTTATGGGGGGTGATGAGGCGAACATTGATCCTTGACCTACTTTGTAGACAATACGTTTCCGAACGTCAGAATATATTAAGATGCCGTGAATTACAGTGGTGCTACATAACTTGTATACAAAGCAATAGTTTCGCTTATTTGCTTTATTCGTTATAAGTGTATGTTGTTTATCAACAGCGGCCTAGCGGATTTGAATCCGCGTACCTCCATTAGGTCAGTAAGACTTAACTTGGTGGTCGAGTTTTGTGCATTATAAATTTAACCGCCAAGCAGTAATACATAGTGTTGTGTAATTTTGTAAGGTACAGATTACATTTAAAATTCAAAGGTTGGTGGTGTAATGGTTAGTATTACTTACAATACTCATGTCTATGGATGGTGGTGATCACATACCATCAGGTGGCCCATATACAAAGACGCTTTAGGAGAATATTTCAATTTTTTTTCAAGTGGTTTGGGTTAACCCCTCGGAATATTCATATTATGCTTAATTCGTGTTTATAATTCATATTATACTTAGGGGTAAAGGCTAACATCCTGAGGAAGCCTACACGTGTCAGATAATATTCTGCCACATGTGTATCCACGGTACCACATAGCGTGGTGGAATAAGCTCCAAGTCTTAAGAGAGATCTTCATCCAGATGTGAAATTTACTTTTTGACGTGACAACGTCTAATAAAACGATGAACGCTAGCTGCATGCACGAAAAAGGATGACTCATTGTCCCGTTACGCTCATTGTCCCGTTACGCTGATTGTACGCTTGCGCCGCATCTATCTCTCTTTCACTCGATTGGCCTATGAGTGCAAATAAAAGTAAATTTATCAATTAAATTGTAGATTGCATTTCACTCCTTCTTTGTATCCATACAGCATAATGATAATTCAATAAAAATGATTCAATTTTATGCAGTAATTTCATCAATGTTTTGTTATGACGTTGTCACGTTAAACTATCGTCCGTAAACCGACTTTACAGACAACCATTTTTTTACTTTAAGTTGATGTTAGAAGCCCTTACTTAAATGTAAAGTTATCATCAGTTTTGTATGTAGATTCTGCCAATGACTAGAAGTGTGGGGCTGGCACTGACCTCGACTCAAACTTAATAACTTCAAAAGTATGTCAACTCAAGACAAGACTTCGTTAGAGTTTAATTACATGTCGCAATTTCACAAGTTCGTATGAAATCGTTATTTATGATCTCTGTATATTCTACAGACTTAGTTGTAAACTTTGGTTAAATTTATTTATCTCTTTCTTTCATCATTGATTTGACAATTGAAAGACAGAGGCAGCAACGTTTTATTGCTTTACTTGGTTGACTTAAATCTCTATATATAACAGTTCTTTTTTTATAGTATAGGTCGGCACACGAGCGTTTGGGCCACCTGATGGTAAGTAGTCACCAACGCCCATAGACAATGGCGTTATGAGAAATGTTACAAATCGCTTGCATCGCCATTGCCCCCCAACATTGGTAACTAAGATGTTATGTCCCTTGTGTCTGTAATTACACTGGCTCACTCACCCTTCAAACCGGAACACAACACAAAGTACTGCAGTTTTGCGGTAGTATGTCTGATGAGTGGGTTGTCGTGGTGGTGGGAGCTTGCACCTTGGTGGTGGCATAAACAGGCTATTAATTTACATAATACAGAAGTTATGACGAACTTTAGTAAGTATATTTAGTTAATTCGAAGTTTAGTTTATTCGTAAATATTAAAATGCTAAAATTTTAAGCAAAGACTAGAAAAATATTTTTCAAATACAAATATTTAGATATTCAAGCTAATAAGCAGAGATTTTAGCTTACTTTTGTATTTTGTTAATTTAATTAAATGTCATGGGGTGCATGTTACCGGCATCCTTGCAGCTCGGTTATATTCGTTTGACCCACATTCAAGACTAGAATTAGATGCATTCATATATTAATTTGAATTTATTAAAAAGATTGTATTTTATTAAATCGGTACACATTGTACCGTATAAAAAAAATTGTTACATTAAAAAAATAAATATTGTGCAGTTGGGATCCCACACCAGGAAGTTCTGTGCTATATTTTTTTGACTCAAACCGTATTTCAAAATGTAGATTGATTCATGTACTATGCATAAATATTTATTACACATATTTATTTAAAAAGTAAAATAGTTTCTGTGCACCTCCTTACCGCTTTATTTGTCTCGTGTCCTCTACCCAAAGGTTGTCTGGAAGAGATCGCTATTTTAGCGATAAGACCGCCTTTTGTTATTAATACTTTTCTAAAATAGCATTAATAATTGTATGTTTTTGTGATTTTGTATATGTTGTACAATAAAGCATATTCTATTTTCACACAGTTACTCCTTACCCGACGTAGACTCTTACTAAAAACATTTTTCTTCTAATCTATTCGTCGCGAAGCCGCAACGATTAGCTAGTATATACAGGGTGTAACAAAATTCGTGTCCGACCCGTGAAGTGGTTATTAGGTATCGTTAGTCGGTTCTATTTTTGTAATAAATTTTAAAATTTTAAGCAAAATTTTACCCCGAAAAAAAATTAATTTGACTAAATAACGACAATTATATTGCAACACAGGCGCGGGCGTCAGCGCTCGATAGTTTTTACCTATCGGGTAGGTCGGAGACGAGGTCATTACCTCAGTTGTCCATGAAATTTTCGTCATTTACAATTGAAAATGAAAATAAAAAAAATTTTATGAGTAATTTTTTTGCATAATATTTTAATTTTTTTTACAAATATAGAACCTACTCACGATACCTAATAACCACTTCACGGGTCGGACACGAATTTTGTTACACTCTGTATACCACTATTATTAATGTATTTTTTATTTTATTAATTAAATTCTATGGTTTGATGTAAAACATTCACTGGCGCGCCTTGAGGGTATCACTAGCTCGTATGCTAAAAAGGCACACGGCTCTCTATTCCCTCGTGTGAGTGCGTAAATTCTATACTCCGATGATATACAATATTATAACAATAATAAATATATATTTATTTCATTAAAGAAAAAAACTATCGAAACAAAATAAGAAGCTTTATAAACAAAAACGGATTAAATTTTAACTATGTAGCAGTGTGACGTCATAGTATAGCGAATCAGCTTATGTCGGCAACCTAAAAGTCGAAGCTCTTCAGCAATACTATCGGGCTTAAGCGCTCCGTCCAGCAAAGGCAGCGCTATGGTGAGTTGAGTTCATAATATCCACCATCATAATTCAATGGCAAGATACATACGATATAATGTCTTGAGTTGGCCGAGATGGCCTAGTGGTAAGAACGCGTGAATCTTAACCGATGATCGTGGGTTCAAATCCGGGCAAGCACCACTGAATGTTCATGTGCTTAATTTGTGATTATAATTCATCTCGTGCTTTACGGTGAAGGAAAACATCGTGAGAAAACCTGTATGTGTGTATGTACCTGTAACCAAGTACCAGCAGGTGGCCCATACGCTCGTTCGCCTTCCTATACAATTATATATATATATATATACAATATACATACATACAATTATATATATATATTATATATATATTATATATATTCAATTATATATATATTTAATGGCTCACTCAACCTTCAAATCGGAACACACAGTTCGCACAATACGTCCTTGCAGTGCAGTCGTGTTTTTTGTAGTTGTTTACTAATTGCTATCGTAATTCTAAGAAAGACGCGCTCGATCTTATCTAAGATTACGGCGGCCGGCCGTATGGCGTGTTACTATGGAAAGCGATAACATTAATTATACCGAGTCTAATAGTGTAAACACATTGAATGAACAAATACAATTACAGGAGAATGAGATGTATGTGGAGGACGATTTAGAAGAATATAGTTTAGAAAATTCTAGCAGACCAACAAAACGTATGAGGGAATTAGATTCTAATGATAGATGGACAACAGTTACTAAAAAAGGGAAAAGGATGGCTAGAAGGAGTATCTGGAACAGCAAAGAAAGTATTGAAGATGATTTAATAGAAATTTGTGTGTATTCGAAAGACATAATGCCAAAACAATTTCAATTAGCAAAACTACTTAAGAATGAAAATATATTAAATATATCTCGAATAAAATATATAAACCCGTATAAAGTTTCAATGCAGTTTGAAGACGAAGACAGTGCAAAAAAATTAATGTCATGTAATGACTTAATAAAAAAAGGATGGAGAATGCATAATAGATTTGAAGTAGGAATATCATACGGGGTCATTAAGAATGTAGAAATAGAGTTGAGTGAAGAAGATATCAAAGAAAACATTACTAGTGACAGGGATTTACTATCTGTAAAACGATTGATGCGTAGAAATGGTCAATCGGACTGGCTTCCGAGTGAAGCAGTTCGATTAGGATTTAAAGGTTCATCTTTACCCCCATATATATATGTATATGATGTAAAAATTAAGATTGAGCCATATATATTCCCCGTCACACAGTGTTCTAAATGTTGGCGTTATGGTCATGGTAAGAAAATATGCCCTAGTACTAAAGTGGTATGCCCTAAGTGTGGATCTAATCATGATAATTGTGAGTCAATAAATCTGAAATGTGTTAACTGTTTAGGATCTCATTTATCTTTGAGCAGGGATTGCCCTATATATAAAAAAGAAAAAAAAATACGAGAAATTATGGCTGAATTTAACTGTACTTATAAAAAAGCTTTAGATATGTACGTTCCGCCGTCCTTACCTGCAAAGATAAAAAATTATACATGTGAAGAAGTCCAAGTGAAAGATGTTCCTTGCACATCACCTAGTCAATTAACCTATGCCGGGGCCGTAAAGTCTACGAAACAAATTCAGACTCCTGATACGACACCAAATAAAAAAAAATCAACACAGAAAAGTATTCCTAAAAAAAATACAGCTACTAATGAAACCTTTAATTGGGAGGCTTTATCTGAGACTGATTCTATCATGGAAGACATTAAGGAAGATGATAGTAATAAAGAAGATAGTATGAGAAAAGGGATATTTGTTGTTTTATTAGAGAAGCTTGCAAATATTCTTTTTATGAAAAAACTTACAGCGAGAAAGAAGATAGAACAGATTTTAGTAGTCTTATTGGAGTGGTTCATGAGTGTGATCCAACGTAAATTCGATTTTGCTTCTACGCTTAAACATTTCTTTAACAGTGGATAGTGAAGTTAAATTGAATAGGATTAACATTATGCAATGGAACGCACAGAGTATAAAGGGAAAGCTAGGTGCTGTCCGCCAGTTGTTAGTGCAAGAGAAAATTCATATTGCTGCTATATGTGAAACGTGGCTAAACTCAGAAACGAACCTTACAATTAGTGAATATAACATTTATCGAATGGATAGACAAGATAGTTATGGAGGTGTAGCAGTTCTTACTCATCGTTCTGTTAAAGCTCAAATGATACATGTAAATTCTAGACCGAATTTAGGAATTGAAATCGTTTTTGTTAAAATTTTGAATTGTTCACATATTAATAATGTAGTTGTAGTGTACTGTCCTTCCTCGGTAAGAACAAGTCAGAATGATTGGGACCATTTACTTTCTTTAGTTGATAAAAACTCACTAATTTTAGGAGATTTTAATGGCCATCATACAAATTGGTCTAATAGGGTAGATCAAAGAGGTATACAAATTTATAACGCTATATTAAACAGTAATTATGTAACATTAAACGATTCATCGCCAACTCGTGTTAGACTAGTTAACGGTGTTCTACAAGAGTCTTCTCCGGATATATCAATAGTGTCATCGGACGTATCTGTGAAATTTAATTGGACCGTAACTAATGAGACACTAGGTAGTGATCACCTTATTATCAAATTGACAACTTTTATTAACCCCACATTGAAACCTCTTAAAAAAAGGAACTTTAAAAAAGCGAATTGGCCATGTTATCGGGAACAACTTAATCTTTTATTTTCCGACTTAAGATTACCAGAAAACCCTCAACGGGCTTACGATGTTTTTATATCAAATTTAAATAAAGCAGCGGATAAGTGTATTCCAAACAGTTACATAAATCAAAATCCAACACTTAATTTCACCCCGAAACCATATTGGAATAGTAAACTATCAAAACTGGTTGCAGAACGTCGGCTGGCTCTTACTAACTTTAGAAAAAACCCTACACCAAGTAATTTAAATCTATTACAAAAAAAAATATCTGAACTTCAAAATATAATTCGAAAAGCTGATTCTAAGTCCTGGCAAAAATACTGTTCGTCATTGAATCAAACTTCTTCTTCAACTGAATTGTGGCAACGTATGCGCTGGATTAGAGGCTATAGTACTACAAAGTCATATATCGATGAGCAACATGCTCACGATGTTTTAAAATCTTTAACCCCTGATTATGTTTTACCACCCCAGCCCTATTTTAATATTCACAATAGCAGTTTAGAAACTCCTATCTCTATACAAGAAATTATATTGGCTATTAAATCGACTGACACAGCCCCTGGTTGTGATGGTATATCATACTCAATGATTAAAAATTTACCAGAAAATGGTATTCTCGCTTTGTGCTATTTATATAATAAATTCTTCTCGCTGAATGTGATACCGCATCAGTGGCGTAATATAGAAATCGTTCCTATACCAAAACCAGGAAGAGACTTAAAGCTTACTTCATCCATCCGACCTATATCCTTAATATCTTGCTTGTGTAAAATATTTCACTCTATCCTTAACAAACGATTAGAATGGTATTTTGAAAAAAATAATTTGTTCTCTATCGACACGATAGGCTTTCGAAAAACTAGATCTTGTCATGATAATTTAAGTAATTTAGTTACTCATATTCAGATGGGTTTTGCTAGAAATGAATCTACTCTTGCTTGTTTTATCGATATAAATAATGCATACAATAATATTAATATTTCAATCCTATTAAATATTCTCCACAAATTTGGTGTAGGCATTAAAATTTGCAACTATCTTTGGAACTTTCTTAGTAATCGTTGGCTTAATATTCGTGGTAAAGACCTTAAATACGGGAGATCTACTTGTTTAGGTCTAGCACAAGGTGATCCATTGTCACCCCTATTATTTAATATAGCTACGATTCATGTTTATTGCGAAGTTTACGATGACTCTGTTAACATCTCACAGTTCGCTGATGATTATGTGATATATGTTTCAAATAAAAATATTACACATGCACAAACGCAATTACAAAAAACATTAGATATATTTAATGAACAAATATGTAAGATAGGTCTTGATATTTCTTCGAGCAAAACTAAAGTTTGTTTATTTTCAAAAGGTAGAAAACAAAATGAAATCCTATTAAAAGTTAATAATTCCCTATTACAATACGTCGAATCTGTGAAATATCTTGGGATGTGGTTGGATCGTTCATTACGCTGGGGTAAACATATAAATGAAACGGTACAAAAAATTTCAAAATGTCTAAACGTTTTTAAGGTATTAGCCGGATCGGGTTGGGGTGTTCACCCAAAACATTTAAGACGTGTATATACTTCTTTAATACGCAGTAGAATTGATTACGCCTGCTTTTTATATGCCAATGCTGCTAATAGAAATCTTAAAAAGTTAGACACTATACAAAATCAAGCAATGAGAATTATAGGGGGCTTCATTAAAACTACTCCTATCCACGTCATGGAGAGTGAACTTTGTTTGCAACCTTTGTTTATCCGTAGACGATACCTAGCTGGAAAATTTTGGCTCAAATCGAAATCCTTAAAAAGTAGTAAAATTATAGATTTACTAAACATCATGTCCAACTCTAATGGAAGTCTAAGTTACTGGACAAATAAACGAAAACCCTTACTGTTAACAATCCATGCAGAATTACAATCGATTCCTATTCAACGTAGTAAACAGCTAGAAATGTTTTCCTTAAAAACATGGGTGAGCAATATTGATGTAAATAACGTTGTTAAATGTAACCTTATACCTTTAAAAAAATCAAAAAATAATTATAACTTAATAGAAATTAGAACATTAGTTAACCAATTTATTAACAATACATATAAAAATCATTATCAAATATTTACAGACGGATCAAAAGATGTAAATGCTTCAGGTGGAGCCTTATATGACGCGCAAACTAAAAATCATTTGAAATTTCAACTAAATAAGTATCATTGTATTATGTTCATAGAATTGCAGGCAATTTCGGAGGCATTGGCATATATTGATTCTATTGATTCCCAGAATTTCGTAATTTTAACTGACTCCAAGAGTGCTCTTCAACATTTAATTAAATGCACTACCAGTTATCGGGGTACTCCAGTAGCCTACACTATCCTAGATCAAATACATAAATTAAGTAAAACCACAAAATCCGTTTCTCTTCAGTGGATACCATCTCATGTTGGAATAACTGGCAATGAGATGGTGGACCTTCTTGCAAAACAAGCTAGTGCCGATGGCATAACAATACCTGTGGATCCATATTTCTGTGATTTGATTTGGATGCATAAAAAGAAATGTATGTTGTGGTGGAAAGAATATTTTGATGAACGTTCAAAGGAAAAGGGAATATGGTATAGGACAATGCAACCACAACCTTGGAATAAACCCTGGATAGATAAATGTGACCTTAGTCGCCAAGACCTCATTGCGGCTTTAAGACTTCGCTCCGGGCACCTTCCATTAAACTCATTTGCGTATTTAATGAAGAAAGTAACAACCTCCAATTGCACCGAATGTGGTGTAATTGAAGATATCTATCATATTTTACTGGAATGTGTTCGGAGCGAGTCATTTAGACAGGATATTAATCAAAATTTTAATACTAACTTAACTATTGCTCAATGTATAACTTTTATGGCATTTCCTAACAGTAATGAGGCAAAAATATTGTACAAATTAACTAACAAATGTTTGAATTTAAGAAAATAAAGTGTATTGTGTAACTAACAGAGCGACATAGTCACAAATGGTGACTAAGCTCTTCAAATAATAAAAAAAAAAAAAAAAAAATCGGAACACAACTAAAGCAAGTACCTAGTGGGTGGTACCTACCCAGACGAGCTTGCATAAAGCTCTACCACCAAGTATGAATAAATATATTTAAATATAAACCAAAACTATGTTACGTACAGTAACAGTAACTGCATGTGAAGTCTCACTGCTGGGCTAAGGCTGTTAAACCAATATCTTGTTCATGTACCGATATATTTTTTACTAATAATCTAAAGGGATATAATATCATTTTCTATTTTTGATTTCAGTGGAAAAATTAAAAACTCTAATGTTTTTCCAAAAACTTTCATGAATGATAAGTTTAATTATCAGCGTATAAAATAGGCTCTTATATTTTCAAAAACATCAGATAGGTCAATCAATCAACAGCCAATCGTTGTCCACTGCTGAACATAAGCCTCTCCCAAAGTGCGCCAAAGCTCCCGGTCCTCCGCCTTCCGCTTCCATTAGGTAGGTAATTCTAGGAAAATTGCAATAACGTAACCGAAGGTACCAAAATTGTCCTCTAAAATATCTACTAAGGTATATAATAGACGAAGTCGGGGTATGCTGTCATTATTATATATAATAATAGTCCTCCAGACCGATTTCGACCACGGCGACCAGTCTCAACAGAGATAAGCCAACTGCGCAGGACATATTATAGTGCACAAGTGTGTGCGCAAACACAGGTGCACTCTCTATTCCCTACTTCTCATAACCCGATGGGAATCCATCCATGGGATGGAAATCTGATACGACCGGAAAGAGTTCAGGCGCAGGACCAACGGTGTAACGTGCTTTCCGAGGCACGGGAGTGTACACACTCCCAACCTCCTGACTCTAGGCTGCTGCTGAGAATGGATTATATATAATTATACAATCGTCTGATCTTCACGATGAATGAAACTGGAGCACAGCTAAACAATATGTTCCTAACGAGCGCGTTACGCATATTTCTAGCACGCTGTACTGTGTCTCGCTGCTGAAATTTATGTTACTACTTGCTGATACCCGCGACTTCGTTCGCGTTGCTTGATATATTAACAAGATTTTCTTATGTAGTAAGGAAAAAGGCAAAAAGATCGCAAGCAAAAATATACTTTGTTTAAACATACATCACTGAACACGCAGTCCATATACAAATCGTTGTTTCTTGAAACTTTAATAACTTTTTATTAAATGAAGATATCGCAATATTTTTTTTTGATAAGGGCCAAGTGTCTAAGAAATAAAATTTAAAAAATTTCATTGAAATCTATCCAGTAGTATTTCCGTGATGCGCGCACAACTGCAGACCTCTATCATTTTATTTATATAGATAATATTTCAGGTCAATCAAGAGCTTTATTCAAATATAAACATAAATTCTGCCAACAAATGGAGTGTAATCGTCGTCTTGTATCCATTTTCTTCTTATTTAATTTAACTATATAGTAATTAATAGCCAGTGAATGTCCAACAGTTGGGCTAAAGCCACCTGACAATTTTCTGAGAAGAAGGTTTGGAGCCTATTCTATCACGCTGCTCCAATACGGGTACGGTGGGATACGGACATATGGCAGAATTAAATTTAGATGCGTGCAGGTTTCCTCAAGATGTTTTCCTATACCATACACGAGATGAGCACATACAAATTCAGTGGTGCTTGCTCGAGTTTGAGCACACTATCGGGGTTATATACTACTAGCTGTGCTCCGCAGTTTCACCCGCGTATAATTAATAAAAATATAATTAATAAAAATAAGCCAGAGCCTTCTTCGATAAAAGGACTATACAACACAAAAAGATTTTTTAAATTCGAACCAGTAATTCCTGATATTAGCCGGATCAAACAAACTCTTCAGTTTTTTATATTAGTATAGATCAATATAAAAGTTTACAATTAAGTTATGTACTGACAACGGTATATATTAACATCATATCTGTTTGCTTCAGATCCCTATAGAATAGTCAAACTTGGACTGGAATTGAATTGGGAGGGTAAAGTAATCATTATATATTAGTAGAATTGTTCCCTATATTTCTATACCTATAGCCTATTCCAACCACAACAGGAATAACTATAAAAACTAAAAAAATATAATAAAATATAATATAAACTATAAAAAATGGCGTTTTCAATGTCCGCAAAGTTGTATTCGGAACTTTGAAAGTTAAATTAATATGATTATAACTAGTTAATTGGAATAGTGTTGTATTATGAATTAGGGTAAATTAATCAAGAACTGTTTACAGTGCATAATAATGCAGAACGATTTGACAAATGCATGCAATTTGTAAATCTACGGTGTGTTTACATTTATTTCTATTCCCGTTGGAATGGGGTATATATATAATTTCGAGAGAGGGACGGAATGAGTATTAAAAATCAATTAGATCAAACACTCGTTAGACAGACGGATGATATTTATTATAATTCGATTATAAAAAAAAGTTTCGGTGATGGAATATTTTAAAATGTAATTAAAACGTATTTTTATAAATCTCCTGAATTGGATTTGTTGAATTATTATTTCATGTTCTACTCGAATCATTATAAGAATAACTTAATTTTATTATATAGAAATTTTCTCCGTGCAGTGACGGAGTCAGAATACAATTCACTGCCCCTCTCTCTCCCATGGGTGTCGTAAGAGGCGACTAAGGGATAGCTGAGCGACCATCTGCTCATCTGGTGGTAGGATGTCAATCATCCGCCTGGCTTGTTACCACCGTACGCATGGTGAAAAACTCGTGAAGTGGCTGCTTGCAGCCGCGTTTCGAGATCAGCCAGCGTACAGCCAGTGCCCGAGCGCGCATTGCCGCGATATGTGGTGGTCCGGTGGAAGTTGCTGTTGAACCAATGCCGGGGGAAATTATATTGACCCGCCGGTCAGGGAGACCCGTAGAAACGGTTGTTCCGCTGGCCGCCCGTGGCAGAGTACAGGGGCCCAAGCGTTCTTAACCAGCTCGCGAGGCTGCCCCACCAGGCTACGCATAATCTCGGAGTGGACCGTCGTGCCGGTTGGTGACCGGACGGTGGGGTCCCGGCGGCCACTTCCGGGAGGGTTCGGGGGCCCTTCCGTCCGGCGGATCAGTTTATTTTCCCTTCTGGCAGCTTCTTGGGGAAACACAGCTCCACACTTTGACCATCCCTATCGTGACAATGCGTCGCTCGCTTCACGTCTCTTCCCTTTTTCCCCCAAATTCATGACAGCGCATAAAAGAGATAACGGTCGTACAGCGGTGCACACCCCCACCATACCTTCGCTGTTTGAGGTTGAGTTCGCTAACATCCGTGGACTCCACGCTAACCTCAATGCTGTCCACCACCATCTTGAGACAGCACGGCCAGCAATGTTGTTTCTTACGGAGACTCAAATACTCCGTCCTGGCGATACCAGCTACCTTAATTATCCCGGCTACATGCTTGAAGAATCCTTCAAAGCGAAAGCCGGAGTATGCTTGTTCGTCAGGACGGATGTTTGTTGTCACCGTCTGCGCTGCTTGGAGGACCCTTCCTTCTCCATGTTAGTGGTGCGTGTGGACTTGGTTCGTCAGAGTCGAGTCTACGTGTGCCTCTACAGATCCCATAATGGTGACTTGGAGACAAGCCGACTATTTGACCATCTTAGTCGGGTGGCAGATGCTGCGCAGGAGCAGTTTCCTAACGCGGAACTGGTGTTTTTGGGGGACTTTAACGCTCACCATGAATCATGGTTGAAGTCCCTCAAAACTGACCATGCTGGCAGGACTGCTCATGCTTTCGCTCTCACGCATGACTTGACCCAGCTGGTTGATCAGCCCACCAGGATCCCAGACATTGGCGGGCAAGCCCCTTCTCTACTGGACCTTCTGCTGACTAGCCACCCGGTAGAATATCGGGTTGAGGTTCGGGCTCCTCTTGGTTCTTCGGATCACTGCCTGATATCTGCCGAAGTGCCACAGGCCAAGCTGCCGTCACCAACGGTATGCAAACGTCGCATTTGGCACTATAAGTCAGCAGATTGGGACGGTTTGCGCGATTACTATGCGTCAGTCCCTTGGAAGGAACGTTGCTTCAGTGAGAATGACCCGACTGCTGGCGCCGCTGCTATTGCTGGTGAGATCTTGTTGGGGATGGAATACTACATTCCTAACTCAGACCTCACCAGTAAGGGTACGCGTAACTGTTGGTTCACTCGCGAATGTGCCGATGCTGTGTCATCTAAGCAGGCGGCATATCGTGCGTGGATCAATGGCCGCGTTAGCGGGGCATCTAACATTGACTCACTGAAAGCAACCTACAATAAAACCTCCAAGTCCTGTAGGAAGGCATACTCAAGAGCGGATGCACAGCGCATTGCACAGATTGGTCATGACCTTGTTTCGCATCCTAGGGGCTCCCGTAGCTTCTGGCGTCTGACCAAATCTGTGCAAAACAATTTCTGCCAACCTTCGCTGCCACCGCTCAGGAATCCGGACGGATCGCTAGCTCACAGTCCGCAGGAGAAAGCCGATCTTCTGGCAAAACTCTTTGCGGATAACTCTGTGATCGATGATTGCAGTGCGCTGCCACCTTCAATACCTTCATGTGGCCACACGATGCCTGACATCAAAATCAGGCAGCGTGATGTGCGTGCAGAGCTGCAATCACTCGATGTACGGAAAGCTAGTGGTCCCGATGGAATACCAGCCATAGTGCTGAAGAAGTGTGCAGCGGAGCTGTCTCCTGTGTTGACGCGCCTGTTCCAGCTGTCTCTCTCTACAGGATGTGTGCCGGATTCTTGGAGAGAAGCTAATGTGCAAGCGGTTCCCAAAAAAGGGGATCGATCAGACCCGGCAAATTATCGGCCAATAGCTATCACCTCAGTTCTTTGTAAGGTGATGGAACGGATCTTAAACAACCAACTGATCCATTACCTAGAAGATCACTGTCTAATTAATGATCGACAGTACGGGTTTCGGCCAAAACGGTCCACAGGTGATCTTCTAGCGTACGTAACACACCTCTGGGGTGAAGCTATCGACAAGCATGGGGAGTCGTTGGCTGTCAGCCTCGATATCTCCAAGGCTTTCGACAAGGTCTGGCACAGAAGTCTTCTCTCCAAGCTGCCGGCATACGGTCTGCCAGCTCAGCTCTGCACCTGGATTGCCAGCTTCCTACACAAGCGTAGCCTTCGCGTTTTAGTTGATGGTTGCGCTTCACAATTCCATGTAGTGAATGCTGGGGTCCCCCAGGGGTCCGTGCTATCCCCCACACTCTTTCTTCTGCATATCAATGATATGCTCTCTCTCGGGAACATACATTGCTATGCAGATGACAGTACAGTGCACGGGGGATACCACGGACGCGCAGTAGCTGGGCGGGCGGAAACTGAGGAGAGACGGAGGGATCTTGTTGTTGAACTCGATAGGACGTTAGGACTCATTGCCAAATGGGGCTCTGATAATCTTGTCGAGTTTAACGCCAAGAAAACACAGGTATGCGCCCTCACAGCGAAAAAGTCGCCATTTTCCCCTCCTCCTTCTCTCTGTGGCACTACGCTGGAGATACAAAGCAAAGTCGCCATATTGAGAATTGACATTCGGTGCGACCTCAATCCAAGGGATCACATCGAGGCTGTTATAAAAACAGCCTCAAGAAAACTCGGGGTCCTGAACAAGGTGCGGCGTTTTTTCACGCCACAACAACTGCTCCTGTTGTATAAAACACAGGTGCGGTCCTGCGTCGAATATTGCTCGCACCTCTGGGATGGCTCCGCTAAGTACTTACTGGAGGCCTTGGATCGGTTGCAGCGACGTGCGGTTCGCATTATTGGCGACGTAAAGGTCACCAACACCCTCGAGCCTTTACAATTGCGTCGAGAGATAGCGGCACTCAGCGCTTTCTATCGGCTGTATCACGGCGAGTGCTCAGAGGAATTATTCTCCCTCATTCCTGCTTCCCCATTCCTTTACAAGTCTACGCGTGCTGGCTCCCGATGTCACCGCCTAACTGTGACATCAATTCCATCGCGCACGAAGAAATTTGGCAACTCTTTTCTTTGTCGCACCTCTAAAACATGGAATTCTTTACCAGCACACGTGTTCCCCTCCTCTTATGACCTGGGTTCCTTCAAACGAGGCGTGAAGAGGCATCTTGCGGGCCGGCAAGGCGGGGGCGGCTAGTGCAGATCATTCTTCGTGATTGCACTAGCCGTCGTCGCGTTTGGACTCTACTACCACTTACCATCAGGTGGAGTAGAGTCATTTGCTCTCCCGAGCTATAAAAAAAAAAAAAAAAAATAACTACTTACGTTTCAATTAAAATAATAAAAAAGTAATAACCATTTCTAATCAGTGTCATTTCAGCCACAATCAAAGGGCACCACTAACATTAGAGTCAGCCTACACGAAACTACTAATACATCGTTTTTTTAAATTGTATATCGAGTATGTAGATAGACTATCAAGTGGGCCACTTGATGATAAGTTATATTCACAGTCGTTATATCAAATATGAACCATCACGAATGCGCATTCGTGATGGTGACCACCCTTGGGAACCGGAACACAACAATACTGAATATAGTTCTGTAACCTGTGAATGTCTGCCTCTGAATTTCACTGCTGGGCTAAGGCCTAAGATATTGGAGCTTTTTCCATCACGCTGCTCCAATCCGGGTTGGTGGAAATACACATGTGGCAGAATTTCATTGAAATTTAACACAAGCAGGTTTCCTCACGATGTTTCACCGATAAGCACGCGATGAATTATAGTCACAAATTAAGCACGTGTAATTCATTAATTAATTCACTCGATATAGTTGTTTGTCAATAAAATATTTGATAAGTGGTAACCAGACAGGCTTGCACAATATTGAAATATTCTACCACCAAGTAAAGTGAGTGAGTGATTTTAATACGGAGTGGTTTCGAATATATTTATATATTTTTAGTACCTATTTGAACCATGTCAATTATCAAATGAAATAGTAGTTTTCTTTATTATACTGTTTTTTTGTTCAGTATTTATATTTTCTTTTAAAAAAATTGTCAAGGAAGGTTTTAGTTCATTTTGTGCATTTCAAGTTTTCATATTCTTTATATTTTTTGATGTATTAACAAACAATGGACTTTGTTCCTTCACTCATTCTATCATTAAGACTATTATTTAAGAACAAGCGCGAAAATATCCGCAGAAAACGGTCGTAAAATATGATAAAGTGATATGCGACATTGATCATAATAAGCATAACATTTCAAGGATACACGCATCTAAATAGTATATCACAATAAGTCGCTTGTCAACATTTCACTGGTAAGTTATGACGTTAGTTCTCTTTACTCGGCGAATGCTCTAAGTAAATTTTTTCTCATATATTTGACACTAGCTTTCTGCTCACATCTATAAAATGAGGGAAAACAAAAGAAATGTTCCAGTAAATAATTCGTATGTTGAAAGCCTTTAGTGGCGGGCCCGTTAAAAATCATCCCCATGCATCACTCTGTGCAGTGTTAACCTTTTTACTGGCTCTAGGGATGTGACTGTACTTTATCGATAGTTTGAAAATTTTAAATAATCTACCCCATTTGAAAACTAGTTTAAAATATATTTATAAGTAGAATATCTACGTTATATAAAATTTAATTAGACATTAAGAATAGTAAAGTTGAAGATTTTTTTTGTTCTTGAGAAATATTCACGAAGATTTATACGTACGTACATACAGATAAATCAGATTCATCAGATTAAAAGCGAGGATGATGTCTACGAACAAAGATACTGAGTTGAAGAAATACACGATTCAAAATTATGTTTAATATGTGTATTCACCTACACCTAAATATGAAAAGTATATGTTTATTTTTATATATCTGCTGACGGGGCATTATTACATACAACTAATGATTTAAGACAAACTCTAGTATATTCGCAATTTTTTTTGGTATAAGTAGGCGAACGAGCATATGGGCCACCAGATGGCCGATAGTTAATTTATTTATTTATTTAAATCAGACAGATGTCCATAGAGTGTTAGTAACAGTATTCTTAATAATTATGTTAGTATCATAAATAATAATAACAGTTGAAAAATAATTGAGACTAATTAAATAATAAATTTTTAAATATTGAATATTATAATTAATCTTATAATGGCATTATAAGAGATGTCAACCATCGCTTACATCGCCAATGCGCCACCAACGGTGAAAACTAAGATGTTATGTCCCTTGTGCCTGTAATTTCACTGGCTCACTCACCCTTCAAACCGAAACATAACAATACAAAGTACTATTGTTTTGCAGTAAAATATCTGATGAGTAAGTGGTACCCAGATGAGCTACCACCAAGTCAAATCATTATCATCATAATTTTTTAGCCATTTTTCTATTAAATTTTATTTTCTACTACTTACTAAAACTAACGAAATATACACCTAAAACTTCCTCATCAATCACTTCGTCTATTGGTGAAAGCCGTGTGAAAAAACGTCAGGTAGTTTTTCAGTTTATCTCGTTCAGATGAGACAAAGGATTTTATAACATTTTAAAACCAATAAATAAAATTGTGTGATAACCGAATATTTACTTATAACATTAATTAAAATGTATTTACAAATCCTCTTAAAAATAAATTATAAAAAGTATATTCAAATATTAATAAACAAGTTTTTCGTTAAATCATTTAAAATGTTCGATGCCTATTAAATCTTTAAAGCAATAAAGACTATAACATGTAATAAAAGTTTAAATTATGCATATCAATGGCTACCATATATTAATTCGAACAGTTCTGATTTTAATATTTATTACATAAATATATGGGAGACGAATAGTTTAATTAATGTTACATGATAATATAGCATCGATGGTTTCGTGTACATTGTATGTTCATGTAAATAGCTGTTACACGGTTCATAGGGCGTAATAATTAATATATAATATACACTTAATATATTATATTATATTTACTTTATTGATAGACATTATCCACTCAATTCATCTGTTCTATAACTTCAGTACATAGTCCCATTACATAAGCCCTAACACACAGTGGTGTAATGATTATAAAACACCTCTCTAAGTAACTGGTCCACACTTCTGGTGACCCAACAGCTGACGCTTATTTAGCCCAAAGGCTGGGTCTAGCGGTGCAGAGAGGCAATAGTGCCAGCGTCTTAGGTGCAATGCCAGGGGACGACCTTTTAGACGACGTGGTTTTTCTTCAAAATTTTGTGTGTGTGTGTGTGTGTGTGTGTGTGTGTGTATGTGTGTGTGTGTGTGTGTGTGGGTGCTTGTGTAGGCGTTTTTCCTTTAATAATACTTGGTTAGGTAGTGTAGCATTTTAACTATCTCTTAAAAAACGGGTAGTTAATGTTACTTACAGCAATAATGATGGCAGATTTTCATCTAATTGCAGGTTTGCGTTCGCTCTCCTCGCAAATCACGAGATTAGATTAAGCATCTGAATATTCCAAATATTTTTTAATCTATCTATATTGAAATAGTTTAGTTTCAATAGAATACTTTAAAATTTAATAAACAGTGAAGGAAACACGACTGTGTGGACTGGTGGACAGCTAAATAGAGAAAAGCTGCATTTACCCGGTGAATCGAAATACCGAATGTCTTGGGAGAGTGTCAGCCTGACAGCCGAGCAGTCGAGTACGACGGAGGGAGAAAATGTTTAATAATGTATCTCTTATATATCCTTATATTATATTTTGTATATAATAAAATATTTTTAAATATTATTTAATACTAAATTATATAGATATCTTATAATATTATAAAGGCGATAGTGAATTGTTTTTTTGTTACACTTTTACGTGTTAACTCCTCATACTATTGTCATTATTCATATATGTCAGAGGTACAGACGCTACTAGTATATATTAATTAACTTGTATATAATATGTTGATTCATGTAATTTGACTAAAAGATAAAGAAGGACCCAATTACAGTTATTAATGGACCGACACTGAGATTTGAACCGAAAATTAAAAAACTCGAGATGGCCCATCAGGATGCGTGAAATCTTAACCGACGATCGAGGGTTCAAAATTGAGAAAGCACCACTGAATTTAATGTGCTCACAAGATGAATTGACGGTGAAGGAAAACATCGTGAGGAAACCTGTATGTGTCAAATTTCTCTGAAATTCGTTTATATGTACACGTGTATTCTACCAACCCGCATCGGAGCAGCGTGGTGGAATAAGCTCCGAACCCTTATCTTCGAAAATATGCAGTCGACTTAAATAGTATAAAGAGCTGTCCCTTTTTATCCTTAATATTTAAAAATATCGATAAAACATTCAGTTGAACATCACTAAAGTAGTTGCACGTCTATAGCAATTTATTTTACAAACGCGTTTGTTTGTATGTAGAATTCCACTTTTATGAATATATGTGCGCTTTTGAAAATATATATTTTTTACGTTCGAGTCATAGATTACGGTAAAAAGGTTTATAATGTCTTGATTTACGTTCCTATTAGCAACGTACATAGATTCTAACCGAATTTATCCGGTTCAAAGTGGTTTGCATAAAGTTTTTGTTTGTTTTATTTGTTTATCGTATCGTTCTGTTTAACTGCCGCATTGGGGTTCGAACCTAAGTCTTGCCAGTGAAAAAGTTTTTGGGTCTTTCTGTATATCTGTCGGTTTGAAGGGTGAGTGAGCCAGTGTAATTACAGGCACAAGAGACATAATTAGTTCCCAAGGTTGGTGGTGCATTGGCAACGTAAGCGACGGTTAACATTACTTACAATGCCAATGTCTATGGGCGTTGGTGGCCACTTACCATCAGGTGGCACATATGCTCGTCCGTCTACCTATACAATAAAAAAAATGGTGATCATGTACCACCCGAAACACCAAAGAATTTTATACTTAAAAAAAGGTACATTGTGACATAGTAACCTACAGCTAAATAGTTCACAATTGTTTAAAAGAAAAATTCCCAAAAACTACGTAAAATAAAATGGAAAGATATATTAAAGAATATATTTTTAATCTACGAGTGCATTCAGTAGATAGGTAGAAGTTATAATTCTTAAATGACAGCCAACTTCTTAACAATATGTCCGCATTTTAAGTAAAATGACAAACTCTTGCAGCTGTACCGAATGACTTTTTAAAACTTTGTTTGTTGTGTGTGGTGTAATGGATACTGAAGACCAGCTTGAGAATGCAATTGTTGAAAAATTTTATATATTTTTTTCAGTAGAATAATAAAGTTCGAATTTCTGAATCGCGCTAACGTTTGGTTCAAATTAATGTGTATAATGTCCTGATATTTCAAATGTCGTGATTATTTTATTTTTGAACAACTTTGGACTACATTTTTTGTCTATACACATCACGCAGACACACATACACAAAGTTCAGGCGCAGGACCAACGGCATTACATGCTTTCTGAGGCACGGGAGTGTACTTCCAAACTCCGTTCTGCTACTGAGAATTTTTGACCGATAATCTCAATTACATTTTATTGGCCTGGCCTGGGATTTGAACCCAGGCCCTCGTTAGCCACTAGACTAACGTGGCAGTCAAGGTTTTTGTAATAGAACGTATACGTAATGTCAATATTACATAATTCGTTTAAATTTATTATAGTAGTGTGAACATAGTCATCATTTACCCAGAGAGCCCAGTGGTAAGAACGCGTGAATCTTAACCGATGATCGTGGGTTCAAATCCGAACGACGTGACGAAACCTGCATGTGTCAAATTTCACTCAAAATTCTGTCACATATGATTTCCACCATTGATGGCTTCAAACCTTCTCCTCAAAAGAGAAGAGGCCTTAGCTCAGCAGTGGGACATTCACAGGCTGTTATTTTTTATTTTTTTTATCGTATAGGAAGGCAGACGAGCATATGGGCCACCTGATGGTAAGTGGTCACCAACGCCCATAGACAATGGCATTGTAAGAAATGTTAACCATCGCTTACATCACCAATGCGCCCCCAACCTTGGGAACTAAGATGT
Organism: Nymphalis c-album; assembly: GCA_963151315.1. Lineage (NCBI taxonomy): Eukaryota > Metazoa > Arthropoda > Insecta > Lepidoptera > Nymphalidae > Nymphalis > Nymphalis c-album. The sequence goes on from OY720609.1 coordinate 8,112,328, forward strand.
TATGTCCCTTGTGCCTGTAATTACACTGGCTCACTCACCCTTCAAACCGGAACACAGCAATACAAAGTACTGCTGTTTTGCGGCAGAATATCTAATGAGTGGGTGGTACCTACCCAGACGAGCTTGCACAAAGCTCTACCGCCAAGTAAAAGTTAGTAGTTGTCATAATTGGCTCCCTCCGATTACTTCGGGAGTCACCCTTGTGACCTTTAAATGTTACATTTAATAATTAATGTGGTCTATCTTACCAATATTACGTGGGAGAATAATTGTGCAAGTGGAACACGGATTAAGTGTAAGTATTCATTTTCATATAAAAACAAATCCATCAAACCAGATATTCATACAAACAATACGACGGATTATTCAAAAGCGACGAATATTAAAACATGTTTAAATATTAACAATGAGATATCCGTTCGGTTGATTGTTTTGGAGATCTTAAAAACGAGTCTTTGTTTTGCCAGCGTAAAGGGAATATCAGATTTGCGTAACGATTTTATAAAGGCTACCTTCCTAATGCGAGAGAATCTTTTTCCCTTATGTAGGAAATGAGATGAAAAACATGGATCGTAATTCGGTAACAATGTTAAATTGCTGCAATCGTTTTGTATTACTTATGGATTTAAATAATATATTTACAGTTGCAATTTTTAGTATTTAAGTATTATATATATTTTTTTTATTGTATAGGAAGGCGGACGAGCAAATGGGTCACCTGATGGTAAGTGATCACCAACGCCCATAGACATTGGCATTGAAAGAGATGTTAACCATCTCTTACATCACCAACGCGCCACCAACCTTGGGAACTATGATATTATGTCCCTTGTGCCTGTAATTACACTGGCTCACTCACCCTTTAAACTGGAACACAACAATACAAAGTACTACTGTTTTGCGGTAGAATATCTGATTAGTGGGTGGTACCAACACAGACGAGCTTGCACAAAGCTCTACCGCCAAGTAATATTTTTTGTCATAATATGTAATATAAAAAATATAAGTACATGTATTTTGTACCTTACAATGCATGATATGATCGTCTTGAAGAGTTGCACACTTTATGTTACGTCTAAATGTGTTATTAAATATATATATAGCTGAAACAGCTACTAAGTATGACATAATCTGATCCGTTTTAGTCCAGTGGCTAGGAGATGTATATCTTATACGTTTACGGGTTGAATTGACTGCCGGTCTTTTCGGATTGCCTTCCCATCGGATCAGGAGAGTGCATCTGTGTTTTTGTCTTTTTTTTTGCGGCCATATATATATGAGGGTCATATTTGGTGGAGGTACTTAACCACGTACAAGGTATCCGCCTGTATGCTCTGCCGCGCTCGAGGAAATCCCGAAATCCCCTCTTGGGCTCCCCTACTATAAAACATTATGTAATTACTAAGTTATATAACCTTACTGCATACCTATGTTTCCTTAATAACTACGGACGAGAGCCCATGGTTCTTTGCTTATCAATCTTCGTAATACGAGAGTGCTAGACAAGTATGCACAAGTTAGCGAACACACTTGTGCACTATAAAATATATTATGTAGTTTTTTAATAGTCTCCGTTGCGAATGCCCATAAGGAATATATTTGAACGTTTTATAATATATTATGATATAGCGCTGCATTGTAATATAAATCGTGGATACTAAGCCTTAAATCCGTTGGCATAAATAATACATGATACTGTTCACGCCTGCAAATTCGTGAAAAAAAAAAACAGTGTTTTTCTTTTTTAAAATAACCTTTGCAGGATTTAGCGTACGTTCTACGATATGTGTGCTTTTATCGTTAAAATGAACGTATGGAGACGCGCTATCACTCGTTTGTTTTTGTATATTTTGGATGTTGGGTATTCTTTATCTTTCCCTTGTGTAGATTTACGGCTTTGCTTAAACTTGTCAGAAAAATAGAGACTAGGAATTTTGTAATGCCATGTCAAGAACAGATCTTGAGAGGCTTAAATTTAAATTAGGTACGCCTAATTTGTTTGAATTTTCGTTGTAAGATTGAGAATAAAATATTGTGAATTTATAAGACACTTTGGAAATTTTGCGATGCGATTTAAAATCGTTACTAAAATTATAAATGAGAATGTGAGTTTGTTTGTTACGCTTTCGCTTACAATTGAGCCGATTATGATAAAGTTTTGCATTCAGAAAAGGACATAGGTTACTCAATTTATGCCCTCCAATACACAGATTTTGGGGGACACACCCCCATTGAAACGGGAAGATCCTCCGACCAGACGGGTGTTGTGTCTGGTGGGCTACTAATAATTATAATTAGGCAATATGGCAGATAAACTAATCTTAACAGAAATGATGAACTACTACTTGGAAAATACTGAAATTATCCAGAAATGTTTGATGTTTGGTTAGTGATATCATCTTCATATTCAATAAAGAAAGAGAGTGGTGATGGAGGGCACGACCGCATAAGACTTGACTTGACTTAGTGGCTTTGTTTAAGCTTGTCTGGGTAGGTACTACCCACTCATCAGGTATTCTATCACAAAACAGCAATACTTGGTATTGTTTTGTTCCAGTTTGAGGGCGTGAGTCAATTTAATTACAGGCACAAGGGACATCATATATTACTTCCCAAGGTCGGTGGCGCATTGGCAATGTAAGCGATGGTTTACAGTACATTTCTTCTTGGTTAGCAGTTTTTACACTGCCAATGTCTATGGGCGTTGGTGGCCACTTAACGTCAGGTGGCGCTCGTCCGCCTAGTTATCCTATAAAAAAATAAGAGAGAGATAACGTTTGCCATAACGATTTACGAGTCACTTATACCAATGCGTGCCAATAGAAGTTTCCCACCAAAATGTATTAGTATACGCTTCTATGTGTTTTATTTGGAGATATAAATAAACAAAATTTGAAAAATAATTGATGCTCCATAACAAGCTCATTCAAGTACCAGTAAATTTCCAGAGTTACAAAAAAAAATGATTGATTGAGTTATATTGACATTTCATTACATCATCAATCATCGCCTTACTGTGGAAAAGCTAAGAGAAAAGTGAGTACGTAGATCCCATAGATCTTATATCTGACAGCTCATTCGCAATTTCAGGGAATTCTTTACTAACCTATTGTCCATACTTACAATGATATGAACATATTTCTGAACGAAGAAATAACATAATGAGAACCGAATAAAGGGCGAAATTAAAGGATAATTATACTATAAGTTACATTAAGCCTATCAATGGTCCCAGCGGATCCGACCCGCTCACTTTTTGCCTTGCACCGACAGAATCATCAATTTCTCTGAACCCGAAAGAGATTTATTCTGATTTATTAAATTCGGCGTTTCTTTATTCCCTAAGAGGATTCGTTCCTTTGAAATATTTTCTGGTTGGTTATTAAATCTATGCTGATATTATTTTTCATTAATTCCAATCAGAATTTCTTGTTTGAAAATACAGGATGATTGACTGCCTCGTTTTTTTTCTAATGGCTAGCTCATGGCTGCAAAGATGAAGATGAAGGACGAATTGGGCCTGTAAGAAGTTTGTCTGAAAAGTCTGAAAGTGAAATTAGGTTCACTCCTGTACCTCTGAAAACGAGTAACGCTATTAGTCTTGGACTTGTCCTGGTCGTGTGGGATTTGCCCTCGTGTCAAATTATGAGGGTGAACTACACTGCATCCCTGTGTACTCTGTTATATGTTCCACCCAGTTGACTAGTATCCCTTGAGAGTTACGTCAGTCATCAAAATCGGTCAGGAGAAAATCAATTTTACCATACATATTATGTACATATATTTTACAATATTATGTAATATAATTGGAAATAACATTTTAAACTTAAGTGGCAACTATAGTTTTTTTAATTGTAATTGGCCCAGTGGTAAGAACGCGTGAAATTTAACCGATGATCTTGGGTTCAAACCACGGGCAAGCACCACTGAATTTCATGTGCTTAATTTGTGAGTATAATTCATCTTGTGTTTGATCATATGCGCATAATCACCTGATGACATTGGGGCAGCAAGGAATATTAACTATCCCTTCATGCGCCACCACCAATCATGGGATGATGGTGGGACTGAGATATTATGGAACACAACAATACTAAGGATTGGCGTTTGGCCGTAGTACATCTGTGCTGAGGAGGTGGTTCTTAACGACACTTGTTTTTTTCTAGCAATGGAAACCTTCAAAAAGGCACCCGGCTCCCTAAGGGGGAGGGACCGGTCTTTAGGGATTCTTACCCACTAAAACCAGGGACTTAACCAGACTTGCGTCAACCCTACCGCAAATTAATGGCCGAATACTGAAACTTCACTGAAATATTAAATGCAACTTAATTATTTGAGACGCCGTTAAATTCAAATTTCGCATACTAATTTAGGAGCTTCTTAATGTTAAGTAGCGTTTAACTTTGAGGGACGTTTCAGTATTCGGCCGTTGTACGATTAATAAGAATAGACAGTAATCGGTAATATAATCATAAACTTTGATGATTAAATATGAAATTTTAGATAAGCCAACGAGTATTGTCAAATTTAGATTAAATGTAATTATGAAGTTATAACTCATTCCGTTCGATGACATTAATAACTTTTGACGGTGAAACCTATAATCCGCTAACCTCATTTTGTCCGAGCTAAATATTATATTCAATTAAATTTTGATACGATATCAATGCAATATTAATAAGTGATGGTTTGGTGAAAACTGATTCGTGAAATTGGGTGTACAATTTTCAGAATTAAAATATTGATATTGTTCAAGATCGAATGAGATTCTGCCAAATATTATTATTTTTATATTATTATTATTATTTTTTCATTAATTGATAGCACTGGTTATCTTTTACATCGCGCTATAACTATGTTTTTTTATATTGATTTAATAGGAGTTGGGAAATTTATAATAGAGAGAAAAATTACACTATCCGACCAGAAGAATATTCGGTGATTTTATTTCAAAAGTCTCATGGTACAAGTACGACTGGGTAATCCCAATCAAATATTAATGAAACTAAAATAATTTGACATCAAATACGACGACATTAATTAGAAATGCGTTTTACAAGAAACAAAAGCATAACTAAAGGCAAGGTTCCCAAGGTTGGTGGCGTATTAGCGATATAAGAATTATTTTTAACCGACTTCAAAAAAAGGAGGAGGTTATCAATTCGTCTGTATGATTTTTTTTTTTTGGTGTTGTTACCTCATAACTTTCGACTGGATGAATCGATTTCGATGTTTTTTTTTTATTTGAAAGGTGGTGCTTTCCCATTGGTCCCATTTTTTTTTGGTCCAGTTTTGACAGTGGAATCCATGAGAAAACCATATAAGTCGTAAATTTGCATGAGGTATGTGCGCGACAAATGGACGAATAACTCGATATCTATTCAACGGATTTCGATGATTTTTTTTTAATTGGAAAGAGTATACTTCAAGGATTGTTTGATGATAGTTTGTTTAGATTCTGATTATAGGATCCATGACAAAGTAACGGAAATCTTCAATTCTTAGTAGCAAATTAACGATACACGGCCGAATCTTTTATAGGCTATCTAGATTTATCATTCACCTACCATAACATCGTTATTATCAAGTAATTGTGTACTATTGTATAAAACACTTCTTTATATACCGTCAATAGTTTTCGCAGCGCACGCGAAATAATAACTTTTATAGGCAACAGTTAAATACGTTGGGTTACATTGCTCCATTTAAAGACGGGATCTATAAGTTTTTGAAAATATAATATAGCCTATGTTACTTGGTAAAGACGTAGCTTTCTAAGGGTGAAAGAATTTTTAAAATCGGTCGAGTAGTTTTTGATTTAAATCGTAATAAAAAATCAAACAAAAATCAAATCTTTCCTCTTTATAATATGAGTTATGCATGTAAGCATTAGTATATATGTTATGTTTGTAATTGAAACATATCTGAACATCTACTAAAAGTTGAGACCAATTTTGAAAATTATATTATATATCGTATAAGTACTCTTATATACATGTTATATTTATGTATATTTATATATTGATTACTAGTGTTTTTCCCGCGGTTTCACCCGCGTAGTTCCCGTTCCCGTGGGAATATGGGGACAAAATGTAGCCTATGTTACTCCCTGATAATGTAGCTTTCCATTGGTGAAAGAATTTTTTAAATCGGCTTAGTTAAACCACTACACGCATAAACATGCGTGAAAGCGTCACAAACAAACTTACTTTCGCAATTATAATATTAGTTAGGATAATATAGATACTTCCCCTTTTTTTAATATACAGACATTCCGTCATATTTTATGGTGAAGAATGGTATAACACAACATCTATAAACATACAGTTTATTTAATTATTACTAGAAATAACTATTTGATTATGTTATGGCTGCCCAACTAAATTACCCCACCAACTAAATCTATTTAATCAAAACATGTTAATTTATATTCATACATTTAACCATATTAACTAATATTTATTAATTCAGTACCAAAATGCATTTTTCTTTACGTTTCACTGTTTTAGATTAATATATTTAAATAATAATATAAATGGCGCTGTCTCATATGAGCTGCACGTTTAGTAGGTCTACCCATATTCTACAAATTAGTGAGTGTACTTCAGATTCACTAAAAATCGAAAAATAAATAAAAATTTTAACAAAACAAAAACCGACTTCATAAGAAAAACAAATTAATCGATGTCAGCTAAGGAAACACTATAATATACCTAGCAATAATAATACGGGAATCTTTTAAAAACAAACAAAAACATACACATTACAAATTGACTTTTATTCGCCTCGTTAAGTTGCGCGTGCGACACAGGCACATCTCACCTATAACTAACTATGTATGTAGTTATAAACCCATCTTGGCTGACATCGACTCCAAAAGTAACAATAATTGTAAATTAATTATCAACCACACAACACATTCGTACCTACATTTTGTTGAGTAGAAAATAGTAAGTTAATTATCAAATTATAGAAGAATACGCAATTATTTTTTTACTTTTTAGTGCATATTAATTTGTTTTTCCTATGAAGTCGGTCTTTGTTTTGTTAAAATTTTTATAAAGAGTCAATGTCTATGGGTGATGGTCACCACTTACCATCGGTGGCCTATATATAAAAATATATATGAGTAAACCCCTCTTTGATATATTTAATATATGTTATGCAATAAAGTATTAAATAAATAAATAAATCTAGAATTCAATGTTCAAAACTTAGTCATAGCTTTTCTATTTGAACGACAATAGGTTCTATAAGAGAAGTTGATTATTTTTTAACTTAAAACAAATGTATATTCAAATTTAGCAGAAGCCTTGACGCTTTACAAACAGCGGTTTATTCGTATTCATTGTCAGGATTTTTCTGACCCAACCCACTTGAAACATTCTGTTAAAGATATAAAAAATACTGGAAATGATATGACATTGACTTGTATATTTTCTAATTCTTAGCTTGTGAATTGTTTATTGGAATCTATTTTATAGCAATTGCATCTCGATCTAGTGGATAATATAAACGGTCAATATATATATATTTATAGAATCTATTTATAACTACTAACGTAACGTATATATATATATATATATATATATATACATATATATATATATCATAAACATACACATATGCCTAGTGCCTACCTTAAAATTTAGATTATCACGTGTTATTGTATTAAACTAACATGGAATTTGGAAAAATAAAACTATTTGGAATAAATTCCAAAGTTCCAGTTAGGACATTTGTTCATCTCGACTCGATGCACTCGAGTAGAGTGCTACTTGTTCTGCTACAATCAGTAAATCTTTCAATCTGAACACGACTGTTCTTGTAAATGACAAGATTAATTATGAATTATGATTCGCTACATTATCCCCGAACCATTGAAGGCTGGAATGTTTACCCGAGAAGCGGTCTCATAAATCAATGATTTTGTTCACATCGTTAATAATATTAAGTGAGCAATATTGGTATACGAGACGAAATAGTTTTATTTGCAAGTTAAGTCACATCCTTTTTTGTTGAAATCTAATCTTATAATATTGTTTGTATAAATATATTTTGTGTATCTCGGAAACGGCTCTAACTAACTAATTACAAAATCTGGACCAAATAGATTTTGTAATTAAGACTTTGTAATTAGATAAAGTTGTGAATTTGAAGTATATCTATAAAGGTCTTTCCAGAAAAAAACTGGTCTTTAATATTATATAACTAATCATTAGGGATGAGTGAAGCTGTGTTACCCGGGTACATAATATAAGTATATTAGTTATTATAATTATGTATTTTAAGAGTATATGATCCCAATATTAGGATTAGATTGTATACCCATCGTATCTCAATTTACTATGGTTAGTTTGTCTTTCGTATTGGAATTCAGCCTGATTAACTGGGAATTGGTTTAAACTGGGCCCAACAATGATGGCCTGACTGATTTAGGCTAGGGCGGCAATTCTCAAGGGAGACTATTTATTTGCACAAGGTTGATTATAGTGCAAGATTTTGAGCGCAAGCTCAAGTGCTCTCTCTATTTCCTTATTATTATAAGCCAATGATACGGCAAAGATATGAATGGATAACAGAATTAACTTATGCCGAGACAAATAGTATCGAAGTATGCATACTTCCAAATCAAGACTAACTTTTTGATGGTATAGCACGAACACCTTGGGATTTGCTTTAGAAGCTAGCAAGTAGACCAACGAAAGACCGGATTGCTATTGAAGTAAGGTTTCACCCATAAATACTTAAACGTTAAAAGAAATCACTCCCCGAACAGTACTTCCAAATTCTTTACACCTTTGTCAATTCTCACGTTCTCAACCCATTTTACACGCGAGACCAACAAAAAGGGACCGGATATTAGTATAGGAATTTCCATAGCGTTTTAGTTAAGTACTTTGCAATGTGTACCCTTTTTAGTGTCTCCGAGTGGACCGGCTTTATTATGCTAAATTATCGTTTTGTTGAGTCGAATCTGTTTTTGACGTGAGAGCCTTCGAATTAGGGTGTAAAAAGCACTCGTGTAGAGCGGTGGACGAGTGCTCGTAATGCGTTTTGAATGTCGACAAGTTTCACGTACATTAGAGGACTTTCTTTGTTCAGCTGAATTATTTTATAATTTTTGACATGTGGTAAGTTTTTGTTCGTTATCTGTGAGCTAATGCGATTTTTTGGAACTAAAACAGTCTAGTGATAATAATCGGAATGCCATTAAATCGCAGTAAACGTTAAAGCTATTGAATTCGTAACTCGCGCTAGTCACTGGTTTGAATTGAGACTACTAGCTGACCGTCCTGTTTTTGTGCGGATAAAACTCATACAAGGATACTCGTCACATTTCTTGATCTTGAAGTTTAAAATTTCAAAAATCCTTTCTCAGCGGTTGCTGACCTTAAATAACTAATATATTTCAGCTTTAAAGAGTGGTCTGTTTTAGTTATACGTTGATAGTCCGCCAGGGCGATCGATTTTATATGTACTGATAACTGGTTTTAGCCTACGGCTTTGCACGCGTATTTGGAAATTGACTGGTATTAGGTATCAAAAACAATAACCCTTATACGAAATTCTTACAAAACCGGTGCAGTGATTTACCCGTGAAATCGTAACAGACGTACAAACTGGCAAAGTTACTTTAATATAATATTAGTATATATATAATTAAAATGCGATTGACTTCCCTGTCATGCTGAGCTTATGGATATGGCCCCGAGATCCTGAGTTCAAACCAGGTGGGATCAATAGTTGTTACTAGTTTTCCTGTCAAGATATTATTAGCAGTAGCTCAAAAACCCGTTAATTCTGCATTTGATCACTCCGGTCGTATCGGATTGCGTCACATGACCGACCGACCGACTATGAGTGTGACAGTAAGTAGAAAAATAGTTTTGTGAATGTGTGTGTTATACTGTATTTGAACGCACACTTGCTTACAATTAGATTCCCTACAATGACTAGACATATTTTTTTAAAATAAGAACGCAGTTACGTTTTTTTATATTTATTATATTACACGCCACGTACACACGAGTGAGTAGAAAGCGATGAAAGTGGGAGAGACGGCTGAAGAGAGTGTCTATAGCGTTTGCTGTGAAGCCATACTTCGCTTTTAAACCCAATAAAATGGTAGGGCCTTGTGCAAGCCCGTCTGCAACAGCAATACATGGTATTGTTGTATTCCAGAAAATTATTCCGGAAAAATCACCTACTCGTAGCCAGTGTAACTACAGGCACAAGGGGCATAACATCTTACCAAAGTTCTTGACGTATTGGAAATATAAGCAGGGTTTTTTTTTCTTACAGCGACAATGGCTATGGCTAACGGTAACCAAATTAAAAAAAAATACACATTAAAAAAATCTTCATTTACATCATAATCTGGGTAAAGTACCCAAAATACTACCGTCCGTTACGAGGCCAAGTTGATGTGTAAGCGAGCCTCCCGGCTATCTTGTTGACTCGACAAATAAGTTTGTCACATAAATTCAAATTATTTTTATTCAAATAGAGTTGTAGAGCTTTTGAATCCGCGGGCACGGGCACCGGTTCCGAATTTCGATTCAACTGTAACGTACCGACAGCAAAGTAGTTACAATTTTCAAAAAGTTTTTTTTTAGATAATAATGATTATATGCGTCATTATGTGATATATTATATTCAGTTTTTAAGCTGAAATATATATAAACGTAATTTGATATTTGATAGCTTTAATATGATAATTGTTTTAATTCTGCACTCTTTGTAACCTTCATTGTCAAATTTATAGATTCTAAGCCAATAGAAAATCGATTAAATGCAATTTAGATAAGTACGAAATAGTTAACAGATTGTACCACTACCTAATTAGTACACTTACCATCTACGTTTACCATATTAGTGGTAGATAATCCCCATTACCGTCACAATATAAAGAAATGCAGTTTTACATGTGAAGTCGCTCAAGCCGGATAATTAACCACATGTCAAAAAATATACACATAAAAACACTAGCTGTGCCCGCGGTGTCACCCGCGTATAATTAATAATAATATAACAAATAAAAATCAGCCTAGAACCTTTCTCGATAAAAGGACTATACAACAAAAAAATATTTTTTTAATTCGAATCATCATCAGTTCCTTAGATTAGCCGGATCAAACAAACAAACTCTTTAACTTTATATATTAGTATAGATACTATAGACCAAGTCCTGAAACTACAACCTACCGTAATGATAAAGTTTCATTCTAATATGTAATATAACGGATTATTAACATAAATCATAAAATATAATAATATATTTTTTATTCATAATATAAGTAATGTACATTAAAGTCCCCATTATAATTCTAATACATAATAAATGATACATAAGAATTATACGTTATAAGGAAACCAATACATCGTTAAAACGAATAATGGTCGAAGTTAATGATCGTATATGTCACAGGATATTCGAATTTTTCTAAGGAATTATTTTCCTATCTTTACTATTATAATGCTTTGTTTCATATAATATCATCTCATATATATAATATAACTCTATTTAATGACTATTTATAATGTGATGCTTTTACGAATTATGTGTAATTAGTAGAACATTTTGTCACAAAAACTTTGGTACAACAACCTCTGTTTATTACTATTTTGTAAACTTCTAATGTATCTACTGTTGGTTTTTTTTTTATTGCATAGGAAGGCGGACGAGCATATGGGCCACCTGATCTTAAGTGGTCATCTACGCCCATAGACATTAGCTTTGTAGGAGACGTTGAACATCGTTTACATCGCCAATGCGCCACCAACCTTGGGAACTAAGATCTTATGTCCCTTGTGCCTGTAATTACACTGGCTCACTCACCCTTCAAACCGGAACACAACAATAGCAAGTATTGCTGTAGAATATCTGATGAGTGGGTGGTACCTACCCAGACGAGCTTGCACAAAGCTCTACCACCAAGTAATATAAATAAATAAATATTACTAGCAACCCGCCCCGGCTTCTCACATGTAATATACATATTTAATTTATGGACTTTGTCTGAAAACAAAAGACGTGCACTAATTTAAAGCCGCCATTTTGTTAATGGACAGAAAGGTAAAGAAATTAATTAATTATTTATAGATTATCATGTTTTGTTAAAAAAAGCCGAGATGGCCCAGCGGTAAGACCGCGTGAATCTTAACCGATGATCGTGGGTTCAAACCCGGACTAGCACCGCTGAATTTCATGTGACGCATCGGAGCATTGTGGTGGAATAAGCTCCATACCTTCTCCTCAAAAAGAAGAGAAGAGGCCTTAGCTCAGCAGTGGGACATTCAAAGGCTGTTATTATTATTATTATATTATTATGTTTTGTTGAATGTGTTCAAATTGGAGTTGGCTTATATATTAATAGAATATATTATTTATTGATAACGATGTCAAGAATATTATCTTGCGCAAGCCGTTCAAAGGGATATATTATTAAAATTAACGTAAAATAATAAAACTAAACGATTCAGAAAATAATCTTTTTGTCCTTATACCCTTAATTTCCGTTTCTCAAGATCTGCGTGTAACGTTTGATACAATCTCGTGAAATGTTCGCAGACATTGTATAAACTTTAAATTAACATATACAAAGAAAACCATTAAGTACATAAAAATGTATATAAGTAACATCTTTGTATAATTGTTTGAAATTATACAAGAACATCTCAGTAAATAAAACAATATTTTTTGTATGTACGTCATCAATGCTTTTTTAAATCACTAGCTGTATTCCGCGGTTTCACCCGCGTATAATTAATAAAAATAAGCCAAGGACCTTCCTCGATAAAACTATCCAACACAAAAATATTTTTTATATTCGAACTAGTAGTTCCTGAGATTAGCCGGATCAAACAAACAAACAAACACTTCAGCTTTATATATTAGTATAGATTCGTCTGAATTTGATGAAACATTGGTGAATTTTCTTGCGTAATCCTTAAAAGGATCTAATAAAACATTGTATTTGTATTCGAATTGTGCGAAGACCATACGAGTAATAATAATTAATAAGTATATCATATTGGTCAATCTGTCTCGCATCTACACATACCTACAAGGCACCGGCCTAGAGGTCCCGTCAGCCGAGAGTACGTAGATCCTTGGATCTCTCAATACAACACTACCCATGAGTAGATAGTAAAAAGTTTTAGTAATTTTTGACAGGACAGGATAATAATTTCATTTAGTTGTAATTTTTGTAAACATATTCTTGTTATTTGATGTTAATTAGTAAAGGAGACGTGAGGAAACTTGTACGTGTCGAATGAATTCATGACAGATGTGTTCTCAGCGCGTTGAAGCTTCTAATGGATTAAGTTCTAACCATCTCTTCAAGAGGCCTCTCTCACTTTTGAGGAAGTCTTTGCTAAAAATATTTACAGAAATTATAAAATAATTTACTTCAAAACTGTGGAATACTTCGCCTGAGTCTGTATTTCCCGATACAACGTTGGTGTCTTCAATTTGACGAGCCGGTTGGCGTGTTTGGTAGAAATCTGCCTTTCGCGCCGCAGGTCGCATTTGTGTGTATGAACATGTCTAATTATCTATATAGGTATGAATTTACAAAAGAAAAGTGGTATAGAATGTTTGGAGCTTATTCCACCACGCTGCTCCAATGCGTGTTGGTGGAATACACATGTGACAGACTTTCATTGAAATTTGACACATGCAGATTTCCTCACGATGTTTTCCTTCACCGTCAAGCACGAGATGAATTATAATCACAAATTAAGCACATGAAATTCAGTTGTGTTTGCGTATTCTGTAAACAATTTATATTTTCTAAAGGTTTTATTTTAACGCATTTATGTCCAACGTCGCTACATGAAAACTAGACGAATGAAACAACCTTTACATTCGTTATTAAATTAGCGTTTTGGTTTACTCGTGGAAGTTTTATCAAAGCGTTACATTCAATTTATGTGATATGATGTTGGATAGTGGTGTTGTTAGGTTGCTGAGAGGAGCGGCCAGCGGAGCGAAGAGCGGGTAACAATACACTATAGAACAATAAACTCCTAACCGATTTCGACCACGGCGGCCAATCTCAAGAGAGATTAGCCAACTGTCCAGGAGATATTATAGTGCACAAGTGTGTGCGCAAACACAGGTGCACTCTTTTTTCCATAGCTCTCATAATCCGATGCGACGGTAAGCCGACACGACCGGAAAGAGTTAAGGCGCAGGAACAACGGCTTCACGTGCTTTCCGAGGCACGGGAGTGTACACACATCCAACTTCCAGACTCCCGACCCGACCGGGGAATTGAATCCAGAACCTCCGATATAGCGGCCTTAATCCTAGCCACTAGACCAACGAGGCAGTGCGGGTAACAATACTTACAATACAGCGAAAGATGTACTGTTATTTAGTTTTAGAATCACTACTTAGTTACTAAATATACACCTAGAATTAAGGTCTTATATACTGCTACTACTGTCTTAAATAAAGACACTAAAAAGTATTTAAAATTATTTCTTGAATAATTATGGTACGTTTAAATATGATATTGGTAAAGCAAGGCTTTGCTAGTGAGGCACTATCATATTATTTTTTTATTACAACATTGTTTGCTTAATTTTAAAGAGAATATTATAACTATGTATATCTGTTGTAGTAGTTGGTGAGACGTCAGAGCGAATTGAGGTGAGAATTATTAACACAATAAATTTCCGCTCCTCTCGTACAAAAGCGCTACCTTATATGTATGTTTTAATTTACAAGCACGGAAATAATTTGATGTATGACTTGAATAAATTAGCGTAAAGTTAAATAACCTAAACATAAACAACACTGGCCTTGTGGGAATGCAACGATTCACATTTAAGTTTTAAAGATCTTTGTAATTCGTATTCCGAGTTCACGTAAATAATATTATGAAATTGTTTTCTAACAAAACCTTATTATTTATATAATGAAATTTATAGTACACTAAATAAAAAAATGAAACATTTAGTGTGTTTAATCTATTATGAATTAATGAATTTATGGATGATAGCACACCTTGGGAATGAGACGATCGCCGCATGGCTATTTCTTTTGTTTTTTTTTTTGTAAAAAAACAATAAAAGACAAAATAAAAAACCGCTGAGTTTCTTTCGCCGGTTCTTCTCAGGGCTGGGTGTTTCTTTTCCGAACCAGTGGTCGTTTCCAGTTTGACAATCAATAAGTAAGTGTAATACTTCAATATTGAATAAAGTATTTTGAATTTTGAATCGATATTTAATTTATTGCAATTATTCAATGGTACTCGCGCCTGAACTAGACAGAGACTGTCTCAGACGCTAGTCACTAGAAGACACTAGAAATTAAAGTGTCCTGATGACGATATTGGGATTCGCTACTAGTACATGTTACGCAACAAAGTTTGAATCAAAATTTAATAAGTGCCAAAAACCGTGCACTGCTTCAGGTCAGTTCACTGCTTGCATGCTGTACGCTCTAAAAATCTTGGGACGCTTATAGACAATGAATTTTTCATATAACAATAGGTCTCCGACTGGGAAAAACGGCTGTGTATTGAGCACAGGTGCCCGTGTGGAAAATAGGTTGCCTCTTTCGGCTTACACGGTCTTTATTGTCCAAGGAGTACAGGCAGACTTTACCGCCACGGTTATCTTAATGATACAATAAAAAAGGCTGCTACCATTGACGTTCCTGCTCTTATGTGCTTAATGGAATTCGTCGTGATGGTGGCAAGAGACCTGATGGACTGACATTGGTTTCCTGGAAACGAGGACTGGCCCTAGTGTGGGACGCAATATGTGTTGACACACTGTCCCCATTTCTTATCAGGGAAACAATGTGCCGGAACTGCCCCGGAAAAACCTCAAGCTAACAAACGTAACAAATATTCGTCTCTTGTTCCAAATAATTTTTGTTCCGTTTTGCAGTTGAGACACTTGGACCCTGAAGTAATAGTGCAAAATATTTCATCAAAAATATTACACCTCGTCTTATTGCCTCTACTGGTGACAAGAGGTCTGGCTCATTTATCGCCCAGAGTTGAAGTGTTGACTTTGTTGAATTTCAATCTGCTAAAACTCCTACGATGACTAGAATTTGAAATAGGAGGAGAGTAACATAATTATCAAATCTGGATTCTATATCATCATTATGACAAAGATTTGCAAATTCCATTTGATAAATATTTTCATTGCATAAAATGTCTTCATATAAAATTTAAAAAAATGATTCGTTATGGTCAGTTTGTAGTCAAGCTGTAGCAAGGAAGTTGTCTGGAAAACCACAATAGATTATTAAGGCATATGCATAACCTATATGACAAAGAAACCTCAACGAAAAGAGCCTACTCATTTCTTAAATGGAAGGGTAGTCACTTTCCAGCAGGTGATCATCCTGCCACCACTTATATTTTTGAGTACTCTTTAAAGTAGGCTAACACAAAGATATGATATAAATTAAGATGACCCGAACATTTTTTTTAAATGCCAGCCTCAAACTTTCGATGGGCCATTAAAGATAGCAACTAGAACAACACGACAATTACTAATATATTTAATATAACAAATTATTTACAAATATTACGTTCATATAATTCGACATGTTTGTTTATTCTGTAAACAAATGAATGCGGCGTGATCTCACCGCTAGCTGAACTGCACTGCATGATTTATTACATGTAGACGATTATCTTATATCAGACGTTAAATTAATAAAACGTATTAGTTTATAATTCTCGATAACAATGAAAGTGATTCTCTTTGTATAGTTTTTAAAGTAAATTTTAAAAGATTATATTGAATTAAGATAATATTTGAGGTAGATTAGTGGAGTATTATTTTAGTGTTAGTTGCTTGATACGTGGTGTATGAAACATTGTTTGTGTTTTTGTTAAGCCAAACTAAATGGACGGTATTATGGCTTATTGTGATTAATATGTTTCTTTTTTGTAGATCGTACCTAGATGAAATTTTGATTACGAAGACAGCAAAACGGACGTAACAAAGTCCTTTCGTATTTGTAATTTCGTAAGACGAAATAAAAACAAAGATTTCAACGAAATATTCGTCGCAACGTACTCAATTGAGAAAATTAAATGAGATAAAAATGCTATTATTTCTTCTGTTCATGTCTTGTGTCGCGATGGGACACTGTGTCGATAGAGACGAGATTTCATGCAATGGACTCGTATTTGGACAAGTTTATTATGAACGAGAAGTATTGTTGGAAAACCTTGGACGGCCATACAATTTGGTCATACATAAAAATTCTGGTATATTGTTTTTCAGCCATACGATTCATAAAGGTACCGAAGTTGATTTTGAAATAATGGCGTACGATTTGAATAAGAAAGTATATATACATGTTAAAGGAATTCCTGGAGGGTATGCTATCGCGTACGATCCCGGTAACGACGACATGTACTTCGGCGGACACGATGGTATATACAAGTATAATTTTTTGACCAAAACAGCTGAATATTTCGCCGAAGAAGGAAAATCTATATGGGGTCTATTCATAAGAAATAATTTTTACTACATCGATTACCCAACGCAAAAGCTACACGTTTACATTGATGACAAATTCGTTAAAGTTGCTGAAGCTGTCAATATTGAAGTTGATAATTTCTTCATTACAAGACAACAAGATATATATTTCTCAAATAAAACAGCTCTTTATAAAGTTGACAAGATTACTAGAAGGACTACAGTATTGGATGACGATATAGCTGTAAGGCAAATTGCTGATGATACCTACGGTGATATTTATATAGCTGGTAATAATGGTATTTATGTAGAAGATAAACCATATACTAGAATTAAGCAGTTGGCTGAAATAGAAAATGTATTTGGTTTGACTTTCGACGGACATGATCATATTATTTATTCTGATAAACACGCTATATATAGACTTCTTCCTAGCAATAATAGTATCGCTTGTTTAGGTGTTTTTTCGACAAATAAAAATAAAAATGCCTTTGAAGAAATTTAAATAACTTCTACTACAGAAATATTCATTATATTAGTTATTGTTTTATTTACACAAATAAACCTATTAAGTTAAAATTTAATCTGACATTTTGATTTCCACTAATAATTTCCTTTAATAACAATCTTTATAATAGTGTTAAAATTAATTTTGTATTCGGAAAACATTATATTTTTGTTTTTTCAAAGCAAACTTAAAAATTGGAATCTTGTTAGTGCAGTTCCTAGATTTTTTGTAGGATTTTTGTTGATTTATTATAAGTGCGATTTTTCTGTTGAGGCAAAAACTTGTAAAGGGTTTTGACTTTATTGATATGATATGAAAGTGCTACTGTTGACTATATATCATTTAAGTTTGGAAGTAGTATAACTTAAGAGAGACAAAATTGTCTCATCACATAAAACTAAGTTCATATTGAAGTTAAGCGTGCTCGATTATATTTTATGTGCCTTCACTTGTTTTAATTGTTCCCCCGTGAACCACATAAAACATATGCGTGTGCATTATTATAAATAAAACACAGTATACTACGTACTCGATACGATCTTTTACTAATAGTACAATATCACGCCATGTTATTAATAAACCTAAGAATTGAGTTCAGTAATACGCATATATTATGCTATGCAAAGTAGCATTAATGATTATATATTAATATGTTATTAAGTTAGGTTAAGTTAGTTTATACTTAATACTGTATTACGTAACAAATTCCTTTCGTATCGTACTTTTAATGGTGGTAGGGCTTTGTGCAGGCTCCTGGTAGATACCACCCACTCATTAGATATTTTACCTCAAAAGAGCAGTGCTTGGTATGGTATTGATGTTCCAGTTTGAAGGGTGAGTGAGCCAGTGTAATTACAGGCACGAGGGACATAGCATCTTAGTTCCCAAGCTTGGTGGCAGTAGCATTGGCGATGTAAGAGATGGTAAACATTTCTTAAAATACCAATGTCTACTGGCGTTGGTGACGACTTAGTATCAGGTGGCCCATATGTTCGTTCGCTTACCTAACCTATAAAAAAATGTTAGGTGTAGAAGTGACTTAGTTTCATTGCTATTGAAAATATTTCGTACCAGATATCTGAGTTCGAAGTCACATGCAGAAGCTAGTTAACCAAAAAATAATAATATCAATTTGCATGACAATTGTTATGAAGTTGAATTAAAACAAATTGTCGGTTATAACATTGTACGCGAATACAATGAATGTTTTATTTTGTGTCACAAATTGTAGCGTATTGTATCATTTCAATCGGTTGAAAGTGAATTAATTTCACGGTTTAATTCACATGTAAAATTATTTTATCAAATTATTATAACCGCTAGTGAATTGTCAATGTGTTTACAGGTATGTTTAATTTGATTAAACATTATTTTACGTTTTAATGTTTCTGTCTAATTGGGATAGCTGTTGTTGTCGTTATCTCATCTAGGGTTTGTAAGTTCTATATTCAAAAAACGATTCGTTTTGCTTTACATTGTATAAGGGTGTCTTGTCGTTCTTTTTTTAAAATTAAATCAGTAATATCTGTTATATTCGGAAACTGATGCAATCCTTTTTCCGTCGCCTTAAATGTTGTTCAAAGTAAAACGAATAATTTTATTGTATATAGTAATCGAGAATTAGATATTTTATGTCACTTTTCGGATATTTAAAAAAGGAACAAAGCTGTGATCATATGATTGGTTAAAATTACGTAATTCAATAGTCACATAAACATATAGTCTTTAAAGTCGTACCGTTGGAAAATATTTTCATAAAATAATGCAATGTCTTCAAATTCAAGGTATCCCTAGTATCCTATTTTCTTAGCACTTAATTTGAAGATATTGCTCAAATTGAAAAGTATGCTTCAGAGTAAAATAAGATTTACGTTGAGGTAAAATGGAAATATAAGTAACGTCTAAAATAAATTGCCTTAGCTTTAAGTATAATGAAAGAAATGAAAAATTTTGCAAGCCGAAGATACAAAATAGTTACTCTGTTTTGTACCGCATTTTATTCTCAAAATGAGACAAAAAATATATTGGCTGCATGCCACACGTTTTCGTATCCTTGCCAAACTAAAAATTCTGTATGTATTTGACTTGAATTGATTTGCGTTGTATGTAAGAATATTTTGTTGAAATCAAATAATACTATTGATACAATTTTTCAATGAAAATATTTTTATTGGAATAGAACAATTTTATATTTTAAATTTTCTTGTAAATCTAGACTTTATTCATGACAAAAGGTCTTAGTTCAAAGTCGATTTTTATAAGATACATTTATACGATACCATCGAAACAGATTTTAACTTCGATTTAAGAATAAAAATTTCAGCCAAAAACCGGACAAATAATGAAGATAATCTTTCTTTGTCGTTGAACTACAAAATGAGTAATTTCTGTCACTTAAAATTTAAGTGATTCTTGTCCAGATAACAAACCATAATCATTTGATTTGAATTTTGCTAAGATCGACGTTTTGTTATTTTTCTATTTGCTGATTCATGATTCACTCGAAATTTAAAAAACCTTACACAGATTGATTTTATTCTTAATTTAATTTCTTTTTAATTTTTCAGAGATGAAGATTGGGCTATTGATTTTTATAATATCTTCAACGTCTTGTATCCCAAATAAGACATGTGACCGTTTGAAGATCGGTGAAAGATGGTACGACAAAGAAGTTCTTATATCTGATCTAGGAAGACCTTATAATTTGAATATACACAAAGCAAAAAATATATTATTCTTCAGTTACACACAACCAGAAACATATACTGATGTTGATTTTCAATTAGCCTCTTACAATTTAGATTCTCATGATTACCAAAATATTGTTGGTATCAGAGGTGGGTGTGCTGTCGCAATAAATCAAGCCACCGACGAAATCTATTTAGGAGGAAGCGAAGGGATCTATAAATATAACATGCTGACGAAATTAGCTGATTTTTACAAAGAAAGCGGTGTTAATATTTGGTCACTATTCTATAGAAAAAATCTATTCTACATAAGTTATCCTGAACAGAGACTGTTTATAGAAATCGATGGAAAATTTGTATCTGTTAAGGAGTTTAATAATATTGAAATTGATCATTTCCATATAAATTATAATAATGATATATATTTTTCGAATAAAACTGGCTTGTATAAGATATATAACAGTAACAATAATGTTGAAATGATTAATGATTTAATATCAGTAAGACAAATAGTTGAAGACTTTGACGATAATTTGTATATTTGTTCTAATTTAGGTTTACATTTGATTAAAAACGACGGACTAGAGAAAGTTTCAGATATGAGAAATGTTCACGGTCTTACATTTGATAGAAATAATAATTTCATACTATCCGACGAGAAAAATGTTATGAAATTAATGAGCAGTAAATCTGGTTGTGTGCCTGATGATATAAGTAATAATCATTGGTGATAAGATGTATCTACAGGTCTAGACAAAGAAATGACTTATTCGATTTATCAGTTGTATAACAATGATGAGAGCGATGATTGAAACCGCATTCTTGTCTAATGGGATAGTCGATTGTCGTTGTTGATAAAAATCCCTTAAAGATGTTCTAATTTCAAAACCCTAGTGAAATGAGAAATATATTAAAAATCTTTTTTTGGGTAACACGAGTATTATTATGCATATTATACGTATAAAGTATATATGGTAAAAAAAAACAAACAATAGAACGTTGAATGTGACGCATTCCCAAAGCAAAGTCATTAAAAACCCTAAAAAATGCAATTTAATTTGATAATGGTGTTGCCATTTTTTATTCAATGAATCGTTAAATGAATGCATGTAATACAAATCGACCGCACGAAATATTAAAGGCAATATCGTTAATTCACTACAATTAACCGCAAGCTATTAAATTACGTTTGCGATAAAATTATATCTGTATTTTGTTTGGTTTATAATTACTTATTTATTAAATATGATGTTACACATGAGTGGATTTTAATTCGAGGCTTTTAATTCTATAAATAATATGTTATCCTTACTAATATTATAAATACAAAAGTGAGTTAGTTTGTTTATTTATGTATTTGTTTGTGATGCTTTTTTGTTTTCACTACTCTACCAATAATCGACATTTTGCAAACGCGTTGTTAGAGGTACAGAAATATATATTTCTTACCCACTAACTGCGCAAAGGGGGACCTATCTAAACAAAGTTGGCATATTTATATATCTATACTAATATATAAAGCTGAAGAGTTTGTTTGTTTGATCCGGCTAATCTCAGGAACTAGTGGTTTGAATTGAAGAAATATTTTTGTGTTGTATAATCCTTTAATCGAGGAAGGCTCTAGGCTCATTTTTATTCATTATATTTTTATTAATTATACGCGGGTAAAACCGCGCTGCAAAGTTGGTATTATATATTTTCCACTTATCAGATATTCTACCGCAAAACACCAGTATAAAATCAGTAGTAAGTATTGTTTAATAATAAATTATATATTTCATATAAAATTGATTTCATATTAATATAATTATATGTTTTATTACTAAGTTGAGACAAACTATCACAGATGGGTATCCTACATCAGACGACGACGAGAACGAGCAAAAACACAAACGTCCAGATCATGAAAATTATATAATTAAGAAATAAACTGATTGTTTAATCTGTATTTATAATATGGATTTGTAGTTATTTGATTGTGGACATCAGTGGAACATTTACGTTTTAATTTTTTTTAAACGATGCACAAAGCTGCCAAATCCACCAACGTCACAAAAAACACGAATGAAATTACGTTACATGAGTTTTTTTACAGCATTTTTTCTAGCTATGAGCTAAATCTAAATGAGAGCTCTGTAATATATTCATAACAAACCAGTTTAAACCAGTTAACAAAGCCTTGTTCTACTTAAAAAGAGTCAAATGTAACGTGGATGGTACACCGATGGTTCCGTACGGTTATATATTTCATTTTTTAATTTCAATCGTATGATATATGAAATAAGATCATTTTTGGTTTGACATTTAACTATGAATAGATTTAGTTTGTAAGAGGAGTTCTTTTGGTTATTTATGAGTGAGACTCAGGTTACTCAGTAGAAATAAACAAATGCAGAAGCTGTGACGCTGTATCTTGATAGTATGAGATCAGTGATTGTTATTATAAAATGATGTATCACTTAGTTATGATAGGCGAGACATTTGTTTGTTTAAAGATGACAAATTAACAACAGAGTTAGAATAATAATAACCTGGGACAATATTCTCACACGGCCATCTGATCCCAAAGTAAGCAGTGCTTGTACTATAAAACCAGACAACTGACACACTTACATAATATATACTACTTGTCTTTTGTAAATATATACTTATATAGATAATTACACCCAGAATCAGGACAAACATACATGTTCATGCGCACAAATGTCCGACCTGGGTGGGAATCGAACCCGCGACCTGCGGTTTGAATCGCATTACCTTACTAACTACGCCAACCGGCTCAAATATATACATATAACACATATACTCTATACAAATAACTTTCTTTCTTGCCTTTTTTTGAAGAGACTACACTGTCCACTATATATGAAAACGTTTCAATTAAAATTTTGACTTGATTAATTGTACGATATTCAAATCTACATCAAGTAGTGATCGAGACTACCAGTCTAGTAGATACTAGGGTTTTTAACGTTGTTTCACGGAACTCTAAAAATAAAACTCGACGCAAAACGTTAAATTTAAGAATGTACAAAAAAACTGAAAATATAACAAGGTGAAGTTTAGCTAACAGCATCAAACGTACATACGAGTATCTTTGTGATACAGAAATAATATATAATGGCTGAGTTTTGTAAATTTTTAATTCTCTTCAATTACATACTGGATGTATACGAGATGCATTATTTAAATTCGTTACCAGATATTTGTCGCGTTTCGAAATGAATTGAACAATTGCGTATCGGAAAGAATACCCTTTTGTATTTCACTCGAAAATCGTTCGGTTTCGTGTTCGAAATTTGAATTAAATCGTTCTTTCGATTAGGTTTCTGATTGGTGCAATATATATAAAAAAAAATCAATTGTTACAAATATATCCGAGTCCAGGTCAACTTTATTAGTTCCATCTGACTGGTTAGGTTTTTTTTTTAAAACGTCAAATTTTATACTTGGAATCAGATGAAGAGTTTTGCCGCGAGTTATAGTATTCTGTCAGTGATTGTGACAGCTGGTAAATGTTATCTGTGGCATTAGTTTGGCATATGTCTACACGTCAAATGTCATCGAGTGATAGATTGAAAATTGAATTCGTTCCGTCGTCATTTTGAATTAAGAACTTAACTTGTGAAAATTTATTTAAAATAGTTAAGGTCTAGGACCACAATAAGAGGACAAATGGAGTGGATGGTAAGTCATACATCGACATTAGTACCATAAAAAATCTAAGTAAATAACCATGAAAATGTGCCTTTGTGCTTGTAATTACAATGGCTTACTCACCCTTCAAACGATGTCAGAAATTGATATGCGATATTGAATATATTTATAATAACACTCAAAGGATATAAGGGTCAAAATTGCTTTTTGTGATGTGTTTTTTTCCAATTGCTATTGCAGATTAAAATAATTAAATGAATTTAAATGATAATCAGAATGAAATTGCGAAAGAACAATACCATTTTATTTATACGATTGAAATATTAATAGTTTTTATTTATGAACGATAAGAAGCTTATTCTGAATTAATAAATTCTCATTAATTTTCTCGTTTGCATGAGTTACTGGCCTCGACTTTGTGCTGGTATATATTTTTATTGACATTTTCTCGGCAGATTGGCCGATTGGCTCAGATTAATTATCCTGATAGGTACGTTTTTCTCGAATTTAGTGGTGGAAACATTTGGCAGAATTTCAGTGAAATTTAACACGCGCAGGTTTCCTCGCGATAATCCTTCACCGGCGAGTACAAGGTGAAAAAGAATAAAATATTTTTTTCATATAAACAAAAATTAAGAATAAGAAAATTCAGTGATGCTTGCCGGGTTTGAACTCACAATCATCGTTTAAGATTCGCGCGTCCTAATCACTGGGTCACATCGATTCAATAACATAAACCGATCAAACACTCAATGGAATATCGTGAATGGTGAAAAACCAGCGAGCGTTTTATACGCAAACTTTATTAAAACTCCTATGGAAACGGTCACGTACCGCACACTGACCGGAGTGTTTGCTTTGATCATCAAATTGCACGCACGTTACAAGCGTTTGATATCGTTAACATACATACATATGCATATATCATTGAAACAGTTATTCAAGCAATTTCGGACGAGACCACAGACATCGTAACATGACAGCGTGCTGCAGTCATTACTGTAATGTTAGAAGTTGTAACATTCCTTGTGCGAATTCCAATGTTCGTGACGTCTGTGTTACACAACACTCGAAAGGTGTGAACCCACCTTAAGATTTTGATGGCATTGTTTCTTCAAAGGATAGTAATGCAAAGTTGACTCGAAAATAATTAGGCCGTAATTTGGTTCTTTCCTAACTATGAATGTATGTTTTTTATCAAAGTCTTCGAATACGAATTGCATTAGTTTATCTTAACGTACGATAGAAACATCTTTGACTTTTCCGCATTTTCCAACATATTTTATTTAAATTTTAAACTATGTCTGATAGTGAAGTAGACGTATCCAAAGCTGATCTTAATCTCAAATTCACTAGTGGTAGAGCTTTATGCAAGCTCTGGGTAGGTACCACCCACTCGTCAGATATTCTACCGCAAAACAGGCACAAAGAACATCTTAATTCCCACGGTTGGTGGTGTATTGGCGATGTAAGCGGTGGTTAAAATTCTTACAATGCCAATTTCTATGGGCGTTGGTGAGCACTTACCATCAGGTGGCCCACATGCTACCTATACTATAAAAACAAGTTGTTTCATTGATTTTGTAGGTTTCAAACGCGAGGCCTTTAGCCGTGGCCCACGTCTAAACTGCCAATAAGATATGACGAATGAGCATTTTATTGAAATCTTCAAATAGTATTTGTTTTTTTTTTATTTCGTAGGAATGCGGACGAGCAAATGGGCCACCTGATGGTAAGTGGTCACCAACGCTCATAGAAAATGGCATTGTAAGAGATGTTAACCGTCGCTTACATCGCCAATGCGCCAACAACCTTGGGAACTAAGACGTTATGTTCCTCGTGCCTGTAATCACACTGGCTCACTAACCCTTCAAACCGGAACACAAAAGTACCAAGTACTGCTGTTTTGCGGGAGAATATCTGATGACTAAGTGGTACCTACCCAGACGAGCCTGCACAAAGCTCTATCGACTAAATCTAGCTCATTTTTTTTGTTTTACATAGGTTTGTGGCAATGAAAGTTTGTGAGGAATTCGTTCGATGTTTTTTTAATCGAAAAACTAAAAATCCTTGAACTTTTAACTCGAGCGTTTTAAAAAACTATTCCATCAATAAACTCAATAGTTTAGACATTTAATTGATATCCAACCATGCCAATAAAAGCTATGACAAATAAAGTATTTATGACACTAGTAGTGATGAAATGTTTTAGTAAAAAGTTTTTCAATATAACACTTCAAAAGTTCGGTGTTAAACGAGTGGATGATACGGTGGCCCACAAATACAAAAAAATCCATCTATACTTTAAACGCTATAGTAATTAGAGTCAATATCGCATATCATCATTACTGTTAAGGCGTTCCGTAAGACTTTTGCTCAGCGGTGAGCAATTTATTAGCTGTCACTTATTATTTGTTTTGACAGTTTTATATGATGTGTCATATTTACAAATTCTCTTAAAGAAATGCTACTATTTTCGTATTATGCAAATTGAATAAAATAAATTTTCAAATAAATTTATATTTAAATAAAATTTATTAATATAAGAGCTTCATTATTACCATTAATGTTATTGAATTTCCTCTTGAAAGCGGCAACTTCAACGCCTTCTTTGATAGGGAAGTGCTTCCTTCAGCTGATTCAATAGTGAATTTGAATTTCAAATTTAACTTGTATATATATGCTGATGCAGTTTTCGTATAAACTGGTTTTTGTATAGTTTTATATCGTATGGAGATATTGCATAAGTACTTAATCTCTGTTATCGTCAGCATCGTAAAAATTCGCTCTAATTTTGTTATTTATCACAACTTTGCAGTGGAAGCCGATGGTCCATTGGTAAGAACGCCTGAATCTTAACGGATGATCGTGGATTCAAATTCGGGCAAACACCACTGAATTTCATGTGCTTAATTTTTGATTATAATTCATCTCGTGCTTAATGGTGGAATGAAATGGACTGGAATTTCAATAGCATTCTGCCGTATGTGTATTCCACCAACCCGCATGGGAACAGTGTGGTGGAATATGCTCCAAACCTTCTAAAAAGAAGAGAAGAAGAGGCCCTAGGATAGGTGGATACTCATCATGTACTCTAACGCCAAGAAATTGTATTATTGTGTTCCGGTTTGACGGGTGAGTGACCCAATATAACTACAGGTAAAAGTGACATCCATGATATACGCAACGGGTAAAGAGGGTTAGGGGGTTCGCTAAACCCCGGGAATCCCCTAGAAATGAAAGCCCACGTAGATGGACCAACTGTCGAGGAGATGCTGTGGTATGTGATAGAATTACAAAGAGACAGAATAGGT
Source organism: Nymphalis c-album (assembly GCA_963151315.1). Classification (NCBI taxonomy): domain Eukaryota; kingdom Metazoa; phylum Arthropoda; class Insecta; order Lepidoptera; family Nymphalidae; genus Nymphalis; species Nymphalis c-album. Next base: position 8,139,963 of record OY720609.1, read on the forward strand.
ACTGATTATAAAAAAATAAACTCGGGGGAACCACGGGCGGGAGCTAGTAATAGTAGCTATTAATAGCATATTAAATATTTTAAATATGAGTGCATATTCAATGTCCTCAGGGCTTAATATCAAATTTATTAGCTTGGGCATTTATTTGAATAAAACGAGTATGTACTAGTTTTATTAACGGGACTAGTCTTATCGTATCTGTTTTATTTTGAACTTTAGATACTGATTTGATACTAATCTCTTTTTTTTTCCACGCAGTGGAAACCTTCAAAAAGGTACCCAGCTTCTTTAGGGGACCGGGTTATGTGAGATTCTTATCCACTAAAAAACTCTGTGATGGCAGTCCTCGGCACGAATCGGAGAGGCTGCAGGATCGTGTTGATACAACGTATCCGTGGCCCAATAACGCTCCCGGGCTGAGCTCCACTCGCAGTTTGGCGAACTTCGCTTTCGGTTATGTCGCCACCTCACACTCGCTAGTGCGTTCAGCACGAGGCTATGCCGGCTGTCTTCCTCCTCTTATATTAGCGAATTTTGATTGTTTTGTAATTGTGAATACAATTTTGCATAAACAATATTAAAAGATAACAGGACAGCGATTACCGGTGTAACAAAAATACATTGATATAATCAATAAAGCCTACACTTTAAAACACGTTTTGTGTTGAAAAATATTGCAAAGAACTTTGGATCTGACGGGGATCCCCCGACTGCACAATTTTTTAAAAATATTTACTTTAATGATTTTTACTCATTCAAATATTCCAAATGTATTTGTCATGTATAATAGTTGTGGGTTCATTGTTTGTGCACCTAATTAAATAAAATTCAGGTTGGACACCCGTGTTGCAGATATCCGATATATATGTATGTCACGTGATGAAAAATAAAAATAAATAAAATCTCAATCAAGCTTTACTTACTCGAATTTGAACCAATATTTTTTGATTAAGATTTATATTCCAACTACTGGACTATCTCGGCTTGAAGAAATATAACAATATGACATTTGTACTGAGAAACAATGACTATCCTTTTCCCTCAACACATGTTGGCGTATTTCGTTGAGTCGGCGACTATAGGTCTCATCGAAAACTCGACTTTATGGCTGAATAAAGAAATACTCGTAAAATTATATATCTTATTGAGTACCGCTTTTTAGAAACTTTTTATAAAAACTACGGGTGTTCACGTAATCGCATTACATTTTTGAAGTTGTACTTCTTTAGGCGCGTTATGAAAAAATGATGAGAGTGAAATTTTAAGATGCGCGCGCATCTGTGACACAAAATTAACAGTATGAAGCTGTCTGCTTAACCGCTCATTAAACACCTGAATTCTACAACGTGAAGTTAGTTCTAGGTGGCATGAAAATCGATAACTATGTTCAAGTTGTATATTCTAGTTTTTTCATTTACGTTAATAAAATCTTTTTTGTTTAAATAAAATCTTTTTTATCAATTTTAATATTTATCGTTAATCACTACTGCATTTTAGTTATTTTTTTTCCATACGCCAAAGAAGTATAACTTCTAACGCGTGTACATAAGTACACACACTCTTTTTTTTTATTACTTTATTGCAGAACATATAATGTTGACATGCACGCATTTTAGAAATTATCTTTAATCTTAATTAAGCTTTATTATTAATATCTTAATTAAGCTCTAAATATATTTATTAATATCTAAAACTAAATTAAAATAACAAACTACAAATAACACAATTATTATAATTATACAACAGATTTTTAAATTCGAACCAGTACTTCCAGAGGTTAGCTTGATCAAACGAACAAACTCTTCAGCTTTAGTATACATATACATATATTAGTATAGATATCGTGCTCGTTATAGGAAAATATCGTGAGAAAACCTGTATGTGCCCGATAAATATCAGCCACGCATGGAATAAGCAATAAACATATTTAAAATAAGTAACAATAAAATCCTATAGTATCCTGTATACTTCCATTCACTTCCACCATCGACTATTACTGACTATCATGTTGTATATATATTTATACTTATATATAAAGCTGAAGAGTTTGTTTGTTTGATCCGGCTAATCTCAGGAACTACTGGTTCGATTTTTTTTTGCATTGCATAGTTTCGCATCCTTTTCTCGAGGAAGTCTCTAGGCTAATTTTTATTCATTATATTTTTATTAATTATACGAGGATGAAACCGCGGGGCACAGCTAGTATAGGATATGAATGTAGTAAAACAAGCTTCTTCTAATTAATTACCATAGTAAGTAATGTTTGACTTTAACTTAACATCGACTTAAGTTGAGTCAAGATAAGTGCTCTGTTGACTGATGACACGTCTGGGGAATACGGCTATTAGGTACGTGCGTGCTTTACCGAGTAAGCGCTAACTAACTTCATCGGCATCGATATTCAGGACATGTGTTGTGAACTCTTGATAGATTAATACTCGGTATGTATGTTTAACGTAACACGTTATGTACAACATCTTATATCTATATATAAGAGGTTCAGCACAATTATACTAGAAGAATATGTGCAGTTGGTGGTAGGGCTTTGTGTAAGTCGGTTGGGTAGGTACTCATCCTATTTTCTAACGTAAAGCTGCTGCTGTTAAAATACTTGGTATTGCTGGGCTAGAGTGTGAAGGGGGGTTTTTTTATAGCATAGGTAGGTGGACGAGCATATGGGCCACCTGATGGTAAGTGGTCACTGGTCACCAACGCCCATAGACATTGGCATTGTAAAAGATGTTAACCATCGCTAACAAAGCCAATGCGCCATTACACTGGCTCGCTCACCCTTCAAGCCGGAACACAACAGTACAAAGTACTGCTATTTTGCGGTAGAATATCTGATGAGTGGGTGGTACCTACCCAGACGAGCTTACACAAAGCTCTACCACCAAGAAAATTGATTGAGTTGACTACAGGTGTAAAGGACAACAATTTAGTTCCCAAATTGGTGACGTATCGGCGTTGTTAGGAAATGTTTCTTTAGTCTGGTAGTCCACTTGTAAGTCTGTCTACTTAATACGATGAAAAAAGAAGTGAAAAACGCATTGTATCTACCCAGATATGTTTCCACAAGGCTTTATCGGCAAGTAAAGCATTAATTTAACCCTGTAGTATGACGAATAAAAAGTGCTCGAATAAAGAATATTTAATTTTTGATAAGAAAAGTATAAAATCACCATGTTTTTTAATAACAATACTTTTTGTTTTCTAGCTTGTAATATGTAGCAATTGTCATAATAATCAGTTAAAAGGTGACGAAGTATTAATCTTAAAGAGATATACTAACAATAAACATCATTTCCACCAACCCGCATTGGAGCAGCATCGTGGAATAAGCTCTATATCTTCTCCTCAAAAGGGAGAAGATGCCTTAGCCCAGCAATGGGCCATCACTGTACACATTATAGGGATATAGGCATATATTGACAAATATATAAGTCGATAATCGAATGCATTTCACGTAGCTAATAGATATATTCCTCACGCGTCATGTCAGTCAATAGACTTCTAGCTATCTTGAACATAATATGGCGATTCACGGTTGAATATTTGAATATTATACTTGGTAGTGGTTTCCAAGGGTCCTGTAACCATATTTCAAGGGGGGGGGGAGGATGTTTAAACCAATTACTACAGCTGATTATTCTACCACTATGCAATGGCGCTCCAGTTTATATGATAACCATTCATAAATAAGGCACTCACTCACCACGCCACATGAAAACGTGAAGTTAATCTTTGTTGATTTTGTGGAGGAATACGATATAAAAAATATACAGAATATATATATACAATTCAAAATCGTTTGTTATTCAAAGTGATGAGTAGGACGTAGTTGAATAAGCCCCAAGCCTTCTCCTCAAAAAAGAGGAGAATAGGCCTTAGCCCAGCCGTGGGACATTCACAGGCTGCTGCTGTACTGTACAGATGAATCAGACGATGCATTACTTTCACAGAAACCATTATATCTTAGTTCATAATATGATTGATGGTGCATTGGGGATGTAAGAATGGTTAATATTTCTGACAATGGCTATGGGCAATGGTCATTAGGTAGAACATCTATCCGCCTTCGCATTTTATAAAAAAATTGGTTGTCTGTAAAGTCGGTTTACGGACGATAGTTTAACGTGACAACGTCATAACAAAACATTGATGAAATTACTGCATACTTTTATGAATAAAATTGAATCATTTTTATTGAATTATCATTATTCTGTATGCATACAAAGAAGGAGTGGAATGAAATCTACAATTTAATTGATAAATTTACTTTTATTTGCACTCATAGGCCAATCGAGTGAAAGTGAGATAGATGCGGCGCAAGCGTACAATCAACGTAACGGGACAATGAGTCATCCTTTTTCGATTGTCACTTCAAAAAAGACATTCAGACAAATTTAAAAGTCAAGTTTTTTTATATTAATTGTGTAAATTAAATTTAACGTTAGTTCTTCAGTGTTACACTTAATGTTATCTACATTTTAAATGATCGGATAATCATATCATTTGTTTACGTCACATACCCAACAACGAACCACTTCAAGTGAACTCCCTGTTCTTAGTTAATTAGTGTCGGTCGTGTTGTTTCGTTGACTTAGATGTTGTCTTTGTGTAAGTCGTTGACTTCGGAAGACGCCCTTACAATACACAATGAAAAGGTATTGAGTTACGACCGAAATTGCGGACGAAAATTTAAACCCTCGGTATGCTTAATATAAAAACAAGTGCAGTAACTGCCTGTGGTTCCTACAGCTAAAGTAATCTTTCTTTGAAAATAAGTTTTGGAGCCTGTTCGTACCTACTGCTCCACTGGTTGGTAGACATATGAGGCAGTTTTTTATTGGGTACGTCTGACTTTCCTCATAAAGGAATCTACCACCGTGGAAGACGATATCAACTGAGTGATAGTTACAAGCACACCCTCGGGATATTTTTTGGAACAGTACGAATACTTGCGGTTACGTCATTATTTATTTAGAACTACGTCATATTTATTATATATATAATATAAGTTTCACAACTTCAATCAAAGAAATAGTGTGAATACGATATAATAATAACAATAATTTCATTTGGGACATTTTTCGAACCCACGACCTGCGGCGCGAAAGGCAGGGTATCTACCAATCACGCCAACCGGCTCGTCAAATAAAAATCGTCGATAAAAGCTTATATTGTAAAATTACTATTCAAAAGTGCTTGCGTATTCAATGGTGCTTGTCTCGATTTTAACTCCCTATCATTGGTAAAATTAGGATCTTCTAATCACTGGGCTTGGATCCTCATGGTTAATTTATTCAGAAATAAATGTCCAGCATTGAAACCCTTTCAATTATAGTTGAGAGGAATTTGACCCACGATTTTATTTGCTTTGATATTGAATTATATGAAAACTCTTTTGTATTCCGGAAATAGAATAAAGTTCATCGTTCGAACTCAATCCAGTGGCTTCCGTCTTCACTTTTATGAATGAAGATATTGTATTGAAAAAATTGTCTTTCCTCAATGATTATTATAAGTTCACTAACAGTAAGATATACATTTGAATTACACACAAATAATATACACACAAACACACTCATACACACACATATATTATTTATCGTTACACATACTACCGTAATAAGTACATCAAACAAAACTTGTTTGTTTATCGATGTTTGTTTGAAAGGTGTCGAAAGTGTTATTATTTACGTTTAATATGTTTACATGTAGGAATGAAAGTTATTTTTTAAATAAAGTAGAAAAATAATACAGCTGAAAGTGACGTATCGAATTCATAAATAAGAAAGTTACTTGAGCAATTAAGTTAAATTATGATTAGTGGTCGTAATGGTGGTAGACGCGACACGCTTGGATGTATTAATACAAATATATAATTTTCATAAACCAATTTATCATAAGCTTAACGCCTATATAGGTTACTTATATTTGTTTACATTTAAGAGGTTTTATTGAGTATTGATTTGGTTTTTTTTTTAATTTTTTTATAGGTAGGCGGATGTACATATTGTCCACCTGATGGTATGTCACCGAGGTGCATAGACAATGGTATTGTAAGAAATGTTAACCATCGCTTACATCGCCAATACGCCACTAACCTTAGGAACTAAGATGTTACCTCTCATTCATCCTTCAAACCGGAACACGACAATACAAAGTACTGCTATTTTGCGGTAGAATATCTGATGAGTGGGTGATACCTACCCAGACGAGCTTGAACAAAGCTCTACCACCAAGTAAAGTAAGTAGTAAGTAGTCTGTTAATTATATAGTATAATACTAGTATATTAGTGGCTAATTGGTAATTATACATGGTAATAAAAAATCGTTTCATACAAAACATACATTTTGTAAATACTGTATAACCAACGTATGACGTATTCAACGTTACGCCTTTCTAAAAGTTTTTATACTGTCGACAATACATATATTGCAATATGAACCGAATGCTTCAATAATAAGGTATAATTTTGTACGACGACGTTGAAGAGTAACTACCTATTTAAAAGGTATATAATAGCTAGGACAGTAAATGAAAAGATGGACCATTTTAAAAATTTCGGTACAAGTTATTTATTTTTTGTACAAAGCAAATTCATTTCATAAAAGCTTCCAGAGGGCTTTGTCTATCGCTGAGATGTCTACGTCTGAGAAAGCTGAGTATATCTAACATCTGAATGAGCTTTACCTGATATTTTCAAGGCAGTTTATTAAACTTGGCCCATTACATTTTTATCTTAACACGTTTAAAAATAAACTTAAAATCTGCCACGTGAGAGGGAGACGGCAGATGTAAGGTATGCTCTGTCCTTTTCTGTATCCCAGTCATCGGTTGAGTAGTTTAGCCGTGAAAGTGTAAGAAAGAAATTGACTTTAAGATTTATAATATTAGTATGGATAGATGAAGCCAAGATTGTTGAAGGGTTTGAACGGCAAACCTTGCCTGGAATTGAACCATTGAATTTTCATTTGCTTATTGAATGTCTATCGTCGTTGGTGGTAGAGCTTGATGCAAGTTCATCTGGGTCCACTCATCAGATATTCTACCGCAAAACAGCAGTACTTGTTATTGTTATGTTCCGGTTTGAAGGGTGAGTGAGCCAGTGTTATTAGAGGCAAAAAGGACATAACATCTTAATTCCCAAGGTTTTGTGGCGCATTGGCGATGTAGGCGATGGTTAACATTTCTTACGATGCCATTGTTTACGAGCGTTGGTGACCACTTACCATCAAGTGGCCTATACGCTCGTCCGCCTTCCTATACAATAAAAATAATTCATCTTGTGATTCGTTGACAGACTTTTTGGATCGTTAATTTAACACAAACCTAGAGACGTAATCGGCAACTAATTTCTTACTAAGTTAGCATTCAAAATTTGTCTTTATTTTGTTGACAACTGGTATATTTTTCATTCTGACTGCCTCGTTGGTCTAGTGGCTTGATATAAGGCCGCAGACTCGATGGTCCTGGGTTCAATTCCCAGGTCGGGCCAATAAATAGTTATTGGGGTTTTCCGTCAGAAAATTCTCAGTAGCAGCCCGGAGTCTGGAAGTTGGAAGTGTGTACACTCCCGTGCCTCGGAAAGCACGTTAAGCCGTTGGTCCTGCGCCTGAACTCTTTCCGGTCGTGTCGGATTGCTGTCCCATCGGATTATGAGAGCTAAGGAAAAGAGAGTGCACCTGTGTCTGCGCACACACTTGTGCACTATAATATCTCCTGCGTAGTTGGCTAATCTCTCTTGAGATTGGCCGCCGTGGCCGAAATCGGTCTGGAGGACCTTTATTATTATTTTTCATTTCCTTGTACTATTATTTTGCTATTATTACGTTTTATATAAATTATTTCTATTCGTGTATTACAACCTATGTGTACACATGTTCAGCGTTATTACATAGCTCTTATGTATTATATAATTACATATCTTAGCTGTGAACTGTGTCAATTAGTTTTGTGTGGCATATTTAAAAACAAAATATTCTACTGCACTTTAGACATGATAGTAAAAGAAAACGAAAAGGCAGTACAACCTATTTCTTTGTTGTTCATGCATACGGTAGCTTAAATGCATCAATATAATCCCAGCTATCATTTCCGTCGTTGAGTCCCAGCCCACCCACTTAAAGCGTCAACAACCCCCCGAGGAGAAGGTTTGGTGGTTATACTGCGGGTCAATCAACTCATGTGGAAGAATTTCATCTGACATAAAAAAATAAATCCCCTCAATCGCGCGATAAATATTCTAAACACAAACAATTTTTCCAAAATTTGAACATTATTATCGTCAGTTAAAAATAAGCCGTTTCATCCACTAAGCCATAACGATAATAAGTACTGACAGCATAATTATTCCGCGTCAGTTTCACACCTCGAGGTCAAATTCTAAGAACGAAACCGTAAGTAGTCGTGTCGAGTGGCCCAGTAACGTTGAAACTTGGAGTATTCTCTGCATGTGAAGTGTTACAGCGGCAGTCGAATGTAGCTTTATAATGGGGGTTAAAAGCTCTAGGTTGTCATTAGTCCCGCAGCGTTAGATGTAGCGTTTCGCTTGTTGAGCTAAGTGACGTATTAAAATATATATTTATGTCTTTATGATGTATATGTTTACCCTTATATCGACCTATATAGCAAAGGCATAATTAATAAATCTCCTTTTGGATACGTCTCTGACATTTACAACATATATATACTTATATTAACAAAGTTTTCTTATGTCCGAAGGAAAAAACATCAAAATGATCGGAAGCAAAAATATACTTTGTTTAAACATACATCACTGAACACGCAGTGCATATACAAATCGTTGTTTCTTGAAACTTTAATAACTTTTTATTAAATGAAGATATCGCAATAACTTTTTTTGTTGATAAGGGCCAAGTGTTTAAGAAATAAAATTTAGAAAAATTCATTGAAATCTATCCAGTAGTTTTTCCGTGACGCGCAAAACTGCAGACCACTATCATAAATTTTCAGCAGACTAAAAGCTGAAATGTACTTTATTTAATTCTTAACATATATTATATACAAATACTTGATAAGCATATATAGTTACATTCTAATATGAAAGTGGGTTTGTTTTTTATGCTTTCACGTTTCTGAAAATACCACCACAATCGAACATAATCTGCAAATACTGGTGGTAAGGTAAACTACATAAGGCACCTACCACCCTTACCTGAAATTAGTTTTCAATAAATCCACTATCTTCATATTTCACCAAGTGTGTTTGTTTCACGAGACGGTTGGTGTGGTCGGTAGATACTTGCCTTTCGCGGCACAGGTTGTGGGATCAATTTCAATCCAGAGGCCCTAGCCAAGTTGATATTCTACAATTGTAAACGCTAATAGAAAACTAAAAATTGTATGAGAATGACCACGTGACTTATCGTTGAGAGATGTCATTCTCATACATTTGCTTAGTTTTCTATTAACGTTTTCGAATCACATCAGTAGAATGTCAACTTGGCAAGGGCCCCTGGATAGACATTTGTGTGTAATTATCTGTATACGTATGTATTTACAAAAGCAGTAGTATATGTAGTATATCAGTTGTCTGGTTTTAATAGAACAAGCTCTGCTTAGTTAGGGATCAGACGGTCTTGTGTGAATAATGTGCCAGGATATCAATTTTTAAATGAAATAAATAATACGACGGGTGTCCATATTTGATTCATTACAAAGGAGATTCTTATGAATACCTTAAATCACCTTATAACTCGCTCAAACCAGAAGTTATTATTATCAGTTGTAGTCAAGTTGATGGTCCATATCTTCTATTTGGACCCTCTTGCTTCTCGGACGGGTAACGGTTCAGTTAGTTTAATAAATGTAAAAATAAATGTAATTATTCTCTAGTATTTTTTTGCCTCAGCCAAGTCTACTATGAGTTTGCTTCTACTTCATTTAAAAAATATTTGCATATTATTAAAAATGATTGTAATTAATATTTTAATATTGGAACTTATTATATTTCGTTAACTTATAATAATGATATATCTTGCAATACCTATGATTAAGGAGACACTCGATTTATATTACCATTTTGTTTAATGACTATATTGTGTTTATTAGTGTACTTCTTGTTGGTGTTGATAAACTAAAATAAATAAGTGCTGTAAGTTAAGGCAATTTTTAGTTTCTTCTCCGCCGTATTTTTTTTACATATTTAATTAGTGTTTGTAAATGTAACTTTAAATTTTCAAATCGTATATTCCCGCTGTTTCTTTTAACTTAAATCAAGTCGCAAGTACGAGTACGTAGCGGGAGAAATTAATTTCTCAGCTCGGATGGAACTTTATTCGTTAAACTTTTTACAGACGCGCGGACCGGAAGTGATTTTATTGTATCGATTTTTCTAACTTAACTCTATTACATAATGTTTTAAAATTGAGACGGACTTCGAAATAAAAATAGAATGAAACGATGAACTACACGCTTGTTCCATCTCATTTTGGGGCAATATCTGGGCATTTTATTAAAAATTTTTTTCCGCAAAAAACCTATTTCAAAAATTATAAATTATCACCAATATTATATATTATAATTATTATATTATTTTCACATATTATACCTTTCTAACATTTTATAACAGTTTTATGCTATGAATCACTAATTTATTCTTACAGAAGAGCATTACTGACCAATTCTAAAATCTGATCATGATATATGTATTGCTACGTTTTCTTACAAATCTATACTAATATATAAAGCTGAAGAGTTTGTTTGTTTGGTCCGGCTAATCTCAGGAACTAATGGTTCGAATTTAAAAAATATTTTTGTGTTGTAAATCCTTTTATCGAGGAAGGTTTTAGGCTGATTTTTATTCATTATATTTTTATTAATTATACACGCGTGAAACCGCGTGGCACACCTAGTATATTTATAAACCATTTAACATGCCTTTCTTAAAAAATATTTATGCATTCTATCGATCCTTCTAGAAATTTCTACTATATGATGAATATATGAATTTGATTATAACTCAAATATTTACCAAACAAAAATACGTTTGGTTGAAACGAATTCATTTTCTTTTGTTATATAGAAAATTATTCATTTGTAAAGTGAAATTGTAGACTTATGTATAATTAGGTGATATATCATTGGTTAGGATAGTTTAACGGGGCCCCGGGGTGCTGTAGTGAATGCTAACACGCTACTTTCAGGTTCCCTGGTAGGTAATGCGAAACCCATATTTGATGTTATTTGAGTTTGTATATTATATATTTATCGACATTAAAGTATATCTTTATTGGGATATATCTATAGATTTTTTATATTATTGATAGGAGGACGAGCATATGGGCTTATGGTAAGTTGGCAGCTACGCCCATAGACACTTTTATTGACGATTTCATGTTTAAGATTTAAACATAGGGAAATACATGTTGAAAACAAAACTAGTCAATTTCCCCATCGAATTATAATTTTTTGATTTGAACATATTATGCAAAAAAGGACGAAAAACGAAAAAAAAATTGAACAATACGTGCGAAACATGTGACTACAGTCAAGACGATTACAGTTATCAACAGATAAAAAAGGGAAAGCGAAATTACATAAAAAGTAGCGAAAAAATTCTAGTTCACTTCAATGCCTTACAATATACGAAACCAATTTCATTTTCCCTCTATATTGGGAATATCCTTATAAAAATGGATGGAACAATATTGCGCCTATTATGTATATATCTTGTCTACTTTACAAGAATGTATTTTATATACTTTTTATGGAATATTTTCGTAAAAATGGTAAAGGACGAAATTATAATGCCAATGATCCAAATATTTTCGAATTCGCATGTATATAAAATATGTATAACAATCGTCTGTGAAACACTTTATATGACCTTTTTTTTAATTATTTTTTGGGTATGGATTGGCATGTTATTTTTAAGGCATATTTTTATATTTACAAACCCAGACTAGCACTGGATTTTCATGTCGTTATTTTTTGTTTGTTTTTATATCTTGTTCCGTAGTTAAGGAAACCGGCAGATATCGGATAAAATCATCCACATGTGTGAGTCCATTAACACTTGGACAGAGCGTGGTGGAGTTAACTCTAAACCATGTCTTTGAAAAGTAGAAGATCTAAGATCTAAGCCCAGTAGTGGGACATTTACAGGATGTTAGATGACTTAACTTTGGATAAATTTTGTACAAAATAAACTATATACTAAATTAATGTATCCTGTAAGTATCATATGCATAGAATATATTAAAAATGCAAACTGTTCCTCAAAAAGTTGTAATGTATCTTTAATAGCTTCGCAAGTGTTTGCTTTGAAATTCTCTTAGCATATATATTTCCGCTTTATAAAATAGATTTATAATGCAAGTATCTAGAAACTATTTTGTGTAGAAGATTTATATCATTAACTACTTTGTGAAAACTCTTTTGGGTACCACCATCATCACGTATAATGAAAGAGCAATATTTGGTATCGTTGTATTCTGGTTTGAATTCGTGAGCTAGTTTTGTTTTGTTTACTTGGTGGTAGAGCTTTGTGCAAGCTCGTCTGGGTAGGTACCACCCACTCATCAGATATTCTACCGCAAAACAGCAATACTTGCTATTGTTGTGTTCCGGTTTGAAGGGTGAGTGAGCCAGTGTAATTACGGGCACAAGGGACATAAGATCTTAGTTCCCAAGGTTGGTGGCGCATTGGTGATGTAAGTAATGATTAACATCTCTTACCATGCCAACGTCTATGGGCATTGGTGACCACTTACCATCAGGTGGCCCAAACGCTCGTCCGCCAACCTATGCAATAAAAAAAAAAGTTCAAATAAGGCAAAAACAATAACTTCTTCGATCCCAAGGTTGGTGACGCATAGAAACCGTGGTTAATAATTCTTACAGCATCAATATGTAGCCTCTGACCACTTACCATCAAGTTACCATTATCTAATCCTAAAAAACATACCAACACTAAAAAAAATTAAAATTTTCTAGACTGATAGTCAATCAGCCTTTTGTATAAGATAAGGTGTATCCAAGAATATTATCATTAGAAAATATTAAAACATAAACAAAATTGCATTAAAGATTGATTATAATAAATATATAAAAAGCATGGTCATTTTTATCCGGTAGCAAAATTTCGATATCAAATACCAGCCGATATTGTTTAAGCATTAAATAAAAGTTAGGCTGGCATGCGTTGCGGTATAACAAAAAGAGTAAAAGTACCGCATCGTCACCAAGCCACAGGTGGGCATTTTGGCCTTTGTCCAACCATATTGGAGCCTAACTAGAGTTTCATAACTTAAACAAAACTGACTTTGTATGTAGTTTTAACGGACAAAGAAAATGCTTCAAGACCAGACAAGCGATTAGGGCTAAATATATATATAAAAAATATACAGTAACAGCCTGTGACTGTCTCACTGCTGGGCTAAAGCCTAGTAGTGGCTATAAGCTCCAAACATCTTTTGAGGAGAAGGTTTGGAGCTTATTCCATCACGCTGCTCCTATGCGGGTTGGTGGAATACACATGTGACAGAATTTCAGCGAAATCTGACACATGCAGGTTTCCTCTACGATGTTTTCCTTCGCCGTTAAGCACGAGATGAATTATGGTCACAAATTAAGCACATGAAATTCAGCGGGTTTGAACCCACGATCATCGGTTAAGATTCACGCGGTCTTACCACTAGGCCATCTCGGCTTTTGTAGTAATTTTTTTTTCCTTTTCCAGTGATCTTAATATTAAGTAGTATTGTAATAAATACTTCCCGCGCGCCGTAGTTTCATGAAATTCGACACGTTATTTTATGTTTACCCTCATCGCTACGCGTCTACGGTTCGTAGCGGTAAGTTATGTATCTTTTCTCAATAATGTTCTTATCTACTACGATAAAAATTATTCATATAGGACTAGTAGTTATATCTTTGAGAATAACGTCCAGTCACATAAATATTTCAGATTTATAATATAAATATATATTATCCAAGACTCTTATAATACTCTCTTCATCTTCTGGTTTGGTGTGATAAGGTTCTATAGTGAGTTTTAACTGTATGCAGCATCTTGCCCTATCGTTTTAGAATTCATTTATTAAATACCGTGTTAAATTCAAATCGGTGTATTTAATAAACATTAACTTATAATGTATAGCGGGTAATATATGCAGTCGGCTTAGCCGTCACGGCTTGGGAAGACATCCTGGCATTTATCCAGACATATTGAATAATTTCTGCAAGAATTTATTCCATATTAAATTCTATATTTTTATTAAACGTATATTTATAATCCAAAGCTATGAATGTTTTTTTTTCGTTTAGAGACTGTTATTAAGGCGAATGTAACATGCATTTTTGATATTAATATCAATCAATCAATTATCAGCTTTACATATTAATGTTGTTTAGAAGAAGATTAGACTTAGGTTAGCCTCAAACAGCTGGATTACCGCAGAATTCATATAATTTATTTAGTAAGCACTCACACTTACATATAATTGATATATAATCCACACACATTCAAATTTTAAGAGTGTCAATTGTAATGTGTCAAAACGATTTGATAGAATGATTTTTTTAAATATGGAATCAAAAGGGTTAACCATTTGATTCCATATTTAAAAAAATATATCAATAAATTTCGGTACTGGAATTCAGATTATGAATTCAGCTGTTTGGGGGTAAGATTCAAGCAATTGTGTATTCTTCTTTCAAATGAAAAATCAATAATGAAAGAAAGAGAGAATTACTGTTTAGCTTAACAGCTACTGAACAAGGATTATAGAGGGTCCGTTTATATAAGGTCCTCCAGACCGATTTCGGCCACGGTGGCCAATCTCCAGTGAGATTAGCCAACTGCGCAGGAGATATTATAGTGCACAAGTGTGTGCGCAAACACAGATGCACTCTCTTTTCCTTAGCTCTCATAATCCGATGGGACAGCAATCCGACACGAGTCGAAAGCTTAACCGGACCAACGGCTTAAGGTGCTTTCCAAGGCACGGAAGTGTACACACTTCCAACTTCCAGACTCCGGGCTGCTACTGAGAATTTTCTAACATTTTTATGTTGGGTTTTTACCCAATAACCATTTATTGGCTCGACGTGCTTATATCTAGCCACTAGACCACCACTTTTTATATATTTCCCTATTTATTTATATATTGCTCTAAGAAAATAAAATCAGACACATCTTGTCACCATTCTGGGGCGACCAGTCCCGTTAAGCTTCTTCCGTCTCGTTCTATCGGCTTATGAGAGAGATAGAGTATACTGTATAACTAAACTTGTGCACTTATATTTATTTATATGGAGACACAAAAAATAAGAAAATTCGTACAAATTTAATAACAAAGTAAGTTTTACTCAAACCAAATATCCACTTTTGCATTATAACATGGAGTGAACTTGATAACAATAGTAATTAAAAAAAATTTAGATGAGTTCTTAGGGCTTTTGAAACTTTAAAAAAAAAAATTTCCGTATCAATAAAAATAATATCTGATGATAATATCTCCGGCACTGTTTGATATTGCTTGCTTTAAAAATCCCTCAGTAACCATAAACGCATATTAACATTCTTTGGACACGTCTCCCAGCAAGGAAATGACTCCATAGCGCGCTTTATCATACAAGGCAAGGTGGATGGCACCAGACCGCGTGGAAGGACACCCATGCGATGGACCGACCAAGTGAAAGCAAGTGTTGGCGGTCCTTTGCATGAGTGCACCAGGATCACCAATTATAGAGACACATGGCGATCGCTCGTTAGGCAAACAATATCCCTGCCGAAAGATTCTTACCACTACATGGCGACCACGACAACTCTGACAAGAGTGCCACGAAGAAGAAGAAGAAGAAGAATTCTTCTTCTTCTTCGTGGCACTACGTGGCACCATATACGCTTAAAACTTGATGCTTTTAAAATTACTCGAAACGTATTCTTGCAAATGAACCAATAAATCCCGTTGATTTTGAACGTACTTTTGAGATAATTGAACATTGAGTGACACTATAAAATAAATTTAGTTGTACTTTTATTAATATGATACAAACATGAAACGGTTATTCTTCTTCTTTGAATTTATATTGCTCTTGTAATAATATATAAAGCTGAAGAGTTTGTTTGATCCGGCTAATCTCAGGAACTATTGGTTCGAATTTAAAAATATTTTTTTGGTATGTAGTCCATTTATCGAGGAAGGTTTAAGGCTGATTTTTATTCCTTATATTTTTATTAATTATACACGGGCGATCCGGCGGGGGCATAATATACTTATAAAAGTTACATATTATCTTGGATTTTTTCAAATATTTTACTTGAATAATATAATAATTATCATTTATTACATACCTCATTTTACTCACTGGGTCATTTAAAAATAAATGATTCCGATTTAATCCGATTTCAACCGATTTAAGTGTATCGAAGTACATTTTTTAACTAGATCCCCAATCAGACAGCATTGAGTACAGAGAACGAGGGATAAAAAAGATCCCCCGCATTGCGACGTACTTCGTTACTTGCCAAAACAAACTTAACCTATTATTACTACGGTCAGCATCGAATGGGATAGATAAATTAACTAAATGTAGAACGCGTTTATACTATACGACTACGATACGATTTGCACACGATCAGACAAATAAATTCAAATTCGAAAGACTATTCAATATTGAAGTATCACACTTTCTTATTCATATACTTCGGTTCGGAAAAGATAAACCCACCACGGAGAAGAACCGGTGAAAGAAACTAGGGTTGTTTTGACGTGACAACGTCTTATAAATTGGTTTGCCGGGTGACACTTCAAGAAACTGCGTTACGCTCCGCTCACGTTATGCGCTCACAATGAGAGCGAGTGAGAGGCACGCGTCCCTTCCACTCGGGCATGGTTAGCCCGCCTAAGAGCGAGAGAGACAGACATAAAATATAATATTCACATTAAAATTATTTTACCACTCAAAGTCGTTGTCACGTAAAACTTTCGCCCGTATACCGACTTTACAGGCAACCAATTTTTTTTGTCTATTTTTATTGTATCATGTACTGTTTAAAAATAAAAATAAATTGAAATAGCCATGCGGCGATCGTGTCTTTCCGAATAATGAAGAAATGGTTTACCTTATGTAGTTCTATTTTGTTGTTGAATAAAAAAGTTCTAATTTCAAATGTTTTCATTGTTTGAAATTCAATTTTCGTCTTGTATAGGATAAATAATGCACGCACGTTACATGGGGTATGTACACGATAAATAAAAGAGTTAACGACATATCGTATATATTAAAAGCGAGTTCAATCAACTATGAAATCGCAATAAGGCAATAAATGTTAAAACTTTAAATCGGAAACTGTATTTATAAAATCATTTCAGATAAATGAGGGATTCTGCAAACGATTTCTACAAACAACTAAAAGAGAACGTAATTCGTTTTCATTTTGATTTGTATGTAATTATTTAATGATTGATTTAATATGTTTAAATTGTGTGCATATATAAACTTTATTTTTCTCTTTTTTTTGACGTGATAACGTCTACTAAATCGATGAACGCTGGCTGCATGCACGAAGAAGGATGACTCATTGTCCAGTTACGCTCATTGTCCCGTTACGCTGATTGTACGTTAGCACCGCATCTATCTCTCTTACACTCGATTGGCCTAGAATTGGATTGGAATTAATGAGTGCAAATAAAAGTAAATTTATCAATTAATTAATAGATTTCATTTCACTCCTTCTTTGTATCCATACAGAATAATGATAATTCAATAAAAATGTTTCAATTTCATTCATAAAGTATGCAGTCATTTCATCAATGTTTTGTTTTGACGTTGTCATGTTAAACTATCGTCCGTAAACCGACTTTACAGACAACCATTTTGTTTTATTGCATAGGAAGGCAGACGAGCAAATGGGTCAGCTGATGGTAAGTGATCACCAACGCCCATAGACATTGGCATTGTAAGATATGTTAACCATTTTATACATCGCCAGTGCGCCACCAACCTTGGGAACTACGTCCCAAATTCCCAAAAACAAAAACGTAAGAAATTACGTCCCTTGTGCCTGGCTCACTCACCCTTCAAACCGGAACACAATAATACAAAATCCTGCTGTTTTGCGGTAGAATATCTGATGAGTGGGTGGTACCTAGCCAAACGAATATATAATATAGTAATATATCATTTATAATTTCATATCATATTATCTATAATTGTAGATTTAGGCTAGTTTCGGGTTGCCTGATATGGCCACCACTAGACCATCGAGGTAGATTAGTCTGTTTATCCCAGACAGCAGGGCGAATGTCTGTCATTTATGTGATGTATATTATAACAATGGGTGGGTATCGGGCGGTCTAATCAATTTGAAAGGGTAGTATCATTATGTCATTATTCATGCTCTGTCTGTTAGTGTGCACGAGCTCGATCATGAATTAAACTAATTATAATGTCATGGATATATTAATTGTATATAAATAACTTTAATTTAAATGTAATTTTTACTTTATTTTTAATACAAGGTGGTTAGGTTAAAAATGTTTCGTCTTCTTCTTTCGATTGGCATATCAATATTGTAAGAAAGAGAGGAATATGTGTTTAACTGAACAGCCGGTAAGCAATGTATAAATAGGACTGCCTTATTGTTCTTTGTTAATGTAGCCAAACAAACGTTCAATAATGTCTATAAATGACAAAATATTATGTCGCACGAGATCTACCATTGTCTTTGAAGTTTCCATTAGTTCATGTAATATTTATGCAGTGTACAACTTCAGACCGACAGTCCAAGTATAACTCAACTGTGATAATTGTAACACCCAACAGAACACTTATTTAATGAATCTGTCACCTCTATGTTGGGTGTGTGCCAAGTGGCGTTTAAGCGAACTTCGACCTTATTACAATTGATTAAGAGTTTAAAATTTTAACCAAAGAATGTTGTTGGAATGTGCAAAATGAGACTTATTCCTTGGTGATAAGGATTAAGATGATTGTAGATACTAACGTTTGTGATGTAGGGTGACAATAAATTTAGTTTAATTTAATTTGATAACAAGCTATTGGCTGTGACTTAGTTACGTGTGGATAAGAGCCAATGTTTTGATTATTGGATTTCGAAATCCTTTTAGTAAATATCAAAATTATATGAAACATCTATTGGCACCCTTTGGGGGTATAAACGATTTGTATGCCATGATGTCAAACGGCATAATGCTCCCTCACCACCTCACCCTACTTCCTTGTTAGTAGTACGTATATTATATACTTCATTTGTGTGTATTGTTGTAATAATTATATTATTATTATTCGTCTTATTGTTCATTTTCCATCGAGAAAATCGGAATTGCGATTCAAATTTGACGAGCCCGTTGGCGTGGTTGGTAAGACACTTGCTTTTCACGCCGCAGGTCGTGGGTTCGATTCCCACCCAGGACAGACATTTGTGTGCATGAACATGTCTGTTTGTCCTGAGTCTGGGTGTAATTATCTATATAAGTATGTATTTACAAAAGAAAAAGTAGTATATGTAGTATATCAGTTGTCTGGTTTCCATAGTACAAGCTTTGCTTAGTTTGGGATCAGATGGCCGTGTGTGAATAATGTCCCAAGTTATTATTATTATTATTAAAAGGGAAATGTTGATAGCATTCTTGCTACCTTTCCACGTGGTTCAAATTTTATTTGTATATGTCTAAAGTTGTAATGTATTAATACATTGTACACAATTATCTAATAAAAATATATTACTGATACAAATCATGACCGCATGGATTTGTTATAGCATTGTTTCCGATTCCGATTCTCTGGACGAAAACTTGCCTGACACATAATATGTAGGCGATTAGGACGGGTGTTATAAGTTTTAGAAATTTTGAAATGAAATGTGTGTATGAAATAAGGAACCATATACCATACATGAACCCTTAAGTAATCCTTAAATGAGTTTGATAAAAATGGATTTAATTTAAATTTGTCTAATAAAATCAATATATAATAAAGTGGTAGCAATATTACAAGTTACACTCTTTCTTCTACAGTAGAATACACCATCAAACTGGTGGACATACGAAATATTTTTAAACTATTTATAAACCATATAAATATGTGTATTATTAAATAAAAAAAATAAATTGTAAATACACCCCCTGCCATTGAAATGGACTAGTTGAGAGTTTGATAATAGTTACGTATATAATAACAATGTTAAATACATAACTATTAATTGAACGGCTAAGCCGCCATGTTATATTTAATGGTAGGATTAGTTGGATCAGAGAAATTGATCACCTCCGACAGGTTATATCTCAAGTGATATAATAGAATTAAGTTTTTATTCTACTGTAATAAATACATAAGCATATAAGGCACGTTTGATAGTATTCAATGTACTAGTGTAACAAAAATAGTGATGAAAATCTTAAAAGTTATGCGTGTTGACGTGAAACGGAATGCCGTGACGTGAAATGGCATGACGTCACTCTTATGGCGTTATATCCTCTATCCACTGTCTATCTTTGTTGCTATAGAATAGAATAGAATAGAATATGCTTTATTGTACACATACAAGATTACATAAACATACAATTATAAATGCTATTTAAGAAGAGTAGTAATATAAGTACAAAAGGCGGTCTTATCGCTAAAAGAGCAATCTCTTCTATGGCTATATTAGTAACATATATATATACATATATTATTAATGAAACTATGTTGTTATATTATACAATGAATATAAAACAAAATCCGGTTACATGGTGACTGTGTATTGTATTAAATTACGCCGGCGTCCGTCGAGGACCCCTTTGTGAATCGCCTAGGAATCCGACTCGTGCCTGCTCTGTAATTTACACTTTTAAGCATTGCCTGTTGAAATTTACGTAGCGCCTGAGGTGCATTGCCGACATTTTTTATGTAACGAATTTATTTGTATAATAGAATTTCGTCAGCGGTTTTTCATGCGTGTTCAGGGTAGACGAGGTTTAGGGTCTAACAAGCAAAACCCATTCTGTACCTGACAACATTTAAGAAAAAATTGTAGTTAAGAAGTGAAAGCGTAACACGCAAACAGATAAGCAAATGTTAATTTTGCATAAAATCAAGTAAATTCATATTGTGAATAACTGACTGATTTGAGATATAAAGGAATTAATATTGTGAATAACTGAGATTTGAGACATAAGGAGTTCAGACATAATTATTAACAAACAAATTAAGCACTAAAATATATAATTATAATAGAAATAATCGTAAAATGATTTTAATAATTAAATTAAATGTGTTAACTTAAATGTCATTCATTGTTACGTAGGACACACGTAGTACACAATCACCTTCTACGTTCTCAAATTATACCATCGCCATTATATTACTTACTTTAAAAAAAATAAAAATACTCCCTCAAGTCACAGTCGTTCTAAATTCAAAATAACGTAAAGAATATATATTTCAAAGTAATTAAACGAACATTAAACATAAACTCCGACGCAAAGTTAAAATAAAGTTTAATTCTGATGGAGTTGGCGACTGCATAGCTAGTCAAACTGACCTCACTTCCATTGTTTCAAGTAAGCATAACCCAGTATAAATAGAGATCTATTTTTACAACGGTCTTTATTCAGAGCTAAGGCAACTTACAGACGCAGCGTTTTTTTAATAACTTAATATAATTAATGTAAAAGAATAACAGTTGAGTATTATGGTGTTTAATCTCAGTATGCATTTAATATGTAATAAAAGTGCGATTTAAAACGATTTTTAGAGCAAATATTTTAACTGGGCAAGGAAAGGGCCGGGGTCTACTTGATAATAAGAATTTAGAAGCTATAAAAATATAAAGAAACTACAATATAAGAAGTGTTTTTCGACTTAATGTGATAAAACAATAACCGATACATGCTAAGCTTCTTTTGAGGTAAGAAAAAGAAGAGGGATTTTTTATAGCATAGGTAGGCGGACGAGCATATGGGCTATCTGATCGTAAGTGGTCACCAATGCCCATAGATATATGCACTTATTGGGAACTAAGATGTTATATCCCTTGTGCCTGTAAGTACACTGACTCACTCACCATTCAAACCAGAATACAACAATACCAGGTACTGTTGTTTAGCGGTATATTACCTGATGAGTGGGTGGAACCTACCCAGACGAACTTGCACAATCTCTACCATATTTGATGGAGTGTTTATTTGAAACAATTACAAAACTTAGTGACATAGCAACATAATGAATTAATCCTTAGACCGGTAAAATAGTATAAAGGTATTGGATTGAAAAGAAATATGGTTAAAGACTGTCGTTAATATCTAACTCACATCTATTAACTGATATTTAAATAGATAATTTTATATAATAGACATTCATAAAATAGACAGTCAGTCAGACATAAAATAAAAATGTATTGTTTTGGTTGATCGTTTATAAATCGTAAATGGTAACAATGACATATTTAAAGATATATAGAGACATATATCTGTCTTGTCTGTAGATATATTAATATCTACAAATTTTATATTTTACAAAGTTGTCTTGACTCTATTATAGTTTTGGCAGCGTTCACTTGGAATTCGCATGGGAAAATGTTATCTCCAGCGTTGACATTATATCTGAGAAATTAGGAAATATTAAAACGAACTAAAAAGTCTGTGTAGAAAATCACTATTGCAACTTTTAAGATATTAGCGTCCTTACTAATATTATAAATACGGAATTTGTTTTCTGGTTAAAGCTTCATGTCTTAACGATTGAACTGATCATCATGAAATATCATCATTAGAATAACTAGTATATGATAAAGTACATATCTTAAGTAAGTTCGTCGTTTAGCCTGCACCTGAACTCTTTACCGGTCGTGTCGGATTGCCGTCCCATCGGATAATGAGAGGTAGAGAGATTGCACATGTGTTTGTGCACACACTTGTGCACTAATATCTCCTGCGCAATTGGCTAATCTCGCTTGAGATTGGCCACCATAGCTGCCATCGGTCTGGACATTAGTATTATCTGAAATTTGAAGACAAACATCAGCGTGTAAAAAATGCTCGGTGTGTAAAAGCCTTTAGTTCAACGTGGCTTGAACACGTAATGCGGGTCACAATACCGTGCAACTAATGCCGCATTCACACGCTCATGAACATCTCATTCGGTAAATTAGCTTCTCTATTGTTAATCATACCTGCTTACAGTATTGTCTCGTTGCAACTGGACCTTGTGTTTGTTTGTTTGACTTTTAATATAAATATATTAATCTGTCTGAGACTGTTCTTTGAATGCTCGAGAATTTTTATTTTAGTTGATTTTTTTCTTAAAGGTTCTTTGAAATGTTATTGTAAGATAACTACGTAGTATGCATATATAAAATATAAAAAGTATATATGTATATATTATATATATATATATATATATATATACATTGGCGTTGTAAGAGATGTTAATCATTGCTTACATCGCCAACACGCCACCGCACAAGTAAGATGATTTTTTATCACTACATATTATATACCAAAGTCTTACCAAATCCGTCTATCTATTTGAACGCGATAAAGTCAAAAATATAATAAATAAAAAAAAATTAATATCCTGGGACATTCACACACGGCCATCTGATCCTAAACTAAGCAGAGCTTGTATTATGGAAACCAGACAACTGATATAGTACATAGACTACTTTTTTGTAAATCTATACTTATACAGACAATTACACCCAGACTCAGGACAAATATACATGTTCATGCACACAAATGTCTGTCCTGGGTGGGAATCGAACCCACGAACTGCAGCATGTAAGGCAAATGTCTTACCAACCACACCAACCGGCTCGTCAAATTTATTGGATTTTTTTTTAATATCAAAATTTTAACACCAAACAACAAACAAGCATCTGCAAGGAATTTATTTTTGTAATAGTTATAAGCCGAGATGGCACAGTGGCTAGAACGCGGGAATCTTAACCGATGATCGTGGGTACAAACCCGGGCAGGCACCACTGAATTTCATGTGACTTATAACTCATCTCATGCTCGTGAAAACATCGCGAGGAAACGTGCATGTGTCAAATTTCACTCAAATTCTACCACGTGTATTCCACCAACACTTATTGGAGCAGCGTGGTGAAATAAGCTCTAAACCTCAAAAAAGCCTTAGATCAGTGGGACACACACAGGCTTTTACTCTATGTAATGTTATCTGTTTGTAGCTTCGAATGGGAGAGGCAGATTTCAATGTAGTATTCTTAATTTAAAATCTATTTGATCATCATAATTGTATACTATGTCGAAATCATCAACACATTTTGTATAGAGATTTCATCTTAAATACACGCATTATATGTTCAGATTGAAATTAGTGTTTGTGATTTTTAGATTACCAAATATATCAATAAGGTCAACCGAGGTCACAGACGCTTGTTCAATTATAAACCTAACGAATGCAATTCCTAGACTTTTAATTCTCCCATTATCACTCACTCTTATCGGCTGGCTCGTCGCCAGGCACTCGTTCTACAGGTGTCTACTATCGAGCATTAACAGGTCGTTACTATTCGATTTCGTGCACTTCCAAGAATATGATTAACTAGGAACTGGCTCTGACTTTGCACGAATACATTTTTAATTAAGTGATTTTTAAAAATAGAATCCATTTCTTACGTCATTGAAGTAAAACTTCGCGTGATTGCAATATAATATTATATTAAGTGAAAAATATAATAAACCTTTTGACGCAACAGCTTCTATTTGAAATTATAATTATAATTGCGAGAAAGTTCAATGTTTCCACGATAGCATTTTACGTGCGAGTTAATATAATAAAATCTATTTTTAAAAAAAAGAACATAAAATTCACGTTTCTTATGTCCGTCTATAATCCAAATTGGTTTGCATCATACTATAAGCAACTAAACCAAAATACATAAACTTGGGCATTACAAAAGAATTAATTTCATCATTTATTACATTTGTCGTTTATTATTTATTATATAAATAGGCCGAACTGCGATTGGATCGACTATAGAATATAGACATAAGCGCTGTAAGAATAAATAAATAAATATCCTGGGACATTATTCATACACGGCCATCTGATCCCAAATTAAGCAGAGCTTGTTATATGGAAACCGGGCAACTGATATACTACATATACTACTTTTTTTTGTAAATACATACTTATATAGATAATTACAGCCAGACTCAGGACAAACAGACATGTTCATGCACACAAATGTCTGTCCTGGGTGGGAATCGAAACCACGACCTGCGGCGTGTAAGGCAAGTGTCTCAACCACGCCAACCAGCTCGTCAAATAGAAGTATCAGCCAAATCTTATACCGCCGTCAATCTTGGGAATTAAGATGTTATGTCCCTTGTGGCTGTAGTTTCACTAACTCACTAATTAACTGGAACACTACAATACTGAGTAATAAATTATAGTAAATAGTATTATATAATAGTAATGAGAATTAATTATCTTGTATATATTGAATTCGAAATTGTAATAAAATTGTATTAATTGTATTCAAATTAATGACATTTTTATATAATTTTTAGTCTGTAATATGAATTTCCAATTTAAGGTTTCTGTAGTATTTTTATTCTGTTTTGTAATTTAAATATTTTTCACTTTTTTATTTATTAACTGGCTGATACCAGCTGATTGACATCGTCCACGTTGCTTGATACATTAACAAAGTTTTCTTATGTAGGGACGAAGGAAAAAATCATCAAAACGATGGGAAGAGCAAGCAAAAATACTTTGTTTGAACATACATCACTGAACACGCAGTGCATATTATACAAATCGTTGTTTCTTGAAACTTTAATAACTTTTTATTAAATGAAGATATCGCAATCATATTTTTTTTCGATAAAGGCCAAGTGTCTAATAAATAAAATTTAGAAAATTTAATAGAAATCTATCCAGTAGTTTTTCCGTGATGCGCGCACAATTGCAGACCTCTATCATTTTGTTTATATAGATGTGTGCTTTTTTGCTCTTTTAATATATTGATTATATTTGGAAACTTGATTGGTGTATGTATGTGTTATCTTTGTTAATTGTTTGTTTTATTTTTACTGTTTGTTTCCTTGTCTTTAAATAAATAAATAAATTTATAAAAATTAATTACTATGTGGCGATTATATATGTGAGGAGTGAGACCATTACGACGGATATAAATAGTTTTACGTTTTACGATTATCGCTTCAAGCGTTAAGATACTCAACATAAAACAAGGAAATATTTTATGAACTTGGTGGAGATCTGGTGACCTAAAACTCAGTCTGCCTCGTTTAGACCGTTCTAACATTAGTGTCATTGTATACTGAAAGTGGGGCAAACAAACAAACTTAAGTTTCTCTTATTTATGTTATTTTTTTGTCTGATTTATGCTGATGTATATATTTTTTTTCGTTTTAATCGTTTCTTTACTTCACGATTTCATTTAAGTTTTAGGTTGTGATATTAATAATTTTATGACTAAAAACTTTTTTTATAGCATAAGTAGGCAGACTGGTATATGGGTAGTACCACCTGATGGTAAGTGGTCACCAACGCCTATATACAATGGCATTGTAAGAGATGTTATGTCCCTTGTGCCTGTAATTACACTGGCTCACTCACCCTTCAAACCGGAACAACAATACTAAGTACTGCAGTTGTGCAGTCGAATAACTGATGAGTGGGTGGTACCTACCCAGACGAGTTTGCACAAAGCTCTACTACCAAGTGATTAGTTAATACATTTATTTAAGGATAGAATAGATATATAGAACACATAATAGATATTAAATAAAGATAATTAATTGTCTATTCTATTATTCTATCACGCCGAGATGACCCAGTGGTAAGAACGCGTGAATCTTAACCGATGATCGTGGGTTCAAACCCGGGCAAGCACCGCTGAATTTCATGTGCATAATTTGTGATTATAATTCATCTCGTGCTTGACGGTGAAGGAAAACATCGTGAGGAAACCTGCATGTGACAAATTTTCATTGAAATTCTGTCACATGTGTATTCCACCAACCCGCATTGGAGCAGCGTGGTGGAATAAGCTCCAGAACCTTCTCCTCACAAAGAGGAGAAGAGGCCTTAGCCCAGCAGTGGGACATTCACAGGCTGTTACTACTACTACTACATTATTCTATTCTAGTGTCTACGTACATCATGAGTCCGTGGTCTCTGTATGTCCCCAAAAAGGCCCTAAGCTACGGCTTAAGATAGACCTGATAACATATAATTATTTCTACATAACTGCGATGGTTCTGATACTAATTTGTGTTTTCAGTTAACAAACGTAATAAGATACAATCAATGATTTATAGAAAATCGTCTTTGTTTTCACGATCATAAATACCATTATTAAACGTATATTGAGCAGCGATAGTCATTATTTTGATTTACTTCAATGTATTTCTTAATAAATCACTAGGGCTTTGATTTAAATGCGCGAATAGCTTTTTTTACTCATAAATAACGACTACATTACTCAATAAGAAAGCCTTAGGTCGTTCAAAGTCAAGTCAATGTCAAATTTTTCTTCAATATAAAAGCGTTATATATGTTCGTGGCAATTGTGGCTTTGCTATGCCTCCTCGGATGTACCATTTGTACAGAATTTGATTAAAAATAAATTAATTGAAACTATATCATTACATGAAGTAGCTTAAGCGATCACTTAATTACAAAGTATTATCAGATAGAAATTATTTTGATTTGATAAAATTTATAACATTAATATTCTTTATTTCACGCAATTTTTTTAAATCTTTCAAATTGGTATTTTTAGAATATTTAAGGAATGTTTAAAAGTATATATATATTGTTCTATAAAACAGTTATTAACCTTGTATTAAGTTATTGGGTAAGATTTACAAGTTTTCTCTAATTAAATGTGTTATATACTATTAATCAAGCCGAGATGACCCAGTAGTTAGAATGCGAGAATCTTAACCGATGATAGTGGGTTCAAACCCATACAAGCACCACTGACTTTCATGTGCTTAATTTGTGTTAATAATTCATCTCGTGCTTTAAAGGTGAAGGAAACATCGTGTGGAAACCTGCGTGTGTTAAGTTTCACTATAATTCAGCCACGCGTGTAATCCACGTACCCGAATTGGAGCAACGTGGTGGTATAAGTTCTAAATCTTTTCCTCAAAAAAGGAGAGGAGGCCTTAGCCCAGCCCAGGTTATTCACAGGGTGTTACTTTACTGTTAATTATCATGATTTCCGACTTATTTATTCTGCTTTTATGAAATACATATAAACTATACTAATAGTTAACATGAATCTAATTTTTTAAACGGAGATATTTGTGTTTTATAACACACGAGATCTCCTACACTATCCAGTATCCACCCGATTGACTTGTCACAGTTACTCCTTCCAATGCAGACAAAGAAAGGATTTCACGCAAATCCTATCCAAAACACATTGTTATTCTTATCTTACCGTACGAAGCTTGGACGATTGACTTGTCTATTAAAATAAAGCATCCATGAAGTTGTGATTTTATAATGAGACCAAATATTCTTAATAATGATTTAACGCATTATTTTATTGTATAATTCAGAAAGAGGACATGTTCACATTGTTACGTATGAAGTTATAACTTTTTATTTTCAATAAAATATTCATACTTACCCGGTCATTCATGTATCTTTTTTTTTGACGTGACAACGTCTAATAAATCGAGGAACGCTGGCTGCATGCATGAAAAATTGTCACGTTACGCTGATTGTACGCTTGCGCCGCATCTCTCTTTTTCACTCGATTGCAGTCATTTCATCAATGTTTTGTTATGACGTTTGTCACGTTAAACTATCGTCCGTAAACCGACTTTACAGACAACCATTTTTTTATTGTCTAGTTTTTATCAAAATAATTTTGAAACTTACAATTAAGTAATTAGCCTCAGTCATGAACATACGTCGAATGAAGTTTTTAATTAAAATTTTTATATGAATTAATATTAATAATATGTTTGATAATATTTATGTTCCATAAATAAATACAAAAAAACATGTACACATTATTACTTACCGGCCTCTATAATAAACCATAGCGTGATTAGAAATAATTTATTTAAAATATGATATAGTAACTGTATAAAGTATTATTATTAAACAAATATGTTGATAAAAAATTAATGTAGTTCAACTAAATATAGACCACATTTAACAATTACATTAAAAAGCTTTTGCCATTTTAATCTATAATTTAAATAAATCCTTGATAGTAATTGTACAGTTAATTAGTTTGTTGTTGATGTGGCTGCGAAATTGTGGTAAGTGTAACATCTCCATCGTTTACCTGAAACAAATAAAAGTATCATTTTAATGTTAGAAGATAAAAATGTAACTATAAATTATAGTTTTTTTAAATGGCTTGGCGTATCTTTCGCTTACATTAATGTATAGGTCTCTGTGTCGGTATTTTCGGAATATTTTATTATTTGTTTAAAAATAATAATAATTATCGTTGTTGTATGATTCATCAGCAAAAATAGTTTAGAGTTATATTCACACCGCAAGCCAAATAATACCTTGTACCCGTTTGAATATGGCTTTTTTTTCTTTGTACGTGACAATACGCGCCAATATTTTTTCAAAATCAAACGCAAACTTAGTAACTCATTATTTACTGATTGGGCAAAAACCGATCCTCGGTTAGGATACGAGTAACGAATGAATCAAATCCAAACATTCTTTATTGCTTTTATTGCAAAATCATAATTTAAAGGTGATCTTAAGATAGTTATCTATATCTATACTACTATATAAATCTATTGGCTCTGTCTGTAAATTTATTTTTCTCACCTAATTTTGTGATAAATAGTCGTTTTATGATCAAATGATTCTCATTATACTATTTTTTTCATTTTTGTCTGTCTGTCTGTCTGTCTGTATGTCTTCTTATAACTCAAGAACGGCTTGACCAATCTTGATGAAAATTGGTACGCACAAAGAACATGTGATGGCGCAAATGATAGGCCATACATAAGAATTTTTGTCTGTCTGTCTGTACCATTGTAACCGCATCGCGCAAAAACTACTGCACAGAATTTAATCTGGTTTTCACCGATGTATTGTGTTCACTTTATTAGATATTTAGTGTTTGTTTTATTTCAATCGGTTTATAAATAAAAAAGTTATTTCAATTTTAATAAACAGATTTATTCGAGAAAAATGCTTTAAAATAACTATTCAGTTGAATTGGTTGAAACTTGAGCTATCTGTAAATCATTGTAAAATGATAGTAGAAAGTTAATAGAAACAAAACAACATTAAAAAATTAACACTTTCAGAGATTTAGAGAATTCCAATGGAAGTTGAACTCAGATCAATATGATCAATCATATAATATAGGGTTCAGCTTATGCTGGTGCTTTTGACAGATACCTGGTATAACTGTGTCTGTATTCGTTTGTAATATGTTTTTGTGAGAGAAGAAGCTTATTAAGAAAACTGTACATATTACGAAAATAAATATAATAATTTATGTAATACACTTTACTTATGTTTTTCGTTACTATATATTTAATTAGGTATTATCCGCGGCTTCACTATAGTTAATAAATAATAAATAGGTAAAGAAAAAATAGTTGATGGTATGAATTCGAACAGATTTTAATTTGAACATTGTCTATAAAAAATGGTTGTCTGTAAAGTCGGTTTACGGACGATAGTTTAACGTGACAACGTCATAACAGATAGATGCGGCGCAAGCGTACAATCAGCGTAACGGGACAATTAGCGTAACGGGACAATGAGTCATCCTTTTTTGTGCATGCAGTTCATCGATTTATTAGATGTTGTCACGTAAAAAATAGCTAAGTAAATATTCATATATAAATATAAATGAAATTTAAATGATGTGTGAACAAATATCGTCTCATTACAAGGTAGTTTCTATGATTGCCACCAGTAATTTTTTTTAAGTTTGAATATATGCTTTCATCATTTTTAACTGATTTCACTTTTGTTTACTCATCAAATGTATAGTAAATTAAAGTAACAGCCTGTGAATGTCCCACTGCTGAGCTAAGGCATCTTCTCCTTTTTTGAGGAGAAGGTTTGAATCTTATTCCACCACGCTGCTCCAAAGCGGATTGGTGGAATTCACATGTGGCACAATTTTGAGTGAAATTTGATACATGTAGGTTTCCTCACGATGTTTTCCTTCACCGTCAAGCACGAGATGAGTTATAAACACAAATTAGGCACTTGAAAATTCAACTATCATCGGTTAAAATTCACGCGTTGTAGCCACTGGGCCATCTCGGCTTTTTTCCTTACCGCTATGAACAAGGCCCTTCTGCGGAGACCACAGAGGGCCATAGCGTTGAGGGCGATAAGGGGTAATCGTACGGTGTCGTGGACGGCGGCTACACCTCGCGAGAGTGGTGACTATCCAAGACCCACGGTAGTGGGGCGAGTCAGTGCTCTAGCCAAAAGAGCGCTGATTGAGAAAGCCCCGAGGTCCACATCAGCAAGCTTTGCGACAGGGGAGGTGGTCCACCCCCTCATGAGTTGCTGGGTTGCAAGGAGTAGTGGCACATTTACGTATAGGCTGACACAGTTGCTTACCGGACATGGTTGTTTCGGTAAGTACCTGTACGAGACAGCGAGGCAGGAGGTATCACCCTCCTGCCACGAATGTGGTGCGAGACTGGATACAGCGCACCACCCCCTGACATAGTGTCCTGCGTAGGGGCCTAAGAGGCATACCGTGGAGGCGAAAGTCGGCGAAGATCGCTCGCTGTCGAGCGTGATTAACGCTATGCTCAACAGCGATAGTTGATGGTTGGAATTAGTCCTTCTGCGTAAGTGTCATATCGTAGGAGGCCGCGGAGCGGCGGCAGCAGAAGAAAGTGCCTCCATTGATTCGATTCGGCCGGAGAGGAGGCGTCTTCGCTCGCGCACCTTCTTCCCCCTCCTTAATAGCTGTCAGGCCCGCGCAGGTGGGCCGACCGTCGGGGCGTCACGGTAGCATGCGCAAGCGTTCCCGGGGCACCCCCGACTAAACGGAGAGGAGACCGGTTTTTTTTAATGGGTATATTGGCGCTGAATCCGATAGACTCCCCCCCTTCATGTGGGGATACGCGTAAACGAGTTTTTCCAGGAAGCAAAAAAGTTATTTGAATACAACAAATACATAGATTTACTTTTTAGTTTTAAAAAGACACAATTTCCCGTGAAGATATCGTTTGCAGTCACAAAAATAAAACACAGGGAAAGATTTAAGTTTTTTTTATGTAAGAGGGGGCAAACGACCAGGAGGCTTACCTGATGGAAAGTGACTACCACCGCCCATGGACATCTGCAATATATCGGAATAGATTAAAGGGAACGTTGTTTTTCTCCTGGCCAAGTGTTTGTTAACCAATCTAGATCCAATGGGGTTCTAGGGAATAATATTAATATAATAAAAAGAAAAAATTATATATACCGTAATTTTATAAGTCTGCTCTAAGTAATTTTTATAGCCTATACGCGGGTGAAACCGCGGGAACAGCTAGTATTATAAATATCTCTTTGTTACAATTTCAAGGTTAATTCAATGAATCGATTCTAATGAAGTTTAGTATGTATAATGATAAGCTTGAACGCTAACAAAGCATAGGCTTAAATTTAATTTAGTATTATCTATAAAATATATAAATAAAATTGGAGTGTCTGTTTTTAATATTGAAATAACCGCTTTTACAACATGCATATGAATATATATACGGTACATACACCAAAATAACATTTTTTCCGGCTAATCTCTGAACTGGCTGGACCAATTTTGACGGGACTTTTATTGGCAGGTAGCTGATGTAATAAGGAGTAACTTAGGCTACATTTATTTTAGAAAAAAATGATAATTAAAATAAAAATGCAAAAACCATAGAAAAACTAAATAAACTAATTAACTTCTTTGTTAAACTCCAAGCGGACGAAGTCGCGGGTATCAGCTAGTTAGGTAATAAAACTACTCAGTCCCTCTCCAGTTAGTGGGACACATGCGTGCGAAGCCGTAGGCGAAAAGTAGTATATTTTTAAATTTTGATTTTTCATATCACTAACCGTATAAATCGGAATACAGCAAACAAAGTATGGATTTTATTTTATGTTTTGAAGTTGAATAACCGGATTGCTATATAACAATTAAATTTGAAATGCCAACCAAGATGACACAGTGAATAATAAATATTGATCTAAACAAAAGAATACAGTTTAAAATCTGGTTATAAAAGTTCTATCACATTATTACGGTAGAGTAAAATAATAATTGAAATTTACTTTTAAAATAATTTAATCTAATTAAATTACTTTAAGTTAAAATAATATGGTATTAAGAAGTACTTTTTAAACTTTAATCGTAATATGTACGCTATCCTGAGCACTTTAGAAAAAAAGTTGCATAAAATTAAGCTTTTTTTTTAAATGAGAGCAAGACTTATTTAAATAAAGAATTTGTTTTTTAAATGAAGCACAAGTTTTAAATTTTAAAAATGCACTCAAACTGTTTTCTTTATTAAACAGTTCCGAGTCTGAAGTTTGAATTAGCTATTCAGGTTGCGATGGAGATTATACGTAATTTATTGTAATCACTGAGTTTTGTAAAAAATTTTAAGACGTAGAATAATTATGAGATTAAATTATAAATTGCTAAATTATTTTATTTAAATTATTATGGTTGCCTAAGTGCTTATGTAATGTTAATATTAAAACAACAACAGTTTTGTTTATTGTCTTAATAAACTTTTCTATGAAGGGATTGACAATGTTATTTATATTATTTTAATTCGAGTATGGTAAATTATTGTTTTTTTTATTTTGTAATAAGTTATGTTATTGATTTAAAATATATATTTTTTCAGTGATAATTATTATTATGCTCTCTTATATGTATTTATGTTTTATGTATAAATTTACAATAAATATATTTTTCTACAACTATTGTAAATTTTGGATAATGAAAACAGAAGTTAAAATATTCAGTACCTTGATGAAAACGTCATATTAGTATTACTTTATTTTCGAGTAGATTAAATATGTATATATTTACTACAAACTTTTCAAGTACAATTTACATTCTGAACATTTAAAATGAAAATACAAATGCGTTAGTAAGTTCGTACTTAAAAATAAGTATTATAATGTTCTACTCGTTCCGTTTTGAATAAAGCATTTTAATATTTAAAAATATAATAACTATGTATAAAATATATTATATTGTATATTATTCTTCTATTTAATAATGAAAAGTAATGTTTCAACTCGGTCATTTACGAGTTTCATGAAATTTCAATAGTAATAAAACTAACTACGTATCGTAGCAGTTCGTAGACACTTCGTAGCGATTCGTAGAATGTGTATACCAGTACTTTTTAATTAGTTTAGTTTTATTAGTTTTACACCAAAAATTTTATGAAGAAGCTACATACTGAATTACTTATATATTAAATTAAATATGTTAAGATTGAAGTTCTATATGATTTGATAAACATATTATATAAATGTTTTTTTAGTATACAGTACATTTTTAAAAAATGAAATGTCGTGGGTATATTAACGACTTTTATAATCATACAAATCGTTTTCCCACCAAAGTCGATCACAATTTATATAATATTTTACTTAGTGGTAGAGCTTTGTGCAAGCTCGTCTGGGTAGGTACCACCCACTCATCAGATATTCTACCGCAAAACAGCATTACTTGGTACTGTTGTGTTCCGGTTTGAAGGGTGAGTGAGCCAGTGTAATTCCAGGCACAAGGGACATAATATCTTAGTTCCCAAGGTTGGTGGCGATTTGGTGATGTAAGTGTTGGTTAACATCTCTTACAATGCTAATGTCTATGGGCGTTGGTGACCACTTACCATCAGCTGGCCCATATGCTCGTCCGCCTTACTATGCAATAAAAAAAAAAAAAACAATCAGCACCAGATGTTGAGTTTCGAATCCGCGACTTTACCAGCGTAGCTGTTTACTATGTAATTGCATCAATGATTGATGCTTCGGTTGGTGCATATGTTAGTGTAATTTATGTATTGTAACGTAAATATAACTAATGTACTTAAATTGGAACATTTTGTAGGTAGGCAGACGGGCAAATTGACGAGTCCTCTAATACCCAATGCGCCACCAAACTCGAGAAGAATATATTGTGGCTTGTGCCTGTAATTACACCGGCTCACTTATCATTAAAACCGGCACGCAACAATACTAAGTATTGCTATTTAGCGGTACAATAACAAAACTTGTAATGTTTGACATTAAGCCCCGATAACATTTCCGTTCACCTGAATTTTAATCCAATAGTATGTGACGAAACGCTATGTTGTTCATTACTATGTTACTTATTTTCTCACCCATATATAATATATAAACGAAATAAAAATAAATCCAAATATATATTTAATAGCCCTTTCATGTGAAATGAATTTAAATATTATTACCGATATTCGGTCATACATTAACTGATAATTAATATTAATTGTGAGTGAACTGGCAATTTGCGGAACCAACACGATTACCAGTGTTGAACTTAAAAGCAACGTCATTAAGTTAAATTGTTTTAAAACCAATACAGGCGTTTTTATCGAATTACATGTGATTGAAATAATAATAATAATATCCTGGAACATTATTCACACACGGCCATCTGATCCCAAACTAAACAGAGTTCGTACTATGGTTCGTTAGAGTTCGTACCACTTACCATCAGGTGGCCCATACGCTCGTTCGCCTTTCTTGCAATAAAAAATAAATATAAAAATGGAATCCAGACAACTGATATACATACATATACTACTTTTCTTTTGTAAATACATACTTATATAGATAAGTACAAATTGCTTTTAGGTTATTTTTCATATTAGTGGAAATAATTGTGTTCCAATGCCATATATATTTTTTATTTTTTATAGAATAAGTAGGCGGACGTGCATATGGGCCAGCTGATAGTGAGTGGTCAGCAACTCCCATAGACATTGGCATTGTAAGAGATGTTAACGATCCCTTACACCGCCAATGCGCCACCAACCTTGGGAACTAAGATGTTGTCCCTTGTGCCTGTAATAACAATGGGTCACTCACCCTAAAAACAAGAATACAACAATACTGCTGTTCTACGGTAAAATATCTGTTTAGTGGATGGTACCTACACAGACGTGCTTACACAAAACCAATTGGCTATATTAATATTGGTCAAGTATTTTCATTGAATTTAAACATTGAGTTGGTCTCCAATTTACTAGTCGTAAGTATTACTTAAGTTTTATTGTAACGTGTGACCAATTAAAATGATTCAAAGTTAAGTTGAAACTATTCCTCAAGATAATATCATAAATAATGTTCCTTTATCTATCGGGACACTGAATGTCACTTAATTTATTGTCCCCATAAAATAAAACACCTTTAGCGATAAGAAACAATGATAATATCTGACTTGGATTAATGGAAGAAATTTTGGCACGATTCGTCTTATGAGTATTACAAAGTATATGTATATTCATACTATATTTTTGGATATAATTTTTTTATCGTCTATTACTATATTGACCACAATTCATATGCCATGAGGGAATAAGGCATGACTCTCTGTAATTAAGTCACACCCTCTCTCCCCCGTCCTATACGCCCTGTATCCCTATTGTATATTTAATTTGTTGCTTTTTATTATTGTAATTAAAAGTAAAATATATTATAAAAATAACTACAGTGAATAGTTAAATTACTACAGCTGTATTTGTCCCAATGCAAAGTTTAGGCTTCCTTTCCATTTGGAGAGATTGGGAGATTATTTCATCACGCTGTTCCGATACTAGGGGGTGGATGTGGCAAATTTACATTCGATACATGCATGTCTCCACAATTATGAACTCAAACTGTAGCCTGGGTTTGAACCTGCACTCACTGGTTAAATTTCACGTATCCACCTACTCCTTGTGCACCACGGCTCTTATATATCGCCAGGACATTCGCAACAGTCCAAGATCCTCAGAAAAAAATTAACAGTATCAGCTCTATGTATAAAATATTTTTAAATATATTCTAAGCAACAAAGACGCTTACTGAGTGCTTTTAAAGTCGCCATTTTTACACTCATCTTTATAGATTAACTATTCGAAGGCCAATATTATGAGAGCTAACAATAAATCCACTAGACGTAAGAGCACTTCGGACCACGTGGTCACTATCTGTAAGCTAAGCTAACCACTTGAGTGGATCGCTCTCTAGGACGCTGCCTTATACGACTTTTTGAGGAGAGATATTATTTTGAATAAGTTTGTATATCTACAAACTAGTATTAGCTCGCGGTTTTGTCTGCATGTTATATAAGAGAGAGTTGCTGGTTAATACCTAAGCTTGGTTCATACCATTTTTTTTTATAATATAAGCTAGCGCTTGCTTGTTATCACACCTGATGGAAATAAATGATACAGCCTAAGGTAAAGCGCACTTGCCTAGAAGATGCCTATTCACTCTTGACTTCAAGGTATATTGTAGGTGGTGGGGAATACATAGGTCGTGAGGGTATTTCAGACCTTAATTTCATTTCATCAAGATCGGTTGTGTTCTAACAGTAAAAGCGTAGCAGATTTACTTTCGCTCTATAATGTTTCTATAGATATAAATAAGCGAGCTCATCTGAGTAGAAACCACCATCGCATATTGTATCACAAAATAGCAATACTTAGTATTGTTGTGTACTGTTTTGTACGATGAGTAAGTTAGTGTAACATGCGCAAGAAACATAACATCTTAGTTCCCAATACTAGAAGTGCATTTATTATGTATATAAACCCCATATTCCTTAGAGTACTAATAGGAGATAATGATCACTTAACTTCAAGTGACCTGTTTGCCAGTCTATCTGTCGGTATGATATTGTTAAATAACATTAAATATTTTTTAATAAAAAATCATTGATTTTTTTGACACTTTAGTTCTTCTGAAATTGATTTAAAGGAGAGTTCCCAAAAATGTATGGACTTTGGTCCAAATGTCCACCACTATCGAGACCTATGTCATAAAATAGACTACTAAATTGTGAGTCATTATAATTAGACCACATCAAGGAATATGCAGTCAGTAAAAAGTTATAACTATGAAATATTTACTTGGTGGTAGAGCTTTGTGTAAGCTCGTCTGGGTAGGTACCACCCACTCATCAGATATTCTGCCGCAAAACAGCAGTACTTTGTATTGCTGTGTTCCGGTTTGAAGGGTGAGTGAGCCAGTGTAATTACAGGCACAAGGGACATAACATCTTAGTTCCCAAGGTTGGTGGCGCAATGGCGATGTAAGCGATGGTTAAAATTTCTTACAATGACATTGTCTATGGGCGTTGGTCTTGGTGACCACTTACCATCAGGTGGCCCATATTGTGGCCCATATTATACTCGTCCGCCTTCCTATACAATAAAAAAGAATAGTGAAAAGTCATTTTTCTCTACCTATTTATAAGAAAAATATTGTTAATATTTAAGGATATAGACATCTTATGCATGTCGCCCGCCCGGTGATGCTGTCACCCTACGGGGTCAATAGCCACAAGTAATTTCGAAGAAAAAAAATTACACGCCGCTTGGTGTCCTGTGTTAGGTTTTGCGCTGAAATAGATTTTGATCAAATACCTGGAAGAAAGCAAACAAGGTGTGTTCCAAGTACCTGGTACTCTAGATAAACTATTATATTTTTTTTATCTCATACTAAAAGCTCACTAGTGGTGAATATTTGGACCAATGTTGGTCAGCTCTTATAGGATTTGGTTAAACTTTACAGTATTGTAATTTATATAAATATCAAAACAATCCGTATTTTAAAGGAATCATTCCTGACGTGTTATAATAGGTTCTCAATCGAAAAAGCTCGATTTGTTCGATACACTTCGATAAAGCTCACTTAGTCTGAACGGAAAATACTATACGTTTTATATGTGTGCAATTCTAGTCTATAAGAACTCACTTTATTACCCACCTGTAAAATGTTGACATTCAACTATGTTGATATACTATTTTGATTCGTGTATAAATGAAATGTTATAATTATTATTGTCAATGTCGCATATCATTATCTGATATTTTAGGACCTTTTTCTGCGGTGAGTTATGAATTTGTTCTTACAGAATAGCTGTTAACTTGAACAAAATCAGAATATAACAGTAGTGAATATTGCTGTTTGACTGTCGAATCTATGGTGAGTTGGTGGTAACTTCCCAGGGAACTTTGCTCAAAGAGCTACCACCAAGTAAGTCGACTAGTTTTTGGAGACTATTATCATTTTACATGACCAGTCAAAAAAATAAATAGTAAAACCTAACTTTTCCGGTTTTTTTATAAAAGACTGTTAT
Source organism: Nymphalis c-album (assembly GCA_963151315.1). NCBI lineage: Eukaryota > Metazoa > Arthropoda > Insecta > Lepidoptera > Nymphalidae > Nymphalis > Nymphalis c-album. Next base: position 8,179,289 of record OY720609.1, read on the forward strand.
ACATGAATATAAAATTGAAATTTGCCATCATAAGAACTTTGTTGTCTTTTTTTGTCTGCACGTTCGGGCGTTACGCCAAAAGCACTAAATTGACTTTAATGAAGATGCTAAGATATGAACGGGTTTTAAGCTGGCAGAGCCGTTTGTAAGGTTAAAATAAAGTAAGCTGAATTATTTTGAATTGTGCTTCACATAAAGTCCAAATGCAAAATGCGAACTTTATTTTGTATATTTATTTAGTAATGACCAGCTCTACATTTTTTTACAGTTATGAATAAGGCCAAATACTATATATAATATATATATATATAGATTTATTGGTATAGATATGTTTATAGATATACAATATATATGTTTATAAATTAAGGGTATGTTTAGACAAACTAAAAATCTTAGTAACATATTATGGTGTTAATTAATAACTTATTATGTACGGCCTTATTTACGAGTTTTTCTTACCGACTGTAAAATTAAACTCTAATTTCGCTTTTACTTTGTGCCTAGATGAAGATTTCTTACATATTTGATATTTTACTTATTATACAACTGCATTAGTATATAACTACCTTAACTGCGAATTGTATGTAAATAAATGCGAATTAATTACCTGTGTTTCATGTTTCATTATGTAGTAGGGATCATTGTAGCCTATTTACAAATTTGACTATATCGGTTTGGTGAAACTAAAGAGTTAAGGTTAAATGTCCCACTGCTAGGCTAAGGCCTCTTCTCTTTTGAGGAAAAGGTGTGGATGGTGGAAAACACATGTGACAGAATTCCGTAGTACATGAAATTCAGTGGTGCAGTGGTTCAGATTCACTCGTTCTTACCACTAGGCCATCTTCATCTTCAAATCAACAATGGTGTTGTAATTAGGCTAGACAACTGACAAATAATTCACCCAACAGTTACTGGTGACCACCGCTCATTGAAATTGGAACTGCAAGAAATAATAAACATCTCGTACAATGCCCTACTGTAACTACAAAGACGGACTTACACAAACCTCTAATGCCAGGATTGAAACAGGGACTTTATTGTTGAACTATGAACAACTTAGCTTTTGTAGCTTTATGCTTAATTATTATAAAGACAAATTGTTCATGGAAAGCTAACTGTTATCTGAAGATTCATTAATTTTCAGTTCTCAGAATTTAAAGCACTTACAGCGCTTTAAATGAGAGCATAGATAGTAGAATATTGTACCATTGTCAGAAATATAATTATACATTTTAGTCTTTAAATCGCTTATAAAACACAATTTATACTATATTATCCGAGAATATAAAAGATTTGCGTTAAAAAAAGGTATTCTAGTAATTCGCGTAATATACGTTCGATATGAAAATAAACGATACTTAATTAAAAAATAATTAACTTAATTAATGTAATCGCTGTTCACTTAAATGTTTCGCGTTTACAACAAGTTATCTTTTCAAAAAGCCTCCGAGCTAGTACTTGAGTGGTACCTTTACAAAACACCTCTTCAAGGCTTAAGAGGCTGAATAACCTTGGAGAACATCCGAAAGAGAGACTTAAATAAAATTTTAAAGAAATAAACGAGTTGTTAATCTCTTAATTATTGTAGTTATTATGATTATTATCAATTTGATATGATAATAATCATAATTGATAATATCATTAATATAATTTAGTGATAATGATATTATCATTAAAATAGTATATGGTGTTGATTAGAAAGCTATCCCGTTCCAATTTAATAGGGATATAAAGAAATAGAAACCTTCTCAAAAAAGAGGAGAGGAGGCCTTAGCCCAGCAGTGGGACATTCACAGGCTGTTAAGAAAGTGGCACTGGCATCAACGGTGTTGTGCCTACCCCCATACAAAAAAAAACTATCTCAAATACAGTGCAGACTGGCGACATCTAGTGTCTACTATAAGTAACTAATCTCGAGGACAAAGCACGATTGATTTATTGCATTATTGACTTAGTCTGTCTGTTTAGCTTTCACGGCTAAGTCACTGATCTGATTGTGATGAAATTTGTGCAAGCGAAAACTATTTCTTACATTTACACATTTTGAATAAATACCTCTTAATTATTTATCTTTCATAAATTACTTTTCGAATTAACATTGTTGAAGATTTAAATTAATAGGTTATTTCTAAATATTAAGCATTTCTATATGTGTAACGAAGAAATTGATCTCGAGTTACCTTTTATTTTTCAGCAGCTCTCAGGTTTTGATGTTCTTATATTTTGATCCCGCGGATTTTTGAGTAATTTCTGATTTCACTTTTAAGTTGGTTGTGAGGCTTTGTGCAAGGTATTTTAGGAACTACCTCGTCAGTCATCTTTCATCACCTACTATAATAATTATTTACTGTTATATTGTTAATATGATTATTATGAATGCTATGTACATTTGTAGTATATAATCTTGTCTGTTTTTGTGTTGACTTTAATTATATTTAATTGTAGAACGATTGGTTGTAGTGCTTAATAATGAACAAATAAATAGTTAAATATATATATAAATGATTATGTATTTAATTCACACTTAATTTTTATATTATATATTTTATACACATGAAAGTAGTGTAGTTATAATCGAATGTGTTCAAGCCCTTACAAGTAGATGACTGTGGAACTCATCCGCAAATCAGCTGACACGACCGGATGCTAGCAATGCAATATAAACCGCTGTGCATGTTCGCGCCACGGAGCAAATAATTTCCGCTGATAGTACACTAGCTGACATACACACCGGCGTGTAGTGGGACCATTAATTGTAATTATACGGGACAGTCTTTGTATAATTATTAATATTTATATTGCAACAATACGTAAATTCTCTATAAATCTCAATTCTGTACCAAGTTCTCTTTCTTTACAGAAATATGTAGAGCTTACTTCACACAGCTCCGATGCTTGGTGGACACATATTATATACATATAAATGCAAGTTTATTTTTGTTATAGCAAAGGGAGGTGGAGGAGCATATTATGGTATACCTGATGGTAACTGGTCACCAAATGCCATGGACATATAACATCTATTACATCGATAATTCGCCACCAACCTTGGGATCTAAGATGTTATATCCCTTTTGGCTGTAATTACACTGACTCACTCACCCTTCAATCGGAGTACAATAATACCAAGTACTGCTGTTTAGTCATAGAACAGAAGAGCTTGCACAAAGCCCTACCGCCGAGTGAACAAGTACCTTACACATCCATGTTTTTGTTTGATATTATCCTTCACAGAGACAGAGAGAGAGAGAAATATACCACGAAAAGAGATAAAGATTCATAGAGAGAGATAGAGAGAGAATATTTTCCATCCAAACGAGATTTTATAGATTTATTTTTATAGAGTTAAGAATTTAATAAGTATATTGATTTATATATATAGGAGGCTTATTCGTCTTCAATATGTCTGTTTATCGTCATAAAAACCATGTTATATAGTAGCAAGATATTAATTCATTGTCCTCCGACGTAATGTCATGTTTATAGTTAAGTTGTTCTTGGAATTTTATGCGCGATGGATGTTTTATATGACGATATTATGTAATATTTACAACAAACCGTAAATATCTTCGCGTGAAATGATAAAACGTAAAATTCTTATATATATGATCTAAAAAGATAGAAGAACTGCAGTACTCTTTTGTTTCTACGTTAAATTAGGGGAGGCATCAGATTCTAAGTTTTCTGATTTTGTTTTTAATTCTAGTGAGATTATATTTCTCAATAATAGATAGTAAATAGTCATTATAAGTAACTCATAACGAAATAATCAATTAAAACATTTTAATTTTTAGTATAATTTTAATAATACATTTTTATCATGTTATACATTGTTAACCACATAAAAACATCGTGAGGAAACCGAAGAGTCTAATTTAACTGATATTTTGCCACATGTATATTACACCAACTCACAATTGATCAGCGTGGTGGAATGAGTTCCAAAAATCTTCTTCTCAAAAAAGTACCTTAGCCTAGCAGTGACATTGTCACAGCCTGCTCACTTCTACTACTACATGTTATAATACAATTTCAATTATTTGATTAATTAATTTAATTATAATGTCCCAAATTATACACATTAAATTATACACAACATCGCGGAGTACTGCCTCCAATAAGCCGTTGCGAGAATTATAAGCACTAAAGGGATGTCACGAGGTAATTTCTTACTTAAACACCTTAAGTTAATATTAAGCTTACTGATGTTCACTTAAGTAAGACGTAACTCGACTTGTTGAAGTTTCTAGTAATTAATGGTAATTAATAAATTAATTTTAACGCAATTTACATAGTAATGAGTATTTCAAGGTTTACTTGAGGGATTTAACAAGTGTATTTCGCCTCAATGTACTATCTACTGGACTTTTAGTTGTTATATCCCTTGTTTTCAGATATAAGATAGTAAATAAAAAATTGGTTGCCTGTAAAGTCGGTATACGGGCGAAAGTTTTACGTGACAACGACTTTGAGTGGTAAAATAATTTTAATGTGAATATTCATTCGTATAGTAGGAAGAAGGATTAAATAATAGTAACAATTTAAAACATTTATTTATACAAAGAATTATATTTAAAACATTAATTTATACAAAGAATCTCGCACTGAATTTCACTTTTTATGTCTGTCTCTCTCGCTCTTAGGCGGGCTAACCATGCCCGAGTGGAAGGGACGCGTGCCTCTCACTCGCTCTCATTGTGAGCGCATAACGTGAGCGGAGCGTAACGCAGTTTCTTGAAGTGTCACCCGGCAAACCAATTTATAAGACGTTGTCACGTCAAAAAATACAAATTTAATCATATTTTACCCATTATATTACTTTACTAGGTGTTAGGGCTTTGTGCAAACGCGTCTGGGTAGGTACCACCCACTCCTTTTATATTCTACCACTAAGCAGCAATATTTAGTATTGTTGCGTTCTGGTTCGAAAGATGAGTGAGCCAGTGTAACTACCGGCATAAGGGACAAAGCATCTTCGTTCTCAAGGTTTGTGGCGATGTAGGTGATGGTTAAAATTTCTTACAATGCCATTGTCTATGGACGGTGATGACCACTTTTTTATGTTTGGTAGTAGATTAACCGATGGTACCCACTCAAACACACTCATATACATTACCTATATAAAAAAATAACGGTCATGTAATATTAAGAAAATGTATTGCGTAACGCGGAACGTTATATAAAAACCTTTATGACGTTAACGCTGTGAAAATACGTTTACTTATAAATTATATTTAAGATACGAAAATATCCTTGTTATGTCGAAATAAATGAAGCGGATGAAGTAAGAAAAAGCGGTAAAATGGTTTCGTTTAAAAACGTCTTAAATGTTTCAACATAATATATGGGTTGCCTTATGTATCAAATGTAATTAATAGTTAATGTTTTGTGTTGTTGATTGCATTTGATATAAAAAGTAACAGCCTGTGAATGTCCCACTGCTGGGCTAAGGCATCTTCTCCTCATTGTGAGGAGAAGCTTTAGAGCTTATTCCACCACGCTGCTCCAATGCGGGTTGGTAGAATTCACATGTGACAGAATTTCAATGAAATTTGACACATGCATGTTTCCTAACGATGCTTTCCTTCACCATCAAGCACAAGATGAATTATAATTACAAATTAAGCACATGAAATTCAGTGGTGCTTGCCCGGGTTTGAACCCACGATCATCGGTTAAGATTCACGCGTTCTTACCACTGGGCCATCTCAGCTTGTTGACTTGTTGATTTGACTTGTTAACGAAATTTTGCAAATACGTTGTCAGTGGTATAAAAAAGCTATAGACTAAGATCCGGCTGCAAGATCACTACGTTCATAACGTATAGGATCCAAATCTATTTTTTATGTTTAACTATAAATAGGAGAACCCATTTTTGCCAGGGTGCCAGTCAAAATTTGCCCGCAAGTACTTTTAATTAAAATAATAATTATTGACTTTTTGCAAAAAAAATTCATTCACTTGTTATAAGAATAAACTACAATCCACTCCATAGCAGTGTATGTAAATAACTCGGAAAAGTATGGTTGCCGTTACCCACTCGGCCGCAACCTATTCGCAGCCAGGTCTAAAGAGGTCACATTTTGTTACGTTAATACGTTCATGACGTATATATATCTTTTATATATAAAATTGAAGCCATTTTTTTTCTGTGTATGACAAAATACCTCTGCCTGTGTAAAATTGCCCGCAAATAGGGGCTGCCTGCTGTTAAAGATTGATCAAAGTGAAAGAGAGTTAGCGTGTTACATCGGTAGTCAGACGGTGGTAGCGATATAAGCTGATATTAATTATTGTCCAATCCTTATTTTTTGAAATTAGAACTAATTAATAAAATATATAATGGATATAGTGCACTATTAAGTGCATTGGTTGACAGCTGGTGTTCTCAAATAAACAGTAACATTCTCATTCTAACCGTATTGTTTTGAAGCTTGTCACAATATGCTTTTATTACGTGGTGAAATGAAGAAGTGGTTTGCGTGTGGTACAACAAAAAATATGCTCGACTTTAATATTGCATCTTCTAAAACGTGTTTGTCAGTGTTATTGTTTCGCAACAAAAAAAATATAAGTACATAACATTTTATTAACTCACACAGTGTTCGGAGAAATAACAGTTTTAATATAAATAATAAGCAAGAACTTGAAGCTTTTTGGGAAAAAAAAAAATAATAATTCATAAAATTTTGGTTAAAGGAACATAAAAAACATTTAGTTTTGAAGTGAAAACTTCTTTAGCATCGTTGTGATTTGAAAAGTGATGAAACGGAAAAGCGACAGTAAAAAGAGAAAGACACATCAATTCATAAGATTTCAGGAGGGAGAAAATGAGATAGGTAGCATTATACAGTGTTTCTTATGATCGTGGTACCAAGGCATAGTGCCAAAAGTTTTGAAGGTTTCACTTCTACCAAGTGTGAGTTGCACACAAGTTTTTTTAATTTTTAATTAATCAATTCGATTACGCTCTGTAGAATGACAACCAAAAATGAGTATCTATGAAAAATAAAAACTGACTCTTTATGTAAAAGAGGAAAAATTATGCGATAGGTAACAAATTAATTAGATATTCTTAAAACACATTTTTTTTAGTAAAAATTAAAGAAAACATTGAAGAAATCTATACATTCATAAAATCTATACGTTTTCATGTCATTTATTCAAAATCCGATTCATCGAAAATAAATCGTATTAAATAGTTCTCAATACAAAAAATAAGGATTGGACAATAATTAATATCAGCTTATATCGCTACCACCGTCTGACTACCGATGTAACACGCTAACTCTCTTTCACTTTGATCAATCTTTAACAGCAGGCAGCCCCTATTTGCGGGCAATTTTACACAGGCAGAGGTATTTTGTCATACACAGAAAAAAAATGGCTTCAATTTTATATATAAAAGATATATATACGTCATGAACGTATTAACGTAACAAAATGTGACCTCTTTAGACCTGGCTGCGAATAGGTTGCGGCCGAGTGGGTAACGGCAACCATACTTTTCCGAGTTATTTACATACACTGCTATGGAGTGGATTGTAGTTTATTCTTATAACAAGTGAATGAAATTTTTTTGCAAAAAGTCAATAATTATTATTTTAATTAAAAGTACTTGCGGGCAAATTTTGACTGGCACCCTGGCAAAAATGGGTTCTCCTATTTATAGTTAAACATAAAAAATAGATTTGGATCCTATACGTTATGAACGTAGTGATCTTGCAGCCGGATCTTAGTCTACTAGGGCCCCACACCATAACAGTAGTGGGCCCGTCACACTTGAGCAAAGCAGGGGCGTGAAATATTTTTTTTTTTACAGTTTGTAATTTTTTTTTTTTCAATATGAATAAATCCAAAATAAACCCATTGAGGCATTAACTTGACATTTTAATAGAGACATTATAATATAGAAACCTTATATATCTCTTTCTATCAAAATTATAATATTGATATACTTATATGTCCGTTCGTATTCATTGTAATGAGTCTTATATATCCATTAGACATAAGAGATGCTTATATTTAACATCTAATCCAAAACATACGTTCTCAATTAATTTAAATAGCTTTCAATATACCAGTGTGTAAAAACAAAAAAACATCTACGTTAGTCCCTTTACAATGTTTTCTTTTGGTGAATGGGGATTCCTTTTTAGCTAAATAACTTCTAACCTAAATAACCTCCGTAGGAATAAGAGGTCTTATGCCAGCAGTAGGACATTTTTTATGTAAGAGGGGGCAAACGAGCAGGTGGCTCACTTGATGGAAAGCGACTACCACCACCCTTGGACATCTGCAACACCTGAGGGCTTGCAGGTGCGTTGCCGGCCTTTAACCGATTTCTTTATATGAATGTCAGTAGTGCTTGTCCGAGTATGAACCCAGAATCTTCATTGAATTGTCATGTAGCCACTGGATCTTTTTAACATTCTATATTGTTTAATAAATAAAAGTTCCCTTAATGTAGAATACAAGAACTCTAACAAGGGGATTGACGCGTCATTTGTTAGGGAATAAGGTCGGAACTAATCCTATCGATTATTTACAAACCAAAGTCATAAACTATACAATAGCGTACGATCAAACGGTCCATTGTTGCGGATAAATTGCAAAATATATGTATAGTTATGTATGTTGTAATCACGATTTGTTATTGTCCAGTTATTCTATACTAGCGACCCGCCCCGGCTTCACCCGAGTAACAGAGTAAATATTCCTAAAATTTATTTAGTGCACGATGATTTAAAATTACGATAACTCCTAAGATATTCATTTAAATTGGTTAGTGTAAAAGGCAATTATAATATACATGAAATGCTTAAAGTAAATAACCTATTTAATTTGATAAGGCTAAATTTCATATCCGGTTTTATAGCTTTCCAATTATAACATTATTATACCATTTTTTAAACATTACAGTGGATATAGATAGCTAACCTTAAAAGATAGACATATTCCATCGCGGACTTTTCTGTAGATATATGAAAGGGAAACAATTTCACCATTCATTATTTTGTTATAATTCAAAGGGATTTTACAGCGTTTTCGATGAAAGCTTCCAATCGGCTCGTTTTTTCCTTGTTTCCGACTTCTTCAACAATTATCGTCATATTTCAACAAATTCACAGAAAACATTAATGAATTGTACACGTAAATCTCCTCTTGAATCACTTTATCCGTTGGTGAAAAATGTATGAAAATCCGTTCAGTTGTTTTTTAGTTTATCGCGTTCATACAGACAGACAGAAAACGCGGGGTACTTGTTTTATAATATGTACTGATAGTGATTCGTATTATATACTTTGGAGTCTAGATATAGATTTCGAAGCAGTCAGTTTTGTTAGCGTATTTACCTTATAAGGCTGTAGATTCTATGGTTCATGGTAGAAATCCCTGTCTAATAAAATGTGGTTAAATTACATGGTTGTGGTTTTATTGTTGTTTGACTCTTGTGGTTTGAAGATGAGAATTAATCTTAATCATTTAGATTTGAAATCTGGGCACGTCACACTAATAAAAATTTAGTGTGGCGCGCCCTTGTTGGTTAGCGTATGCTTAATTTGTCTCTATGATTCTTCTCATACTAGGTGATAAAGAAAAACGTCATAAAAGACTTCCATGTGGCGGATGAAAATTTGCCATGTATCCAGCGAAGTTAGCTAGTCTCAATAATTGAAAATAGCTGCCGTAGTTGAAATCATCAAAGACCATAATGTATATGAGGAAAAATTCAAGTTAGGACTGAATTATCTTTGAAATCTATTTGTACAGTCCACTAAGCCATGTAGACTCATAAAACGCTTCGAAGTAAGTCATTGTGAATTTGAATATTATATAAAAGTCAATAGTTTCATGAAGTCTATGACTTCCTGAAACTATTAAACGGCAACTAAATCATTAGTCACGGGCTACACAATATCATTTTATTGGATGTTGATGTCATTGAACTTTCTAACTTAACCCACAACTCGACGTGATACTGAGCTATTTATTGCATTCTTACTCACACACGTGTCTATGTATGTGTGTGTGAGGGAGGTTTTAATAAAAGGAAGGGAGGTCAAAACCTTTTTCGTGTTGCGATTCGGAATAATGCCCAGATTATATCATGTGGCTTAGAAGGAGTATTTTTTATGTTATTGAATATTATTATGTTGACGAGCCGGTTGGCGTGGTTGGTAGATACCCTGCCTTTCGCGCCGCAGGTCGTGGGTTCGATTCCCACCCAGGACAAACATTTGTGTGCATGAACATGTCTGTTTGTCCTGAGTCTGGGTGTAATTATCTATATAAGTATGTATTTACATAAGAAAAAGTAGTATATGTAGTATATCAGTTGTCTGGTTTCCATAACACAAGCTCTGCTTAGTTTGGGATCAGATGACCGTGTGTGAATAATGTCCCAGAATATTATTATTATTATTTTTAAAGAGTAGAAATGTTGTTGTGCAAGTATCATAATTTTTGGGTTGAAATATTAATAGCTAAAAATAAATGTTTGTATGTTTGTCCGATATGCGTTCCTAAATCCATCCGATTATGATAAAAGGCGAGTTGTTCTGCAACCGAAGTCAACCAACTCAAAAATAACGAGACTTTTTCTATTCCTTCAAAATGTACACTTAATATACGCAGTCGGGGCAGGTCGTTTTAAATAGATACCAAATACATAAACGTTTCAGTTATTATTTATATTTATTTACTAAAATATAACACGGGTGTTTACGTTATTATTTTCTGCTAGCCGATAAAAATACGGTACAATACAAATATTTTTTCCTTGTTAATATGAACACGCACTCGGAACCCAGACAAACGACGAGGATGCGTGCTATGAATAAATTCATTGGTGTGTTTCTATCTTAACGTATAAACGTATTATCTATTTAAAAGTGGAATTGATTGCAAAACGTTGTGATGTTGAATCAGCCGCATTGGTACCAGCTAGCCAAGTAATATAGTAGGCACTGATGAGCACTTTTTTATAGTATAAGTAGATGGAAGAGCATATGGGCCACCTGATGGTATGTGGTCACCAACACCCATAGACAGTGGCATTGTACATTTCTTTAAAAAATAACTTCGCCAATGCGCCACCAACCTTGGGAATTATTACACTGGCTTTTTTACTGCTGTTTTGCGTAAATATCTGATGAGTGGGTGGTACCTACCCAGAGGAGCTTGCACAAGCTCTACCACCAAGAAAATCATCACAATTATCTTTAATGCGTGTGTTCTTACACACGCATCAAAATAGAATATCTCCGTAAATTATCATCATTTCACGGGTGAGTTATGAAGTGCGTGCCTACAGTACTGTACTCAGGTGTATAACAGAATTCTCCTTTTGTTATTCAACGAAAACTTGAAGCTCTCAGTAATCCGTGCAATTTACTAACGCGAAATTACACCGATACGCGAGACTGATGGCCCAAGACTCGGTTAATTGCCGAAACGTGCCGCAGGAAGTAAACTGCAAATGTGAATATATAAGTTCGCATGATTTTCGACCGCGTGTCACACCGTATCGTTTTAATTCATGTATTTGCTTAAAAATAACAGCCAATTAATATCCCACTGCTGAGCTAAGGCCTCTTCTTATTTTTTTTGAGAAGTATGTGCTTAAAGTGACGTAAAATGGCGGTCTAGCTGGCGTTTTCTGGACAATGTTTGAAGATTATTCAGTCAAGCAATTTAGGAAAATTTAAAAAAAAGTAATGCCGTTAACATTTGTTTTAACGTCATATTAAATGAATATATAAGAACATAAATTTTTTTTTAAATATAAGATTTTTTTTAATGTATAGGTAGGCGGACTAGCATATGGACCACCTGATGTCAAGTGGTCACCAACGCCCATAGACAATGGCACTGTAAGAAATGTTAACCATCACTTACATCGCCAATGCGCCACCAATCTTGGGAACTAAGATGCTATGTCCCTTGTACCTGTAATTACACTGGCTCACTCACCATTCAAACCGGAACAACAATACAATGTACTGCTATTTTGCAGTAGAATACTTAATGAGTGGGTGGTACATAATCAGACGAGCTTGCACAAAGCTCTACAACCGAGATAAATAGATACATAGATAGATAAAAGACCTAACCTAAACTATGTAATTGCTATTAGCCAACGTGTACACAATTTAATAATCGGTTTATTAGATAAACCCTGTAAGCAAAAGAAACAAACATACTGTCACATTTATATGAATTATGATGATTAATAAAGAATAATGTGAGACTAAGACTAAAACTACAACAGATGACGAAAACTTTTAAGTCATTAATTCCATTCATTCATTACATTCCCTTCATTCATTAGCTACGGTGTAACAGGCGGTCCGTAAACATAAACAACATTCTATTCCTTTCATACATAATTTCAGTCTCCAATTGTGTGTACAATAATAATATTAGAAATATTCAAAACACGGTCTGTATGAAACGTGCGAGTAATGCGAGCTTATATAAGCTACTTGGGAGTGAAATATTATTAACGAAACAACACTACACACCGTATATAAATATACATACATAGACGCAATCGAGGAACCGAGATAGCTCAGTGGTTAGAATTAGGAAATCTTTAAATGATGCTTAAACCTGGGGGACCAGAGGCCCTTGCCAAGTTGACATTCAACAATTGTCTATGCTAATAGAAAACTAAACAAATGTATGAGAATGACATCTGTCAACGATAAGTCACGTGGTCGTTCTCATACAATTTTTAGTTTTCCATTAGCGTTTACGTTCCGGATTCAATGCCAGATTCCGGATCCAATGAACCGATATGTTTACGTATTACGTCAATAGTCTATAATTTATTTAAGTGAAAAGTTCCTTAGCATCGTTGTGATTTGAAAGTCATTAAAATTACAGTAAAAAGAGACAGACACAATAAATTCATAAGATTTAAGCTGTGAGAAAATGAGATAGGAAGCATTATACAGTGTTTCTTATGATCGTGGTTCTCTTTGTGCTCTATTTCGTACCTCCACTCGTGTTTACCAAGACATAGTGCCAATTTTTTTAAATTAAAGAATAGGAAAACGGATTAGCAACGATCACGCTTTTATTTGATCGCGATAAAGTGATAATTTGTTCGTAGCATTTGATCCATGAAATAACACCATTGAATTTATATTCTAACTCCTTTGTAGAGTGGATACATAATTATGTGGATTAATCTATACTAATATTATGGCTTATATTATGCTCCTCCGCCTCTCTAAGCTATAAAAAAACTATTTTGATACTTTCTCTGGGCGAATACTAGAAATTATATATGTATATATATAATATATACCTAACATCTCCTCCCATACCTAGGTGAAACTGCACCTAAAAAGTCTATATATTATATTTTAAAATGTCTACATAAATAGAATTCTCGAAGCGCGCAAAAATCGTTTGATTTATAAATACGTTCAAGCCTTTAAGATAATCCAAAAATAAATAAACCTCAACCAAGCCTCGAACACTATTTACGGTTTGAAAAACAACAAGGAAAAATCTATCTTATTTACATAATATTAAAATATAAATTCAATTAAACATCCGTATGTAGATTTTTTCAAACGACGCTGATTGCATGTAACTTTCCTGCTCGAAGTTGAGGTTTGGTGAAATTTAAATTGTTGTTGTCTCTTTCTCGCTAATGAAAAACACCTTCAGTATTTAAAATCGACACGATATCTTTTTTCTTTTCATTCAGAAATGTCATTTATTATTCTGTATTAATTAAAACATTAATTAGAGATCCTTTTTAATTCAATTGAAACAGCTTCTATGGAACACTTTACTGAGTTTTTAATTCCACTTGTACTTTATTTTGTTATATATAAAATAATATAGAAGACGACCTCCTGTTACGTGGTGGACCAACATGAATCTCTTGTCAGAAAAAAAATTGGCCGACCCGACAACCCAGGATAGATTGCCTTGGCGCCATAAAATTAGGAGAGCCGACCCCCCATTAAGTGGGAAAGAGCAAGGAAGAAGAAGAATATATATATAAAATAATATCGATTTATTTGTAGCTGGCAGTTACTGAAAAAAATGTAGGTTGAGAGACCTTAATTTGATTATTATTTTTCTTTTTAAACAATATTTATTTGTTTTGTTTAAAAAATATTTAAAAAACACCGTGGCTTCTGAATCTGAACTCTCCCCGTAGTATCAGATGGCCGTCTTAAAGGATTATGAGAGTAAGGAAATAGAGAGCACTTTAGTACTGTCCCTGCGCAGTTGGCAAAAAACACCATTGAAAACCAAGAGATCACCGCATCTCATTATCAACAATTATGTCACGTAAGGGTAAGATAAACAAGGCTTAATTAGAAGATAACAGTAAGCGTACGAGGTATGCGGGTTCTTATCCTGTGTTTTGTTGTAATTTCAAATTTCGAATATAAAATAAGTCACAGTTAATTTTTAAAAGGATTCCAAAGTCAAATAGATCGTGCTCGACTTGTGAGTCTGTTCTTTATTTGAATTTATGTCAGTAATTTGTTTATTTTTCTCGTCTATATATTACAAAGCAAAGTCCCCGCCACGTCTGTCTATGTGAACGCGTTTAACTCTAAAACTACTGAATGGATTTTCATATAGGTTCCACCCATCGACGGAGTAATTTATGAGGAAGGTTTACGTGAATTATTCATTTAAATTTTGAAAAAATCGCTGAAGTAATACGATAAATATTGAAGATGTCGTGTAAAATTATGCCAAATCGGAGCTTTACTGACGTTAACCGCATTGTATGTGTTGCGATATAAACGGTGAATGTAGACCATTATTCACCCTGTGCGAAGTCAGGACGAGTAGCTAGTTATGTAGTCCTCAAGAGAGATTAGGCAACTGCGCAGAAGTTATTATTATAGTACACAAGTGTGTGCACAAACGTAGGTGCACTCTCTATTTCCATACTCTCAAAACCCGATAAGACGGCAATCCGACACAATCGGAAAGAGTTCAGGCGTAGGACCAAAAACTTTACGTGCTTTCCGAGGCACGGGAGTATACACACTTCCAACTTCCTGACTCCGGGCTGCTAGTCAGAAATTTCGATAGAAAATCTCAATAACATTTTATTGCCCCCACCTGGGAATTGAACCGAGGACCACTGAAACTGCGGCCTTACATGTAGAACAACGAGGCAGTTGTGTAGTATATAGGAGCTTAAAAATTTTGGAGCAATTTTTTTTCTATAGCCCGGGAGGGCAAATGAGTCCACTCCATCTGATGGTAAGTGGTAGTAGAGTCCAAACGCTACTTTTATAATTAGAACCGGATTGTCGAAATAAATCCATGTAGCCGTACCTTAATATTTATACTTCGCAACGAAGCGAAGTTTGTAATAAGCAGAGTTCGAGAAATCCCTTAAAATACCACACGTAAACATTACAGGCATTTCTGCCTGAACTCCTCCAGCTTAATGTATTTTGAAATTTATATGGAAAGTATGGAATTATGTGTTAGCTTGTATACAATATGATATATGTGTTTTATTGGAATACAATGGAGATATATGTATCATCAAAGACATTTTAATAAGGGTTACAGGTGCAACTGGTTGAGGGATTTTTTGCAAACCGTTTTGGATTATTTTTTGCGACCTTTTTTTATAAGTGATTTAAGTGTGCGTGGTGTATATTATATACCTGGTCCCATACAACAATAATATCCTGGGACATTATTCACACACGGCCATATGATCGCAAACTAAGCAGAGCTTGTAATATGGAAACCAGACAACTGATATACTACATATACTACTTTTCTTTTTGTAAATACATACTGATATAGATAATTACACCCAGACTTAGAAGTCAAATGTTTCATGCACACAAATGTTTTTCCTGGGTGGGAATCGAACCCACGACCAGCGGTGCGAAAGGCAGATGTCTACCAAACACACCAACCGGCTCGTCAAACTATTATACTAAGTTTTGATAAAGCACTCCCCCCCATCTCCATTCACACACGGGTACAGCCGAGGGAGAAAACTAGTCATTTAATAAATCATTATCATATATAACAGAGATTGTGAGCCCTAAATGTAATTTGCGAAATATTCTTTTTCACATGAAACAGAAGGACAGATAGAAAAATATTAAATACGCTTTATGTAGCGGAAAAAGTATAATAAATTCAAAATAAATTACACGGACCAACCGTTGTTGACCCCTGGAGTCATAATTCATGGCCAGTGGCGCCAAACCTTTTTGTTAATTTATTAAACATATGACGCAGAGGTTGGATTAGGAAACGAAATTGTCTTTGTTGATTCCAACTGGACTTGTTATGCGGTTTGTCTGAAAATTAATTCTGAAATTATATTATATAAGAATTTCTAATATACTGTGTTATTGTTTGTTAAATATATAATCTTAAGCCTTCATTCTATCTCTTTTCTGTGTACTAAGTTGTCTCGTTCTAACATAATTTTAAATAGCGAAACTTGCTCGTATCGCGTCTAACGCTGGGCATTGTGTTTCACTATATTGTATGTTTAATTTTGTTATTATAAATATTTACGCAAAATAGTCGTTTCATTTAATATTGTTTTGTTAAATTCTCTGCTCCAATCGACCATGGTCGGTGCGTTGCCGGCCTTTGAGGAAAGAGTACGCTCTCTTCTTGAAGGTTTTAATGCCATATCGGTTCAAAAAAGTCGCCGGCGAAAGCTGGATCCACAGAGTGATTGTGCGAGGCAGGAAATGCCTTAAGATCAAGGTGGTGAGGATGGAATTTTGAGTGTTTTGAATTTTCACCACTGGACATCGTGCCAGAAGCATGATGTCTAGTGGTGCAATTCAAATCCGGGCAAGCACGATAATAACTTATGTTTATAATTGAACATAGTGAGGAAGCGTTAATGGGGCTGTTAACATGTTACAAGCGACATGGGATAAGCTCCAAGCTTTCTCTTGTGCACGGAGTTGGTTACTCAGCAGTGGGATAGGCTATTACTCTATTAAATCAGATAACGAGTAAGTAGGCGCGTGATAACGCCAATTACATATATTTATACTCTAGTACTATATAATATTCAATAATTCATTTTTTTAAATTATAATCTATACATTTAAATAAAATTGGAGTGCCTGTTTGTAAAATTGAAATAACCGCTTTTTACTACATGCATTTGATATAGTCTTGCCATAAGTTCTGTTACAAACATTGGACTTAAAGATTAGCTAAAATAAGTGCCTGCAGAAACCTGCCTTCCTATCAGGTGTTTATATTAGATATTAAGCTAAGGATTACCACTCAGTCCATATTTCTCACCCATTGTGTTAAGATGGAGCGGAGCTTAGAACAAAACCGTCATGCTGTCGTTGCTCTCCACAAGGCAGGTAAATCTAATTCTGAGATTTTCCAATCTCTCAAATCCTTGGGTATCACTCGTATGTTTGTGTGGCGCACAATAAATCGCTTCAAATCAACCCATTCTATCATGGACAGGCCACGATCAGGTCGTCCCCGCTCTGTGAGGACGAAAAACGCCATTAAAGCTGTTGAAAACCGAATTCGGAGAAATCCGCTCCGGAAGCAGAAAATCATGTCTAGGGAGATGGATATTTCTCCTAGATCAATGTCCCGCATAATCAAACAAGACCTTCAGATGAGTGCCTATCGGAGAAGGACTGGACAAAGGCTCACGGACTCTTTAAAAAAGATCAGGACTGAGAGAGCCAAGACTTTGCTGAGCCGGTACGCTAACGGAGGTCATCGCAACATCTTGTTCTCGGACGAAAAAATTTTTACTATTGAAGAAAAATTTAACCGTCAAAACGACAAGGTTTATGCTCATAGCTCTCTAGAAGCTCAGGAAAAAATTGGGAGAGTTGAACGAGGCCATCATCCCGCTTCAGTGATGGTGTGGTGGGGAGTCAGCTTTAATGGCACTACAAAACTCCATTTTTGTGAACAGGGAGTTAAAACTCGGGCCAAAAACTACCAGGAAGGCATCCTAGAGCAAGTAGTTAAACCCTTGAGTGATACTCTCTTTGCGGGAAAACATTGGGTCTTTCAGCAGGACTCTGCTCCTGCACACAAGGCTCGAACGACACAGCAGTGGCTGGAGGAGAACGTTCCTGAATTCGTCAAGGCTTCAGAATGGCCTTCGGGAAGCCCAGATCTGAACCCCTTGGACTACCAGCTGTGGTCTCATCTTGAGCTGATGGCTTGTCACAAAGGGCACACCAATTTGGAGAGCCTGAAATCTGCTCTGGTAAAAGCAGTAGACAATTTCCCTCAGAACGTGCTGCGTACTGGCATAGATGACTGGCCCCGGAGACTTAAGGCGTGTGTGGAGGCTAAAGGAGCTCATTTTGAATAATTAAATTTTTTTTATACTTATATAAGTTCATAATTTTATAAATAAATTACTTTTCCGAAGAAATGTAAGTACTTTATTTTCTAAGAACACTTTTCCTTGTAACAGAACTTATGGCAGGACTAGATATATTCGGTACATAAACCAAAATAACATTTTTTACAATTTTTATCTGTCTGTCTGTCTCTTTGTTCCGGCTAATCTCTGAAATGGCTGACCCGATTTTGTCGGGACTTTTATTGGCAGGTAGCTGATGTAATAAGGAGTAACTTAGGCTTTTAGAAAAAAAAGATAATTAAAATAAAAATGCAAAAACCAAAAAATAAACTAAATAAACGAATTAACTTTTTTGTTAAATTCCACGCGGACGAAGTCGCGGGTACAGCTAGTTAATGATATAATACAGCTACCAAAAGTTAATCTTCTTAGTTACTTCTTAGTTAAAAAAGTTAATTCTTCGTAAATATGTTATTTTTATGACGTCATTTACTAAGCCGAAGTCACAAAAAAAGTATTAAAAAGCATTGAAAAGGTAAAAATGCAATGTATAAATATAAGAAAAATCCCATATGTATGGAAACATTTTAAACACTAACAAGGCACAGTTGAGTAGTTAAACTAAACAAATACTTAACTGCAATAGCTCGAACACCGTTTGTGTGCTCTGATGTGTGGTACAATGTGGCGATACGAGCGATTCGATAAGAATAGCGTTTTTTAGGTTAAATATGAAAGTCACCTATAAAACTTTATCATAATTTATTTTTAAGCGGTAGTGAAAAGTCGGCAACCTGATCGTTAGTGGTTACATGTCATGGCGCCACCAAACTTCGGACCTATGAAGCTATGTTCCTTTTACTTGTGCTTACTAGAATAATATCGTACTTACCCTACAAACTGTCACACAACAATATCAAGTATATTTTTATCATAATTAGGGTAGGTAGGCGGACGAGAGTATGGGCCACCTGATGGTACGTTGTTACCAACACCCTTAGGCATTGTTATATTCCTTGTGCCTATAATTACACTGGCTCACTCACCCTTCAAATCGGAACACAACAATAACAAGTACTGTTGTTTTGCGGTAAAATTTCTGATGAGTGGTTGGTACCTACCCAGAGAGCACAAAGCCCTACCACTGATTCTTCTGCAAATAAGCGGATAAATAAGTAACATATACAAGTAACATAAGGAAAAAAATTGTGTGAGACCTACACAGACGTGCTTACATAAAGGCTTTCTAACAAGAATTCAATCCTTATTTATTAAAACTATTATGGAAACTTCACTTGAAGTCAAATAACTTTATATAAATAAAAAAAATACTGTTTTGTCTTTGACTGTAAAAAAGACCGAAAAATGTTTATTTAAATCGCTTTTCGCTTGTAACTTAAGTCATTGTACAAGCACTTAGCCTAATATTGAACTTAGCACGTACGATAGACAGAATATTGTGTGAATACCGAAATGCTACTCGATTGTGATCACGTTCATTGCTGTATTCTGACTTCGATGACGTAGAACATCCCTATCTATGTGGTGTGTATATGGTATATACATTCAATTTTTGACTGCCTCGTTGGTCTAGTGGCTTGATATAAGGCCGCATACTCGAAGGTCCTGGGTTCAATTCCCAGGTCGGGCCAATCGGGTTTTCCGTCAGAAAATTCTCAGTAGCAGCCCGGAGTCTGGAAGTTGGAAGTGTGTACACTCCCGTGCCTCGGAAAGCACGTTAAGCCGTTGGTCCTGCGCCTGAACTCTTTCCGGTCGTGTCGGATTGCCGTCCCATCGAATTATGAGAGCTAAGGAAAAGAGAGTGCACCAGTGTCTGCGCACACACTTGTGCACTATAATATCTCCTGCGTAGTTGGCTAATCTCTCTTGAGATTGGCCACCGTGGCCGAAATCGGTCTGGAGGACCTTATATACATTTAGCATCCAGAAGTGAACTGATTTTATAAAAATCTCGAATTGTTATATTCATACATAGAACACCAAATCATATAAATTGATGCTGAATTACGCACTCGATTAATCTTTAAATCCAAATAACACATTACAATTCATAAGTCGAATTAATTACTTTTACTACTATTATTATGTGCACTAAAAAGATGGCGACGGTATTAAATTAGCGCGCTTCGTTTTTTTTAACAACGCTATTGTTAAAAAAAATATTTTTCATACTTCAAATTTTGGAAAATAATACATTTTTTACTTTAATATTATTTAATTTTATATCTAATATAATGGACATTATTAACATTTTCTTATAATTATTGGTGTATTCATAATAGGCGGGTTTTATATCGTGTATTGTCAATTTAATTGCATAAATGAATCAGTATAAAAAGAAATAAGCAGGAGGCGATCATTTCATTCCTAAGGTGTGCTATTATCGAAGCTCACTAATTGTATAAAACCTTTTGCACACAAGCGTTTAATTTCATTTTAAATTTAGCAACAAAGTCGTTTTTTACTGTTGTATCAGCTACTAGCTTCATCTATGGTTTTACCCGTTTATTATTTGGAATAAAGATGTATAAAGACATACAAGAATAAAAATATTGACGGTTTTGATTTTGTAATTATTATTATTTCTGAAAAGAAATATTAATTTAAAAAAATGTTGTTATATTAAAATTACAGACAGACTCTTCAGTTTTATTTATTCGTATAGATATATAATTATATATGGATTAAGTAAATGCACTCAACTGTTACGTATAGCATTCACAGTGCATAGTTAGAAAGATCTTCGCGGGATTTATCTTTTGAAAGTCAGTGAGCCGAAGTTTTATAATGATTGTGAGAAGAAATTGATACGAATAGTTTTTGATATAAATTCTTAGAATATATTTTTTTATATATCTCGTAGAATTATAAAAATTTTGTTCAGTGATAGCCAAGTGATTCGAATATGCGAATCTTAAAGACTGTGGGTTCAATCTGATTACTAGTTTTTCATATGTTAAATTTGTCATCTCGCGCTGGAAGTGAATGAGAATATTGTGAGGATCAGCGTACGTCTGATGAAATTCTGTCATTGGAGCAGCGTGGTGGAAGAAGCTCCTCTCTTCTAGAGGAGTTAAGGTCTAATCCTAGGAATGGGACGTATGCGATTGTTACAGTCAGTTCATTCATGTAGCTTTCTCATCACTAACATAGTTTAGATAAAATATCAGCCCCGACGCCCGGGGCTTAAAAGATAGGGCGTAACCCTGGGGCCGTGGATGCGTGAGGTGGGGGCCTCGCGTATCCTATTTTAAGCGGTCCTGAGGAGGACGGCAGCCGGGATGGCCTCGCGCTGTCGTACGCACTAGCGAGAAGTGCGGGGGGGCGAAACTGCCTTCGCCCCCCGAGGAGAGCTCCGCCGATCCACGAGCGGAGCAAAGCACGGGAGGGGCCGCGGATGCGTTGTATTAACACGATCCCGCAGCCTCTCCGATCCGTGCCGAGGACGGCCATCGCAGTGGTTTTAGTGGGTAAGAATCCCACATAACCTGGATCCCCCCCCCCAAGGGAGACGGGTACCTTTCCGAAGGTTTCCACTGCGTAAAAAAAAAAAAAAAAGCTCACATAAAATATAATTAATGAAATAAGAACAAATCATTGTGGTAAATCTTTTTACCTAAACTTTAAAAAAACAAATGACACACTCTCGGTCCGTTTGGGGGATGTCACAGACTCGCTTCTTTTTTTTAATAGTACCCGGGTGAGCAAATGACTCTACGACACCTGATGGTAAGCGGTAGTAGAGTCCAAACGCAAAGACCGCAAGTGCAGTATGCGCATCATGACGCCATGATAAACCTAATTTAGGGTATAAATTATATAATATGTCAATATAATATAACTAGTAATTAAATAATAAATGTTGATATAATAACTGAATCTCGTAATGGTATTAAAAACTTTGTATATATATAATTGTGTCGATAAATAGCGGACGCGAGTTACCAGATATAAAAATATTATTTTATATCTGGTAACTCGCGTCATATAAAAAGAACATGAAATTCACACTTGTCACGCCAAAGTATAAATTCATAGGAAAATAAAAACCGTTAAAAAATATTATATTATATACTAAAAAATCTTCTCCCAAATGCGTTTCATCTAATAACGTCTGCTCATTTATTAGGACCGATATTTATTGACTTACATATGAAATTAGTGACATCACTACTTCCCGTATATAATAACTGTCTAACGTAGTTCACCATCTTATTTCTATGGCGATACTCTGTGACGTCATCTGGTATAACAGCTGTTAAATGACGACAACCATATTCTAAACATGATCTTAGCACATAAGCCATTGCTAGCATAGCCAATGCGTTTCGAGTCAGCCTAAACAACAGTTTCATACCAGACGTATCATACCAGAAGTAATACAAAGCATTGTTTAATGGTGAGTGGATTTACAGAATGGTGGATGGTATCTATATGAATTAATTCACTGGATCCATAGCAATGTATCTTACTATTGGAACTATGTATAGATATTATATACGGCATATATATACGGCCAGAATACGGCAGACGTAGGTTGATGGGTGAATGGGAACCGTGATTGTTAGTGATCACCCATATACATTGGTGGCGTGAGAAATATTTATCACCTCCCACATCACCAATGCGGCACTAACTAACTAGCTACATTCGAACTAATATGTTTTATCCTTTGAACGCGTCGGTTCACCGTCTGTTTCACTCTTCAAACTCCAAATAATTATTTGATCAATGATTTTCATTGTAATTTTAAGCTGTTTACAAGATTAGTCTAGTAACAGACAAACAGGGAGACAAAAATATAACAAAAATAAAATGATTGTTTTGGTTTTGGTAATTGGCAAATAGCCATGAAATTTTCGTCATTTACAATTGAAAATGACAATTAATATTTTTTTATGAGTAATTTTTTTGCATAATATTTTTTTTTTTTTACATAAATAGAACCGACTCACGATACCTAATAACCACTACACGGGTCGGACACAAATTTTGTTACAACCGGTATATGTATATATACATAATTAAATTGTCTTCGTGATTTATTCAACAAAGTAGATCGAATACAAATCGTCTACATTATAAGAGGCAAATATGTATGAAGCGATCTGGGTAATCGGTCAAACTATTTCGAAGTCTATTAATCTTAAACTGATATAACAAGATCCATTTATATAATATACTAGCAAAATACACGGCTTCGCAAGTTGGGGAAAATCCTAAAGTATCAGCCAGCCTTCGTATATATACTTGATACAAAATATTTCAATTATTAAGTAGTATAACGGCAGAATACCGCATGTGCTTCTCTTATAATAGTATTTGTTCTAATTATGATATTTTTATTGACCGTTCTATAGCCTCATTAATTTTTTTATTAAAAAAAACTATTTCATTAGCTTGAATTTAATTATTAAAAATTAGTTAAAAAATAAAATAAATTGTAAGCTTGGTTTTTGTTGCTATCATAGGCTAGACTGTATTCCACCAACCTGCATTGTAGCTGCGTGGTGGAATGAGCTCCAAAACCTTCTCCTCACAAAGAGGAGAAGAGGCTTTAGCCCAGCTGTGGGACATTCACAGGCTGTTACTTTACTTTAATTTATACTTAATAATAAGCGCATGTCGTGTCTACATCAAGAGAAATGTAATCATATGTTTTTATTGATTGTCATTTTGTTTTGTAGACCTATGAACATAAAATAAAATAAAATAAATACTGAAACTGTCACTTAAATATTAAGTGCAAATTAATTATATCAGACGCCGTTGATTTAAAATTTCGCATACTAATTTAGGAACGGTTTCAATGTTAAGTAGCGTTTAATTTTGAGGGACGTTTCAGTATTCGGCCGTCAGTAAACTAAAATTAAGCAAATGTTGTTTTGGTTAAATAGTGCAAAGATAACGTCAACTTTAAGTCGTTAACCCTTTTAATAGAATGAACCGATTTTTATCAAATAAATGCTAAACGGTACCTTGAAACATAATTATCTTATAAAAAATCATTTATAAGCATTTGTAATTTTTAGCCATTTTTTAAATGAGGTTGGACAAACTGCCAGACATGCACAAATAATGTAAATAATTGTTTTAGTCATATTAGCTTAAAAGGATTTAGTTATTTTAAAATAAAGATAAAAAATTGAATTTTATTTATTTGTATTCTTCTTCTTCTTAGTCGTACACTCCTGACGGAGTGGTCGTGGTCATGGATAGTCTGATTCATAGATTCTACCGAGAAGAGAAGTAACTACTGTCCATTAATTAACTTACATGAAAATTACTTTTTATAAAACAGGTAGGCGGGCGAACTTATGGCCACCTATTGGTCAAATCTTCACCACTTCACACCACCTTAAAACTGGAATACAACAATACCAAGTACTGCTGTTTTGTGGTAGAATATCTGATGAGATGAGAACATACCCAGACGAGCTTGCACAAAGCTCTACCACCTAGTAAAATCATATTACATTGTGTGTATTAACTGGTACAACGACATGCACTTTTATCATGTATTTAATTAATATAAAAATTTTAACAAAACAAAAACCGACTTCATAGGAAAAACAAATTAATATGCACTAAAAAGTAAAAAAATAATTGCGTATTCTTCTATAATTTGATAATTAACTTACTATTTTCTACTCATCAATATGTAGGTACGAATGTGTTGAGTGGTTGATAATGTATTTACAATTATTGTTACTTTTGGAGTCGTTTGTTACTAAAAGATTCGGCCGTGTATCGTTAGTTTTCTACTAAGAATTGAAGATTTCCGTTATTTTGTCATGGATCCTATAATCAAATTTAACCAAACTGTCATCAAACAAGCCTTGAAGTACACTCTTTCCAATAAAAAAATCGTCGAAATCCGTTGAATAGATATCGAGTTATTCGTCCATTTGTCGCGCACATACCTCATGCAAATTTACGACTTATATGGTTTTCTCATTGATTCCACTGTCAAAACTGGACCAAAAAAAATGGGACCAATGGGAAGCACCAGCTTTCAAATAAAAAAAAAAATCATCGAAATCGATTCATCCAGTCGAAAATTATGAGGTAACAAGGTCAAAAAAAAAGAAAAGAAACATACAGACGAATTGATAACCTCCTCCTTTTTTTGAAGTCGGTTAAATATATATATAAATATTAATTGTTTAATTTTTAACATCGTCTTTTAAAAGTCTGTCTGTTTGTTTATCTGTTACACTTTCACGTCTGAATCACTAAAAGGATTTTGATGACAGTTGGTATGAAGCAAGCTTGTAACCCAAGGATAGACATTTGGACATACGTTACTTTATAATACCTAGCACTTCATCCCCCAGGCCGTCGAGAATAAGTAAAACTACCTCATTAATAATATATAACTTGTAAGACCGATTTCGGCCACGGCGGCCAATCTCAAGAGAGAATAGCCGACCGGAAAGAGTTCAGGCGCATTACCAACGACTTAACGTGCTTTCCGAGGCACGGGAGTGTACACACTTCCAACTTCCAGACTCCGGGCAGCTACTGAGAATTTTCTGAATGAAAAACCCAATAACTATTTATTGGCCCGACCTGGGAATTGAACCCAGGACCACCCAGTCTGCGGCCTTATATCTAGCCACTAGACCAACGAGGCAGTCGATATATATATATATGAATTTTGTAACAGTCAACTTCCGCTCCAGCTTATGACATCGCCGTCACTGTTTCGCGGAAATTTAAATTGAGTTCGATGTTTCGCTGAGCACTTCTCAACATTTTGTTAATGACTGAAGTTCGCTGTTTCGAAAAGGTTGAAATAAAGGAGATCGTACATGAGGTTCCGCTTGTACCTGTGTGGAACATGAAACTTTATTAATAACTAGCTCTCGCCTGAGGCTTTACCCGCGCGAGGGTGCGGAACGTGCTAGGACATAGAGTACATGTCCTTTATGACTTTTATATTTTATGCATTTAAGAAACTTATAATCGAAATATATAAACACCTTTACCAAGCAAATGTATGCTATCCCTTGAAGGCGAAGGATTGGAACTTAAAACGCCAACAGTTACAGTTTCAGTGGTAGAGTCATGCTACATACCTTCAGGTCGTAGCCGAATGGGCCGGCATGCCCGGGGAAGTACCACTCTCTCGCTTAAAATCGACATAAAGTGGTAGCCATGCTACCGCGTTTCGTTCGATATGTGAGAGTTCCAGAGGCCCAATCCCCTAAATCCCCCTAACAAAATGAGTGCGCAAAATTATATATAACGCCACGCTACTGCGATGACACATGCAGGTTTCCTCACGGTATTTTCCATCGCCGAGCACGATATCAATTACAAATACTTACATATTAAGTACATGAAAACTCATTCTCGCTTATTGAAATGCACAGTTGAGATTACGGTGACTTTTTTTAAAAAACAAATCTGGGTCACTGAGCTTAATAGAGTAATAGTATAAAAAATACCTAAGGGGGTATATTTGACTACCTATAAGATAAACCGATAGGTTACGATCATTTTCATTTCATTATTTTTTTTTAAAGCATCCATTGGGCCTATCTCTATGTTACTTACTGCTTATCAATGAATATAAAAATATCTACCTGTGTTTATTTGTTTAGTAGCATTTATAATTCAGAAACACCAAGTATGAATGGAATTATTATATAAAGTGCAAATAAAAATGAAATGTATTTCAATTACCATAAAATCGCATTTCCATTGAAACTATTAATTTCTTAGGCTCGAGGAAAACTTCACCAATATTTCGTCTAACTTCACTAAGCAGATACGAGGGCGTTACAGGATATTACCGCGGCAATTAGCGATGACGTCACGAACGTCACGAACGTCACGAATTACAGATGTGTGCCCTCGTAATTAATCGTCGTTTTGTGACATTTTTGATTATCGTGTTTGGGTGATTTTGATTAATGATTCATAAGCTAATTTCACATTTCCTACTTTAAGTAGAAATTTGATTATGCTTATTTTACGAAAAGTATGTTCTACCTACTAAGGTGGTAGATTTATGATAGTCAATAAGTAAGTGTAACGCTTGAATATTGAATAAAGATTTTGACTTTGACTTTGACTACATTTAATTATTCAGTAGTTTTGGCTGTGAGTTGATCGTCGTTCAACACAAATAATTTTATAAGTATAAATTATATCAACAATATATCTTAATAATGAACATCTCTTAAAAATCTCGTATATTCATTACCGAATATTTTTTTCTATCGTCACAGAACATGAGAAAAATTAAAAAAAAAACCTAAAATTTTGACCAAGGTCAATCGATGAGTTAGAGCCATTTCATAGCCTCAGTTTTAAATATCGAACGTTAAAGTTTATTAGAAACGAAAATATTGAAAATGGAACGGTGAGAGAAAAAAAAATTGATTAGATAAATGCTACGGTTATTCGAAATTGGCCTGTTATTTTTGTTTTCATGTTAAGAAAATATAAGTTTAAAACATATTTCAGTGCGGAGCGTTGTAAAGAAAAAAACGTATGAATAGAGCCACGAGAACACACATATTAGTGTTGTTCACTTTTATTATCGATAAAAATGTTGTGTAATTTTTTAAAATGTATCTTTAAATTTTCAATACGACTTTTCAAATACAAAAAAATAATTCAAAAGCGTTGTTAATGTCTTGTGTTATGAAATTAAAATAATGTACTACATAGCTTCTATTGCTTAATTTAGCTTAGACTACTGGATTATGTGTACTTCAGTAAGTTAAGAAAGTTTAGTATTTCCTAATATGTATATGAACAAATTACAGTACATGATACATCTTAGTTCCAATTAGTGGTAGATTGGTGGTGGAAGGGATGGTTTATTATTTTTTATAATGCCAATCTTTATGGCGGTAGTGATCACTTCATATCAAGTAGCAAAGCTGTTTAAATTTTTGTACAAAAAAAATGAACATAGATTTTAAAAAGTGTTAGATTTATTTTTATCCACTTCATTTGCATATCAGCTATGTCGTCTATGAGGTCATTCATTTTTCATTTATACTACCTTAAATATGTTGATTTGTATTTAATAACTTTAAGTTTAGTAGTGATGAGGCAACAAACGGACAAAGTAACATTCATATGTTTCTATTTATCTATGTGTATATAATAAAAAAAATGTAAGTTTGACGTAAGTACGCCTTTTAGTTAATTCCAGATCAATAAGGTAGTTAAAGTCTGATTGTGTAACAAACATCTAGAAAGACAAACTTTCGGATTATTTCAAAAAATATTACCACCGAATAAAATTAAATGAAAATTAATTACAATTTTGAATCCAGTGAAGTAGAGCCCAGCCGCCCCTCAACGCTACGAGTACTTCAACACAAGCTAAAGAAAGCGTGAGACTAAGATTTTTTTTGTGAACATATCTGTCGATACATGTAAGCGTTTAACTGCTCCTATGTTAGCGCGAGAGTAACACTAACAAAAACATTCCTTAGAAAGATTGGCGTTAGGCAGACTGGCTGTCAAAGTTTTAAAAATCTATTTCATGCACTGTTTGAAACGTGCTACAACAACATACTAACAACACTTCAACAAAATACATACAACATACATATTGCTTACAAAACATGATTATTATGATAAAAGTAAGTAAAGTAAAGAAATAGACTGTGAATGTGACACTGTTACGCAAAGCCTCTTCTCCTTTTTTTTGAGTAGAAGGTTTGGAGCTTATTCCACCACGCTGCTCCAATCTGGGTTGGTGGAAGACACATGTGGCAGAATGTTATATTTTTCTTCACCGTCATTGTGATGCACTATAAACACAAATTAAGCACATGACAATTCAGTGGTGCTTGCCCTTCAAACCCACAATTAACTTAACGATTAAGATTCACGCGTCATCATGATGGATAAGCGAGTTATTAACTAGATAACGTATTTTTAAAGATATTAGAACAGATAACAATAGGATTATTTTTAATAATCGCCATTTCCACGTCCCCGCCCTATCCGTTGTTTAAGCTCGAGGCGAGACGTGGAGTCCTAATGAGGCGACACTCGACTCGTGTCAGTTGAAACAGCGCTGTTGACTCTAAGAAATTCTCCTATATTTTAGTTTTAAACATTCCATTTTACGATATAAATTATTATACGCTGAAATAAAATCACAAGGATTTTATTTTATCGATATTATAGTGAATTGTTAGCTCAACACTATAATGAGCTGTCAATTATGTGATCTCACACTTTTGAGTGTTAAATTTATCGATACTATTATAACTTATTATCAAACTAATACGTTTTATGAGTTATATTTTTTGTTACCTAATTGACAGTCCATTATAAAGTAAAGTAATAAAATAACAGCCTGTGAATGTATCACTGCTGAGCTAAGGCCTCTTATCTTTTTTTGAGGAGAAGGTTTAGAGCTTATTCCACCACGCCGCTCTAATGCGGGTTGGCGGAATACACATGTGGCAGAATTTGAGTGAAATTTGACACACGCAGGTTTCTTCACGATGTTTTCTTTCACCGTCAAGCACGAGATTAAATATAGTTACAAATAAGCAGATGAATTTCAGGGATGCTTGCCCGGGTTTGTACCCACGAAAATGGTATGTGTTTGGTATTTATATATAGGCTTTGTCCTCATTATAATTAGATAATTACTCTTTTATGAAGTTATATATATTTGCGCTATTGATGTTAATACGTTTGTGCTATCTGTGAAATATGTGCACAACACAAATTGTGTCAAATTTCACTCCAATTCTGTCACATGTTACTGTAACACATGCCCTTCCTGTCTATCACACGGGCGAAGCCACGAGAAAGACAAAGACAAAACTGGTGGAGCTCTTTGTGCAAGCCAGCTTACGTAGGTGCGGCGCTTATGTATATCGGCGCTGGTGATTTACCATAAGATGTCCTATCCGCTGGTCTACTTACATCTACACTAATATATAAAGCTGAAGAGTTTGTTTGTTTGATCTGGCTAATCTCAGGAACTACTGGTTCGAATTTAAAAAATATTTTTGTGTTGTATAGTCCTTTTACCGAGGAAGGTTCTAGGCTTATTTTTATTCATTATATTTTATATTCATTATAGGCGGGTGAAACCGCGGAACACAGCTAGTAAATTATAAAACAGTTACATTGCCCAGGATTCTCTAATCACTATTACGAATTTCGATAAGGCTATTCAAAAAAATGAAACAACAGCGCGATTCAGAAGACTATTAACGCCATCTAGTAACGCACCAATGGAACAATGTTGTATTCCACATCAATTATAATAATAATATATAACGTATTACTTATGACTGAAAATAACATTTGTTTGTTATAATATTAGAATATACATACACGAAGACGTGACAACACGTACCAAAGTATGGAATTTACTAAGCAGGTCTGATGGAACCGTTTGCATATCTTAATCATCCAATTTACTTTGAATGCCTATATTTAATTGATGGTTTAAGAGCTTAAGATGTTCTCATATTGTTTAAGTAAGCACACAGCTCTTGGGTTAATTCAATATACATATAATACAAGCATTTATTTTAAGTTTAAGTTATATTTACATGATTATTTTCTTGATTAATTTTTTTGCAACTTCTTTCAACTTACAACTTTTTTTACACGCAGTGGAAACTTTGAGAAAGGTACCCGACTCTCTTGGGAGAGGAACCGGGTTATGTTTTTTTTTTTTTTTTTTATTGCATAGGAAGGCGGACGAGCATATGGGCCACCTGATGGTAAGTGGTCACCAACGCCCATAGACATTGGCGTTGTAAGAGCTGTTAACCATCTCTTACATCGCCAATGCGCCACCAACCTTGGGAACTAAGATGTTATGTCCCTTGTGCCTGTAATTACACTGGCTCACTCACCCTTCAAACCGGAACACAGCAATAACAAGTACTGCTGTTTTGCGGTAGAATATCTGATGAGTGGGTGGTACCTACCCAGACGAGCTTGCACAAAGCTCTACCACCAAGTAATGTGGATAAGTATGTGGGACTCTTACTCACTAAAACCACTGAAATGGATGTCCTCGGCACGGATAGGACAGGCTGCGGGATCGTGTTGATATAACGCATCCGCGGAGATATTACAACTGGACCATCTCGGCTTTTTTACATACATTGGTATCGTGAGGAATATTATCATTCGTTACGTCATCAACGCGCCACCAACCTTGGGAACTAAAATGTTATGGCCCTTGGGGCTATTGTTTGGTACGCTTACCCTTCAAATCGAAATACATCTGTTTTTGTTTTTTAGTTTTATTGTATAGGTAGGCGGACGAGCATATGGGCCAACTGATGGTAGGTGGTCACCAACGCCCATAGACAATGGCATTGTAAGAAATGTTAACCATCGCCTACATCGCCAATGAGCCACCAACCTTGGGAACTAAGATGTTATGTCCGCTGTGCCTGTAATTACACTATCTATATAATTGTTGCTTATAAGCGGTAGAATTTTTAATGGAGAGGTACCAATACGGGCGTATAATAATGTATATAAAATATGTATAATATGTTATATATAATAATTTATTTTACTCACATAATATATAAGTCAGTTTCTTCAATCTTACCTGTAAAGTAAACACAAATAGTTAATATACAATAATTAAACTGTGATTTATGACCTGGCCAGCCGAGGGAGCCAAATTATATTATATTATTTTAGCTGCTTCGGCATGGTAGGGTCACTAATGTCAGTGTCTGGGCCTTGCATCTGAAAGCTTTGATGACTTTAAAACTTTCAAAGTTATGAATACAAAGTGACGTGCATTTTAACCGTGAGCACACCTTTGGGTGATTTATCACTAAACTTTGTGGGGAAATTGCTTATACTGAGGAGCTTATGGGATAAAATTAGTTGATAGATTCACTTATTTAACATTGTATTTGTTGTATATACTTTAACTAGTATTCGTCCACGGCTCCATGAGATAGATGGCAGGTTTTCAGTATAAAAAGTAGCCTATGTCCGCCCTTGGATTTGGAGCTTGTTTCGTACGGAATTTAATCAAAATCGGTTCAGTGGTTTAGTCGTGAAAGCGTAACAGACAGACAGATACACATTTGCATTTATAATATATTACATCAGTTTCACCCGCGTAGTTCCGTGGGAATACGGGGACAAAATGTAGTCTATGTTACTCGCTGATAATATAGGTTTCCATGGTGAAAGAGTTTTTAAAATCGGCTTAATAATTTAGGCGTGAAAGCGTCACAAACAAACAAATTCACATTCGCATTTACAATATTAGTTATGATTATATTTGCAGTTTAAAAAAGTAATTTAATATATTTCTAACAGTGATACAATTTAAAAATCAACACCTAACATAACATAACATAACCTATGAATACAAAAAGGCATTTTAACCGAGTAAGCTCAGAGCCAATTTATTTTCTAAACGAAATTGTTTATACGATAGCATGTATAATATTTTATGGTGTTGCAAAATAATGGGACAGCAATTTAGAACAACCCTTTCGGAAGTTGTTATTTTGTTATATATAGGAAGTTATAGATGAGTTGATTGTTTCATTGGTTTAAAATGGATGCACTTATGTAACAATTTATGCTGGTCCATCACTGGCTTGGGCATAAACTTACCGATGTTTTAGGTATAAATATATAACCTATGCTAGGTCCTTTTTCACTAATAAAGCAAAACAAAGACAAATAATTGCAATAAATCAGATAACTACAGACATATGCTAGGCCCTTCTTCACTAATCAAGCAAATCAAAGACAAATAATTGCAATAAAGCAGATAACTACAGACACAAACTTTTACATACGCCATTGTGGTGATTATTTCCACAAATGACGTCTTAACGTTGGCTATAATTTGACCATAGTAATTTGAAATAAGACAACAACCATAATTATTGTGCTCTTATTTTTCGGCCCGTTTTTGAAACGCTTACCGGTAATCTATTACATTATTGATCGAAGTTTATATACATACATATTCCTTGTTTGTCTTAAAATAGTTAATTTTATACACAAATATCAAATTAGTCCAGTCGAAGTAAATACGAAATGCACAAACGTTGCAGCAAACACTATTATTCCATAATACAAAGTCTAGATACTAAGAACCTAGTGCATTCAGACAGGCTGTCCGTTAGAGTCGTTTCTAGCCCGCAGCTAATCGTAATACCTAATTACTAATTACTCTGCCAGCTTTAATTAATTTCAACCTGACTTCCGGTTTAAGTTATAAGAGTTTTGAAGGTTTATTTTTTATTTCGTTTGAAAACTGTTAGCTGTGATTTGAATGTAACGTTTCTGATATTACTTTCTTTTAAATATTATTTATTTTGTGATCAGATTACTTATTGTTTTTATTTACTTGGTGGTAGAGCTTTATGCAAGCTCGTCTGTGTAGGTACCACCCACTCATCAGACATTCATCCGCCAAACAGCAGTACTTGCTACTATTGTGTTCCGGTTTGAAAATTGAGTGAGCCAGTGTAATTACAGACACAAGTGACGTGACGTGAGGCGTGTCTATGGGCGTCGGTGACCACTTGCCATCAGGTGACCCATAAGATGATGACGTGAGACGTCCTTCGGATTGATTTGGGCTACAGTAGCCAATCTCGAAAGAGATTAGCCAGGGCTTTATGCAAGTCCACCAGATAGCAATAGACTGTATGACTGTGTCCCGCATAAGGTACATAATAACATCGAATTATAATACGATTTTCACAGTGATCGAATTATAATACGATGGTCATCAATTCTATATAGCGTATTATGTAGAGAATAAATATATTGTTTTAATGATTTTTACATGTAAAGTGAACATTTTAGTGCTTGAATATACAGACTATTTTTAAACAAAGATTCTGATTGTTACAATGGATATTTTTAGTGTATCACATGTTTTTGAGGCTGTACGCTTCGTATTTTATGGTAACTTATTGACAAAGGCTTTATTTGGTGACAAAAAGATAGAGATGGATGATATCGGATAATCTGTGAGATTAATAAATTGCTGTTATTTTTGGAATTCAAGATATTATAATTGAAAAAAAAAGAATATTAAATAAACAACATTTACTTTAAGAGTGTGTGTGCGTGCGTGCGTGTGTGAGTGTGTGTTAGAGGTCAAATCCATTCCGAGTCTCAAAGTGGGTCCTAGTCTCTATTTGTCCGAGCAATTATTTATAGTATATCAGATGTCAAGGCCCTAATTATATAGCCTAGTAACTATTTCCTGTTTTGCTTGTATTATCCGAGTGGTATCGGATTTCCAGAAATAGCACCATACGAAGCTGATATTTAAAAATTATAGTCGCGTTTTAGTGTCGTTATTTGACTTCTCAAATAATTAAAAGTAAAGTCATGTACGTTTTATTTTTATAAACTCTCTTGACAATTTTAAGCTAAAGGCTCCATTCAAATGAAGATATCGTAAGGTTTATGACGCTAATATTTGATGGTAGGACTTGATCCACGCCAGTCTGGGCCACTGCCACCGCCATTACTACATTACATTACTTGTTGGTAGAGCTTTGCACAAGCTCGTCTGGCTAGGTACCACCCACTCATGAGATATTCTACCGCGAAACAGCAGTAGTTGCTATTGT
The DNA here is from genome assembly GCA_963151315.1 of Nymphalis c-album. NCBI lineage: Eukaryota > Metazoa > Arthropoda > Insecta > Lepidoptera > Nymphalidae > Nymphalis > Nymphalis c-album. Next base: position 8,214,263 of record OY720609.1, read on the forward strand.
TGTGTTCCGGTTTGAAGTGTGGGTGAGTTAGATTTTAGTTCCCAAGGTTGTTGACGCATTGGTGATGTAAGTGATGGGTAACATCTCTTACAATGCCAACGTCTATGGACGTTGCCGACCACTTAGCCAATGCCAATGTCTATGGACGTTGGTAACCATCAGGTAGCCCATACGCTTGTTCGCCTTCGTATGCAATTAAAAAAAACATATATTCTACCGACAAACAACAATACCAAGTATTGTTGTGTTCCGGTTTAAAGGTTGAGTGAGCCAGTGTAGCTAAAGGGATAACAGGCAGACATAACATCTTATTTCCCAATTTTAGTGGCGCATTGGCCATGTAAGGAATGGTAAATACTTCTCACATCGCCAATGTCTATGGTGGTGACCACTTACCACCAGGTGGGTCGTTAGTCCCTCGTTTGTTACTGTGGTTTTGATATCCTCTATTTCTCGTAGATTGTACCACAATATATACTCAAGCGAACTTTTCGTTTATACTAGTTATTATTGCCAGGGCACAAAGCGAGAATGAAATGCAAGAAGTTAAACCTACGAATCAGTTTTAATTAAATTTTTGGTTACTTTAACACTTTTTCATACATTTCGAATTTATGACAAATTTTACTCAAACACAAAAATATATCAAATAAAGTTGTTTTTTTTTTGCAAAGGAAGGCGGGCGAGCATGTGGGCCACCTGATGGTAAGTGGTCACCAATGCCCATAGACATTGGCATTGTAAGAGATGTTAACCATCGCTTACATTGCCAATGCGCCACCAACCTTGGGAACTAAGATGTTATGTCCCTTGTGCCTGTAATTACACTGGCTCACTCACCCTTCAAACCGGAACACAACAGTACCAAGTACTGCTGTTTTGCGGTAGAATATCTGATGAGTGGGTACCTACCCAGACGAGCTTGCACAAAGCTCTACCACCAAGTAAACTGTTTTGTTGGGTGTAGTTTTTTGCTCATTTATTTAAAAAATCTGAGGTTAAAAAATTGGTATTTTATTTGTTTTTAAACGGTTAAAAGTAAACCTGTTGAAATCGTTTGAATGCCGCATATATTTCGACGTGACATTTATTTTAAAAGACTTGCTATCCATCCCGGTTTCGCACACGTTGAATTAGTTTTGTATATATATTTATATGAAGGATAGACATACAAATAAAGTATTTTAGAGCCTAAAACCTTATGGGGCGTTTGAAAAGCAACTGGGTTATTTGGGATTCTTACCCATTTGAACCACTGTCATGGCCACTATCACCACGGTCCTGGAACGGATTGGAAAGGCTGGGGGATCGTGTCGAATTACGCATCCGCGTTTGCGACACTCACTGTGTTTGCTAGTGGCTGGGTGGAACTGGACCCCCTCGCACTCTTCGCTTGTGCATACGTCCACGCGAGGAAGTATTAACGTACAAAAGAATTTCAGAGGTCAGTCAAAAAAGATTTTTTTATGTTTCAGTATAAATGGAACACAGTCGAAAAAGATTTTTTTGTGTTTTTCTTTCAACATAAATATTTTTATGCTGATCCTTACTGTACCCATGTGAAGGTTGGCTAGTATTTTATAAACAATTAAAGACGCGTAGATAATATAGTGCGAAGTTCCTTTATCCCTGATATTAGTGTTTTGTCACACATCCGGTCTATTCCGTGCGACGCTTAATCTATTGGCATAACTACATTTAGCTCGTGTTGCTGTATTTGTAAAACGTGTTTTATTATCATTACAAAAATATGAAATTTTTTAAACCTCCATATTGAAAATAAATCATATTTATTTCTCATCACCATTTACCATTTAAACCATTTAAACCATTTATTTTGCTACACACATACATTACATAGATTATACAGAAGAAAATAATTAAATTTAAAGAATACAGTGTAGGTAGCAAGGGGTTCATCTCAGTATAAGCTGTGCTAATGCACAGCACTGATTTCACAAAGTGATTTGATCACAAAGGAACAGTATATATTATACTGCCCAGGAGATATTATAGTGCACAAGTGTGTGTGCACTCTCTATTCCATATAATAAACTAGCTGTCCGCCGCGGTTTCATCTGCGTATAATTAATAAAAATATAATGAATAAACATCAGCCTAGAACCTTCCTCGATAAAAGAACTATACGACACAAAAATATTTTTTGAACACGAATCAGTAGTTTCTGAGATTAGCCGGATCAACAAACAAACTCTTCAGCTTCATATATTAGTGTAAATAAGGGTCTAAAAATCATACATATATATATCACACAACAAAAATAAAATATAATATTCGACAAAAAAAGACACAAAAATAAGCAGATGGCGTTAAAAAGAGAAACTTTATTTGTTTCGAAGTTGGTTAAAAATATTCAATAAGCTTATAAGAAAGTTTAAAACAAACTTGGAACCGAACTGGCCATGAATCAAGTATAACTTGACCGAGCCCAAATTGCATGTTGTGGTATACTTAACTTAATGTAAGGGTTCGAAACTTGTTTAGCAAACACTTACCAACTTCAAACAAAATTTTGGTCATCCGAATTGAATCGAGTCAATCAGATAGATGTGCTTTTATAGTCTAGGGAATGTATTCTATGGATAAAAATCATACCAATTTTACTAATAATACTGCCGTGTTACTGAAAAAGGGCACAACTAACATTTTTTGTGAAATTGAGTTATATATATATTCAGAATCAGGAAAAAAAGGCCTAACTGCCTGATTTTTTGTGGATTTATAGCTACAAAATTAACAGAGATAGTATAAGCTTAAAGGGCACAACTGCACCATTTTTTGAGTTTTATTACAAGAAAAGGGCATATTGTGTGATATGACTTTTAGTTTTACCTTTTTACTTTTATATATTTAATTGAATGGGCGTAACTGACGTTCATCAAGTATAAAAGGCTCATGTGGCAATTGTGCTTATTTTTTATACCGATACTTAAGCAATTAACGTAGAAAGAAAGGTCACAACTGTTAGTTATACCTTTTCTTTTTAACCCTTACACCTTAAAATGTTAAATAAAAAGGCACATCACATTACGCTACTTGGAGACTGGCCATACCTTCATGGCCGCAGACGAATTTCATCACAGAGTGGAACGGTCTTTGAAAACAAAAAAGCGTGTCTACGACTTTGAAGACTTCTGTAAAGCCGTATCTGACACTGGCGTACGCACCATGGTAAAGAAGATGGGACTTCAAGATTTTTACAATTATGAAGACTGCTCTTCAACAAGTAAAATAAAGAATTCCAACCCTGGAGCTTATATGAAATATATTTCGGAGGTCAATTTTCGCAGAGGATCGAATTCACTTTTTTATAAACGCAATCATGGTACTGACGAATACTTTGAGCTAGATTTTCTTAAGTTGAAAAATATTAAACAAGGAATACCACCTCCACGTCAAAAGCTTGTTCCCAGGGGTATTACGAGCGAAAGGAAATCAGCCATACTCACAAAACTTGGTCCACTTATGCCCACTAACAGAAGGCTTTTTTGGGAAACATTGCCTATAAATGATCAAGCAGTTGATTTGATTCATCACCAAGAAGACTGAAATAATGGAAGATTGATTTTTATAGTCTCTTTAATCGATACTTAGGTATTATGATAATTAATATTAAGTGCCTTGTTGTTCCTAATTTCATGTTTAGAATTTGTTTTCGTTTAATTTTGATAATACGAGTATAAAGTTGATTTTACTGACCTATTATAATTACTAAGTATATCTCTTAATAGTATGAGAGAAAGATGCAAAGTGCCATTTAAATAATTATAGGAAGTTAATTCAATTAATGATTGTGATAAAAATTGAAGCTACTTAGATAGTTGTTATATAACTGTAATGATAATTATTAGGTATTGATTTAGTAAGCTATGTTTTCTTTATTTTGATAAAATATATTATTAAAGTTCCTTACTGGCTGTGTTACCTTGTTAATTTTTAATTAATAGAGATTTGGAAGTGTTATACTTCAATTATTGTTATAATAATTTTATTGACCTTTGAAGACTTTGTACTACTTAAAATAACCGTTTTATTTCTTTATAACTACCTTATTTTATTTCTAACACAATGTTAATTTATCAGCTTATTATAATATATATTATACAATCCCATTGCAGGGACACAATAAAATACATGTCATATTGAAATATAAACAAAATATATATGTCAGAAACTATTTTTAATATAAATTAATAAAAGTTTATTCTAATAATTTAATGATTAATGAATATAAAAAAAATCAATGAAAAGGCACAATAGAGAAAAGGTGCCTTTTCATCATAATATTTTATTTTTTTTCTCAAAATTTTACATTGATAAGGCATATTTGGTTATATGTGCCTTTTAAACGTAATATTGCTCTAGTAATGTAATTTTTTATGTTAAGTTAAAAATTAATAAGGTAATTATGAATTATATACATTAAAATAAATATATAGTAATTTCTGTCGTTATATACATACTAATCATAGTCAACTTTTAACATTCACACAAGTTTGAAAATCACACTTCAAAGGTATTTTTTTTAAGAAAATTCCCAAAATATTTTAATCTCGATTTTCTCAACATTTGCAAAATGTTAATTATGCCTTTTTAAATTGTGACGGCAGAATACTTTGCTACCATTTTATTTGGTATTGTTTTGTTCCAATTTTGTGAGAAAATGTGATACTAATAACATTGGTACAAGGAACAAACACAAATTAATTACTCCCGTTACTCGACTGCATAGAGTCAGTAACTCTTTTGTGGGGCTATGTGTACGTTTCTACAACAGGATCCCAGAAAGCGTTCAAAATAATTCAGTTGCTAAATTTAAATAACTGTAAAGGAACGCTTGTGTGCTAAAGGATATTATACAATTAATGAATTTATGGATGATAGCACACCTTGGGAATGAGACGATCGCCGCATGGCTATTTCTTTTTGGTTTTTTTTGTAAAAACATAAAAAAGTTAAAAAAAAAACAACCCGCTGAGTTTCTTTCGCCGGTTCTTCTCAGGGCTGGGTGTTTCTTTTCCGAACCGGTAGTAGTTTCCAGTTTGACAATCAATAAGTAAGTGTAATACTTCAATATTGAATAAAGTATTTTGATTTGATTTGATTTGATTTGAAGGGTGAGTGAGCCAGTGTAAGTACAGGCACAAGTGACATAACATCTTAGTTCCCAAGGTTGGTAGCGAATTGGCGATGTAAGCGATGGTTAACATTTATAACAATGCCAATGTCTATGGGCGTTGGTAATTATTGGTGATGCTCGTCCATTCATCCCACCCTGAGAGAGTTCACGCAATTAAAAACAACAAATAATAAAAATAATTGATCACTAGTTTCTCTGATGAAGAAGCGATTATATTTTAACGTAATATAGGTATTATATACTCTATATACTTTTCTATACCTTTGACTAAGTGCATGCAAATTTTCACGATATTTGGTTCAGTAGTTAATACATTAAACGCCATCCTGAATAACATTCATTGGAGACTAAGCCAAAGTTTTTTTTAGCAATTTTCAAAAGTCGTAGGACAAAAATTGTTTCTTATCGTGTTAGCTATCTAGTCCTACGAGGTTAAAAACAACCTGTATAATCGTTTTAAAAAAATGTCGCTTTTTTATAAAAAAAATATTCTAAACCCATTTTTTTTTTGTTTCTAAATTTAAAATATTCAGTGGTATTTAATAATAGAATCGAATTGAGACCGAGAAAAGTATGTATAACATTTTACAGTCGATGTTTAAACATTAATAATAATTGTCAAGTCATTAATCGTCTAACAATATATACCTACGTATCAACACCTCCCGTAATTTATAATATGTATTGATCTATCTGAATCAAACGTTTAGCCATAAATAAGCCTTTACAACGCTAATTGCGTAATCCCGGCCATTCAAAGCCATCAAAGGAGTTCGGTGAATCCCCGAACCGTGGGATAACGGAATCACAGTCAATAATCATAAACGAATCAAATCTGTACCGTATAATCCTTTAGGGAATGACACGCAGATTAGGGTTGCCAGGGCTTTATTAAAGATATTTCCTTTTTAAAGTTATGTTAATTTTATCTATAGTTTATTATCTTTATTGTTTCACAGATTATTAAAAGGAAAACTTTTTTTTGTGTGTAATATATTTTATTGGAATTCTAGTTTTCGTTTCCATATGTGGAAGGGGCGTAGTCTTTTCATTAAATCATAGGTAGGCGGACAAGACTATATGCCACCTGATGGTTAGTGGTTACCAACGCCCATAGACATTGGCATTGTAAGAGATGATAACCATCGCTTACATCACCAGTGCGTATATTTACGAGTACGAGTTCTACCGTGGCAACAGTGCTGCAGAAACAGCTCGAAGGATTAATGATGTGTACGGCGCTGGTGTCGCAAAAGAAAGCACGGTACGTTTTTGGTTTCAAAGTTTTCATTCTGGAAATTTTGACCTTCAGAACCAATCTCGTGGACGGCCGGAGATCAAAGTGGAAAATAAAGAATTAAAGGCTACTGTGGAAGCGGATCCATCACAAATTCTCTGAAAAGATAGTTGCAGCCTTCGGGGTAAGTGATAAAACTGTGTTACTGAAAGAGGATTCGGTTTTAAATCTTTTGTACGAACTTTAATATATTTTGTTTTTGATAAATGAATAAAGTGTTAATTTAATGTAAACAGCTTGTACAACCTGCCGTCCCTATTCCTTGATCGTGATGGATTACTACCTACTACTACCTTACGCAACGGACGAGGATGTACAGATAAAGGATGTGACTTGGACATTTTAATACGTCGTAAGCTTGGGTAACGAATCGCTTTGAATTTTAACATTCAAATCTGAATATATAAAAGATCAGCCCTGCGATAACTCCGTTAGGAATGCCAATCATTCGTACTTTGTATTGTCGTATTTTGATTAACAAATGAATACATCAAGCTTCATCAGCACGAGAACAGTTCACAGCTGGGTTGACATTTTTCCTATTGAGTAGAACGTGTATAATTTGAATGTTTAAAAATATCTAAACAACAATATCCTGGGACATTATTCAGACACGGCCATCTGATCCCAAACTAAGCAGAGCTCGTACTATGGAAACCAGACAACTGATATATAAGTTATCTTTTGTAAATACATACTTATATAAATAATTACTCTATTCTACTACTACTTCTCTACTACTCAGGACAAACAGACATGTTCATGCACACAAGTGTCTGTCCTGGTTGCGAATCAAACCTACGACCTGTGGCGCGAAAGGAACCCCGACAACCGGCTCGTCAAACGACAAATATTAATCCTTCCATTAAATATACATCAAACCGTATGTCACACAACGCGTTGGGTGATAAATGTGCGTCCGCCATTTTTTTAATGGCTATGTTATTCATCTGAGAAAGATCGTCAATGATCGATTACCGTGGTCAGATTTTAAGCTGTGATTGCGATTTGTTCACTTTTTGCGAAAATAATTTATAAATTTGATTATTTAATGTATTTTATATAAATAAATATACATGGATATCGTCCGAGCAACCGTTTAAATATGCGAAATTGTTACTGGTAGCTGGTACCCGCGAAACAGGCTCGCCTAGTGCGGAGCCACTGAATGTTTTGTGATATTATTAATCTCTAGTCTCGCGGTTTCACCCGCGTATAATTAATAAAAATATAATGAATAAAAATCAGCCTCTTTCGATTACTATTCCGATGTATAAGCTATATTATTGTAAAGTTTCATTAAAATCCATTCTGTAGTTTTTACGTGAAAGAGTAACAAACATCCATCCATACTTACAAACTTTCGTGTTTATAATATTAGTACAGATTTGTGTTAATAGATTTATTTTTATTTGATTTGTATTATTGAACTGAAAAAACCCGTTGTTTTTTATTTGTGATGAAAATAAAACCGCCATTTTAATGAAAAACTTTTCTGTCACAATACCGCAAACGCGATGATGTATTTCTGTTCTACTCTATGAGAGCCATGTTCATTGGAAACTATTTTTTTTTTATTACATAGTAATGTGGACGAACGTATGGGCCACCTGATGGTAAGTGGTCACCAACGCCCATAGACAATGGTATTGTAAGAGATGTTAACCATCGTTTACATCGTCAATGCGCCACTAACTTTGGGAACTAAGATGTTATGTCCCTTGTGCATGTAATTAAAAAATATATCTATCTAAAAGGACCCCAAAAAGGACGTTTTGTGCTTTTGGCTTCTACTTTACTTAACGTTTTAGTTTATTTAGTTATTGGGCTGCATGTATTACGTTGTATAGTATTTGGATTATTTTTAAACAATCAACTTGGAAGAATATAATTTGACCCAAGGACGAAGTTAGAAAGAAACAAAAAAAAATCCTTGAAAACCAAATCGAATTCTTATTTAAATTAATTATATAACGTCATGTCTAGACATTCGCTTTATTAAATCCAAACAAAGACAGAAGTTTTCTAATCACAATTAAAGTCCGGATTCGAGCTTATAACTTTCAAGGTTTCCTTGAGTAACCGGATATCGACCATTGGAGACATAGCACGATGTGATGCGATGAATTATATTTTTTGTGTGGTCTATTTTAAATTAAAACACTTAAACTTGGAAGTCATATGGTATTCATCAAACAATAATTTAGTCGATAAAACAGTCATAACCGATAGTTATTTCCCATAGTGTTCATTGTGTTATTTTTATGCACAAACACCTTTCCTGAATTTTAATACTATCGAAAAACTCAATAGATGCTCGCTTTATCGTAAATTAATCATAGATACATATAATAACAGTAACAGTCTGTGGATGTCCCACTGCTGGGCTAAGGTCTCTTCTCCCTTTTTTGAGAGGAAGCTTTGAAGCTTATTCCACCACGCTGCTCCAATGATGGGATGGTGGAACACACATGTGACAGAATTTCATTGAAATTCGACACATGCAGGTTTCCTCACGATGTTTTACTTCTTCGTCAAGCCCGATGTTAACTATAATCACAAATTAAGCACATGAAATTCAGTAGTGCTTGCTCGGGTATCGTGGGTTGAATCCACGATAATCGGTTAAGATTCACGCGTTTTTACCACTGGGCAATCTCGACTTCATATAATAAAATTAAATGAATCTTATATTTCTTGTGTGACAATCAATGAATACGATTTCCTTTATAAACATCTATTTTGTTTTCTGTAACATGTAATAAGCCTTATCTATGATATTTTGTTAAAATATTTAAATTTGTTAAATACGTTTGAAAATATCTTCAAGTCAAATGATAAAAGCGGAAAATCCAACACAACCGGAAGAGTTTACCTGCTGCCCGATGACTTTACAGCCTTTGAGATTAAATGATTGCAAAACCTTACAACTTTGGTATTTAAGGATCAATGGCGTGGCTTAAAGCCATTAAACCAACGAGGCCGACCAGCAACCATACTAAACACAGATACTCAATGCTATACTATATAGCAACATACAATCAATGGATGACCAGTCTAAACGAAGTCTTTATCCATAAACACTTTGGTTGATTAAACGCAGTTATCTTCGAAGTTGTTTTAAAGAGCTGAGTAAAATCGTTGATTCGCTTCTAAGTTTTAAAAGTTTGTATTTAATTGGTTCAGCTGAAATCACGTAGAAATATATAATAGTGTACTGTGAAAGGTGACGCTTCATTTGGTGAAGATGTTTTCGATAGAATACTTTTATTTTAGTGAAAATAGTTTATTTGTTTGAGAGTATTCTGTTACTGTCTTCAACTGTAATTTAGATTGAATTATCCGCTTAACTGTTTCGAATTGTGGAAAGTCACAGTTCATATTTGTCTATTTATAGTTTTCATATTAAGCTAATAAAATAATGATGACATTTACGATGGATTAGGAATGTATCAATTTAAATCTACTTTACTTGGCGGTAGGGCTTTGTGAAAGCTCGTTTGGGTAGGTACCACCCACTCATTAGATATTCTACCTAGGCCCTAGCCTACTGTGTCCAGAGGCTGCTGAATCGTTTTTGCAAATTTTCATGGTGAAAGGCCCCAGTTTAGACTGAGCGTTGACATGCTAGTCGGTCAGTTATTCTTTTATATACCTATGTATATATTATAATAAATTGAGGATATATACGATATGTCACGGAGCAGCTAGTAACTTACTAAATCAACAAGAGACCTAGCAGTTGATTCAGCTAACGTCCTAACTAAGGAAGTATTTCATATAATGGCAATATTTTGGACACTTTACCTCAATGACGAGCCATCAAAAGCTTTCTCTTCGTATGCACGAGTATATAAAAGATTTATTTCTATTAATATTTATCATATTTTATATCGTATTATTTATTTGCATGAGATTATAAACACAAATTAAACACTGGAATTTAAGAGGAGCGTTAAGTTGAATACCCAACCCTCGGTCAAGATTTACAAATTCTAGCCACTGAACTATCTCATTTCTTCACGTAATCAAAAACTAATTCAGAGTTTATTAATTACTTGTCAAGTTATTGCAACTTTTATTATCGTATAAAAGTTATAAGTAGAAAAGAAAAATTCGATTACTTATACTTTTCGTCTGATTAATAAATACCTTAGTTATATATGTATTTAGATAAAATAACTCTGATGTCAGTGAGTCGAGAGATACTACTTTATTTTCTAGCGTTATAACCTAATAAATGTTGTATCATATTGCATAGTCATAAATTTTACTCTAAATAACTGATATCTAATTAAAATTAACATAATTATCATTCTTTAAAATATTCATAATTAGCGTAATCGTCTAAAATGAAGACAGAGTAACGATGGTTCGTGCTATAGAATTAATTGTTAGCTTTCGGTAATATTTTTGTATGTCACACACATATATATATATGTTGGTCACGACTTTTATATCTGGAATTTTTGTCACAATTCCACGGAAACATGTTTTGTAGATATATTATTATTGTATGTAGGTATTCCATTACATCTTTTTTGTTTGTTTAAAGTGATAATTAAACATTAATGACTTTGATCATTCAAGGTACATTTTAATTATAAAATCATTAATAAGTAATGGCGCATAGGATGGGGCACTTTTAATGCCCAAAGATTTTATGGTTTTTTTACAGGTAATTTAAGATTATGAATGTCGAATTTATAAGCAATGATAAAATAAATAATAATAATTAATGTTTTAACATAATTAAGTTTAAAGAGCAATAATTCTTATTTCATTATAATTTAATTAAATAAGTGATTTATTTCTGCCTTTTAAATTATTATTTCAATATCACACTGTCATAGATTATTATGTAAAAAAAAAAATCATGCCGTGATGAATAAAGTAGAAACCCTGAAGGCAGTACCAAGACTAATGCTAAATGCCAAAATCATTATAACGATTTGTCATAAATCGGCTCTGAATAATATTTTTAGTAAGTATTGGCTTGGCGTCCAAGATGGGATACGTTCCGCAAGCGCGGAAAGATGGATAGCAAATGTAAAGTTATAGTTTAAAAAAAATGTGTAGACAATTCATAATACCAGAAATGTTATGAAACATTATTTCTCTACATTTAATTTGCATTTTTGCATATGCATTCGAATATTTGCATATCTAAATGCATATGCAAATTTGTTTTAAAACGTTTTCGTTTGTACATATTCGGGGAATAAAAATATTTTAATACTTTTTTAAATACATTGTGAACATGTATTTCTTTTTTTTTTGAAATAATAAAAATATATTTTAATGTTATTTATATATTAACAATGAAATATTAATGTATATTTTTATTCTAGACACCCATAAGCATGACAATGTCAAACAAAAAATATCAAAAAGTTGATAGTTCCTTTATATTATTTATCACAAAATTGCTCGTTAATGATTTTTCACAAATGATTACAAATCTTTTATTTTTAATTGTTTAACAAAAAGTCACTAAATTAATTTAATCGGGCAGCAGATTATAAGTTTCCTTATCTTAAAATGTACTTGACAAATATGGAAAAATATATCATGTTTTTCAAACATAAGTAGTAGTGATCCCGAGAGCATATCATAAAGGCTTGACGTAACATAAAGCTGATGACAGCAGTCGGATTAACCTTGCACTGCAGTGTGCAGTGACGCTAAGTGGGAGATCATACTTTCAACCCCCTAAGGGCGAACTCCACCACCAGCGAATTAGGGTTGTAGTGGGGTAACGTACGTATTAAAGAAAACGATCGTGCGGTCTCTCCGCATTCGTGTCGACGACCAATTCAGTAGAAATTCAACATAACGAAATTACTTCTCCACGGGAACGATAGATAGAAAGGACGAGATAGAAAGATATCTACAATCATTCAGCTCTACAACTTCTATGTTAAAAGTAAAAATTGTTGTCATGCATGGTCATTGGTCACCTTTATATAAAGTATATTCTAATTTAGAAACAGTTAAAAAAAGATTAGTCAGGCATTAATCTTATAGAATGGGATTTTACATGGTGGCAGAGCTTTGTGCAGGCTCGTCTGGGTAGGTACCACCCACTCATCAGATATTCTACCGCAAAACAGCAGTACTTGGTACTGTTGTGTTCCGGTTTGAAGGGTGATTGAGCCAGTATAATTACAGGCACAAGGGATATAACATCTTTCCCAAGGTTGGTGGGGCATTGGCGATGTAAGCAATGGTTAACATATCTTACAATGCCATTGTCTATGAGCGTTGGTGACCTTACCATCAGGAGGCCCATATGCTCATCCGCCTATCTATGAAATATAAAAAAATGGGATTACAACGAAAAATTATGTATATCGTCTTAAGAACTTTTATTAACAACCTCTACACGGAAGAACTGTATCAGATGTAGTCTTTATGTACAAGATTTCCATAATGAAGTGGATACTAAATATTTGCTTGGAATAATCAATGTACCACGGTGAACACGTTGAAACCCATGTCAATTTTTTAAAACTAGAGAAGTAAAATTAACGTAGGAAAAAATCGAACGACTACATTACATAATTGTGTGTAATGCCTTTACTTTGGTTTCGGCGCTTTTAATTATTTTAATAAAAAATGTTAATCTTTTTATAATACATCAGACAATATAAAAATCATAACATTTCTTTTGTTTATTTATTGTTACTTGGTGTGTTGATTTAATTTGTTTTTTTTTGTACTTGAAAGATTTTTTTTAACCGGCTTAGTAGTTTTTAGTTTATTCATTACAAATAAACATACAACGTATCAAACCTTATCTCTTTACATATTATAATATATATATTAAGTATAATTATATTATAATTTAATATTTATTACTTAATAATTTAATTTAATTCAATTGATTCGATTTAATTTCGATTAATGAAATTTATTATAATTTTAATGATTGATATTATTGTATTTGAATTAATTTGATCTTATTTATAATGTTATTATTGTAAGTTTTGTCTTTATTATCCCTGTTGGTTGAAAATAAATGATTTATTATTATGTAATATTAGTATACATATAAAAGTAATAAATCGATTATGATGCTGCCTTGAGACAAAAACATACAGATATAATATTTCTAACATCTTCAATATCTATGGCTAATGGTGACATTTGTCGACTTCATATGAAAAATAAGTTATTCACTTAAAACCATATAACTTAAGCGTGTTGTATTGAATTCCTCAATAGTTTCACACTCTACACGAAGTCCTCTAAAAATCCAATAAAGCGAGGACTGTGAAAAATTTTTATTGTTATTCTTAGAATTTTTCTCTGTTTCCTTTCGCGAAGAATTCTATTCTCAATCGGTGTGGGTTTGTAACATACGAGACGAATTTGATGACTTAGATATTTGCGGAATTCACAACACTTTATTAAACGTATTTATAGTATAAACTAGCTGATTCGTGACTTCGTCCGCGTTGCTTGATATATTAACAAAGTTTTCTTATGTACGAAGGAAAAAACTTCAAAAAAATTGCAAGCAAAATATACTTTGTTTAAACATACATCACTGAACACGCAGTGCATATACAAATCGTTGTTTGTTTAAACTTTAATAACTTTTTAATAAATAAAGATATCGCGATAATTATTTTTTGTGTCTTTAGTGTCTAAGAAATAAAATTTAGAAAATTTCATTGAAATCTATCCAGCAGTTTTTCCGTGATGCGCGCACAATTGCAGACCTCTATCATTTTATTTATATATATTATATGGCGTTACTTTTGCTTAGCGACACTAATTTATCTCTTTCTCTCATTATTGATTTGACTTACCAAAGAAGAAGACAGTATTGTTTTACTGAACCGCTAAATAACGCAGTAATGTGAGACTTCATAAATAAATTTATATCAATTTCTTTATTTGACAAGGAATGTTATTTGTGCTTAAAGTCTGTTAAGAGAATAATATGTGTAAATAGATTACACTAATTGACAGAAATGTCGTTTCTGAATCGTGCTGGTCAGAGTTACTATATTTTGTATGTTTATGTTTAAATCTCACTGAACTTCACTCCTAAATTATTAAGATTGTAGATGGTGCTGTGATTGGGTTTCAGAAACTTCTTTTCAATAAAACAAAATCCTGTCGACTTGAGGTGGTAAGTGACGCTGTGATCGAGATTTAGAACTTTCTTTAAATTAAATTACGTACGCAGTCGGGCCGTACAACTAGTTACAAAAAAATCTACATGCGTAAAGTTAAAATTCACACTCAATAAATAAAACGAATCGTTCTCAAGAGGTCAGAGGCAATGGAATATATGTATGTTAACCAAATACCATTGTTTGTTTCAGTACCCACATCCTCCCGGAGCGGCCATAGGGATATATTATCGTATAATTTATACGGATATCAGAATTTTAACTACAAAGGTAAGGTTTAATCAATTTATGAGGGTTCTACTTGACTACGTTGTGTTTATTGATAATGCTTACGTATATAAGCTATTGAAGTTGTTTTGGTGATTACGTTATTTAAATTAGATTTGTAGAATGACGTTTCAATCGTTTTTGTTTTTTAACCGACTTCAAAAAAAGGAGGAGGTTATCAATTCGTATCTTTTTTTTTAAATAGTCAGTTAAATAGGTAGTATCAAATTATAGAAGAATACGCAATTATTTTTTTACTTTTTAGTGCATATTAATTTGTTTTTCCTATAATGTCGGTTTTTGTTTTGTTAAAATTTTTATTTATATAGCATAGGTAGGTGGACAAGCATATGGGCCATCTGATGGTAAGTGGTCACCAACGCCCATAGACATTGCATTGTAAGGCATGTTAACCATCGCTTACATTACCACGCCCCACCATCCTTGAGAACTAAGATGTTATGTTCCTTATGCCTGTAATTACACTGGCTCACTCACCGTTCAAACCAAAACATAACAGTGCCAAGAACTGCTGTTTTGCGGTAGAATATCTGATGAGTGGGTGGTACCTACCCAGATGACCTTGCACAAAGCCCTACGACCAAGGGAGTGTATAGGTGAATAAAGTATATTTTTGAAGGGTTATGTGTAAAAAATGTAATAATTTTGTGAAAAAAAAAATATGAAATTATTTAAGATTTTAATCAAAGACAACAAAATACACAGCCAACGAACGATGTAAAAGAGAGAAGAGATGTCAAAATTAATTGACATATTTTATTACAGTATTGACACGACAGATTGATTTACGTTTATAGAAACTGTTCTAACACTTTTGACTATTATTATCAGTCCTGGTGTAATATCATAGAGACAGTATCTATTTAGCTTCCAGTGTGAAGATATAGTCGATATTGGGTTATGGTAATTCCAATAAGAGCCTGACGTCGGATAGTTCGAGATCTTTCCATAGCGTATTCACTGTTTCCATTGTAATAATCCGTTGCGTCATTTTAAGCAGCGTTAATAACTAAGGGTTAATAGTTTTGATTGTATTCAGATTTAGGTTATGGTAAGAGGTTACTGTCTCGTTGGTCTAGTCGGACCCTGAGTTCAAGCCGGGATGGTCCAGTAAAATGTTATTTCTACGTCCAGGAATTGTCAGTAGCATCCCAGATCCTGGAAGTAAACACGGCTTACACTCGTGCATTGGAAAGCAGATTTAGCCAATTCTGTGTCTTTGTCTTTCTGGCCGTGTCAGATTTATCATCCATTCGTATAATTAAATGAAAGAAAAAGAGACTGCACTTGTTTGTATACACACTTATGTACTATATTATATCCTGCGCAGTTGGCCAGACTTCTTTAAAATGTCAGTGGCCGAAATCGGTTTCAGATCGAAGAAAATAATAACAATAATAATAAATATCTTTATTGCACACTCACAAGAAAGAAAAAAAAAACAAAACAAGTCAGATACAAATAAAAAGTGAAAATAAAAAAATGAAGTGAAGATGATATAAAATTATAGGTGACGGTAAATTTATCGGACCGTTAATTTAATCGGGACAATGGAAAAAGTTTCGTATAAATTATACGTGCTGAAACCGCCATCCGATTACTGACTATTTCGATATCGGATCTATTATTAACAGTACGCTCGTATTCAATTTCTGTTATGATTTCCTTCAGTATGTGGGATACTCGATACAATTTGCTTACTTAAATGCGCATTGAAGATCTGTACCTGATTAAAATATTAATGGTTCTGAAAAATTAATTCGTAACTAGTTTTATCCGGTATTTACTTGGTAGCGTACAAGGTCCACCGGGTTTATAAGAAAGGCGCTTATTTAAATAAAGACATTATTTCATAGGAAGGCGGACAAGCATATGGGCCACCTGATGTTAAGTGATCACCAACGAACATAGACAATGGTATTGTAAGAGATGTTTACCATCGCTTACATCGCCAATGCGCCACCAACCTTGGGATCTAAGATGTTATGTCCCTTGTGCCTGTAATTACACTGGCTCACTCACCCTTTAAACCGGAACACAACAATACCAAGTACTGCTGTTTTGCTGTAGAATATCTGATGAGTGGGTGGTACCTACCCAGACGAGCCTGCACAAAACTCTACCACCACTACTCTACATATAACATAGTTCTATCTCACATACTTTAAACCTACTTTTTTGTAATACTTTATTAATTAAAGAGATCTCTTAAAAGTAGGCTATTAGCCTTCACAATAAAAGCTGTCGAGTCGCTGAACTTATTAACTTTAATTAAACCGATTAAATTATAGGGTGTCCTTTTGAAAACGGTTCTGACCTTTTAACAAAGATGGAGGTTGGTAGAACAAGTAAGAGGAAATTTAATGTTTGTAACTTATTAACATTCCATTAGGAATTTAATTTAATGAGGCAAATTTTTAGCGGTGCTAATTATTTAGTAATTACTTATATATATAAAAATATAAAGTTTAATGTTTATTTATTTTTACTCAAGTTTCTGAAAGATCTAATTATTAATAAATGAATATGAACTTTTCATATTATTTCATATCTGATTAAA
Source organism: Nymphalis c-album (assembly GCA_963151315.1). Classification (NCBI taxonomy): domain Eukaryota; kingdom Metazoa; phylum Arthropoda; class Insecta; order Lepidoptera; family Nymphalidae; genus Nymphalis; species Nymphalis c-album. The sequence goes on from OY720609.1 coordinate 8,231,716, forward strand.
TACTGAACTCTGATTGGTTGGGTAGTACGTCATCAGCTGTCATTGACCAATGACAATTCAGATAAAAATCAATTAAATTCTCTTCCGTCAACGATTAAGACAAGGTTGAGTATTTTTAAGCAGTGATTCATTTTCTAGTTACCAAATTAACCATATTTTTTGTCTGTTTGTCCAAAATTAAAAAAAAAATCAAGTAAAAGTTACAAATGTAAATTATTATTCTGAGGATTATTACAAATTTCAGATTTTTTTCCAGGTAAGGTTTTGCCTTCTTATGATAGAAACAGCCTGTCAAAACGTTTAACATATATTTTTAGTGCCCTCAGTGGTTGATTAATATTTTTTACGGTACCCACGCGGGGATGTCACTCACTTACCACCAGATTTCATTCGCAAATCTGCCTGACTTTTTTCAATAAAGAAAAGTACATTTTATGAAATGTAATTCTAAAATACATTTTAAAATTCGCTACACAATTCCCGTAATAAAATCTCCCAAACCTACATTTCCCATTGCCAAAGTTAAAACCAAATTCAGTTTTCAGTTTCCTTTTGTTTTATTTTTAAAACCTTTATTTAAACCGAATCCGGGCCTTATGCTTTCATAAGATGAAATTCGTATTGGAATCTTGGCATTTTGCCAAATCTGGTGCATGATAGGACCTAAATTAATTATGTTGTTTCCCTGATACTCCTAAAAAAGTTTATCTGGAAACCCCGCTGTTGGGTTAGGTTACTTCCGTTGAGGAAAATGTGGGGGACCTTTGACAGGGCGCGGGAAAGTTTTTAAGGATCGGGCATTGAAGACGTTAATCCAAATTAACTCGACCAAAATGTTCTTTATTTATAATTGTTCTTTGATCTTAAGAGTTGTTAGAGCATTATCTTGTGTGATAGGGGCTTTACAAATGGACAAAAGTTTTTTGGCCAAAGTTGGTAAAGTTACCGGTGTAAATAAAACGTAAAAATACTGGCCGATTTGTTTAGTGGGAAGCTTGTTTGATTTCAGATAATGGGGTCCTGGGTTCAAAGACACCTTTCCTTCCACGGATATAGGTTTCGTTTCTTATATAATACTTTCGCTAATTACTAAATAAAAGTGCTTAGAGATGATAAGGAGGGAATAATTTTCGTTAATCTAATCTAGAATAAATAACAATTTACGGCCTTGAACAAACTTTGCTTAGACTAATTTTCATGGGTATAAAAAAAAACCTTTCCTTCCTCCCCACACGCGAACGGAAGTAAAACTCGTTTCATATACATTGTGACATAATATAATATACGTGAAGTACCTGCTATAATGAGCCGAGATGGCCCAGTGGTAAGAACGCGTGAATCGTGAATTAACCGATGATCGTGGGTTCAAACCCGGGCAAGCACCGCTGAATTTCATGTGCTTAGTTTGTGATTATAATTCATCTCGTGCTTGACGGTGAAGGAAAACATCGTGAGGAAACCTGCATGTGTCAAATTGCATTGAAATTCTGTCACATGTGTATTCCACCAACCCGCATTGGAGCAGCGTGGTGGAATAAGCTCCAAAACCTTCTCCTCACAGGCTGTTACTTACCTGCTATATTAGGTACATGTGGTGCTATATTAAGTACTTGTGTTGCTATATTAGGTAGTTGTGTTGCTATATAACAAAGCTATAGAGCAAAGTAAATTTCATCAAAATCTGTCCAGCCTTCTTTTGTGATTGAGTAAAAAATCATAGAAACTTTATAAATTGTACTATTATGGTATATTATATTATATAATATGCTGTGACATTATTAAAACAAGGCTATATAATTCCAAACTAAGCAGAACTCGTACTATGGAAACCAGACAACTGATATACTACATATACTACTTTTGCTTTTGTAAATAAGTATATATAGATAATTACACCCAGAATCAGAAATAACAGACATGTTCATCCACAAAAATGAATGTCCTGGGTGGGAATTAAACCCACGACCTGCAGCGTGAAGTGCAAGTACCTACCAACCACGCCTACCGGCTTGCCATATTAATTGAATTAAAACAAAGAGTAATCATACACTTGCAGCACCCGTTATCCGACAACACAGGTCCACACTTCATGTGCTTAATTTGTGTTTATAATTCATCTCATACTCGAAAGTGACGGAAAATATTAAGAAGTTTAAGGACCCACTGTAGCGGTGGGGTGGAGTAAGTTCCAAACATCCCACGAGGAAACTAGACTGAAGTGAGTTATTTGTAATTATTTACGTCTCTCTACATGACTGCTAATTAGTTTTATGGATTGTCATACAATCGAAAGATAAATATCAGAGAAATGTCGGGCTATATCGCGTAATGATACAATAATCCTTATTATTAACAATTTTATTATAACACCTAAATCTACTATAAGTTTCACAAAGCGTAAATATAAAAATTCCTACACTTTAAATGTATATAACATTTTAAACTTTATATAAAGGGAATAAGGATTAGTTTTCTTTGATATTCAAATCGCAACTTTATCCCATCGCGAGATTACACTCGTATCTCAGGGATTGTGTCAACTGCTTGGAGGTGAATTTACAAGTAAAATGGGTGCTATTCAGACTTGAAATAGACAAAAGGTTAAACACGTAAAAATCTAAACTAATACTGAAATCGTGTTGGGTGTTGGGCTTGGAATGTGAATAAGAGGGCTGTGAGAATGTGTGCGCGTTTTTGTATATGTGTATTCATATTTGCGCTTGTATTTGTGTATTTATAATAAGTTGGCCATGTACATTGGAACTATAAGAACTATTAACCATACATCACATGCACTACCAAGCTTGGGAACTAAGTTATGTCCCTTGTGCCTTTTCCGCGATGGAAAAAAATCTAAGAAATGTCTCCTTTGAAATTATTATATTCTGCTGCATCCACGTTTTTAAAAGTTAAGATACATTTTGTACTTATATTTCTATCTTAGAGTTTCTTTAACATATACATATATAATAAGAAAGCAGATTAAAACAGGGGTACTATGTTGAATGGATAATCATCGTCATTATTATTCATCACTCATAAACGTCACTTTACATATCATTTTTATTTATATAAAATTGGAAGGCGGACGCGTATATAGACCACCTGATGGTAAGTGGTCACCAATGCCCATAGACATTGGTATTGTAAGGCATGTTAACCATCACTTTCATCGCTATTGCGCCACCAAATTTTGGAAATAAGATGTTATGTCCTTTGTGCCTGTAATTACACTGGCTCAATCACCCTTCAAACCAGAACACATCAATACCAAGTACTGCTATTTTGCAGTAGAATATTGATCAGTGGGTGGTATTTCCTAGGCGAGCTTGCACAAAGCTCTACCACCAAGTAAAAACATTAACTATTATATAAGTTTCAAACATTTATGTACCACTGAGTATGGGAATTAATAAAAAAAATGTCATTCCACCACAGTTTCACGTCAGCGTAAAACGAACTCGATCACCCTTCAAACAAAATAGCCGAGAGAATGAACTAACGAGTAACCCGAGTATGTGACGTATCGATATTTTATTGAAACGTCAGCAACATCCGATGGCAGCTGATATTGCATTGAATTGCATAAAGTTGAGTTCTTTTTAACAAAAAAATTCAATCTATTGGGTCTAAATTATTATTTATATGTCAATATTATTGTAGTTGTCATTTTGCCCTTCGAGATTATCACTAGTACAAGTTTTTTTTGAAGTTATACTTCTAATGCGACTTCCAACAAGGTTGCGTTGAACGTTTAACGCTACCATGGAGGGGGAATAGACAGAATAATAACAATAATATATTATATAATAATATAATATATTATAATTATGTATTTTGTATATTTATATTGAAATGTATTTATTATTATTATTATTTTTATTTTTTTTGCTATAGTTTATTATTATAATGTTACTTTTATTATTAATGCACCACCTACGGGATATATCCTATGGGATATTCCATGCACTGTTGGTTGCCTGGAAGAGATCGCTGTGGCGATAAGGCCGCCAAAATTGTATGCCTATTGTTTATTTAACTTTGCAATGTTTTTGTAATTATTTTTTGTGGTGTACAATAAAGTATAAATAAATAAATAAATAATAATAAATTCTTAATGATGCTAAAGAAGTATAACTTCTCACGCGCATACATAAGTACACTTTTTTTATTGTATTGGCGACTAAACAGTCTACTTCTTTATTAGCTCACTAGCAAACAATAACTGTTATTATATTAATAAGAACATTACTAGTAAATGTAATAACAATAACAAGTTTAATTATTAAGGTAAAGTAATTATTAAGGGGATATAATGGGAAGTAAGTCGACGGAAAGGTAAACAGTAAATAAAGTAACGAAAACGGAATCCGATTTGTAACTAAACGTGATCGAGTCTGGTTGAAATACAAATCGAAAAAACTCGACTCCCATTAAACAGAACATGTCAGCAAGTCCATCCCTCCGATGTAAATATTTGAATTTCGAAGACAATCCGTATTCCGTACAAGTGAAACAACTTTGTCAATAGTGAGTTGTGTAAAGATTTACGGAAAACATTTCATTTGTACGGAAACTTTTATTTAGTAAATCGACTGTTTTATTTTGAGACGAGAACTTATACTTGTTTTTTAATTTAAGTATGGCATTGACTGTATGAAATATTAACAATTACTTACATCGCCAATTTGCCAATAGCTTGAGAACTAAGATGTTATGACTCTTGCACCTGTAAGTATACTGGCTCACTCACCCTTCAAAGCGAAACATAGACATACTTAGCATTGCTTGACGTTCGAGGACAAGATTCGGGTTCAGATGTTATTACCTGTGATTAAAATTTGGAAGTTTGAACCTTTTTGAATTGTATGAAATAATAATTAACACAAAATAAAAAAAAAACTTCAATAATCAGTTATAAAACTTTTAAAAGTGAAATAAATGCTTACTTATCTTAAATGTTCCACTTGAAATAATATTAACAATAATTTGGTGAAGCATAAATCCGCAAGATACGTCTTAAATATTAGTCAAAATATTTTAAGGCGAGTTATTCGAAATCAAATCAAATTACAACCACATTTTAAGAGAGTACACGAAAATTTGCCTTTATTGCAAATTTCGTCCCCGCATTATTTAAAGAATGCTCGTTATGTTTTCTAACGCTTTCGCAACTTTTGTAATCAATCTTCATGTCAATTAGGTAATTTTGTGGCAATATTTTAGATTTATATAATTTGAATTTATATAAATTGAATATTTTAGGTTGCACAGATAGATGACATTAAGCAGTTCTCTCTTATTTCTTAAACCCGCAGACAACTATTTTGTACAGGGTATATAATAATAACAAAGCTTTTTTAAATCCATTACAATTTTACAAAATAAAATAAAAAAATATTATTAAATTAAAAAGTAAAAATTAAAAATAATATAAACTTTATTTGAGATCATTAAATTGTTATCTATATAATATATATTATCTATTTAGGGGTCCATCCCCTTTAGGGTAAGAGATTTTCCGAAAGTAAGATGATGTCATTTGCGAACCTTAAGGGTATATACCCTTACGTTATTATAGAAGCTTTGAACTGTGATTACACCAGACGGATCCAACAAATGTGCACATCTTTAATGAGAAAAATTATAGGATTGCTGTGGCTAGCACTCTCTTTGTGAGACTGATACATATACTACACTAACACAGTCTGCGCTGGCGGTATGAAGGCTTATGACGTATGTCTCGTCGGTGGTCGAAACGTGCTCCATTATGACATCACAAGCTAGTCTCTTAAACAATTGTCAAAGTCAAGCTTTTGGCTGATTCTCAGAACTCACAAAGTTGAGAGCAAAGCCGGGTATGACGGAACAGAGAGCGTCATACTGTTTACCGTCACGGCATACGACGGTCCTATCCCCAAAATGCGCCAATTAGTTTTTTCAGATAGCAAAAATTAATATGTACATATATGAAAACTTGTTTTTAAACTATACATAAATACTTTATTATATATGCTTTCTAATAACTAAGTTCAAAATTGCAAGAAAACTTTTAAAAGCTTGTATAAAAATATCCTCTCAATAACATTATAGATTTAACAATTGATAAAGTAAGTAGACTTGAAACGATTCCACTGATAAGCTCAGACGGTTTATTTAGTTTCGTTAGGAATATGGGTTTAAGGGAATAGCAGACAATGGGAAATGGATTAAGGTGAGCGTAGATTCGAGGCAAGACTTTTATCGATGAATGAATATTTTTTGTTATAATAATAATAGGTGCCACAGACATTGACGCCGTAAGAATAATTAACTATTGCTTATTATAGTATAAAATTTTAAAAAACTGCGTCTCAAATAATTAAGTTGCACTTAATATAAAAAAGCCGAGATGGCCTAGTGGTAAGACCGCGTGAATCTTAACCGATGATCGTGGGTTCAAACCCGGGCAGGCACCGCTGAATTTCATGTGCTTAATTTGTGATTACAATTTATCTCGTGCTTAACGGTGAAGGAAAACATCGTGAGGAAACCTGCATGTGTCAAATTTCACTGAAATTCTGTCACATGTGTATTCCACCAACCCGCATTGGAGCAGCGTGGTGGAATAAGCTCCAAACCTTCTCCTCAAAAAGAGGAGAAGAGGCCTTAGCCCAGCAGTGGGACATTCACAGGCTGTTATTAATATTTGATTGACGTTTCAGTATTCGGCTGTTATTTTCCAAGATTAGTGATGTAAGCAATAGTTAATTATTCTCACGGCGTCAATGTCTGTGGCTGGTTGTGTTCGGCCATGAGATTTTATATCCCTTGTGCTTAGTTACATTGACTCATTCACCATTCAAGCTGGAACATAACGATGATAAGTATTTTGGTTCAGTAGTAGAATATATATTGAGTTGGTGGTATATAGATGGCGTAACATCCTAAAAATAATAATCACTACAATATGACCACCACGACTGTAATCGAATAAGTAGGTGGTATACACCTACAGGCTTGAAATAAGAATTAATACTTCTTAGTAAACATTTGGTATTGTTTTTTAATATGTAACATTTAGATGAAAGAAAAGATTCATAAGTAAATAAAACATATTCTGATTTTGATTTGGTCCGTTTCATGGCAATATAACACAGAATCACGATGTAACTATCCCCTGGGAATCTTTGAATTCGTATGTTCGTGAGAGTTTATATTGGTATCGCGTAATTGAGTACAAATAATAAAACTGATTGTAAATGTACTGAATCTAAAACTTAAAGGACAATGGCAGGTCTCCATACTAAAAAATGTCTGGGAGCAAATCGCTGCATCCAGTTATGAAAAAATTGTCAAAAGATTCGGCGTTAGTTCCAGAGTCTATAAATAGGTCCATTTTTATTTGGGAAAGCCGGAAAAAAAAGATAATCGGGTTTAATTTTTTGAAGGTTATGAACAAATTATTTGAAATAGCCCATTATATTAAATACTTATACTTCATGCACATAAATCAAATGGAAACGGATAGATAACATATAGAGAAAGAAAAAACGTCAATTGTCAAATTAAAGTACCTAAATAGAGCTGACAGTGTGCTAACATGGTCGGATTCGACTATGTTTAATATCGATACAATATCGTAATGTTTCTTAGCTATTTTAATCAATTATCAATTTGATAAGGGTAACTTCGCTTTAATGATGTCAACATTAATTTGACCACTATTTTCATTAAAAATAAATTGCCACCATTCCACGGGGTCATGAGTTGTATAGTAATTTTTTTTTTTGTATATATTTAAGGTTTTAATGTAAATAAAGTGTAATGTATGTAAATAGTGGGGGTAGATTTATAATTATTGATTAACGGACAATGTATCTACCTACCGAGGTATAATGTAAAATGTTAATATAATATGCCCTTGTCTACCAATATACGTCGTGCTAACAACAGGTGTTTTATTCTCAATATTTCTCAGTGGCGAACGAGGTGGTGAACCGTGATAATAGTTCATTATCATTATATTTATTTATTTATTTTGCTTTCTTAAGTAAAATGTCGATTGGAAAAATTTCCGAGTTTGTAGTTGACTCTGATAACTGGCAGTTATACGTGGAAAGACTAGAACAGTATTTTATAGTGAACAATATACCGCGTGAATTGCATGTACCGACATTAATAACAGTTGTCGGTGCGGGGTGCTATGAACTATTAGTTAATTTGTGTACACCGGATAAACCGAGTGCAAAAACATTTCACGAGTTAACGGAAATTCTCGGGAAACATCTGCAACCAAAACCGAGCGTATTGGCAGAAAGATTTAAATATCGTCAAAGGGTACAAAGGTCAGGCGAGTCTATATCACAATACGTTGCAGAGTTAAAAAGACTAACGAAAACATGTGAATTTGGCGCATGGTTGGAGGAAAGTCTTAGAGACCAATTGGTGTGTGGGCTTATAAGTGATACTATAAGACAACGGTTATTCGCGGAAAGTAACCTGGATTTTGCTAAAGCTTATCAGTTGGCAAGCAGCATGGAGGCGGCGGAAAAGGATGCAGCAATGGTAGACCACTGTTCGGGCAGCTCGAGAAGCGGCGTGTTAGTAGAGTGCCAAGCCATGGCGGGAGCATGGCAGAACAAAGAAGATAATCGGAAATTTAAAGTAGCAAACAAGCAGCGAGGGCGAGTGAATCAACAGAGTGGACGGGCGGCGCCGGCAGCTACGGCTGCGGTGCAGGCCTCTTCGAGTGGAAGAGGACGAAACACTCACCGGTGCATCGCGTGTGGTGGTGACCACGGCGCAAGGATGTGCCGATATGCACGTTACGTATGTCGGGTATGTAACCGACAAGGCCATCTACAGCGGGTTTGCCCGTTGAGGAGTGAACATTACAATGTTGCCGTCACGGATTTGAATAATCAATCGGTGGACGGAGGAGACGACAGCGACGAGGTAATTATGTTTATGAACCAATTATCTCTTGAAAATTGTAAGCCCATTTTAATTACGTTAAATGTTAACGGTAAAAATTTAAAAATGGAGTGCGATACCGGAAGTGCCGTGTCGTGTATAAGCTATGGACAATATTTAATGAAGTATAAAGAATTAAAATTAAATAAATGTAGTTTAGCCTTAAAGTATTATACCGGGGAGATTGTTCATCCCATTGGCGTTATACGCCCGCTTGTCAAATATGGAAATACAAGCAAATATTTAGATTTATATGTGATCGAAAATGGTAAAACTGTGCTACTAGGTAGGCAATGGATTTTAGAACTTGGTTTACAGTTACCAATTCCAGTATGTAATTATAATAAAAATGTACATAATTTAAATACGAGTGATTTTAACTTAGAGGAATTTAGTTCCAGATACTGTGAAGTATTTAAAGATGGTTTGGGTCGGTTCACGGGCGGCGCAGTTAGGATTCATGTGCGGGAGGGTGCGCAGCCGGTGTTCATGCGCGCGCGGCCGCTGGCGTACGCGCTGCGCGAGCCGGTGGAGCGTGCGCTTGAGCAGCTCGTGCGCGACGGCATCCTCACTCCGGTCGAGCGGTCGGACTGGGCGACACCTATTGTGCCCGTGGTCAAGAAGGACGGTAACATTAGAATTTGTGCTGATTATAAGTTAACACTTAACAAGGTAATCGATGTCGATCGTTATCCGCTGCCCAAGGTGGAAGATTTATTAGCTCGTTTACACGGCGGTGACCGTTATAGTAAGATAGACTTGTCTCAAGCGTATGCGCAGTTTACTTTAGATGATTCTCGAAAATATACGGTGATAAATACACATAAAGGTCTTTTCAGATACAATCGCTTAGTGTACGGCTTATCATCTAGTCCAGGAATTTTTCAGAGGCATTTAGAGAATTTATTTGCGGATTTATCTCATGTGGGCGTATTTCTAGATGATATTATTATTACTGGTAAAGATACGAAGGAACATATGGATAATTTAAATAAAGTTTTTGACCGATTACAAACGCACGGATTACGTGTTAAAAGAGAAAAATGTTCATTCTTTGCAAAGTCTATAAATTATCTGGGTCACGTTATCAGTAGGGACGGCGTTCACACTTGTCCCGACAAGGTCAAGGCCATTGTAAATACTCCCGCCCCTACTAATGTTTCGGAACTTAGGTCTTTTATCGGAATGATTATGTATTATTCAAAATTTATAAAGAATATCAGTACAATATTGGCCCCTCTCTATAGACTGTTACGAGGCGGCGTAACGTTTATATGGAATAAAGATTGTAACGATGCTTTTACAGTTATTAAAAATAAATTAGTTTCAAGCGAAGTACTAGTTCATTACTCCTGCGAGCAGCCGTTGGTACTGACTGCCGACGCGAGTAGTGTGGGAGTGGGCGCGGTCATCTCGCATCTCACGCAGCAGGGGGAGCGGCCCGTCGCGTATGCATCGCGGTCTTTAACTGCAGCGGAGCGAGCATACTCCCAGATAGATAGGGAAGCTCTCGCTATTGTTTACGGAATTAGAAAATTTCATCAATATTTATACGGGCGAAAATTTATACTTAGAACGGATCATAAGCCTTTGACATATATATTTGGAAACAAAGTAGGTATTCCGATTATGGCTGCTTCACGCTTGCAAAGGTGGGCAGTATTATTGTCGGGTTATAACTATGACATAGAATATATCGCTTCAAGTAAAAATTGCGCAGACGCCTTATCGAGGTTACCGCAACCTAGCAGTAAAATGCAGAATTCTGCTGAGGAATTTACGTACGTTAATTTTGTAGAAAATTTCTTACCTGTAACTCACGACAATATTAAAGTTCAAACTTCTAAAGATAAAATTCTTAGTAAAATAATGTTATATTTACAATCGGGGTGGCCGGTCACTTGTGCAGACGAAAGTATTAAGCCATTTTTTTTACGTCGCAATGAACTTTATTGTGAACGCGGATGTATTATGTGGGGTTACAGACTAGTTATACCTCAATCACTGCAGGAATCGATTTTAAAGCAGTTACATGTAGGTCACATGGGTATTGTGAAAACAAAATCCTTGGCACGGAGTTATGTGTGGTGGCCAAATATTGACGCGCACATCGAAGCGGCATGTAAGCACTGTGAGACGTGTTGTATGGAGGCAACATCGCCACCGCGCGCTCCACCTCAGCCCTGGCCCTATTTTACACAACCGTGGACCAGGGTACATGTAGACTTTCTAGGGCCCTTGAAAGGAAAAACTTTTTTAATTTTAATAGACGCTAGTTCCAAATGGCTTGAAATATGTGAAATGACAAAAACAAACGCCACCAACGTGATAAAAGTATTGAGAGAAATCTTTGCAAGGTTTGGGTTACCTATGGAATTAGTTTCAGACCAAGGTCCTCCATTTGCCAGTGTTGAGTTTAAAGATTTTTTAATGATGAATGGTATACGTCAATCTTTTTCACCCGCATATCATCCGGCTTCAAACGGCGCTGCAGAAAATGCGGTTAAGTTGTGCAAGGGAGTTATAAAAAAAGCTCTAAGAGACAGAGTAGATATAGATGCAGCTTTACAAACATTTTTGTTAAAATATAGGAATAGTATTCACAGTACAACGGGTGATTGTCCGGCAATGTTGCTTCAACGTCGCACACTACGTTCACGTCTTGATTTATTGCGAAGCGAACGGGCGCTTCACGAGCAGGTACGTAGTGTGCAAGATCGGCAATCACAGTTAGTAGGGGGAACAGAGCGTATTTTACTACCGGGAGAAACAGTTTGGGCACGGGAGTACGGTAACCGCGACAAATGGTCTAAAGGTAATGTGGTTAGCAATGAAGGTTCTCGTAGGTACATTTTGGATACCGGAAACGATCGCTTAATACGTAGGCATATTGACCAAATCCGACGAAGATCACGCATGTCTGATGTTACTTGTCCTGATGTAGTTAGTAAAGTTGAACGAGATGCGTCTCAGAGTGAGGAGGCTGTCGTGCAAGATGATCCTAGGTGCGAGGGAACCTCGGTCGTGCATAGGCAGTCTGAACTCACGGATCATTCAACGATGGGGGGCGAAGAGATTAGAAATTCGCAAGGGGAAGTTAGTGATGAGACTGTTTCATCACCAGAGGTGTTTACAACGCCACCGTTACAGATCCGTCCCAAACGCCTTCGCAAAGCTACAGTTAGATTTCAGCTTTAGGGTAATCTTAGAATTATAAAGATATATTATTGTTTTGTTATTTGTGTAAGTGTTGTACAGTTTAATTAGAGTAAGTTAGTTTAAGTTTAAATATAATGTAGCTAAGTCTGTAAGTTAGGAAAACAATTGTATTTTTAATTATTAGTTAGTTATTAAGTTGGGAGGTGTAATGTATGTAAATAGTGGGGGTAGATTTATAATTATTGATTAACGGACAATGTATCTACCTACCGAGGTATAATGTAAAATGTTAATATAATATGCCTTTGTCTACCAATATACGTCGTGCTAACAACAGGTGTTTTATTCTCAATATTTCTCAAAAGTATATTATATTTTTATTAAAGATAAAAAAGCACATTTCAATCAAAACGTAAGTAACCAGTCCATATCGAATTTTCGTTTAATTAAATCGATGCAGTGACTACTTATATTAATACTTATACTCTACATCCCTATTTGTTGGGATGACGTTTTATTGGCAATTCATAAATCAGCTGTTTATACAATATATAGCTGTTGATATACTTTTAATAAAAATAAGTAACGTCGGCTCTAACAAAAATGAGGATATATTTCAAAAATCTTAAAAAAATAAGTAATTTTTTTTGCTATAGGTGAAATCTAAGGACGTTAAAAAACTTCCAGACATAGATCTGCCATTGTTCTTTAATTTAACTTAATTGGTAACAATTTAATTTTGATAAGTCGGTAATTAAATTTGATTTAACAGTTTAGAATGAAATGAAATAATGATTACAAGATCTTATTTATTTTCAACTATCTTTGTGTATATGATCTTGTAAGTTAAAGATTAACTTCCCTGTGTTCAAACGTAAATACCATTTTAAATCTAATATGGCGGATGCCATTCTCGCTGTCCATATAATACGCTTTTATTCTTATCGAAATATTATTTTATTATATTTATTTATTTAACAAGCAGATTTGTAACAAGCAGATAACGATATAAATATGGCTCTACCAAAACCTCGAAACTTCCTCCGAAGTTATTGTGTAAATGAAATCTTTAATTGTATAAATGAGCTGAAAAAAAAATCCGCTGAGTTTCTTTCGCCGGTTCTTCTCAGGTCTGAGGTGTTTATTTCCGAACCGGTGGTAGATTTATGACAATCAATAATAAAGTGTAACACTTCAACATTGAATAAAGATATTTGAATTTGAATTTGAAGAAACAGCGTTATTCGTATTAGCAATTTGTATTTAGTTTTCAATCTGCAAAAAGGACATTTATTGACGAGCAATTCATTTATATAAATGTGTATATTTAAGAGCTAGAGTCTTATTGCATGGTCAGAAAAAAACATTGTGGAACTTACACGTAAAGCCGTTTTAAGACATTTGTACCCACCAATACGTAGCAGAGCATCGTGGTCGATTAAGTAATGAGGGCTTTATTCGTAACCGGAAATGAGGCCTTGTCCACAAATGGAATGTTTGTAGATCTATATCAATCATGAACTCTATGTAGACATTTCCGCTGTCAAATATGTTTATATATATATAAAAATATTTCGAATGACACTTTATACTAGACACGGGCTAAAGGCAGGTTGATTTTTGCTTCTTATTTCCTTATAATAGTTAATCTTTATTATTATTTTTAATAAGTGGTATCTCAGATTGATATTAAGTCTATGTATTATTTAAATTAGGTATATATTTCTTTCCGGCCGGGTTTTGAACGCAGGACCGTGGGATTTGCAAGCCACTAGAAAATTGTCTATTTGTGATCATATGGTGTTCTAGCTATTGTCCAGACTTCCATATTTCGTAGTTTTTCGTTAGTAATTTATTACAAGTTAGACAATCTTGTTGTCGGTCTGCGAAGGGCCCACAACTCTAAGATAAGCGATGTTTTTAATCCTGACTCAAGAGGGTTACGCATTGCGGGCGTATCTGGATCGGCGCCAATAACCATTTTTGCGTAAATAAAAATATAATATATTTATGTTATTTTACTTCATATATTATTTGTGGCGTTAACATATGTTCAGCTTAATTTTATGGTTACTTTTTATTTATTTCTGTGTCATCTATATACTCGTAACATTACATATTATGTGACAAAGTCTTCTTTCGTCTGTTTGTCTGCGATAAACTCAAAAATATCCTATCAGGTTGTCATTCCCGCATTTCAGTGATTTTGATATATAATAGTAAAATAAGCTCCAAGCCATTCCCGTTAAGAAGAGAGGGAGAGAGCTTTGCTCCGCTATAGAGCATTAACGGACTATAGCTTACTTTATTTAATTCCCTTGAAACGAATCACAGGATAAGGTAGATAAGCTGTATCTAAATTTTTAATGTCCAAGTGAATGAAATCATTCATTCAACTCGCGATTCAGTGAACGCGTGAATGAACATGAAGGTCTTTTTCAAATGACATAACAAATCGTGAACAAATACTATCAAAAGGTATATTAAACGAAACGAAAAAGGTCAAAGGCATAGAATCGAATGTTTAAGTATTATTTGTAACAACAAACATTTCGATATATTGAAATTACATTCGTTTATATTTATGGTGGCTATATGTACGGGTTATGAACATCAACTGTAACGGCAGCGGGGACCATTTTGACGCAGGAAAAAACATTCTAATATTAAAAATAAATATGAAGCTTTTGTTTGTCAAGAGATTACGATTCAATAAAAAAAGAATACCATTTACTTAGTTATCGAAATAGCTACAGCTGATAGTTTTCAACTGCCTTTGTCTTGTGGCTAGTTCGTCCCTGAGTACGCCGAGCCATGAACGAAGCACGGTATGAGATAGCCGACCTGTATGAAGCAAAAGGTTGAGATTTTAGTGGGTACAATGAAAAGAAATAAGCTCCAAGTGCTCTAGAGAAAAGAAAACCAAGCTATGGGCATATTTACGGATTGATACTTATATGGGATTGAAGATCAAAAACAAATGTCAAAATATATTATATTCAGGTTTTCATTAAATGTCGGAATTCGGAACGTTTGATTCCATTGACAAAAACCGGCCAGAAATTCAGCAGTTATTCTCAACCATTTCAATCACGGATTTATCAATACAATTTTTACACATACATGTATCCTGAGGCCCTAGCCAAGTTGGCATTCTACAATTTGTTAACGCTAATAGACTCTCTCAACGATAAGTCACGTGGTCATTCTCCTACATTTGTTTATTTTTCTATTAGCGTTTACAATTGTAGAATGTCAACTTTGCTAGGGCCTCTGTACATATTTACCGATAAAAACTATACAAACTCAACTCAATTGATTCGCTGTTCTAGAGACTGTCATATACACCCATTTCGAAGGGTACTTTTAATTAAGAAATTAAAAGCAATCACAATAACATCCACAGACTAAACAAAAGAAACGAATTCAAAAAAAGAATTACTAAACACGATTGTTATCAACCTAAATGGTACAAGTTTCCATTACACTCGATGTATCAAACACCCCATTGAAGCCCAACATAGTTCCCTAAGGGCGCTGTTGACCTTACTTGTAATAACACGCGCTGAATACGAAGAAGGCAGAACTTTAATTCTAGGATATAACATCCCTATTCCTTAGCCGATTGTGCAGAGTCGTAACCTTTCAACAGAGTATAAAGAGCGCCAATAATTGGAAAAGGTTTTTCAATAACTGTGTAATAAAATTTGGGCCTTAAGGCTCTTCGCTTGTGTCTCGCCGCGCTGAATTTTACATTTTTGGCGCTACTGTCGCAATGATCGAGGCTCGGGCACTGTACACGCACACATATACGTAGGCAGAGTGGAGTCGTTGAACTTCGGAGTCTCGCAAACTAACTTTTACTTTATTGTCACTAATTTTGAAATGTTGTCAAATACTTGTCAAAAATTTTACTTATTATAATTTTAGTTGCACAATACCTACAAAATATAATTAGGAAGACTATATATGCCTGGGCACGTTAGCTAATAAAATAAAACGACGATATAAGTAATTATATATACTAATATTTATAAATACTTAAACAACCCGTCTTGACAGGTTTTTCCTAAATTTTAGTTTTTCCGATAATTATCCGGGATCCGTATTCCCGACGATCCCGATTTTCCACAAGAACCCGGGGGCCGCCGTCCCGAATCGAACGATCGGCCGTTTCCAAGATTTTCGTGAAAAACAGCTATTTTTGGACTTAGAATATATTCTAAGATTAGTACGAATTCACCTAAGCGAGCGCATTTTATAAATACGATAATATACAAATTTTCAAATATTGACCGATTCCGTTCGTTGAAAAACATTTTCTTTACAAACATTTACTTTAAAACTTTTACTATCAACTTATAACGCGTCATTACACAATGTATATAATATAAATTGTCGCTAGATTTACCTATAGGCATGCGTCATATATATGAATCTATTCACAATCATCGACCTTACTAGAAGTACTTAAAGACTATATTTGCCTGGGCACGTTAGCTAATAAAATACAATTATAAGTTTTTTTTTATATTATTGCTTTATTTTTATTTACAATAACAAATGATATATTTGAAGTTTTATCCGTCCGATATATCAAAACGAATTAATATAAAATAAGCACTCTCTTTCTAACCAATAGGAATAAAGCGGAGTAAAAAGGATAGCATTATGATACGGAAATCTATTACACAATCTTCGACCTTACTTATAAAGTACTTAAAGACTATATTTGCCTGGGCACGTTAGCTAATAAAATAAAACGACGAAATAAGTAATTATATATTATACAAATATTTCAAATTAAACTTCTAAAGAAAAATCTATAATTCCTGTTTTTGTTCAAAACACTATTTATGAATATAAGCACGTTGTTTAGTTCTTCGTTATGAATGAACATAATAATTTGAATTTTTAGCAGGCCGAGGTGGCTCAGTGGTAAGAACGCGGCAATTTTCAAACTAAGTGAATACGAGTACAAATCTCGCTCTTATATAAAAAATTAAATAAATATTTATTTTACAACATTTATTCTTTAAAACAAAATATATTCGTTAATTATTATGAATATAAAAAATTAAAAATCCAATTTACAAAATTAACCTGGCCTAACCAAATACCTACGATCTTCAGATCGATAATATCCAACAGCAAACTTGTTGTTCCGTACTATGAAATTCGCTTTCTCTTTCTAACCAATAGAAACAAAGCGGAGTAAAAAGGATAGCATTATGATACGGAAATCTATTACACAATCTTCGACCTTACTTATAAAGTACTTAAAGACTATATTTGCCTGGGCACGTTAGCTAATAAAATAAAACGACGAAATAAGTAATTATATATACAAATATTTGTAAATCTGAACTCGGATAAATATATAAGTTTGCGAAACCAATGATGACGATTATGCATGAAAACGTTTCATATATTCTCACTAAATGGCCCTTTGAGATAACAAAAAACTAAGAGTAACTTTTTTGCTAAAATAATAAAAACAATATTATGATTACTGTAAAAATAAATGTTTTATATTTTTAATTACTCAATATAAATAATATAAAAGAATAAATAACACAAATGTCTGTCCTGGGTGGGAATCGAACCCACGACCTGCGGCGCGAAAGGCAGGGTATCTATCAATCACGCCCACCGGCTCGTCATAAATACAATTTTATTATTACTGGAAAAATTAATGTTTTATTTTTTTAATTACTCAATATAAATAATATAAAAGAATAAATAACACATATGTCTGTCCTGGTTGATAATCGAACCCACGACCTGCGGCGCGAAAGGCAGGGTATCTATCAATCACGCCCACTGGCTCGTCATAAATACAATTTTATTATTACTGGAAAAATTAATGTTTTATTTTTTTAATTACTCAATATAAAAAAGTATGTAAATAAATACATGAAATAATTAAACTTTTAAAGAAATATGTATAATTCCTGTTTTTGTTAAAAACACTGTTTATAAATATAAGCACGTTGTTTAGTTCTTCGTTATGAATGAACATAATAATTTGAATTTTTAGCAGGCCGAGGTGGCTCAGTGGTAAGAACGCGGCAATTTTCAAACTAAGTGAATACGAGTACGATACTCTTATATAAAAAAATTAATAAATAATAAATAATTATTCTTAAAATAAATATTTTTAATTACTCAATATAAATAATATAAAAAAATAAATAACACATATGTCTGTCCTGGTTGATAATCGAACCCACGACCTGCGGCGCGAAAGACAGGGTATCTATCAATCACGCCCACCGGCTCGTCATAAATACAATTTTATTATTACTGGAAAAATTAATGTTTTATTTTTTTAATTACTCAATATAAAAAAAGTATGTAAATAAATACATAAAATAATTAAACTTTTAAAGAAGTATGTATAATTCCTGTTTTTGTTCAAAACACTGTTTATAAATATAAGCACGTTGTATAGTTCTACGTTATGAATGAAAATAATAATTTGAATTTTTAACAGGCCGAGGTAGCCCAGTGGTAAGAACGCGATCGACGATCGTTGGTTCAAGCCCGGGCAAGCACCACTTTGTGATTATAATTGATCTCGTGCTTGACGGTGAAGGAAAACATCGACGTTATCGCGAGATTATTTACTTGTGTAGATAAACAAGTAAAAATAGTTTGATAGCTTTATTCTACGGAAATCTATTACACAAATAACGACCTTACTAGAAGTACTTAAAGACTATATTTGCCTGAACACGTAGCTAATAAAATATAATTATAAGTTTTTTTTTATATTATTGCTTTATTTTTATTTACAATAACAAATGATATATTTGATGTTTTATCCGTCCGATATATCAAAACGAATTAATATAAAATAAGCACTCTCTTTCTAACCAATAGAAACAAAGCGGAGTAAAAAGGTTAGCATTATGATACGGAAATCTATTACACAATCTTCGACCTTACTTATAAAGTACTTAAAGACTATATTTGCCTGGGAACGTTAGGTAATAAAATAAAACGACGAAATAAGTAATTATATATTATACAAATATTTCAAATTAAACTTCTAAAGAAAAATCTATAATTCCTGTTTTTGTTCAAAACACTATTTATGAATATAAGCACGTTGTTTAGTTCTTCGTTATGAATGAACATAATAATTTTAATTTTTAGCAGGCCGAGGTGGCTCAGTGGTAAGAACGCGGCAATTTTCAAACTAAGTGAATACGAGTACGATACTCTTATATAAAAAAAATAATAAATAATTTATTTAACAACATTTACTCTTAAAAACATAAAATATATAAATACATAATATAAAAAATTAAAAATCCAATTTACAAAATTAACCTTTTATCTATTCAAATTTTCAAACTAAGTGAATACGAGTACAAATCTCGCTCTTATATAAAAAAATAAATATATATTTATTTTACAACATTTATTCTTTAAAACAAAATATATTCGTTAATTATTATGAATATAAAAAATTAAAAATCCAATTTACAAAATTAACCTGGCCTAACCAAATACCTACGATCTTCAGATCGATAATATCCAACAGCAAACTTGTTGTTCCGTACTATGAAATTCGCTTTCTCTTTCTAACCAATAGAAACAAAGCGGAGTAAAAAGGATAGCTTTTTTCTACGGAAATCTATTACACAAATAACGACCTTACTAATTAAGTACTTAAAGACTATATTTGCCTGAACACGTTAGCTAATAAAATAAAACGACGAAATAAGTAATTATATATTATAAAATTATTTCAAAAAATTATATATATTTATAAAAAAATTGGCAATGTATAATTGTATATGAGAGTGTTATAATTCTGTAACTAGTTAGAATTTTAACTAGAGTTATATTTTTGTTTTTTTATCAAACTACAAAATATACAAATTTATTATCAGTAAAATTACGTATCAAATTATAAAGCACTGAAACTACCAAAAAAAATAGAATACATAAGCAGGTGCGCGTCCTAAAATTTATGATGAACAGTCTTGTCACTTGTAAAATGTTCAAATAAAATATACTAAATACGCTATTTACGCAACACTGATCGTGGCTGCGCAAACCGACGTGCTCTCACTCCGAAGGCGCTCGGCCAACTGGTCTGTGAGAGCTATCTAGTCGCGCTTGTATGAAAATTGGACCCAAAAAGCATATTGTGATTGTTTTAAACAAAATAAGAATATGTTTATTAAGAAATGAAGACTTCAGATACTTCATTATAGTTTTAACTTTATTATTTGATAAAATTAATTTCAAAATTCTCGATGATTACGATAACTGAGTCCAAGTACGGGAGTGCCATTAACATTTTCTTAGTGATTTTCTGATTTTTTTTTACACTTATCCATGAACATTATCTTAAATTCGAAAGTTCCACAAATAAGTTAAACTCATTGGCTAACTGTGTGATTTATTTCAAGGTTGTGGAGCATCGTTTTCTATATAATTCTTACCAAATCCCGACCTTCGATTGCCAGAGAAGCCTCTTAAGGGATATTATTTTGCTCGCGTTTTAGTTTAGGAGTTGAATTGAATTTGTAATGTTATATTCAATTTGTTAAAAAATCTACAGTATTATGGAATTTTTAATACTTTTAATAATGAAGAAATATTTTTACTCGTATCAATACTGTCTGTGTATTTGTACATTTGCTTTTATTTAAATTTTGTTTGGTTTTTAAATATTAGAACCTTAGAACATATTATATTATGTTATGGTATCTATTATATTTTTTGTATTTGTGACTGTATTAAGATTAGATTTTCATGTAAACTATGTATTAATACAAACTAATCTTTTAATCTGATAAACATACACCTTGGTAGGTGTAAAAACCCAGGTGTGAAAATAGGTCACTGCCAGCTGCACCAACACCAAATCCTATCTAATAACTTGCTTAAGTACAGGTAAATGTGGTGGAATCTTTCGACACATGCAAGGTCCTGCTGCTGGACCTGAGTGGACATGTGTCCAATCGGAACTCGGTGTTGCCCAGTTGGTCTGATAGTCAGTGTTCACCTGTTGTACTGACAGCACCTCTCGGCTCGTCAAAAATTAAATAATTAGTTCTGTCAAAAGTAATTGAAAAAATATATTTTATTAATGAATCATTATTAATTTCGACGCAGAGAAAGCTGTGAAAAACAGTAGACAGTGTATAATAATTTTGTTATCTTTCCGTGGAACATTAATTTGAATTAAAAAGTAACAGCTAGCTCAACTTTATGAACGAAAATTAGCTGCCGTTACGGAATGTATACTTTATGATGAAAATTATATTTCAGTACCTAGATTCGAAAAAGCCTAGGTGGCCCAGTGGTAAGAACGCGTGAACTTTAACCGATGATAGTGTGTTCAAACCCGGGCAAACTGAATTTCATGTGCTTAATTTGTGATTATAATTCATCTCGTGCTTGACGGTGAAGGAAAACATCGTGAGGAAATCTACATGTGTCAAATTTCATTGAAATTCTGTCACATGTGTATGACATAATCTGCATTGGAGTAGCATGGTGGAATAAGCTCCAAACCTTCTCCTCACAAAGAGAAGAAGATGCTTTAACCCAGCAGTGGGACAATTACAGACTGTTACTTTACTTTATTTACCTGGACACTCTTTGCATGGATTATTTTTTATTTATCATCGATTATTATTTGTATGCTAGCAATGATATGCATCGTTAATCAAGTGGCTAGTTACAAGGCACATCCCAAAATCATGGGTTCAAGCCAAGGTTCGGGCCGGTAATAAGTTATGGGGTTTTTCTGTCGGAAAAACAATCAGTAGCAGTCCAGGGTTTGTAATTTGGTAGTGCTTACCCCCTGCCGCGGCAAGTAAAGCCGATCTGCCGCTGAAAATTTTCTATTATGTTGGATTTGCCGTCCCATCGTAATTTGAGATTAAGGGAATATGGACAATTTTACAAATTCAAAAATACATTATTTGGAAGAATAATAATTGTCCTTTGTAATGCACAGTAATTCATTCCTTACATAGTTTTCTTTGTAGATATAAGCCAACTCTATAGAAAGGAAATAAAAAAGCGAAGCGACCCTTGAAGATTGATCGTCACTTTTCTCTCATGATGTTTATTGTATCGCTTATGAATTATTTAATATCATATAGAACAAGAACCATATTGCTTTTTTTGTTGTTGTTTTTTTGTTATATTATTGGAAGGCGGCACCCACGCTCATAGACATTGGCGATTAAAAAAACATTCCTTAGATAGCCAACACGCTACCGACATTAGGAACAAAGATGTTGTTCTTTCGATTAGTTAAGGCTGTGACTTAAAAAAAATAACACAAATAACATAATTTATGTTTGTACTAATCAAAACTATTTGCTGGTACTTTCTATTCCCTAACTTTCATAACCCGATGGGACGGCAATCCGACAAGACCTTATAAAATTCAGGCGCAGGACCAACGGCTTTAAGTGCTTTCCGAGGCACGGTAATGTACACACTTCCAACTTTTAGACTCCGAACTGCTACTGAGATTTTTCGTCAAAAAATCTCAATAACATTTTATTGGCCTGACCTAGGATTTAAACCCAGGACCACCGTGCGGCCTTTTCCGGCACTAGACCTACGAGGCTTATTAACTATATAAAGATACAAAATACATATATGCACACACAAACATCTACCATACATTGAGTTTAATTCCTCAACGAACAATGAACATGTTTAAGGGAACTTTGGATAATTCCGAAAATGTTTCGTAAAATACCATGTTGCAACAGTTTGAGTGCCTTCTAATGTTTAAGATACCCGGTAGTTCTGGCTGCCTGGGGCGAGGCTAAGACAGGGGTGTGGTTTAAGTTGAGCTTAGAATTGAAGGCTTTTGTACCCTTAAGATGCCGACGAACAAGTTATCCTTTATGTTCAATTTAAAATGATCAAAGAGCGGCTTGAGAATCAATATACTCGAAGGTTTTGTGTTTTAGTCATTTCAAAGTCGCAGATTCGGTCCTGACCATGTAATCACTGAAGTTATATCATACTTGCTATAAAGATAATCTCTTAGTTTGAAAGGAAAAAGTATTCAAAATTAATATCAAAATGGGATGCAATTAAGGAATCTTCGATTCCTCATCATACATACTCCATTTTCGGGTCTTTATGGGTGAGTATATCGAGAAGAAATACTTACAAATTATTTAAACTCTTATTTGTTATTAATAATATTATTTTTGTATCTAACGTTTCAACAATCAGCTATGTAATAATATTTGTTTTACTTATTTTTGAAGACTTAATTGGTTTGTGATATTTTTTAATGATAATATTTTGTGTATTTTGTAACAAATTGTCTTTTTAGTGATAAAAAATTCATATTTTTTTTAGATTTAATATATCTGTTAACAATAACAACAACTAAAAATCACAAGGTTATTATAAAATAAGTTATTTTAATTATTTCATTTTATTCCCACGGTTACCCTTTCTGTCTGTTTGTCTGAACGTGATAAACTTTCAGGATTTTTTATAGCATACGTAGGATGAGCATATAGGCCAGCTGATGGTAAGTGGTCACCAGCACCCATCGAACATTGGCATTTTAAGAGATGTTAACCATCGTTTATATCGCCAATGCGCCACCAACCTTGGAAACTAAGATGTTATGTCCCTTGTGCTTGTAATTACACTGGCTGAGTCTGGCTCACTCACCCTTCAAACCGGAGCACAACATTTTGCTGTAGAATATATATTTTAATGAAATATTTTTTTATACTGTTCTGCTATAAATATTATCATGTTCGATTATTCATGTAACTTAATAAATTAAGTACGTAAATAAACATTAATATAATAATTTTAATCAATATACTATGACTGTCTAAATTCTAATTCCTATTATTTGTTTAAATTATTTTCATTTTGTTATTTGTTACTTTTATTTAATTAATCTTATCAGGAATTAATCTTTATTTTCTTTGGATTTGTACTAATGACGTTTTTTTGTAATACTATACAAAGGTCGCTTTGTTGGCGGGCGTCAGTAACTGCGTCACAGTTTTATACTATTTCAGTTATTATCGTTCTAAATAAATTATTATTATTACACTCATATCAAGAAGTTTGTCATTTCTAAAACTTATACTAAATGCTTACAAGCTGTAACTAAAATCTATTAAATTATGTTCCATCTATGTACTCTTGTTTCACACGAAAACTTGACTGATTTAGACTTGTCCCAATTAATGCTAGCAATCCCTTGGGTAGAAAAGGAGTTTCAACATCTCAGGGAGAGAAAATCTTCAATAGTTACAGCATCCAAACTGAAATTTATGACACAGTTAAAATTAACTGAAGGCTTATGACCGCAGTTAACTGGTGGTTATGACCAAAAGATTTTCAACCTAAGCAAGCAAGCAAGCTAAAAGCAAGTATCTTACCAACCGGCTCGTCAATAAAATATCAATTTTATAAAATTTTTAAAAAGCAAATAAAATATAAGTAAAATAAATTAATGTAAGTAAAAAGCCAAACGCTGCTATACAGTTTGCAGTCACAGGAGTACAATGTTTATATAAAGCGATAACGCGACGATTCGTTGTCGATTCGGAATAACCGAAGAAGCAAATACGATTACTTGTTTCCTTCGTTCAGTATTCTCTCGCCGCCACTTTTTATCTGTAATATGTATAGCGTAGCGCTGCATTTGTGTTTACTATGAATATTTTTGTAACAATACGTGGAAAAATCAAAATGTCAGTGGTTTAACCACGTAAACAATGTTTATGTGTGGTCTTGTGTGTGAGTGTGTGTGTGAGTGTGTGTGTGTGTGTGCGTATGTGTGTGTGCGTGTGTGCGTGTGTGTGTGTGTGTGTGTGTGTGTGTGTGTGTGTGTGTGTGTGTGTGTGTGTGTGTGTGTGTGTGTGGTTAGTTTTTTTTGTATACATTATTTTTTCTGTTACTACCTTCATCTTCTTTAAGTTTCAACTATTTATTTACTGTATCCGAAACACTATTTTAAACTATAATGTATATAATTGCAATTTCTCATTTTAGGTATATTATTTTTTTATTTATTGTGAGAAATACTAACGGATTGATTAAGATACTGATAGACGAAGCCGTAGCAAGCAGCTCTGGGAATTCATGTGCAAAGATCACCTATCCCCTAGAGGTGGAGGCTTCGAGCTTATTCCAATATCTGCATAGAAAGTTTAAGTATCGAAGTGAGTTCTTTCAGAATGGCACTTAATATTTATAGAAGGATATTTATTACATTTATTTTTTCATTAAAGCCTTAAATAAAAAGAAATAAAAATTAATAATAGTTACTGTACAAATCGTGACCGCGTGGAGTGTTGGCAAGAATGCAGCAGCATTTCCCCTTTGAAACGCAATTCTGGTTCTCTGTGCGAAAAATGAACCATCCCTCCTGTCATCAGTAGAGGCAATAACACGGGTTGTAATATTATTCATGAAAGTTTTTGCACTATTACTGTAAGCTTCCAAGTGTTTCAATGGTAAACGAAACAAAAATATAATTTCGAATTACACATTTTCATTACATTTATCAATACAAGATTCTTTAATTCCAAGATTAATTGGCTAAAATTAACGCGTTCGACCCACACGGCTATATCCTCTTATAGTTGAATTATAAAAAGTCTTATATAAATTTCTCTGAACAGCCTCATTGGACAAATAATTAAACATCTCTGTTCGTCGCTGAGTGACAGTCATCTTCTATTATCTCACTTCACGCTTCCGTGATCTTTTTAAAAGGAAACTTGACCGGTTAAGGAAACGCTACTTTTCAAAAAGATATCCGTTGCATTTTTATATCTATATCTTTTATAATAAATGTTGAAAGGATATTTGATAGCGAAGTAAATTCCATTTTTTAAATTGAGAATTGCGTTGAATAAGTTTTGAAGTTTTTCTTTCTTGGATAAGCCGAGTCGGTCCAGTCGTTAGAATACACGAATCTTAACCGAAGATTACTTGGTGGTAGAGCTTTGTGCAAGCTCGTCTGGGTAGGTACCACCCACTCATCAGATATTCTATCGCAAAACAGCAGCACTTGTTTATTGTTGTGTTCCGGTTTGAAGGGTGAGTGAGCCAGTGTAATTACAGGCACAAGCGACATAACATCTTAGTTCCCAAGGTTGGTGGCGTATTGGCGATGTAAGCGATGGTTAACATCTACAAAATTTACAAAGCCAATGTCTATGGGCGTTGGTGACCACTTAGCATCAGGTGGCCCATATGCTCGTCCGCCTTCCTATGCAATAAAAAAAAAAGATTGGGGATCCCGGGCAAATACCAATGAAAACTCAATTGCTTAATTTGTATTTATAATTCATTTTTGTTCGGAGGTGAAGGGAAATATCGCGAGGAAACTTCCTAATGGCAAATGACCTCCGTACTGAGTACTAAATTTCATCAAAATCAATGCAGTAGTTTGGCTATGAAATTGTAACGGACAGACAGTATCTTTCCCATTTATATAGATATTATCTACGTAATGGCTGTATATAGTGTAGATGATTAGTTAACACTCCATCGAGTGATAAGCTTCAAATTGCAACGATACCGTTTAATTGACCTAGTGCAGTTATATACACAAAGGAGTTCTCAATTTTCGAACTCTATGGTAATTGAAGAGGTACATAATATATCGTTGGTACGTTAGTGATCGTGTAACTTCTGAACTTGATCGAATTATATGCGAAATATAGGTGATGATGCAGTGAAGCTTTGCAAATACTGATATTAAACGGTTGACTATGACATTATAGAAATATCTTTATAATAATATGTATCTAACATAATATAATAGTATATCCTGTGACATTATTAACACACGGCCACTGATCCATAAGCAGAGCTTGTTCTATGGAAACCAGACAACTGATATACTTACATATACTTCTTATCTTTTGTAAATACACTTATAATAGATGGTTACACCCAGACTCAGGACATACAGACATGTTAATGCACACAAATGTTTGTCCTGGGTGGGAAACGAACCCACGACCTGCGGCGTGAAAGGCAAGTGTCTTACCAATTACGCCAACCAGCTCGTCAAATATAATATCATATTTATGTATATATTAGTCTATAATTTTTTGTTCATCTCTTACCTAATAAGCTACGTACTCGTATATCTCAGTACCAACAATATTGTCTCCAAATTTTTTTGCAATAAATATTGTATATTATCTTTGTATATCTAAATTGAAATAGCTTATATATTTTTGTGGAATAACGAGGCAAATAAAGGCATCTATCAGATTAATAGAAGCACTATATTACTAAAAAGTCACCGTGTTCGTTCTAGCATTATAATTTTCACATCGATCACTTTTAGCTAAAGGTATCATTTATCGAAGAATCGTACATTTGTCATTCCAAATATCTCCCGATAAAAGATTGAAAAAAATTGCTGCGTTGTGCTTTATTCATATGTCATATATATCATTCTCCTTGATTTATTTTGATAGACGACACAAGAAGGTTGAATAATATGCATTAAGGTGTGAATATCGTTAGATATTTTTATACAAATTTTGAGTGGAAATTTGTTTCTGCTTTTATAACATAGGGAAGCGGACGAGCATATGGGCCACCTGATTTCTATGACCATCACCAACGCCGATATAAATTGGCATTGTAAGAGATGTTAACCATCGGTTGGCCTCGCCAATACGCCACCAACCTTGGGAACTAAGATGTTATGTCGCCGGTGCCTGTAATTACAAAAAGTGTAAAAAAGTATCATAAAATTACGTAAAAAAAAGTTTTTAATGTGATCACTTTGTAAGATTCATCTCGCATTGAAAACATCGTGAGAACACCTGCATGTGTCGGATTAAATTCTGCCAAATGTTCATCTACAATACGCATTGGAGCAACGTGATGGAATAAGCTGTGACCCTTCCTTAGGAGGAGGAAAAAGTGCCGTGAGACATTTAATGACTTAACTAACTTTTATTTGAAACATTTATATTTAATTTGAAATGTTTATCTAAAGATATGAAACCAGAAGACCCAAGGTAGATTAGATTAAAGTAGTTCATTAATTAATAAATAAATATACTGGGACTACTACTACTTCTGTTTTGTAAGTACATACTTATATAGATAATGGCGCCCAGACTCAGGACAAACAGACATGTTCATGCACACAAATGTCTGTCCTGTGGGAATCATATCCTCGACCAATGGCGCGAAAGGCAAGGATCTACCAACCACGCCAATCGGCTCGTCAATAATTAACAACAACCATAATATAACAAGTTCATTATATACTAATGTTGGATCAAAACAAATAATCTAGATAGTAATTAAATAAGAAAATATATCAGTATATTACCTGATTAATTATGAGTTAACAGTAGAATATATCTTATATCTCTATGTTAGTAATGATCGCTCATATTTCATACTAGAACCCGTTAACGTAAATCTTTGTTTTTATGCGATAAATTTTCGTGTAAGTGGCTAGTTTTCGCCCATACTAGTCTTCTTAGACTCTTATATAATGGTACACATTTCAAAATAAGCACTATATAATAGCCTTCATGAGTAATATATCAAGCCGAGATGGCACAGCGCTAAGAACGCGTAAATATTAATCGATGATCGTGGGTACAAACTCGGAAAAGACCACTGAATTTCATGTGCTTAATTTATAATTATAATTCATCTCGTAGTTGACGGTGAAGTAAAATATCGTGAAGAAACTTGCATGTGTCAAGTTTCACTGAAATTCTGTGTGTTTTACTTGGTGGTAGAGCTTTGTGCAAGTGAGTGAGCCAGTGTAATTACAGGCACAACGGACATAACATCTTAGTTCCCAAGGTTGGTGGCGCATTGGCGATGTAAGCGATGGATAACATTTCTTACAATGCCACTGTCTATGGGCGTTGGTGACCACTTACCATCAGGTGGCCCATATGCTCGTCCACCTTCCGATACAATAAAAAAAAAAAAACATGTTTATAATACCACCAACCTGTATTGGAGCAGCTCTATGGAGTGGAATTAGATCCAAACCTTCTCTTCAAAAGAGTAGAAAAGGCCTTAGCCCAGCAGTGGGACATTCACAGGCTGTTACTATATTGCAAGTTAATCTATAAATAGTCATCGATTCATAGATTAACATCATTAAAATGCTCCCACATAAATCGCATTAGTTTAGCTAAATGTCATGAAATAACTACACTAAACAAATATATGAGAATGACATCTCTCAACGATAAGTCACGTGGTCATTCTTATACAATTTTTAGTTTTCTATAGCGTTTACGATTGTAGAATGTAAACTTGGCTACGGCCTCAGGTCCGTTTGCTTTAGAGATTATGGTTAATTAGTCAAAGTTTGCCTATGAATTTATTACTGAAATGAGCGATTTTTAAAAATTAAGATAATATAAAACCTAAATGCTAAAATTTAGCAATTTTTCTCACGCGATACGAACATCGATCATGATAATCCAATTATAAAGACCAAGCTATAGGAAAACGGGAAATTGTGAACATTTTTCAATCATGTCCACCCTCCAACGGTGATTTAAACGCATGTTGGGGTCAATAAAAAGTTTATATTTCAAATGAAGCAAACGTCGAAATGAAATTTAATCCCAACAGCAATTTGTAAAAGAATATTTGTTTGTGAAAAGTTGTGAAATTGATGACTTGAATGAAAGTGATTGGCTACAGCCAATTTCATTTGTCGAACAAAATTACAAAACTAAAAACAAATCTCGTACATTATATTCGATTAATATCAAGTCGAGGCTACCATCAATAAACATTTTGTAATGTTTTGTTTCAATATTAAATTTAACAAATCATATTGATAGTCTAGAAACTTGAAATTGAAAATATTTCTAGTTTAATAAAAAAAATGCCGAGGAAAAACAACGTAAGTGTATGTACTTATTTGAATAAATCAGTAATACACAAGATAAATGTTTTAGAAGAACATTTACGTTTAAATATTTTAAATTTAAAATGCTAAGATGCCGAATAATATTGCAGCAGACCTGCTATTCCCAAAAGACGAGATCAGTTACTCCAACGTGCTGTGCTGTCGGTTACACGGCTGAATTTTCTAAAATTATACGTTTTATAATATTTACGTATAACAAAATTGTTATGTTTATCCAATGAGATGATATAAGAGATAGAATTCTAAAATTCTATCTTTTTCTTTACTTTTATTCTTTTGCTTTTAAATGTAGATTGTATTTTATTGGTATGTAACATCAGAGAATGGACAGGGATCGCAAATGCATCAAAATTGTTCCGGCTGGCAAGAGACAGAGCGGAATGTGCGAAGCTGACAGCTAACCTTCACTAGTTGGGGAGGCACTGGAAGAAGATTAATAACTATAAATATATCTGCACTGTACATGCTGACAAACCTAGTACGGCTTAGGCTACAGGTTCAATAAAAGTTATTTGTTTATTCTCTCAATAAATTCTCAGTAACAGTCCGGTGTTAGAGAGTTGGCGTTGTTACAGTCCCTGTAAGCGCGTAAGCTTGTTGGCCTGATCTCTCTTTGGTCTAATCCGATTTCAGTCTTTTCGTACTATAACTGTTTGAATATAAATTGCAATTATGATTGTGTATATCTGGGTGTAATCATCTATATAAGTATGTATTTACAAAAGAAAAGTAGTATAATATCTACGAGTAAGTATATCAGTTGTCTGGTTTCCATATTACAAGCTCTGCTTAGTTTGAGACTAGATCCCCATGTGTGAATACTGTCCCAGGATATTAGGATATTATTATTAATGTTGGCCGAGCGTTCTTTGCGATTGATCGTTATGGTTAAAACTCGATATAATTTGTTAAACAATACTTCAAAATAACATCAACGAAATGCTTAAGAAAATTTGCTACCAATATAGCTTCATAGAATTATATGAGTTGAAAATTTTACTTAAGGTTGTTGAATTTTGCATATTTTTTTGCGTTTTACTTACTACGTGGTAGAGCTTTGTGCAAGCTCGTCTGGGTAGGTACCACCCACTCATCAGATATTCTGCCGCAAAACAGCAGTACTTTGTATTGCTGTGTTCCGGTTTGAAGGGTGAGTGAGCCAGTGTAATTACAGGCACAAGGGACGTAAGATCTTAGTTCCCAAGGTTGGTGGCGCATTGGCGATGTAAGCGATGGTTAACATTTCTTACAAAGCCATTGTCTATGGGCGTTGGTGATCACTTACCATCAGGTGGCCCAAATGCTCGTCCGCCTTCCTATATAATAAAAAAAAAAAAAAAACTATGATGGTCGAAATTTTATCCAACTTGGCATATCCTATTCAATGGATCATCTTGAATCATGTGCAATTAGTTAAAGTTACAGACAGACGAAGTAACACGTAGAGAAATTCAAGCTCACGGAAGCATTTAAGGCGCTGAAGGTCGATTAGTGTTAATTGGAATTACATCTAACTTGGAACCAATTTTGAGATGGGATTGGACGTATGTTTCACAGAACTTTAATCATTTTGTAATATAATTGAAGATTTGTGTGATATATAAAAACTATTTTTATATCCAAAGTAAAAACTTTTTCCTCGTTTATTAATAATATATAAGATATTTACATTGTACTGAATTTTTAAGCCTTTGATGCTACGATGGTTAGATTTGAAATAAAAAAAAATGTAGGAACCTATGATTTCACGCCGGCTTTGAGTTGTTTTTTTTTTCTGTTGTAATATGGATGAAAACAAAACTCTGTGTATTTGTAGTCACTGATATTTCTTACCAAACCTATATATTATGTTAAAATGAATCTATGTAAGTATAATACGTTTGTTTTTACATAAGAGTGCTTTGTCATTTTAATATAGAAAGCAGCAACAGCTCGTAAATGTGCCGCTGCTGGGCTGCGGTCTCTTCTAGTCTTTTTGAGGAGAAGGTTTGGAGTTTATTCCACTACGCTGCTTCAATGCGGGTTGGTGGAATACACATGTTATAGAATTTCAGTGAAACTGTACTATTACTATTATGGCCTATCAATTGATATCAATTAGTAGTTTGTTTTTTTTAATAATTGTCGTTACGAATAAACATCTATCAACAGCACATATCGTTTGTACAGAGTAAAGTAAATATGTGAATATTTTGGAGCTTATTCCACCACGATGCTCCAATGCGGTTTGGATGTGAAATCGAAATAAAATTTCCAAAATAACACGGCCACAAATAAAGGTAGGCATATAAATGTTTTCGTCACCTAATCTAATTTAATTGAAAACAAGATAATACATATAGCAAACAAATAACCAATCACAAACACAATTTGTACACGTTTACAAATTGTTTCAAAACTTTGATATTTCTATCACTACTAGTATAAATATAACATAACAATAGTCTTAAACTAACGTAAAAAGCGGGTAGATATCAAAAACATCCCATTTTTCATTACATCTTTAACGTCGAGAATTGCCTTCAAAGGGACCCAGTAAGAAAATACCTTTTAAGCCATTGAATTGAGACGAAAATTGAGGCAAATTAATTTGGTACCGGCATAAAGAAATGTCGCGTCCCAGTGACGTCATTTGACATCCTTTGTATACCCCTCTTTCATCGGCAGATATTAGTCACAGGGCGTCGGTGCGATGAAAATTTTAAAAGTTTTTAAACCCTGATGGATTTTAGAACGACCTTTACATTTTCGCAGTCTAATGTCATGTTACTCAATGGAGAAATTGTAAGTGTATAATTCTTTTGTGTCTGTTCTATACATATTGGCCAGTCATTCAGATCTAAAAATCACCCTTCTCGGTTCATATAAATTTTGAAATGAAATGACTGGAATAATATTATTCTATCGATTTTTAAAGCTTGTAAGCTTTGTACTACTGAATATAGCTTATATAAATGGTTTCGGCTTTTGGAGGTTGGTATTAGAAGTGCAAATTTAAAATATATGTCATGTAGCGTATTAAATGAAGAACTAATTATATATTTTTTTAATATTAAACAAAACAAACATAGTTTAAAGATATTAAAGGTGAAAATCAAGCAGCCCAATAATGTCAGAAGTTACTTAACCTAGAAAACAATGGAATATCCCGCTAATAAGGCTTTACGGCTTGAATTTCAAATCTACGAATATCCTAATTCATAAAATCCTGCGAAAAACGAAACATTATTCGTATAGAATGAAATAATTCTAATAAGTCTAAGTGTTACTATATTTTTCACTAGTGATTGATCTTGCATTCTACAATGATGGAAAATTATTTGCGAACCTTAACAAATAATAAAAATGATGATATTATTGTAGTTTTGGACTAGGAAGATTCGCTTTATATGAGCCGAGATGACCCGATGGATAGAACGCGAGAATCTTAACCAATGATCCGGGCCCTGGCAAGCACCACTGAATTTGCATGTGTTTAGTTTGTATTTGTAATCTCGTGCTTAACGGTGAAGGAAAACATTGTGAGGAAACCTGCATGTGTCTTATCATCATATGTCACTAAAGTTCTGACACATGTGAATTCCACCAACCCACATTGGAGCAGCGTGGTAGAATAAGCTGCAAACCTCCTCAAAAGGAGGCTTTAGCCCAGTAGTGGGACATTCACAAGCTGTTACTGTATTCGCTTCATATTCATTTGAAAAGAAAATTAATTACTTAAATATCGTTGCGCTCTGACAAAGAAGATTGCGATAATTAAATTTACGAAAGTGTTATCATATTCCTGATTTCGAAAACGACGTCGCGAAAGGACGTAGAAAACGCGATAATAAGATAAAAGTATTGTCGTGACGACGTTCTTGGGACGGTATATTCGTAAATGTAATATCGGCCCAAGTCATAAGCACAGCTGTCGTTTCGACATATACATTTTCCATTTATATATTTTAACTTTTAACAAAGCCTGTTCATCAATAACGTTTTATTATCGTATCTCATTATTCACGAACGGTATTGTTTGGGGTTTTTTTTCACGAATTTTCTTTGATGTTGTAATGAAAAACGGTGTCTGAAAATCGGTGTATTAGGTTTTTGACGGATCGCAATATATTTTGATCTTAGATTGGAAATGTTTTTTTTGAAGTGAAAAACTCTTTAGTGACGTTGTGCATTTTTTTGTGATGGGCAAAAATTTAAAACTCGCGTCAGGTCACGTGACCCTGATTGAAATTTCGTAAGACGCATTATGAAGTGTTAAATTTTTAATGTATGGTATTGTACTTATATTTATTTAATGGAATTTCCTAAGTGTAAGTGGACTTTGTTCTTTTTTTAGGAAATAAATGTCTTAAACCTTAATGTAATATAAATTGTCATGTTTGTACGATAGCCCAATAAATGAATATTATATTTTATCAAATAAATGATAGTACTTTTATACTGATAATTAAATCAATTCGTACAAAAATTTTCCCTAACCATTCCAAAATATCAAAAATGCACAACGTTAATATTCAAGTTTTCACTTCTGCCCGTACTCCCGGAACGCAACCCGTTGTTTTTTTTTATAATATTATATATATAGATGGATGACTATTGAACATTGACTGTATGATATAAAAATAATTTCGCACATCACCAATGCGTCACCAACCTTGGCAACTAAGCTATCATTTAAACCAGGATACGATTTGACAAGCCGGTTGGCGTGGTTAGAGCTTATTGCAAGCACGTCTGGGTAGGTACCGCCAAAACAGCAGTACTTGGTACTGTAATACTCTCTGAAACCTTAAAGGCTTAGCATACCATTGTTTCTTTTGCCTCGCTTCGCTTATACAGAATTATGATTGTCGAATCACATCGGTGTAGTTTTTAGCTTACAAGACTACAAATCACATGGTCCTGGTTTCAAATATTTAGTTTTCTATAAATATCTCTATCAGCCAGTAAATAAGGAGGAGTAATAGTAGCCATTGTTAAGAATTTAAAGTCGTGGATGTCGCTTAGGAAGGCGGACGAGCATATGGGCTACCTGATGATAAGTGTTCACCAAGGCCCATAGACATTGGCAATGTAAAAGATGTTAACCATCGCTTACATCGGCAATGCGCCACCAACCTGTGGAACTAAGATCATATGTTCCTTGTGCCTGTAATTACACATTAATTGCATTGTTCCTCCATCGCACCAGTACGCAAAAACATACAAAACCGCTAGTAGTAATGAGGGGGTTTGTATAATTCTTTTGAAGTGGAAACTTCTTCAGGCAGGTTGCACTGATCTATCGAATATTGACTCGTGACTTCGCGTCGATGACATTTTAATATTAATATAATGAAATCGTTTAAAGCCGTATAGTAAAAAGGGATATCATTAGTACTTGAAGAGTTTCAAGTTTCATTTTTATCGGCAGTCCCCATAACTGCCTGTATTTTTATTAAATTCTTTTTTGACGTGACAACGTCAAATAAATCGATGAACGCTGGCTGCCTGCATGAAAAAGGATGATTCATTGTCCCGTTACGCTGATTGTACGCTTGCGCCGCATCTATCTCTCTTTCACTCGATTGGCCTTTGCATATATTTGCAAATAAAAGTAAATTTATCAATTAAATTGTAGATTTCATTTCACTCCTTCTTTGTATCCATACACAATAATTATGATTCAATTTTATTCATAAAAGTATGCAGTCATTTCATCAATGTTTTGTTATGACGTTGTCACGTTAAACTATAGTCCGTAAACCGACTTTACAGACAACCATTTTTTATTTAAATTGTTTTATGTATATAACACGCGGAGATAATTGGGAAACTATTATATATCCATTGGTATATGTAACGTTAACAGAATCAATAGCTATTATTCTCTTCTTCGTAGTAGTAGTGGCAGAAATCCGGCCAAGAGGACCATATATATTTTACAACTGTATAATAACTAGTTGTAAACTTGAGTTATAAAACTGCAGTAAAATACTTAAGCTTAGATGTGTCAGATATGAGAACACTAAAAATAATGTGCCATTCAAAGTTCGCTGTTGGACAAATACGTTTTAGTTCAGTCATTGAAGTCTGGTGCAAGTTAAATAACAAGTTTTACTTATTTATTTACTTTACTATATATAGTGCTACTTAAAAAAAATTTGCTTAATTTGTTATGCTAATAGGATTTACGGAATAATAACTATATCCAATATCATCTGAGACATCGGTATGATATCATATTGGATACATGCACAAAATGAAACAAAAAAAAGCAATACAGATTTGACAATTGTAGGACTATTTGTGAAGAAATAAAAATAAACAGTTATTAAACTTTTAGTAAATATTTACAACCGCGGCTTTTGCCATAAATGACTGTAAGTTTGTATGACATGTTTTTATCAATAATTAATGATATTTCACGCAATATTGAAGGAGGAAGACTTCGAACATCAAAATAATAAAATTAAGACAAAACAGAACAATAAGAGGTAGGTCTGAGCGGTCTAGGATGTTCCTGATATACAAGCAATTTGTTCAGCGTACCCAAATGATTACATAAAATTCTAGGGCAAAGTCATGTAAGTTAGGTTATGTTAGGTTACCTTTAAAGGACATCGCCAGAAGCCAGAACCGAATCTTGGCTACAATACCTAAATTATAAAAAAAAACCTACTCTGTCTTAGACTAATGAACATGGGCCGATTCGATTCTGGCCTCTGTGATTTAAAAGTAACCTAGCATAACCTAACCTCATTTAGGTTACCTACCTATTTTTATTTCATGTTCGTAGTCTTTGCCCTCCTCAATATTACATGAAATATTGTTAAAAATCTTGTCATAAAAATTTAGAGCCATTTATAACAAAAGCCGCGATAAATATTTACCATACTTTTATTTTGTTTCTTGAGGAAGATCTTTTATTGGGCGACAAAATACATAATTTGTGATTGCTATTGTATTCGTAAATAACAAAATAAATTTGCATATATACGCTTTGTCTGCACATAGAAACAAATTCTAAAGATTTTTGTAATTAGGTATTATATTTTTTGCGTACCAATTAAGGGTATGCAAATAAAGGAATGGAATTAAACTAATTTCATTGCGGACGACTACAAAAATAAATAAATAATCAATGATATTATAAGTAAAAAGGTGTAGATAGGTTACATACATAGCATTCAATTTACGAAAATGACACTGTTACGCACACATAAATAACTTTATATTGCAATATACACACTATATTACGATTCGTCGCTAAAGTAGGGTGGCATGATTTAAGTATCACGAGTGAAAAAAAGACGAATATATTTGCGAGAGTGCATCGTCTCGTGTCAAAGAAACGACATAGAATAAATTATCAGACAATACGTTTTTTCTTACCCGGATTTATGCCTATGAATGCGATTACTCATAAATCAATTTTGTAAAAGTACTAAAAATTATATTTTAAATGAAATAAAACTATCAATAATTTTATAAAAAAATAATATCAAATAAACAATATCAACCTTTCAACTTTCGATGGAAATCTTGAAACAATTAATTAATTTCATGATCATACATCTAAACACTATTTATACATCTAAATAAACATCGCCTTTACGACACTATAAAAAATATTTATTTATATTTTTATTTCAATTTAGTAATATTATATAATTAATAATTTAATATTCTTTTTCATTTATATAAATTATACAAACATATAAAATTATTATATATGTGCCAACTGTCTGCGTGTTAAGGATCGCTTGTGTGCTAAAGAATATTATACAATCAATGACTTTTTAGATTATTGCACACCCTGGGTATGAAACGATCGCCTCCAGGTTGTTTCAAATAAAGAAGAATATTATTATTGTATTGTTATTATATAATATTATATAAATATTGTAAAATATGAGCTGAAAAAAAATATCCCGCTGAGTTTCTTTCGCCGGTTCTTCTCAGGTCTGAGGTTTATTTCCGAACTGGTGGCAGATTTATGACAATCAATAAGAAAGTGTAACACTTCAACATTGAATAAAGATATTTGATTTGCTACCACTGTTAGTGTTTTACTCTATGATCAGTAACGTCGTCTATCTCTATTGCACTCGTTAATTAATATACTTTTGTTGCATTCATTCATTTCTAACGTCATATTTTACGAAAATAATATTTGATTTGTGAAAATATTAAGATAAATAGTAAACTTACTAATGAAAAGTGATTCCTTAAGTTTAAGAAGTTTTGATAGTATAATTTGTGCAATATCTCATACATAACACACGACGGCATTTCTGGTTATTTTGGGTCACTTTTAATTATAATTGTACTCGCTACGTGACGTCTGTCCATTGACAATGGTGATATAATACTCAGGTGAAGTGTTGATAGTAATCTTGATTTCGAACTATTGCTCACGGAGTGCTTGTAACCTATCTACACCTTTTTACTTATAATATCATTGTAAATAATCATAAAATATAAAGTAAGGAAATATTATGTTCTTGTTACTAAAACTAAATTCACTAATAATTATTTCTAAATAGGAGTCTCTCTTATCTTCTTTATAACAAAAATAGTTTGACCAATGATAGTACTATTATATAATAATAATTATACTTAAATTTGTCATTTCCCTCGCCGTCTTTTAACCTGCTTACTAACGAATTGATAATTTTATCCGATGCATCTACTCCTGTCCAATGTCCATAGTTATGTATTTGTCTATCATTAGAAAGTTTTATTGGTAATCATTTTGTTAATATATGATATTTATAAAACTTAACTTAAAAAAATAAATTTAATTTTAATAAAAATAAACATAACAAAATACAAACAAATAAAAAGAACAACAAACAGTAATAAAAACAAAGATTAAGTAATAATTCCTTATGAACAGGGAAAAGCTATTTTGTGGAACACTTCATGGGTTGACACATTGTCTCCGACTCATCTCAGAAAAACGACGTTGAAAGTTTGAACTGCGACTGAAAACACGAGCTAAAAGTCACCGCGAAAATTCGTCTCTTATTTTAATATTCGTATATTTATCCAGCTCGTACATTAAATTTGACGCAAACAACGCTGTCCTGACTGAAATAGTATTCTGTTTATAAATTTTATTCTGCACTATACTTAGATCTTGTTCTTGGAGTCGAGATGGTCCAGTGATTAACATCTTAACCAAAGATTTTATCGATAGTGTTAGGATAAGTTTTGATGAAGTTTTTTTTATTTCGTTTTATAATTTATCTCATGTATCATGGTGAAGGTAAACCACATGCCAAAACTAGTGTGTGATGGAAATCTGACAAATGTGTTCACCATTCCGCATGAAACAGCGTAGTGAAATAATTAGCTCTGAAATAATCTTCTTATCTAAGACCCTAAGCCCAACGGTGTAATATTGGTAGACTGTTATATTTCTTCTATTATATTTTTCTAATTTCTTGTGACAGAAAAAAATATTAGTGGAAATAACTTTGTACACTATAAATAATATAAAAAAACGAATGCAAATTCATGATGACTGTTAAAATCAAATAATGAGTAATCTTCTTTTTTTTAAACAGGTAAAACAATCAGAATAATATATAATATATACCTTACAAATCATCACTCAGCTTGATGTTAAGGATGATCGTTCAACGCAGGTTTTCAGTGGCTGCCATATGTCAGAATTTAGAGACAATGGTAGGGCTGGTTCATTTCATCATAGAAGCTGATTTTCTGTATTGCTTTCCAATAAGAAAATGATGAAGGCATTCTTGCTACCAGACCATATGATCTAGATCATTTTAATTTTGACTTGTAGATATTTATTGAAGTCCTTAATGTAAATATTTCTTATCTATATAAATAAAATGATAGAGATCTGCAGTTGTGCGCGCATCAAGGAAAAACTACTGGATAGATTTCAATGAAATTTTCTAAATTTTATTTCTAAGACACTTAGCCCTTATTAAAAAAAATTGCGATATCTTCATTTAATAAAAAGTTATTACAGTTTTAAGAAACAACGATTTGTATATGCACTGCGTGTTCAGTGATGTATGTTTAAACAAAGTATATTTTTGCTTGCGATCGTTTTGATGTTTTTTCCTTCGTACATAAGAAAACTTTGTTAATATATCAAGCAACGTAGACGAAGTCACGGGTATCAGCTAGTTATGAATAAAGGTATTAATACATACGAGTATAACGTACATATTGTGTTCTACTCTATATCACATTAAACAATACATTTAATAAACCAAGCGAAGATTCAGCTGTTGTTGAAGAATAGCTCTCTCAATAGAGATTCGCAGTACCCCTCTGTATTTCTATGTACAATAACTCCCACTATCTGATCTTAAATTCAAAATAATACGACGTATAACGTTGTAGCATCAACGGGAAGGAATAATTTTCATGTCTCGTTTCCTCATTACTAATTCTGCGGTACAAACATTTACATAATACTAAAGATTACTAACTAATTCATATTTGAATATAAACTGGAATTTATATATTTTCTCCTACTGTCTTCGTCATCGTTTTACAATACTATTGTTTTGTTATGATGATATTTTTGTAATCAATTGTGAAGAGATTGGGGTTTAAATAACAGCTTGTAAAAATCAGGCAACGGTTCATATCCATTCATATACTGGGAACAAGGTTTGAAGCTTACAATCACTCTGAGAGATGACATTAGAATTCAATGAAATTAGTGGATACGCGAGTGTGTTACATCCAATACAAGCTGGTACGAGATGAAATATAACCACAAATTAAGCACATTAAAACTGAGTGCTGTTTTTCCAAATGTCACTCTTGATGTATGGATAAGATCCATGAATCCGTTTCCACTATTTAGTTAGACAAAGTTTGATTAATGTTAATTTGGTTAATTTGGTGAATTTTAATATATTTCTACCAATACGTGCCACAAGCAGTAACTTCAAGCTTAAGAAACTGGACATTGTTCCTAGGTTTGGTTGCTCATTGGCGATGTATGATTAATATTTCTTACGTCACCAATATAAATGGATGGTGGCTACTATTTGCCAGTTCACCTAATTATTTCTGAAAAAAAGAATTAAAAAATAGCATAGCATAGCATAGCATTAATGATTCAAACAATATTAACGGGACCCGAATAGACCCTAAATAAATAATTATTTAGAGAAAAAAAGCACAATACGCCCGAAAAAGGAAATGAGTACGAAATTGAGACATTTCAGCGTACGTTTCCGGCGTCAAGCGGAAGTGCAGAGCTGAAGGCTATATTTCCGCTGATCTTACACTTTACAGAATATTTTAGCTTTAAATGAAAATTACTTTTTACATTTTTGGTAATTCGATGGATAATTTATTTAAGCTTTGGAAAATTGACATTCGATTTTTAAACCGTTGACGCTAATAAATAATGTAGAATTGTCTTTAAAAAGCCATATTAAGAGTTTTGGTGTCTTCCCAAAAAATTTGGGAGGATCATGGCGGCATATACCCGTATCTTTTTTTTTCTTTTTGCTCTCTTAATGTATTGATTATCTTTGGAAACTTGATTGGTGTATGTATGTGTGATCTTTCTTAATTGTATGTTTTAATTTTACTGTTTGTTTCCTGTCTTTAAATCAATAAATAAATAAATAAAATATTTTGTATATGGAGAAAAAGTTTTTTACAAGTACTTATGCATCGTAAAGCGCTACCAAGCGTTTCAGGCTGCTGTAAGTTGATATTATATGCTCATGAACAGCAGATTTTCCGACATATATTATCACAATATTTTCCTTTACGACGGAACTCAAGATAAATTACAACCAAATTAGACATATGAAATCTCATAAAAATCCATCATAAATTGTATCAATAAATTATAAAATAAATAGAAGTTTTACGTGAAGCAGTTTCGAAAATTGACTGATGCTTTTAAAAATACATTAATTGAGTATTATTGTAATAGTATAGTATAGTGACCCCTTTTATTTTAAGTAAAAACTTATGTTCCAAATTTGAAATGATGAAAAAAGTATTTAAGGTTTTTGTATCGTTTCTTCTGAGCGAATAGAGTAACTATGCTAGTTTTGAAGCCAATCGGACCTTGTAATATGGAAACCAGACAACTGATATACTCCATAATATACTACTTTTATTTTGTAAATACATACTAATATTAATTACACCTAGATTCAGGACAAACAGACGTATTCATGCGCACAAATGTCTGTCCTGGTGGGAATCGAACCCACGATCTGCGCCGCGAAAGGCAGATGTCTACCAAACACGCCAACCGGCGTCCATATAGTTAGCTATAGTATCAAAGATCTTGTGGTGAGTCAGTCAGTGGTATATCGCTGTATATATCAGATTTATAACTAACGTTGTTTAATTTAAAGTTTGATATAGATTTCCCCATAAGCATATATCAATACAGTTTGATCTTATCTGAATCGACCACGCAGTCCACTATCCACTGGACCACATCGGTTAACTATTGTACTATAAGCAACAATAAAAGTGCGAGTCAACTCACAGGTACAATAAAATCATTATAATAAATAACAATAAAAAACGATTAACGAACTAAAGCGTGACCTTATCCCATAAAATCAGAGTTCCTCTAGATGTTTTCTTCCTGAACCCCCTCGCTACGCTAACACATAAATCTGTCAAGGTCATGGCCTATTTTTTGGCAACGTGCCAGAAAATCGTACAAATACATACACCTCGCTGTTTCAGAGTTACAAAAATACCTGACTGATATTTTTCATTGGTAACAACTACTGATTTCATACCAATCAATGGATTTTCTTTTCTGCGCTATTGATTGAGCGAAATCCAATATTGAAAGGCAATTGTCGATTTGGTTATATGAAACAAATGATCAGTCATCAATTCGATGTTTTTCTTTTTTGCTTTAAAATATAATAATATGTTTTTGTTGAAAACGGAAAGGCCATCGACAATTTTATCCCGTTAATTTTAAACTAATAGAACAGAGAATGAGATATGTGGATTTTAATGATAGATGTGGGTTCTGTTCTGATGAAATTTTCTAGTGATGAAACAGCATGGTATGTTATGCATTGAAAATTTGCCTCTTAGACGAAGCATTTACCGAACACAGGAATATTTAGGTGATTTTATTGAATGTTGGTAGGCAGACCAGTTAATGGACCACCAGATGGTCAGACCACCCAAAGGAATTGGTATGGTACGAAATATAAACCATTGCTTACTCCCTAAAGCGTTATGTATTTTAAAAAAGTTTCATTTATTTATATACTTGGAATTTTATTATAATATTTGGAAAGCGCTTTCACAACGTTGACAAACAGGGAGCTAATAGAGGGGGAGGATGGAGGGGGATTTTGACATCTTAAAAGCAATACGTTCTGTTGCTATGAATTATTGATACGATATTAAAATTTAATATAAAGCCAGAATTAATGAAACAAACATAATATACAAATTGATATTGTTTCATTTTTATAAGAAATTCATTGGCCGTAAGAAATAAATATGACGGCTGACGACTGTGTCGACATATATAATACTGGATTATATAGTTATAGTAAATATAATCTTGTAAGAGTATATAAGAATAAAAAATAGTATAGATTGTGTAAAATAGTCTTAACTAATTAGTTACTTAATTATTATTAGTTTAAGGATATCAACGCTCGTTTCTCTGTTAAAAAAATGTTTAATTTTTTGTTTAAAATAAAAGTGACCATTTAGATTTTTTTATTACTACACTTGGTGGTAGAGCTTTGTGCAAGCTCGTCTGGGTAGGTACCACCCACTCATCAGATATTCTAGCGTAAAACAGCAGTGCTTCGTACTGTTGTGTTCCGGTTTGAAGGGTGAGTGAGCCAGTGTAATTACAGGCACAAGGGACATAACATCTTAGTTCCCAAGGTTGGTGGCGCATTGGCGATGTAAGCGATGGTTAACATCTCTTACAACGCCAATGTCTATGGGCGTTGGTGACTACTTACCATTAGGTGGCCCATACGCTCGTCCACTTTCCTATGCTATAAAAAAAAACTCGAAATATAATAAGTTAAAGTTGTAAATATTTTTTTAATGTGGTCTTGACATTATTTTAATAGTTCTATGTCATGTTTTTACTTCGAAGCAATAGTAAACTGAAAATTTCACTCAATCGTGTATGATTTAAATGCGTAAGTAAACAACATGACAAATAAATATAATAACATAGCGCAATAAACCAATAGACATGGCTTTAAGTTAATACTAACGCGATGTTTTCTTTATTCTAAATACAAAACTCAACAATCATTTTTATAAAAAAAAAACATAACTTGTCTTTGTGTAACCTATAAACTAAGGCCTCTTCTCCCCTTTTTGAGGAGAAGGTTTGGAGCTTATTTCACCACGCTGCTCCAATGCGGGTTGGTGGAATACACATGTGACAGAATTTCAGTGAAATTTGACACATGCAGGTTTCCTCACGATGTTTTCCTTCACCGTTAAGCACGAGTTTTTTTTTTTTTACGTAACGTAACAGCCCTAACGTAACGTAAAGTAACAGCCTGTGAATGTCCCACTGCTGAGCTAAGGCCTCTTCTCCTTTTTTTGAGGATAAGATTCAATCAAGGATGAATCCAATGAAAACACGAAACCCTTATAGCATTGCTCTCGTGTCTTTCTGATTACTATTTTTGGTAAGTTGGGTCAAATATTGTTACTTAAAAATTCAAGTGCATCGAAACAATT
The DNA here is from genome assembly GCA_963151315.1 of Nymphalis c-album. Taxonomy (NCBI): domain Eukaryota; kingdom Metazoa; phylum Arthropoda; class Insecta; order Lepidoptera; family Nymphalidae; genus Nymphalis; species Nymphalis c-album. The sequence continues at coordinate 8,276,477 of OY720609.1, forward strand.
GCTCTGAAATATTGAACACAATTTTGAACAAAACGATAAAATATAAGCTATTACAATTTTTGTGGGCTTTAATTATTTGGAACGCCATTAATTTCAAATTTAGAATGCGAAATTTTGAATTAACGGCGTCTCAAATAATTAAGTTCCACTTCATATTTGAATGACGTCTCAGTATTCGGCCGTAAGTATCTTATTTTATATTTATTGTATTACAACATTGTTATATTATTCTGTACATATTGTTTTGTAAATTTACTGAATGCAGATGACAATGATTATTTTCTTCTCATTTTCTATTGTGATAGGACAAAGCCCTCTACAAGTAAGAGCGACTCGAATTTGATCGTTTTTTTTTATTTAGCATTATAAAGACAGTATAGAGTAAAATTATGAATAGGTATATAGAATTTAACTTTTCTGTAATTGGCTCATTACATAAATTTAATGAAAGTTTATTTCCCAATTTATTACTTCCTCAATAAAATCTCATTAAAAGTAATAAAATTTCTAGGAACAGTTTTTTTTTTAATTAGATTTCAGATCAAAGGCAAAAACGAACTATACGAACCTTATTTTTAGAATAGAATCGAAATAAACTTTACTGTACACCAAATTAATTAAAGTAATAAAAACTAAAATAAGTTTGTACAAAAGGAGGTCTTGTCGTTAAGAGAGCGATCTCGAACAGACAACCTTTGGGTGAAGGACATGAGATTAAAAAAGGCGGTAAGGAGGCATTCATTCTCCAAACTATGCCTTTCTATGTTACTTGATCCTTTTTCAGAAACACAATATGTAGGTACTCCCCCGGATATAATGACTAGCAAAACCCATCGACAGTATTACGGGATTCCCCGCGTAATAACCGACGGACGGTAAAATTTTATGTGTTTCAGAAGCCCGCACTGATTGCTATAATTGGTCAATAGTGGATCAACGGATTCTCATTCCTAATTTGATTTTCAAAAATGGAAAAAGAATATTTCAGTTTCGTCGTAGCTCGATCCAGTAAAAATGAATTCGAATTATACAATGTGTAAATTTATAAAACATTACCAAAAACGTATATTCGGGCGAATAGAATGTAAGGTTTATTATTCTACAAGTCTTCATGATTTCCCTCGATGAAAGCATCTTAACTCGTTACATAGTATTCCCATACCAATAAATATTTACGTCAAATTACAAACAAGTTTTCAAATTTATTATTTATAGTTCACACGATCAAGTCTCGTGTGAATAGTCTAATTATATCTTCAATGAAGTTAATTATAAGATATACCGTAATTATTAAATTACTACGTAATAATAACCATCTATTGCGAATAAGATTATGTATGTAATTAAAACTTATAAGGCATCCTCTACTTTGCTCGCCAAACTGCTAATGTCATGTCGATGGTTCGAACATAGCTACATGCTTTATTATTATCTCTATGTTACTTAAAGAAAGGAGATTATTGTATGTACAAAATTATAATGTGTAATTTAGATAAAGAAAATAATATCAATTGCTATCCAATTGCCATAACACACAATACGTAATATTGCATCCTGTTTTGTCATACCCACATTATTTTAAGTGAAGAGTCTAATGTTGTTCTTTATTTTTGTGTACCGTCCGTAGGCTGTTATCGTAAATAATAAATTTAAGCATGTTAATATTGTTTCTCGAGTTTAAAGTGAATTGTATTCTTTTTTGAGAAAATAAGTTCTTAAACCACAAAAAGAAACAGACGAGACGAAAATAAATAAAAATTTTAACAAAACAAAAACCGACTTCATAGGAAAAACAAATTAATATGCACTAAAAAGTAAAAAAATAATTGCGTATTCTTCTATAATTTGATAATTAACTTACTATTTTCTACTCAACAATATGAAGGACGAATGTGTAGTGTGGTTGATAATTTATTTACAATTATTGTTACTTTTGGAGTCGATGTCAGCCAAGATGGGTTTATAACTACATACATAGTTAGTTATAGGTGAGATGTGCTTGTGTCGCACGCGCAACTTAACGAGGCGAATAAAAGTCAATTTGTAATGTGTATGTTTTTGTTTGTTTTTAAAAGATTCCCATATTATTATTGCTAGGTATATTATAGTGTTTCCTTAGCTGACATCGACTCCAAAAATAACAATAATTGTAAATAAATTATCAACCACACTACACATTCGTCCTACATATTGTTGAGTAGAAAATAGTAAGTTAATTATCAAATTATAGAAGAATACGCAATTATTTTTTTACTTTTTAGTGCATATTAATTTGTTTTTCCTATGAAGTCGGTTTTTGTTTTGTTAAAATTTTTATTTATTTTTCGATTTTTAGTGAATCTGAAGTACACTCACTAATTTGTAGAATATGGGTTGACCTACTAAACGTGCAGCTCATATGAGACAGCGCCGTTTATATTATTATTTAAATATATTAATCTAAAACAGTGAAACGTAAAGAAAAATGCATTTTGGTACTGAATTAATAAATATTAGTTAATATGGTTAAATGTATGAATATAAATTAACATGTTTTGATTAAATAGATTTAGTTGGTGGGGTAATTTAGTTGGGCAGCCATAACATAATCAAATAGTTATTTCTAGTAATAATTAAATAAACTGTATGTTTATAGATGTTGTGTTATACCATTCTTCACCATAAAATATGACGGAATGTCTGTATATTAAAAAAAGGGGAAGTATCTATATTATCCTAACTAATATTATAATTGCGAAAGTAAGTTTGTTTGTGACGCTTTCACGCATGTTTATGCGTGTAGTGGTTTCACTAAGCCGATTTAAAAAATTCTTTCACCAATGGAAAGCTACATTATCAGGGAGTAACATAGGCTACATTTTGTCCCCATATTCCCACGGGACCGGGAACTACGCGGGTGAAACCGCGGGAAAAACACTAGTAATCAATATATAAATATACATAAATATAACATGTAGAGCTTTGTGCAAGCTCGTCTGGGTAGGTACCACCCACTCATCAGATATTCTACCGCAAAACAGGAGTATTTGTTATTGCTGTGTTCCGGTTTGCAGGGTGAGTGAGCCAGTGTAATTACAGGCACAAGGGACATAACATCTTAGTTCCCAAGGTTGGTGGCGCATTGGCGATGTAAGAGATGGTTAACAGCTCTTACAACGCCAATGTCTATGGGCGTTGGTGACCACTTACCATCAGGGGGCCCATATGCTCGTCCGCCTTCCCATGCAATAAAAAAAAAAAAAACATGTATATAAGAGTACTTATACGATTATATATATATATATATATATATATATATATATATATATATATATATATATATATATATATATATATATATATATATATATATATATATATATAATTTTGAAAATTGCTCTCAACTTTTAGGAGATGTTCAAATATGTTCCAATTACAAACATATACATATATACTAATGCTTACATGCATAACTCATATTATAAAGGAGGATTGATTGGATTTGATTTTTGTTTGATTTTTTATTACGATTTAAATCAAAAACTACTTGACCGATTTTAAAAATTCTTTCACCCTTAGAAAGCTACGTCTTTACCGAGTAACATAGGCTATATTATATTTTTAAAATCTTATAGATCCCTACTTAAAATGGAGCAATGTAACCCAACGTATCAAACTGTTGCCTATAAAAGTTATTATTTCGCGTGCGCTGCGAAAACTATTGACGGTATATAAAGAAGTGTTTTATACAATAGTACTAAGGGTACTTTATTATAACGATGTTATGGTAGGTGAATGATAAATCTAGATAGCCTATAAAAGATTCGGTCGTGTATCGTTAATTTGCTACTAAGAATTGAAGATTTCCGTTACTTTTTCATGGATCCTATAATCAGAATCTAACCAAACTATCATCAAACAACCCTTGAAGTATACTCTTTCTAATAAAAAAAAAATCATCGAGATCCGTTGAATAGAAATCGAGTTATTCGTCCATTTGTCGCGCACATACCTCATGCAAATTTACGACTTATATGGTTTTCTCATGGATTCCACTGTCAAAACTGGACCAAAAAAAAATGGGACCAATGGGAAAGCAAACCCTTTCAAATAAAAAAAAAATCATCGAAATCGATTCATCCAGTCGAAAGTTATGAGGTAACAACACCAAAAAAAAAAAAAAAAAACATACAGACGAATTGATAACCTCCTCCTTTTTTTGAAGTCGGTTAAAAATAGAAAAATATGCTGAAATATTATGTATGTAAATATAATTAGCATTCTATATATGTTTGTGATTGTCATATACAAAGATAATTTTCTGTTTATTTAAAGTTTAGTTCTTTCTATAGATAAACGTACAGCAAAACTTTTATTTACTAAAATGATATTTTATTATTTAAAAAAAACGATTTATTTTAAGACAACTTATAAACTTATCAAACTTCTCAAACTGTATCAATGTATGACTTTCTCAGGCCCTTTTTAAGAGAATTTAATTCAATTATACAATTCCAAAATTGTTTACTTAAAATTATACCTTATTGCTTTGCGTTATGGTATAGATTTGCTTGTACCATAATATTATATTTTTCCAAGCATTAAATGCTGTGGTTCGACTGCGTACTTCCGTATATATTTTATTCCCTTTAGCAGTCTCCTATTTTTTATTGAAATCGTCTCGAAGACGAAGATTTATGAGGTTGACTTGTAAGTTTTTTTTTTATTTTGGATTCATTTCACTTAACAAATCTGGAGATTTCTATCTTGCTTATTACTACTTCTCGATTGTGAATACAAATATAAATTGAATTTGGAAATAACGGAAAAATGCATTAAAAAGATAGATAGCTTTGAATATTTTTAAAGATTTTTATTCAATACAGAATTGCTCCGGAGGCAGTGACAAATATTTGATTTTTTTTTTTAGTTTTTTTTTATTAGCTTCTTGTTTTAATTAATCCTTGTAATTATTAAAGTATTTAAGATGATTTTGTTGTTGTAAGTTTCGTGTACATTTAAAGATTGACAATTTTATTTTTATAATGGCTTTTAAATTTACATGCATGCCAGCCCTAAAACCTTACCTTATGTCCTTTTGAAGGGTGAGTGAGCCAGTGTAAGCACAGTCACAAGGACAATAACATCTTAAATAAATAAAATGAAATAAACTTTATTTCGGATAATTAGCATCCATAGTGGGTTAGTAAAAATAATTAAAAGCTTACAGAAAATCTTAGTACCCAAGGTTGGTGCTACTGTCTATGGGCATTGGTGACCACTTACCATCAGGTGGCCCAAATGATCGTCCGCCGACCTATGCTTTAAAAATATAAATATAAATAATCTGAATTTTTGACAGACTTTAATAATATAGAAGTAAAATGTAAATAAATTAAAGTCTATGAATTATTGATACAGTGTCCATCTTAAATGCGTCGCGTAATAAGTTCTAGGTTTTAACGCTGACTCTTAAGTACGTCACGTACAGCAATACGACACAATACGTAAGTATAATAGTGTGAATCTGCCTTAATGAATATGACTATCTGTGGCCTCGTAATGAACTAAATATTCATTAATGGTATTATAATTTTAAATTATCCTTATTAACATTATATAATTATGCGAAAGTGTGTGTTTGTGTTTTTGTTACGCTGTCACGTCTTAACTACTTCCGATCATTATTGCATACACATTGTCAGGGGTGCAGAAAATCACCCCCTCCTTTTCATATAATATTTATATATTTTTTGAATATTTTTATTTATATGTTTTTTTTTATAAATATACGTATTTTAATTGATTTTATATTAATTCATACATGCTATAGCCTACACCCAATAGTTATGGTTTACATGCCATGGCTAGAAAGACGTCTCAGCCGGAAGAGATCTGCACCTGTACAAAGACTTTACTTGGTGGTAGAGCTTGGTGCAAGCTCGTCTGGGTAGGTACCACCCACTCATCAGATATTCTACCGCAAAACAGCAGTACTTGCTATTGTTGTGTTCTGGTTAGAAGACTGAGTGAGCCAGTGTAATTACAGGCACAAGGGAGATAACTTCTTAGTTTCCAAGATTGGTGGCGCATTGCGATGTAAGCGATGGTTAACATCTCTTACACCGCGTCTAACAAAGCCGCTTAGCAAAACCAGTATATAATTTTTGACTTCTCACCGAGTGTTTTCGCACACACACTTGTGCACTGTGACGTTAAAATCACCATCAGTATCTTTGCTAATATAAGATTCCCTTTGTATTCTTAACTAGACGCGACTTTGCCCTAATCGAACTGTATATTATATTTTATAAGAAACTTATTGTATTTATACCTTGGGTTACAATATTCCAATTTTAAATGAATCTCTAACCTTTTTGAAAATAAAAAAACAGCCTATGTTACTCCCTGATAATGTAGCTATCTGTAGGTGAAAAAAAAATTAAATTCGGTTGAGTAGTTTTTGAGTTTATCCATTACAAACAAACATATAAATAAACCATCTTTTTAATATTAGTATACATAAGTGCTCCTAATGAGGACCTCATATTGAGATTCTCATAAATTGCATCTAAATGTTCTCCCTAAGTGTTCACCCGCAAAGTGTACCGAAGTAATCTCAGTTGGTGACTGAGATTACTTCGGTACACTTTGCGGGTGAACACTTAGGGAGAACATTTAGAAATATTTGATCCAATTTCCGAGTTACCGAAAGCCATGATGTTTTTGATGGTTATCTAGTGCGAGTTTTTTAATTTTTCAATAGCAATTGACACTAGATGGTGTTGTTGTCATTGCAAATAAATCCTAGTTAACGTTAACGCTCTTTTAAACGTAAATATATTCCTAACCAGATATTATATTTAAATAATAAAGTGATACGAGCAGTCTAAGTACGCTGCTAGCAGTCTTAATACAAAAAAAATGTCTGTACATCATACAAAAAAAATATGTCTAAATTCAATTTAATATTATGTCAAATGATTGGAGCACCAAAGTAAAGTGCTTTAGATAATTTTCGTTTAGGGGTCACATATGCCGCCAGTAAAATATGGAAAACGAAATAATAGACTGAGGGATGGTGTGGTGTAATGTATGAGAAATTTTAATCTCAGTGAAATTTGTATTTCGATAATAACAATTACCATCAACTGCATCGTTCTCGTATAATTTAATTCATTTTCTGAACTGAGACTGAACGCTTACATTACATTATCGATTACAAAAATCTATGGTTGCTTATCTATGTTGTTTATGGTAATTCTTTATGAAATTCTATACATTATTCAGAACAGTCCTTTGTCATAACTATCACTACTACTTGTATGTTTTGGTATGTATGAATGAGTAGTAATTCACCTATGGTAAGGTTATATATAGACCTGTGTGCCACCCATTAATAAATTATTTGTCCCTTCGTTTGTTTGTTCTAGTTTGAAGGGTCACTAGATTAAAAAAAGTAGTGACAGGGTACGAGGTAGTACGAGGGCGAGCGGTAGAACACCAATGCGCTGGACCGACCAAGTCAAAGCTGTGCTAAATGGTCCACTCCACGAATGCACGAGACAAGCAACACGACGAGAGGAATGGCGACGAATTGTAAAGCTTACCACCAACCCTGTCACGACGACCACGACCGCTCTGCCAAGAGTGTGATGACAGAGAAGAAGAAGTGACAACGTTTTTCTTTCGAACATATAATTTTGTAGAAATATAGTATTCCATAAATTCCTTCATCTTGGACCACGATCAGATGTCTTTTGAAAGGAGACATTTTTAGAAAATTACAAAATGGATGCAGCCATGTGTAAAATTTAACAATATTTCAATAGGCTTATACGACTGACAAATTGTGTCGCATTTGCTTCTGAATGCCAGTTCCGTTCGTCTGATTGGTTGAAATCATGCTGCATATAGTGACCAGACCGTTTTGACCATAATATTACTTGTGAAGACTAAAATGACATAAGATTTGTATGACATTTAGTTAACTATACAGTCAAGTCCTTATGTATATCTTACAGTTCAATTTATAAGAAAAGTGGTGACCACGTACTAGCATGTGCCCATTTACCAGTCTGCTTCTTTTTAGTATATATTGCCAAGTTTATATATTTATATAGACTATAGTCCAATGTTTAAAAAAAAGTGGTGACCACATACTACCAAATATCCATGTAGTCTACCCTATTTGAAAATAATAAAAATAAGAGTCATAGCTGTGAAATTATATCACGTTAACAAAGCCATAAGTAACGAATAGTATTAACAAATGAGAGTCATATTCAGAAATACAATTTAAACGATACGGCTCGATACACCATTATATACAATATTAAACTTTGGTCCATAAACTATTAGTTTCATTTGTGAATCATCACGATCGACATTCTGATAATATTATAAATTCATTTTAACAATAACAATGGCCGACCGTTCTCTTACTAACTAAATTTGACAGGTTTTAAAATTATGGCAGCCTTATCGTGTTATTGTTTAAAGCGTTTTATTGTCTAATAATTTAGACTTTGTGTTACATTAAGTATTCATTGTTTTGTTGATTATTGAGCGGATCGAATATTGTATCAAAAATCAACGTAGATTTTAGTTGAAAGGCCGAGGAAACAACACGAACTGTATGAGGTTATGTGTATATGATTGTATGGTTATGATGGTAGGGCTTGGTGCAAGCCTGGGTAGGGCCAACCTTTCATCATAAACTTAACTACCAAAATGTAATACTTTGTAATGTTATGTACCAGTTTCAACAATAGATCGTATTTTACACCGTCGGTAGCATATTGATGATGAAAGAGATGTTTCATAATAATAATAATAGACCTCCCAACCGATTTCGGCCAAAGCGGCCAATCTTAATTATTATAGTGCACAAGTGTGTGTGCTAACACAGGTGCACTCTCTTATTTATTCACTAACTCGTATACACGATGGGTCAGCGATAGATGGGTGGAAAGAGTTCAAGCGCAGGACCAACGGCTTCACGTGCTTTCTGAGGCACGGGAGTACACACTACCAACTTCCAGACTCCGGGCTACTACTGAAAATTTTCAACATAAAATCTCAATAAAATTTATTGGAGCGACCTGGGATTTGAAACCCAGGAACTTCGGGTTCTTTATATTTCTTACATTACCAATGTCTATCGACCATGGTGCAACGCACCGTTAGATGGCACAATGTTCAGTCTGCTTATGTCTTGTAAATAAAAACATGGCGAAGGAAACGAGCTTAAGATAACCTTGCTGTGTCAAACAAACTAGTGTGTAGTGTGTAAAACAAACTAGACAGCATATTTGATAAGATGTTTCACCTTAAGTGGAGAAAAAAAGGTCTTCGCCCAGGTCTTCGTAGGATATTATTATGGGCTGCATTGCTATTGACGTTAGCAATTCGAACTTGTTACTAAAAAAAATGGTTGTCTGTAAAGTCGGTTTACGGACGATAGTTTAACGTGACAACGTCATAACAAAACATTGATGAATTGACTGCAATTGAGTGAAAGAGAGATAGATGCGGCGCAAGCGTACAATCAGCGTAACGGGACAATGCGCGTAACGGGACAATGCACGTAACGGGACAATTTTTCGTGCATGCAGCCAGCCTTCATCGATTTATTAGACGTTGTCACGTCAAAATTATTTAACATAGAACTCCAATAGTTTTATGAACCGTTAAAGTTATAGCACTACATTAACGGAGCAATCTAGTAGTCAATATATTATGTATACCAAAGGGAATGAACTTTTCAAGAATGTACGCATCTAAATAGCTTATCATCATAAGTCTAAATATTACTTGACTAAACATATGTTCTACCGCCAAGCAGCAATCCTTAGTGATGTTATGTTACGATTTAAAGGTGGAAGGAAGGATTTTTACTCGGTGGTAGAGCTTTGTGCAAGCTCGTCTGGGTAAGTAACACCCATTCATCAGTTATTCTACCGCAAAACAGCAGTACTTGCTATTTTTGTGTTCCGGTTTAAAGGGTGAGTGAGCCAGTGTAATTACAGGCATCTGGGACATAACATCTTAGTTCCCAAGGTTGGTGGCGCATTGGAGTGATGGTTAACGTCTCTTACAATGCCATCATCATCAGGTGGCCCGTACGCTCGTCCGCCTTCCTATGCAATAAAAAAAAATATCAATATTTCACGATTGAGATACTAAGTGAGGTCTTAGTTAGTACCGTAAATATCGATTCTGCAGTACTTGGGCTACTATTATGCATTCAAAAATTCAAATAGCCCAATCACATAACCAAATACAACTCGCCGAAAATAGCTAGAAATGAACCAACCAAGACAAAGTTTTCGAACTTGGCCAACTTGGCTAAGTATTTACTAACCACGATGACATCAGACCAAGAACTTGGCGAAACTTAATAAGAAGACAAGTAATATACGACTGAGGTCAAGAATCTCATTAGCAAAACCTAACCAAGTATGACATAGTGTAATTATATGTAATCTGATAAATATAATATACAAATGTATGTATTTAAAATTTTTAGACGTAGCTAAAAGACGTAACTCTATAATCTTGACCGAAGACTGCAAGTCTAATAAAACAAGTACAATAAAAAAGACAAATATTTATTACAAGAACAAACCTGAATCCATTATCACAAAAACCCATTTAGTATTGATGCGAAATACATTTGTAAATTTATAAAAAAAAAAAGATGAAAACAATAGTTCCATTAATGATTGTCTACCGGAAGCCTCCATTAACTTGAACACGAACGGAAACAGCCTGTAACTGTATCCGGTACGGTTTTTCAACGGAAATCAAACGTGCCGGTTATGAGTGGTTGATATATTACTTTATAATGACGAATGATTACTGGATTCATTCGACTTTCTTCGTGTGTATATTACTAGTTATCCCCACGGCTTATCTCTCTTTCACGCTCAATTGTTTTCCCTTTTGTTAGAGTGGGATGCTGTTAGGTATAACAATTTAACCGATATAATTCCTTAAAGTTCAAGTTTGTTTCACATCGAATTTCATCAAAATCGATTTAGGCTTTACCCGTGAAAACGTAACATGCACACAATTAATACATATTTGTATGTATTTTAGATTAGTATTGACTTGTATAGATGTTTTATTTTCATATTGACTAGTGTAGTTTTACCATTGTATTTTTTTAATTATCTCTTCACAGACTAAGCGTCCATGCTATTGTCTAACTAAACTGCTATTTTTTTCAATTGTTTCAGCAATTTAAATAATGTGGTAATCATGTGACGCAGGGAGACGAGAAACATGGAAATTTATAATTACTGAAAAGAAAGAAAAAAGCAAGAGCTTTAATCATAGTGTAGTCTCTGCCACGTATTATTAAATAAGTATTAACCTATTATTAAAAGTAAGTTTGTTTTCTTCTTACGCAATTGCGTCGTCACTACTCAACTGAGTGATGTCTTCAGGGGATCAAAATTAGACATAAAAGTTTATCATCAGTCCTCCCCTGATGGGTGAAAGCACGGGTGTCATTTAACTATTTATAGATTAAGCATTATCGGAACAAACACAATATTAATATATTATGTTATACTTATACTTTTTTTTGAACTAAAAACTTTTAACCAATCACCTTAACTATTAATATTTACGCTTCAGTTCTGACCAATGAAATTGCAGCTTTTAAACTAACGTCTTAAAAACAAAGGAAACAATGGATAGTCAAGGTAAAACAATCCTATTATACTCAGCGTCGTAAATCTCACGGAACGCTCCAAATAAATTAATGTTCCGTATAAAACGGAAAAACCGCAAATATAACCCGGGGGGATCAATAACGAAACAATTGAATCCAATATTGGAAGGAATGACGTAAGGATAACGTCACATTGCAAGGGAACGGTGAACGGAATGAATGAGAATGAATTCGCTCTTTATGAATGATTTATGACTGGTTTTTATTAAGTTAAATCAAACATTTATTACATTTGATATTTTTGTTTATATTAATATATATCGTAAATATGATTTGTGAAAGTAGATACTATTTTTAACATATACCTACATATATATAAATTTTGTTAACTCTCATTTAAGCATGTAATGTCCACATCGAGAAGACACAATTGTAAATATTTTCATTTATTTGTATTACTGTATATGTTGCCTGTATAATTGTAGTCAGTTTTGTGGACTAAATAAAAAAAAAAAAAAAAAAAAGAATAATTCGTAATTCAATTGGATAACGGAATTTAATAATAAAGTTAACATCGGCATCGAGTTGAATGATGAACGATGGGATCACTCTTTCTTTTTATTTTATTATAATTTAAAAAAAAAGAATTCAAATTAACAAAATGACTTAACGATTGAACCTGTTTCACCTCCATTAAATACATTTTGCTAGACAGGCAATCTTTAGACATTATCATTAAAATATTATGCTTTAAAATAATTATTGGCGTTGCTTGTAATTTCAATTACAATATATTTTTTATAGAATAGGTAGGAGTGACAAATAAGCCATCTGATACTAGGATATCAACACCACCAACCAACCAGCTATTACACCGCCAATGCGAACACCACCTTGGAAAAGTAGCAAAAATATAAGATCCTCCAGACCGATTTAGGCCACGGCGGCCAATCTCAAGAGAGATTAGTCAACTGCGCAGGAGATATTATAGTGCACAAGTGTGTGCGCAAACACAAGTGCACTCTCTTTTCTTCAGGTCTCATAATCCGATGGGACGGACATCCGACACGTAATCTTTGTACACTACGAACAAGCGGATAGCTGATTTGCTTTCACAAAAAAGTATGATCTGAGATAGTTGCATTAATCATGTTGACCGAAAAATCGCTAAGAAAATAATCAATGAATACAAACAGTCATACATACAAATGTATATTGAGAGATCACTACAAGAGATAAGACCTCCTATTGTTGTTTAATTGTTTCCTAATTACTCTTATGTTATTTTTATGTTGCGAAATAAGTACTACATAAAATAAAATATAAATGAATAAATATTTTCATAAAATCTTTATTTATTTAGGAAATAAGGAATCAACTTATAAATTCATTACGCAATAATTCAAAATATACAATTACCCTTAGAATCACAAAAAAAAGAGTGTGTGACGCGTTAGAAGTTATACTTCTTTGGCGTATGGAAAAAAAATAACTAAAATGCAGTATTGATTAACGATAAATATTAAAATTGATAAAAAAGATTTTATTTAATTAAATAATATTTATTTATTCACACTGTTTAATTGTACTGTTACGAAACACGTGCTCTAAATGTAAAAATACTAGAATATACAACTTGAACATAGTTATCGATTTTCATGCCACCTAGAACTAACTTCACGATGTAGAATTCAGGTGTCGGTGTGCGCGCGCATCGTAAAAATTCACTCTCATCAGTTTTCTCCATCGCGCCAAAAGAAGTATAACTTCAATAATAATTATAAAATTTATAAGAAGTAAAAAACATCACATTAAAATAATAAATTAATAAATTATTTCTTTTATACTTTTTGTCCAGGATAATTTTGATAGCTAATTATATACTACGCCAATTATATACTACACCAACACGTGGGATAAGCCACGAGTGAGAGTTAGTATATAATACGCTAAAAGATGTCACTTTATAAGTATATTTCGAATTGAATCGAATTTTGTATAAATTATATAAGCGTTACCTAATTTTTCCTCATGTAAATTTTTATAATATTTAAAATTCAGTTTTGCGATACGTTCTTATAAATGTAATATATATGTACGTATGTATTTGATATGCAAGAGACAGCGATAGCGGGAAATGTTTAAGTGAGAATGAGAGGGAAAAACAAATTTTTCTCACGTCATTTAATACGAGACCGGCCGCGATCGTGCCTCGCGACGAAAATACATTAAGCGAGGCCGTCTGTCACACCGTGGTTGAAATATAAAATATGGAGTGTAATATTAAGAGTTACGTAATCTTTCATCTGTATAACAAGGTTATCATTATTTTTATACGGTGTAATATTTAAATAAATATTATTTAATGATAATTTAAGTACTCGTATTTAATCTTAATGGGGAAAATGTTGTTATTAATTAACTAATTTATTTATTTAATTTAAAAAATAGGATAAAGACAAACATGGTGACGTACTTTGTTGATCTCGCTGCAAAGTATCATCAGGTCAGGTATTCTAATAAGGGCTCTTGCACTTTTAAATTATGTAACAGAATAAAATATAAAGTTGTCATCATTTTACAAAGCGTATATCCGTGATAATAGTTATAATTAAAATAATATTAAGATTCATATTTTTTTGATTTTCAGTGTTACCATAAATTCTCACTAAAAATCATCTAAATCTATTTGTAATCCATTGAGAGCATTCAAATGAACTCGGGGTCCCACTGCTGGGCTAAGGGCTCTTCTGCTCTTTTTGAGAAGAATGTTTGGAGCTTATTCCACCAGCTGATATTCCACGAGCTGCCCCAGTGCGTGTTGGTAGACATGTGACAGAATCACAGTGAAATTTGACACGTGCAATTTCCTCAATAAGTTTTTCTTCACCGCACGACATGAATTATAATCGCAAATAAAGCACTTGAAATTCTGTGGTACCTGAGTTTGAACCCATATCATCGGTTAAGATTCACGCGTTCTTACCACTGGGTCATCTCGAGTCATGTGACAGGTTAATAACACACAAATTCTTTAAATAAAAAGTGCTGATGAATTTCGAAGAGCTTAACCGATTTTATATCGAATTTTACTTGGTGGCAGAGCTTTGTGGGCACGTATCACTCATTAGATATTCTACCGCAAAACAGCAGTACTTGCTATTGTTGTGTTCCGGTTTGAAGGGTGAGCGAGCCAGTGTAATTCCAGACACAAGGGACATAACATCTTAGTTCCCAAGGTTGGTGGCGCATTGGTGATGTACCTAAGTGATGGTTAACATCACTTACAATGCCAATGTCTATGGGCGTTGGTGACCACTTACCATCAGGTGGCCCATATGCTCGTTTTCGTCGCCTTCCTATGCAATAAAAAAAAAGAATTAACATGAATTAAAATGAAAAAAGATGAATTGGTTAGCTACCATACCATAGAGAAACGCATATATACACAAGTTTAACATACGTTTGCTTTGGAGGATAATTAGTTTCTGCCATAAAATAACAAAAGACGCTGCGCCACTTAAATAATCTTTTTTCCACAACTAACTTAAGAACCTCTAATGGCCTTTCCACCTTACCATTTACCTCATGACTTTCCTATCTTGCCTTGCCTTGCCTTTTGACACAATACTGTTACTAATATATTTATAAAATACTATACATATTTAGAAACTATGATTTATAAAATGACCAAACTATTTTTCGCCAACTGCTACGCTTGCATGTAAGGGGAAGGGAGCCACGTAGTTTTTTTTTTTTAGTTTATTAGCCAATACATAACAAATACATTTTTAACTTAGTAATTTAAGTACCACGATAACCTCGCGGGTTTATCTGCGTACAGAGAGTCATTCAGTTAATTCAGTTTGTTTTTGTAAAAAATATTTTTTAAAACGTGATTTGATTTTCGTGGCATTTTTATACATTTCTTGCAGTTCTCTGGGCAGTTCGTTTACATATTCAGGTATTAAATAGTCATCAGTTCTCTTTCCATACTTATTGTTAGTTTTTGGTAAATGGTATTTATTGTTTGAATCAAGTTGACATTCAAACTCATATCAATATATCAGTTCAGTATAGCCGTGAAAGCGTAAGATATAGTTACTTCCCCATTTATAATATTACTATATTGTCGAAAAATTGAGAATTACATAGGAAACAATTATAATTGATAGTAGAGAAGACGGTGCTAGTGCTAATCGACCATCACCGATCTGATAACTCGATGAGACAAGTTTTTTTATCAAATATAATTTATAAACAAATATGCCTTTGATGACTTGCCTATCGAAAAGTGCTCATAACTATTTTTAATTTAATTAATTTTAATCAAAATGTTTTCATCACCATCACTCTTTTGTTAACCGAACTTTTTTCAGAAGCTGATTTGATTAATTTATGTGTTTTACATAAAAGCTTCAATGTTTCATTTTTTTTTATTGCATAGGAAGGCGGACGAGCATATGGGCCACCTGATGGTAAGTGGTCACCAACGCCCATAAACATTGGCTTTGTAAGAGATGTTAAGCAACACTTACATCACCAATGCGCCACCAACCTTGCACGACACGACACGACAGACGAGCTTGCACAAAGCTCTACCACCAAGTATTTCATCCGTATTTAATATAATATAATATTTATTTTTGTTTTATTTGTTTATTTAATTCAAGATAATTTATGTATGGAATTATTTAATTGAAATTTAAACAACTGAACAGAATTTAAGTATTATCTAAAATAACGTGAAATTTAAATTGATTGTGGTTGCAAACTATCGTACTTACTCAAGTTTTTAATATGCTCTGAGTTATCGAGCACGTAACACAAATTGTGTATTAAGCTATGTATTATGACAGTGTATTCCCAGTGGTATAATACATTTCATCTAAGTAAATTGAAGGAGTTTCCAGGAATAAAGTTTATATGAATGAAATCGTGAGTATTGCAGCTTAATAGTTAGTCTATAATCTCATTCCGTTTCTAGTTTCAGAACTGGTTTTAACCAGTTAAGTTAATAACGTAGTATATTCGTGAACTAATACGATGCTTTAATTATAATTAGTATGAAATAGTGAATTTAATAGTAATAATATAAATAAATGTTAATTTCTAGATCTTAATAAAAAAAGAGTGTGTGTACTTATGTACACGCGTTAGAAGTTATACTTCTTTGGCGTATGGAAAAAAAAATAACTAAAATGCAGTAGTGATTAACGATAAATATTAAAATTGATAAAAAAGATTTTATTTAAATAAAAAGTATATAAGCACAATTTTTTTCACTAATATTCACAAATAGTAAGTAATATCAATCAAAATATTCAATTTAAATCACTACTGAATATAATTTATTAGCACATATATAATTCGCACTTGTATGAAACTAAAACACGTGTTGTGAATGTATAAACTAGAAACATGTTGATAAATATTATAAATATGAAAACAGTGATCAGAGGTGACGAGCGTACCAACATGCGCGACTAATATCGAGGTTCAATTTCTATTTTGTTGGTAGCTTTGCGGTTAATCAGACAACTTCATAGTGTTAATTTTGTGTCACAGATGCGCGCGCATCTTAAAATTTCACTCTCATCATTTTTTCATAACGCGCCTAAAGAAGTATAACTTCAAAAAGATATGCTATACTTACATACATAGATAATATAGTTGAAAACTAATGAATGCGTGGACAACCACATCTAAGGAGACAAGACAATATAATAAAAAAGAGTACGCTGCTAGTGTACATTTTTTTTAATTATGTAATTCTATGTCATTGTTTTAAACAAAGGTCGTGTGTGTTTTCTTAGGAACACATCTCCATTATTGAAGTTGCAAAAAATGGAATGTAAAATATCCACCCAATTTTTACCCATAACTTTAAAAAAAAGGTGGAAATAAATAAATAAATATCCCGGTACCGTGTGACAGGGTGTCACATTAAAATGTTAAATCGTTGGAAGCTCGAGTGATTTAATTTCCTAAGGTCGATCTCATCTCGTTCAAGTATTGTTCGATTGCTCATAACTCTGTTACCTCATAATGGGTTCAGCATTTGAACGTTTACCTGGAAAGGAGAAATGTCATTTAGTTATTTGTCATATACAAAAAAAAATTGATTATCAATTTAAATAATACGAGTATAATATATTGGGGCATGAAATTCACGCCTGTCACATTTGTAGTCTAAGCTTAAATGTAACTATTAATAAGTAAGAAAATGTAGATTCGATATGACTCACCCATTGATCTAGTTGCTTGGTTATAAGGCAGATATCAAAGACCCGGCTTCAAGTCCCGGGCTGGGCGAGTAAAGAGTTATTGGAATTTTCTATTGTTACTTGGTAAAGCAACGCCCTGCGTCTGAACTCACCAAACTTGTCGGCTTTGTCATCTCATTAGATTATATAATAATAAATGTATTTATTCGCACCCACAGGTATTTATAGTATATATTTTTTTATATATATCTTAATAATAAATACATTTGTATGTGAGAGGCAGAAGCCCAAACTAAACTTTGCCCTGAACTTACCGGTCTCCTGGCTCCCCAATCTTGGGTTAGGTTGGGTTAGGCTATTTATTTATTGTATTTTATGTTAAATACGAGAAAGACTACAGCTTTTAAAATATATTATCTAGTAGTATACAAGTAAAGGAATTGTGTGTTTGCGACTTCACATACACTTAGACAAAGTAACAAATCATGAATAGCTGGCTAGTCTGGGAATAGCTGCCGAGTAGAAATCGGTCGAGTTACCGAATCGGCACTTTTAAATATCCATTCCCTCTATTTCATATTTTTCAGTATGTCTGCTTGTACCTGATATGCCGAGAGATACGAAGAAATGATGTTATATATTACATTCGTCATATTATTTTCTCATTCGATTGTATAAAATGCATTGTACGAATAACGATGCAGTTTTAACTGGCCTTTATTTTTCTGTAACACTCATACTTTATCCAGTCAATATATATGTTTCTTACAATAGATAGGTGAATTGGCACATGGTCCTCGATGGTAAGTTGTCCCCAATGCTTATAAACATTGGCGCTTGAAATATATTCCTTATAAAATCATTGCGCTACCAACCTCGGGAACTAAGAAGTTGGAAGAGTGATGGCCGAATACTGAAACGTCATTCAAATATTAAGTGCCAGTAAAATTTTTCATACTAAATTTGAAATTAACGGCGTCTCAAATTTAGTCTTAATTAAGTTGCACTTAATATTTGAATGACGTTTCAGTATTCAGCCATGAGTGAGCCAGTGATTTGTGTGTGTGATTTTAACAATATTAAGTATGATAAGTGACGATTCGATGGTACCTAACGTGCTTACACGAAAGCTATATAATTAAACATATATTATATATTTAATTTGTAATAGGTGCCTATTTTCGGGTCTTATTGTTATTATTATTGTCATTGATCTAAAATCAAGCATTGATTAACTATACCCGGTTGTGTAATATTAAACATATTTTAATTTAACAGTAACTAAGATATATAAATAATATATGAGATCTTGATTCAAGATTTATGTCATCATCGCAAACGGTAAGGAATGAATTGTTAATACATCATTACCAACTAGATCTTTGAAGATCGGAGATACTCATATGAATTAAATAATTCGCGGCTTCATATCAGCAAGTTTGATGTTTGAAGTTCGGAGAGTCGTGATATCTCGTTGGTTAAACCTCCATTATATTTTCCAATGGTCACAGGTTCACAGGACTATTGTATAAGTGTACTAGGATGACAGCTGTCAGGGAGAGATGGCGTAACATCTAAAGAGAATAAAAGAAATCGATCTCTACAAAAAAAATCTACGTGCAAGAAAGTTATACTGTTAAACTTTTCTCCAGACCGATTTCGGCAACGGAAGCCAATCTCAAGAGAGATTAGCCAACTGCCCAGGAAATATTATATTAAACATGTGTGTGCACAAACACAGGTGCACTATCCTTTCCTTAGTTCTCATAATCCGATGGGACGGCAATGCAACAAGACCGGAAAAAGATCAGGCGCAGGACCATAGCTGTTAGTGCTTGCTTTCCGAGGCACGGGAGTGTACACACATCCAACTTCAAGACTCCGATTTTTAACCGACTTCAAAAAAAGGAGGAGGTTATCAATTCGTCTGTATTTTTTTTAATGTTTTAAAATCAATTAAGTGGTTTAGGCTTGAAAGCGTAACAACTAAACAAACTTACATTCGCATTTATAATATAAGTGAGGATAATCATAATTATAACATGGTTTAAAAAAATTATGTTACAAATATGCCAAAATAATGTTTTTTATGAGTAACTACTAAAATGTTATTAGGATTGAGCTAAGGTACTCATATCTCTAACTTTATAAATTAGACAAAAGATCAACGTGGCACACAAAAGGTAAAAAAAGTAACATATATTACGAATTAATGCTATATTTTTCTTTCATAAATAAATAATACCGCTAATCATTTCTGTTTCCCAATAAATATTTTTTGTAAAAATACGACTTGGTTTTACGTATACCTAATAAATAAAAGGTTATTATTTTTGTAGATTCGATTTCAACATTCGGTCCCTAAGATTTACATAAATCCTTTGAAGTTACTTAAAATACTGAATGTTTTTTTCGCTTTATAGAACTTTGAACTGGTTCGTCTAGTGAACACATATGTGTAAAGGGTGCTTCGTCTATTAAATAATTAATTAGTAATTACAGGCAAAAGGGACATAATCGATGGTAACATCTCTAACAATGCCAATGTCTATGGGCGTTGGGAACCACTTACCATCAAGTGGCTCATATGCATAATGCGTAGCAGAGGATTCGAGATAGACTTGCTGCAGATATACCGACGTTTGGGTATGGGATCGAGAGCTCTCTATCGTCTCTAAGGGTAGTTCTAGCCGATGCTCACGGAAAGAGTCGCTGATACTTTAAGGTATCAGTTCCCCTTCAGTTCCACATGCAAAATGTAGTTCAGATATCCTACCTAACAGCATAGCAACATATGATTCATTTTGAATAGTGAGTGAGTCAGCTTAGCTATTTAAATGAAATATATTTTTATTATAATATAATACGAGTACTTCTATCTCTTATTAAGTTGGGCTTCCACGGAGAACATAATTAATTAATTTACGTCATTTCCGTCTCGTTATAACCATGTTCCTCCTTTTGAATTTAAAAAAGGAACGTCATTAGAACGAAGTATTATTAGAAATAACGACATAACCGTGCCATCGTAGACCAGACTCTTTAAAGGGGAGAAAGCAGCTGAAAAATACGACTTAGAATTTTTTTAACGTCATTTCAGGTCTTAAAAAATCAGATTTTATGATCAAGAACTGGGTCAATTGCCGTATCATTCCGCGGTTTAGGTGCTTCACCCTTTAACGAGTCCCTTGGCTGTCCTTCCAGGGCATTGGAGTTACAAGTTGCTTATTTTGTCAGAAGATTGTCCTGTCCCAGGGCTTAGGGAAATCTTAGGGCTTTGTCTTATTTATGATTATTACTTCATGTACACTAGCCGTTTTTTATGGCGTCATTCCCAGTTGGGTATAACATTCGCTTCTACCTCCAAGAAAAACAAAGGCAACAAAAATGTCCATTCAACTAAATTTATTTTTTCTTTTGTATATAAATAACCTATAAATATCTAACATTTAATTTGGTAAAGCGGTATTTGGGTTTGAACCTGCGACCATAGGTTGATGATAAGTTCTATCAAGAGTCATTAAGGTTCATTTAAGATATATGGATGTAGAAATGATAAATTAGTAAATAAGAGTAAACATCTAAGCTTTATATTCCTGATTATGTCCCTTGTGCCTTTTGTTACACTGACTCACTCACCCTGAAATCGGAACACAAGGAGACTAAGCTATTTCGATGTACAATATCTGATGAGTGGGTGGTACCTACCCAAACGGGCTTGCATAAAACCGTACAACCAAGTAAGCATGTTACCGTACACCGGCTCACTTCAAACCCCAACACGCCAATACTGAATATTGGTACTTTGTGGTGGAATATAATCTCTCTCTCTGGTCGCTCCCTCATGGCTGAGGATCGTGGTCATCGACGAATGTGGATGGTATACACCTGGCTTGGATTATTTGTTTCCACCGTTGCCGGTTCATCGCTTCTCTGGCTACCGAGCAAAACTTTATTGAAGATGGGCCTCTCACTTGATCGCTCCATCTGGTTGGGGCCCGTCCCCGGGCGCGTTTCCCTTCCGTATTTCCAACAACGATAAGTTTTTCAAGGCTCCCATCATCCCTTCTCATTATGTGGCCAAAGTAAGATAGTACACGCTGGAGACAGATCGTGGAAAGGCGGGTTTGGACGTGAAGCTGTGAAAGGATCGATGCATTGGTGCGCTTGGCGGTCCAGGGTATTCTCAGCATGCGCCTCCAGCACCACATCTCGAATGCATCAATCCTTTGCCTTTCTCTGGCCCGTATCGTCCAGGTTTCTACACCATACAGGAATATGGGAAACACTAGAGCGCGTATTAGCCGGGTTTTGGTGGTGTTGGTAATACCCCTTTTCTTCCAGATGACATTTAGTCGAGTCATCGCGTCCTTAGCCATACCAATACGCCTCTTTATCTCCGGTACACAGCTGCCATCGTTGTAGACTAACGCGCCCAAGTACATGTAATGATCTACAATCTCAACCCCTGGGATGATGTTCGTTGGTCTGAGCAGTTTTTCGTCACGGTCAACTACCATTAGCTTCGTCTTGCTCCTATTTACTGCGAGACCCATGTGATTGCTTTCGATCTCGAGTCTCTGAAACAGTTCTTGCATGTCTTCCACAGATGTTGTAACAAGGACAGTGTCGTCAGCATACCGTAGATTTGATATCCGCTTTCCTCCTATTGGAAATCCTTTGCTCCAATTTTCAAGCACATTGCGGATAATAGACTCCCCATATATGTTGAACAGTGCCGGAGATAGAATGCAGCCCTGTCGCACTCCCTTTTTGATTTCGAACACATTTGAACAGTCGGTGCCGATTCTGACAAAAGAGCGGTTCTCAAAGTATAGACGTTGAATCAAACCAATCAGATGTTCGGGAACTCCCATCTCGCGTAGCACAGTCCATAGCTTGTCCCATTGCACGCAGTCAAAGGCCTTAGTATAGTCTATGAAACACAAGATGACTGGGCAATTAAACTCCCTGCTCTTTTCGATGATTTGGCGGATGTTGAGGAGCTGTTCCCTTGTACCTTTTCCCTTTACAAAGCCAGCCTGTTCTTCCGGTATTTGGGTTTTAAGGAAGTGGTTGAGCCTCTGATTAATGATGTGCAGAAGGATTTTACTTGCATGAGAAATCAATGCTATGGTCCTGTAGTTGTCACAGGTCTTAGTGGAACCTTTTTTATGTAGGGGAATGAACATTGATTCAGTCCACTCTGTCGGCCATTCTCCCGTTTTCCACACATCATTACATATTTTCACCATTAGTGCTGTTCCTACTTCTCCCATGTTCCTCAGCAGTTCGGCAGGGATGCCATCTTTGCCAGGTGCCTTTCCGCACTTGAGGGCTTTGATAGCGGCCTCCACTTCCGTACGAAGAATGTTGGGTTCGTCGGGTGACAGTTTCGCTCCCCGAGGTATTGGGTTTCCCGTATCATATAGGGCTGCACAATATCGCTTCCATCGTTCCAGAACCTGCGACGTGTCTGTCAGGAGTCTCTCGCTTTCGTCCTCTATGGCGCAAGTTCTGATGCTTCGTGCCCCAGACAGTTTTCTTACTTTGCGAAACAAGTCCCTGGTTTCGCTTCGTATGCTATGTTGTTCAAGCTCAATGCACATGCTGTTGATATATGCATTGTAATCCTGGCGGCACCTTCTTTGGACTTCGCGACTGAGCTCTGAGTACCGATCCCGGTCAGCCGCTGAACTTGTTCCTTTCTCTTTCAGCTCTCGTCGTTCCAGGATAATGCGGCTAGTCGCAGATGTTATGTAGTCCTTCATGTCCTGGTTCTTAACAACATGTTGAGTGGCAACCTGAGTGATCATTTTCTTTAAGAGACTCCATTGACTGTGTGGTGTGCCTTCAAAAGAAATGTTTGCGAACCGTTGGTTGAAGTCCTGTCTATAGCCAGCCAAATCTACTTTACGCAGATTAGGGTTCGTTTTGGGCTTGGCTATTTTTTTAAGACGAATCCGTATGGTTGCAGTTAAAAGTTGGTGGTCAGACCCACAGTCAGCACCTGGGTATGTTGTACAGTTCATTACAGACGACCTCCACCGCGCTCCTATCAAAATGTAGTCGATCTGGTTTCGGTATCTATCGC
The DNA here is from genome assembly GCA_963151315.1 of Nymphalis c-album. Classification (NCBI taxonomy): domain Eukaryota; kingdom Metazoa; phylum Arthropoda; class Insecta; order Lepidoptera; family Nymphalidae; genus Nymphalis; species Nymphalis c-album. The sequence continues at coordinate 8,300,460 of OY720609.1, forward strand.
CAGGAGAGACCCATGTATATAGCCGCCTAATATGATGGTGAAAGCAAGTATTAGCTAGGCAGAAACTTTCTTCATTGCAGAATTGAAGTAGACGTTCGCCTCGCTCGTTGCGTTCACCGATACCATACTTTCCAACTATTCGACGAAGGTGGTCCTCATCTGCAGTGTTGCCTACTTTTGCGTTAAAGTCCCCCATAATGACAGTAATTTCTCTCCTCGGAATCTCTCTAAGAGTTGTCACCAATGTGCCGTAGAAGGTTTCCGCCTCTTCCGTACTTGACTGTGCCGTTGGTGCATAAACTTGTACAACATTCAGAATGCGGAATATAATATAACGAGTAAATTACTCTCATTGTTTGAAAACATTTCTTCCAACATGGCAATTGTTATTTCACATCTATAAAAGTAAAGTAACAGCCTATGAATGTATCACTGCTGAGCTAAGGCCTCTTCTCCTTTTTTTTTTTGTTGAGGATGTGAAGTTGACCTTCTCCTTCTCATCTATTCTAATATATAAAGCTGAAGAGTTTGTTTGTTTGATCCGGATAATCTCAGGAATTATAATTTTTAAATTATTTTTGTGTTGTATAATCCTTTTATCAAGAAGGTTCTAGGCTGATTTTTATTGATTATATTTTTATTAACTATACACGGGCGAAACCGTGGAGCACAGCCGGTATAAAATAAAACAAGATGCTTCAGAACAAACTCCCGTTCCACATTGGTATTAATGACAAAAATTTTAAAGATAACGTATCTTAATAAGCGTGAAAATATCAAAAGTTATTATCGTTTTGAATTGTAATGATGATTAAGTTCTACTATCATCTCGGCCCATTTAACTTTTGACGGTTGAAAGAAAACTTCACCCGGCTAAACATCGACTTTGAAGCCTAATCATCTAAATGATACGAGTTCCTATGAATACAGCGAGCTGAGCTAACTGCCTTTCATTTCATTTTAATTACACATGGATTAAAAATAATTCCGGCAAGTTCGTGCTCACACAGGCCGTGGGTTCCGTAATTAAAAAAATATCTTTTTAGGATTACAAGTAGATTTTTTTTATTCCCCTCTTATATATTCTAATTAATATTATAAATGCGAATGTGAGTTTGTTTGTTTCTTACCCTTACACGACTAAACCACTGAATTTAAAAAAATCTTTCACCAATGGAAAGCTACATTATCGGTACAATAGACTACATTTTGTTTCTGTATTCCTATGGGAATGGGAACTATCCAGGCGTGAAAAATTTGAGAATTTGTTAAAAATATTTGGGATATTATATCTGTCGGCACATTCACCCCTCAATACGACTGCGGTAATACAGATACTAGCGCCTACTGGTGAGGCGACCTTCTGGTAAAAATGGGAGACGCAAGTACGTACTCGGTGGACGTTGTTTCTAATTCGGAATATGAAATATGAATAATACAGAATTATAAGTGAATTAATTATTGCAATAGTAATTTTTGACTGCCTCGTTGGTCTAGTGACTTGATATAAGGCCGCAGACTCCGTGGTCTTGGGTTCAATTGCCAGGTCGGGCCAATAAATAGTTATTGGGGTTTTCTGTCAGAAAATTCTCAGTAGCAGCCCGGAGTCAGGAAGTTGGAAGTGTGTACACTCCCGTGCCTCGGAAAGCACGTTAAGCCGTTGATCCTGCGCCTGAACTCTTTCCGCTCGTGTCGGATTGCCGTCCCATCGGATTATGAGTGTTAAGGAATAGAGAGTGCACCTGTGTTTGCGCACACACTTGTGCACTATAATATCTCCTGCGCAGTTGGCTAATCTCTCTTGGGATTGGACGCCGTGGCCGAAATCGGTCTGGAGGACCTTATTATTTAATACCGTAAAACTTCGTACCAAAAACTATTACCTATCGCTTTAACCTTACTTATTTACTTCCTTCGCACTTCACTATGACCATTGAGGCTATAATGTTATAAATGTTATTTAATCTGTACTATTTATAAAATTATATTTACTTATATATGTATTGATATGTTGTATTTTATAGAAATGTATTTATGTATATATATCTATATATGTATTTGCATATATATATATGTATATTTAGGTATATATAAAGCACTCGCCCATTATGTCCTGCTAGCATCTTAATACAGGGTTGTCTGGAAGAGATCACTACTTGAGTGATAAGACCGCCCCTTGCATGCATCATCCTTCCTAAGTGTCTTTTTTATTTTATTTTATTTTCACTTATTTGTTACTGACTTTTTTTTTGTTGTTTTGTTTTTGCTTTCTTTTCTTGAGTGTGCAATAAAGTTATTTATTATTATTATTATTATTACCGTCTCACTACCGCATATTCCACGCCTACCGAAAGATGTCTAACAACTATGATTATAGCCGAAAAACTTTATATCATAAATACAACCAGCAAAGAGCAATAATTAGTATTGTTGTGATCCTGTAGGAAGGTTGAGTGACTCAGTGGAACTGCTATAGCTGAGTTGTCCCACAACAATAAAATCATTTATGTGATAAAATACAATATTCATCTATTGCCCTATCGTACACAAACATCACAATTTATATTACATTAAAAATTTAACACTTCAGAATCTGTCTTACGAATTTTCAATCCGGGTCACGTGACCTGACGCGAATTTAAAATTTTTTACCCATCACAAAAAAGTGCACAACGCCACTAAAGAAGTTTTAACTTCAAAAAATGTATACAAATGGCTAACTATCAGAGTGTAGTTTAGGTCAAGTTCTATATCTACAAATAAATGTCTCTGAGCAGTCTTGTATGGAGTCGTTCGCAAATCTTCAAAGAAGCTGCCCCGCCACGGCTGTGTATCTCTTGTAAAGACCCGATCAATTTGCTATATACTAGTTCTCTAGAGTTGTCTCAATAAAAAATTCAATGGATTTAAGTTCATTGAACTTTGCAGTGCTATTACATAGCTCACTTTGAATCACTTTGAATTTCACTCGTGAAATGTTATAAATCGTTTTACCGTGATACTCTATTTTGATCAGTATATCCTTCCAATGTTATAATCATTACAGCCAATTTCGCATATCGCTTCTAATATTTTCTGATCGGAGAAGACCATTAAGTTATTAAATCACAAATAATAAAATATTTGTAAGAAGTAATATAAATCAATTATTACTCTTTTTAACTTGTAATGATTTTAATTTTGTTATTTATAACATTCACTGTTACTTTGTTACATAATATGATTTTGGTTTTGGAAGTACATAGACATAGTGCAATGTATTATGTAAGCTTGTAAAATAAAATATCGTTTAATTAAATATATATATCTATTGGTTACTTATAGTATCCTCGTTGGTCTAGTGGCTTGATATAAGGCTGCAGATGCGGTGGTCCTGGGTTCAATTCCCAGGTCGGGCCAATAAATAGTTATTGGGGTTTTCTGTCAGAAAATTCTCAGTAGCAGCCCGGAGTCTGGAAGTTGGAAGTGTGTACACTCCCGTGCCTCAGAAAGCACGTTAAGCCGTTGGTCCTGCGCCTGAACTCTTTCCGGTCGTGTCGGATAGCCGTCCCATCGGATTATAAGATGTTAAGGAAAAGAGAGTGCACCTGTGTTTGCGCACACACTTGTGCACTATAATATCTCCTGCGCAGTTGGCTAATCTCTCTTGAGATTGGCCGCCGTGGCCGAAATCGGTCTGGAGGACCTTACTTACAGTATTTATCAAAAGCTATAAGAGCTTAAAGCTTACGTACGTATTCCATTGGTCTAACAAAGTAATCCCGGGGAAAAAATTTATAATATAGAAGTTATTACCAATGGTAACATAATAATTTTTACGGAACCCTAAAAAAATTAGTCTACGTTTCAATACAGAGTAATTACGTGTGGACTTAAATCTTAAACGTAAATTCGAATACGAGTCATCTGAGAAATTTGGATTATGACTGTGATGCTATGAAAATTTTATGGAGACTTGATGAAAAAAAAATGTAGTTACACTATAGATTACACAGGGCCTTTTAGTTATAGATAGATTATCTGGTTATATAAGTACAATTACCTACTAGTGGCAGAATTTATTCTCCTCAATGCGGATCGAACGTTAGAGTGGCAAAATCTCATCTGACTTTCTTCCTTTAATATATTTATTTTAACACTGAACGTGGACACAAGTAGGTGGACTAACCGTGGACAAAACTCAGTGGTACCTAGGTTTGAACTAGAGAACTTCAGTTAACTTACTTGGTGGTAGGGCTTTGTGCAAGCTCGTCTGGGTAGGTACCACCCACTCATCAGATATTCTACCGCAAAACAGCAATACTTGCTATTGTTGTGTTCCGGTTTGAAGGTGAGTGAGCCAGTGTAATTACAGGCACAAGGGACATAACATCTTAGTTCCCAAGGTTGGCGGCGCATTGTCGATGTAAGCGATGGTTAACATCTCTTACAATGCCAATATCTAAGGGCGTTGGTGACCACTTACCATCAGGTGGCCCATATGCTCGTCCGCCTTCCTATGCAATAAAAAAAAATCATTGATTAGCTCGACTTCCAAATTGACTTATATAAATATAATACGTGTCTTTATTTTCAATTGTTTGGATAATTGAATTGTTTTAAAGAAAATCCTTCAAGAGCGCCTTTCAGAAATGTAAGAGCAATCATGTTTATTCGTCACTTTCTAAAGGCTGGTAGTAACATCAATAGTGACGATAAATCACAAATTGGGATCGAATTCCTAACATAGGTCTCAGACTTGATTTAGAGGAGCCGTTTCTGGAGCCTTCTATTTTAAATATTTACTTTAGCTCTAACTTCGTCTCTTGGAATGTAGTGAAATTCACGCCAAATCATGTCAAAAATCTAAATTTGTAAGTGAAACTGCGATAAATAAAATATTCTTATTTGTTGATAAAATCTTCGAAACGCGCTGTAAAATGTATAATATCTTTTGGTTCGATATATTGGTTTATTAGTTTCTTAGGAAGGCAACACAAAAAAGTCTCAGTATAGCTAAGTATAACGTATTGATTATCGTTATGAATTTGAAAAATAAAAGTGAAATTATTAAGCATGAACAATTTCGCAACTTGACGGCGAATTCGATTATGAATTCGCTAAGTCCGAAATTCGAATGTCACTTTAAATTGCTCTACAATCGTTATATAACACATGTTATTTAGTGATAGGGCTTTGTGCATGAATATGTTCCATCTAAAAAGTAAAGTAAAGTAACAGCCTGTGAATGTCCCACTGCTGGGCAAAGGCCTCGTCTCCTCTTTTTGAGGAGAAGGTTTGGAACTTATTCCAACACGCTGCTTCATTGCGGGATGGTGGAATACACATGTGACAGAATTTCAGTGAAATTTGACACATGCAAGGTTTCTTCACGATGTTTTCCTTCACCGTCAATGAACAATGTCACGAGATGAATTATAATCACAAATTAAGCACATGAAATTCAGCGGTGCTTGCCCGGGTTTGAACCCACGATCATCGGTTAATTCACGATTCACGCGTTCTTACCACTGGGCCATCTCGGCTTTTTTCCATCTACTCCTAATATATTATTCCGCAAAGTAGTCCAAGGTTACAAATTGGCGTTGAGTGGTTAGTTTCCAATGTCTATGGTGGTAATCACATACTTACATTTCACATATACTGTGGGCCCATTTCGCCGTAACTTCAGGCCAACTGGTAATAACAATTATTTTATCAATTCAATATATCATTTATAGTAACTAAGTCCTGTTGTAATTAGACATGTTATAATTTTTAGACTTGTATCACGTTACATTTTGTCACTCGTTTGATTAGTGAAGTTTGTGTCTTTGTTTTTAAACTTTAACTTCACTTCTGGTGGATAAGAGCATATCTTATCGTAGCACAGAAATAACCAAAACCATATGTAAAATAGATAAATATATACCAAGACCGTTTTGAAAAATGCACATTATAATATTTTTTATATAATGAACATCGGTGCAGAAAATTAATCGAATTCTTATCACAAAAATAATTAAACTGGATTTAAAACCGCTACTTCTTGTTAAAACTCGCATGTTCTACCCACTAGGCAATTTCGGCACATAATGGAATTACGCAAATATATTCCAGAGGGAATTTAAAGTCTGATCAACTTCAAAACCAAGTCCAATTAACGAATAAAACATTCCAACCAAATATAATTAACACCTTCGAGGGCACGTGTACATGAAACATTCGTAGGTATTTATCGAATTATTTTATCTGTGTTCGGTCAAATAATTCGATTATATAATTACGAGATTAATTAACGCTACTTCTAATATATTTTAGTAATAAGAGGCCAATATGTTGATAAAAATCAAAATAATATAATTAATCTCATTCTAGTGATCAAAGAAACAATAGAAGAACTTTCATGTGTTTTTGTTTTGTGATTGGTAAGACACTTGCCTTTCAAACCACAGCTCGTGGGTTCGATTCCCACCCAGGACAGACATTTGTGTGCATGAACATGTCTGTTTGTCCTGTGTCTGGGTGTAATTATCTATATAAGTATGTATTTACAAAAAAAAAGGAGTATAATATGTAGTATATCAGTTGTCTGGTTTCCATAGTACGAGCTCTGCTTAGTTTGGGATCAGATGGTCGTTGTGAAGAACGTCCCAGCATATTTAGTAATACTGTTATGTTAAGAGAGAGCGTGCACAGCTAGTATTTCATAACCAGTGGCGCATTAACTGTCTAAAATATTATTTATACTTATAAAGTAATCATAGTTAAATATCCCGTCTGCTCGAAATTCCTTTTAAAATATAAAAAAAAAAATTATTCTACATTAATTGATACTACCGTAACTAATATTTGATTCTTTATAAAATCCTCGACAGTTACAACACATTTGACGTGAAAATATATGCGAACTTAAATTTATGTAAATGAGGATAGAACACATAAGCGACTAGCGATTTTACTTCTAATGTTTTACTGGAAAACGTTGTTTCATTATTATATAGCACAGTTACTATTAATCTGTACTCAACGTGTAAGTAACTAATTTTCTGTCATCATTTTTATTCCCGGTGTAAGGAAGATCAGACGGTCGCCGATGTGGCCCAGGGTCATGAACGCGTGAATCTTAACCGATGGTCGTTGGTTCAAACCCGGGAAAGCACCACTGAATTTCATGTGCTTAATTTGTGATTTTAATTCATCTAACGCTTGACACTGAAGGAAAACCATGAGGAAACCTGCATGACGTGTCAAATTTCATTGAAATTCACGTGTCACGTGTACTCCACTAACCCGCATTGGAGCAGCGTGGTGGAGTAAGTTCCAAACCTTTTCCTCAAAAAGAGTGTTTTTTTCATTGGTAATGAAGACTAAAACTGGCCTTTGTAGTCGAAAGGACACAGTCATCACGAAAATTTGTTACATCTAATATTAATTGTTTTTCTCATAATCTGCTAATAGTTTATAACTTGTACTTCATAGCAATAAAACAAGGAATGCGAGCAAGTATTCCTCGCAGGCTCGGGGGCAAGTCAGTGACGTCTATGGAACATTTTTTAACCACCATAAAAACCAGCGAAATATTTTTACCATCTACATTTTCGCGTTAAATTATATTTCACACGGAAAGGGTTTTTTTTATTGCAAAGGAAGGCGGACCCGCATGTGGGCCACCTGATGGTAAGTGGTCACTAATGCCCATAGACATTGGCATTGAAAGAGATGTTAACCATGGCGCAAGATGTTATGTCCCTTGTGCCGGTAATTACACTGGCTCACTCACCCTTCAAAACGGAACACAACAGTACCAACTACTGTTTTGCGGTAGAATATCTGATGAGTGGGTGGTACCTACCCAGACGAGCTTGCACAAAGCTCTACCACCAAGTGCAGGTTTAGTTCGAAAAGGTTTAGTTCGAAATAAAAGAGAGAAAGTCACATAACATTTTTTTCATTGAAAATTGGTTAAAATACTGGCAAATAGGCCCAATAAATGGTCACCATTGCCCATAGACATTGTACATAACAATACTAAGTATTGGCGTCTGACGGTACTGTCTGATGAGTTGCTGGTTCCTACACAGAGCTTGCATGAAGGTTTACCAAGTAAACTACTTAAACACAATCTATATCTATACTACTATATGAACCTATTGGTTCGGTCTGTACATTTTTTTCCACCTAATTTTCTAATAAACAATCGTTTTATGATGCAGTGATTTTGATTTGATTTTTTGCACATTATACTATTTTTTTCATTTTTGTCTGCCTGACTGTCTGTATATCTTCTGAAATTACGTATTTCGCGATTTGAAATTAACTTTCAAATTTTGTTAATTACGCGCGTGTGTGTGTGGTGTGTGTGTGTGTGTGTGTGTGTGTGTGTGTGTGTGTGGTGTATGTGTGTGTGTGTGTGTGTGTATGTGTGTGTTATTATAGTAGTAAAATAATTTATTATATTTTTATTAATTAAAGCCGCGGGGCACAGCTAGTCAATAATAATATTTACGAAATGCAATATCCACTCAGCTAAATATCTGATTTTAGCAATACGCTGTAAAGGGTGAATGAATCAGCACAAATATAAACTCATAAAGTATTAAGTTTAAGCGAAAACGAGGCCGTCGCGGGCCGGCTGGCAGAACATCGATACTGACGTACGTACATACAGATATTAAAATAATTTATAGTTAGAGAACAGCCAATATATAAGTTTTTTTTTATAGCATAGGTAGGCGGACGAGCATATGGACCACCTAATGGTAAGTCACCAACGCCCATAGACATTGGCAATGTAAGAGATATTTGGTATAGAGAGATATGATCGTGGGTGGTTTGGCTCAGACGAGTTTGCACAAAGCTACCACCAAGTAATAATAAACCACTTACACGAGAAACTAATAACATAATTCCTTAAATGTGTATTATAATTATCGGTATCTTTATAAAAAAAAGGAATTACATACGTGTACATATATATTCTAAAATCAAGCGTTGATATTGTTTTCTTAGTTCAGTCTTAAATTTTACAGATCTTTCATTAAATAGTTCTTTGGGTAAGCTATTTTAAACTAGTAGTAGTAGTAGTATTGTAAAATAAAATAACATTGAAATAAAGAGAGCGGTGGCAGTAGGTTTGACGACATAATACACGGTGACGTATACCGTTGCGTCATACGAGTCAATATAACTCCCGAGCTGCGTCAATACATTTCACACCAAAACGTAACATTCTGTAATGTTTCAATTGACCTAATAAATAGGCTTCTTATATTCCTATCCTTATAGAAGGGAAAAGTTTGAAACTTATTCCACCAATTATTTATTCCTATGGGTATAAAGGTGACTTTCATCGCACACACAGTTTGCGTCAAGATTTTGTAATACGAATCACAAAAAACACATCGAAAATGACTCTTCAATTCATTTTCATTGCTTATATATACATTTTATAAACATATATTTGTTTTGATAATCAAAGAAACTCGACGAGCTGGTTGGAGGTGTTTGGTAGACTCCTGTCTTTCGCGCTGCAGGCCGTGGGTTCGATTCCCACCCAGGACAGACATTTGTGTGCATGTACATGTCTGTTTGTCTTGCGTCTGGGTGTAATTATCTATATAAGTATGTACCTATTTACAAAAGAAAAGTAGTATATGTAGTATATCAGTTGTCTGGTTTCCATAGTACGAGCTCTGCTTAGTTTGGGATCAGAGGGCCATGTGTGAATAATGTCCCAGGATATTATTATTATTAAATAAAATACTATTACAGTATATTCATTTGAAGATCTTGGAACATTGTGAGTAAGATAGTTGGAGAAACAATATATTATTGAGAATTAATCAAAATCAACATGATTTTGTGTTCCAAGGTTAGGAAAATAAGATTCATTTTGAAATTAATATTCATACGAGTTACGCTATGATGATTTCTGTTAAAGCAAATAATCTCATTTGCATAATCAAAATATTTTCTATTTAAATTTGTTATTAAAAGCAACTTAGAAACATCACAATTATAAACAATCGTTATACTCTATTCAAATACATATGTTTTACTCGGTGGTAGGGCTTTGTGCAAGCTCGTCTGGGTAGGTACCACCCACTCATCAGATATTCTACCGCAAAATAGCAGTATTTTGTATTGTTGTGTTTCGGTTTGAGGGGTGCGTGAGCCAGTGTAATCACAGGCACAAAATACATCTTAGTTCCTAAGGTTGGTAGCGCCTTGGCGATGTAAGTGGTGGTTAACATTTCTAACAATGCCAATATCTATGGGTGTTAGTTACCACTTACCATCAGGTGGCCCATATGATCGTCCGCCTACCTATACAATAAAAAATGACCTTTGGTTATATTAATGTATTGAATAGATAGAGTAAGACCCTGGAAATCAAATTTCGATGAAACAAATGGCTAACGATCAGAAAGTTTGTTCAAATCTTGGATTATATTATAATCTTGGACAATGTAAGCCGTGTTGAGGGATTAGTAAATACTTCGGTTATCTTGTTTTGATACAACATTCGAACAGAGGTTTGAGATCTGTTTATTTAGAGGTCCTTGAAATGCGGGCAATCGGGACTCCGTTTTCCTTGTCTGCAGTGAATATAGATGTTTGTTTATTAGTATTACGTATTAACAGAAACATCTTTAGATATTTTTAATATATTTTATTATTTTGTTTTCTTTGTTTATTATCATTATCTGTGGTGCCTTCAACAGTGATTTCTACATTCGAGTTACCACAATCATGGGATATTTTGTATGTCATATGTTTCATATACTGAAAGGATTACAATTAAAATATTGTGCGCGATTTCAACGCGTTCTATTGACTTGAATGTGTTGTTGTGTCACGCCGTGCATTATTCATCTTTGATAGGAGCGCCAACATTTCACTCAAAATTTAATCTGTGACATCGATGATCTCCTGGCCAATTAAGGTTACGCTGATATCAGTAGAGACTAGTCGACTGTGCAGATATATTATAATGCACAGGTAAGTTTTATTTCCTTATACTCATAATCATAATGGGTATTCCACCAAACCGCATTGGAGCAGCATGGTAGAATAAGCACCGAAAACCTTCTCCCCAAAAAAGGAGAAGAGGCCTTAACTCAGCAGTGGGTCATTCACAGGCTGTTACTTTTACTTTACTTTACTCATAATCCAATACAGATAAAATTCGAGAAGATTTCTATAAAAAAAAAAAAACAAAGTACTTTTTAGTGGTCTGACGAGGCATTCTGATTTACACCCTCATGACTGTGAATCTGTTAGCTTATAAGCGCACCAGTAAAAAACAAGGCCTTCAAAAAAGGCACATCCCTTATTGGCCTACTAAATGGATCTGTTGTAAATTAAATAGTTACAAAGCAGTAATACATTTCCAGTTATTCACGACGTAAAACATATTTCATATAAGCTATAAAGTCGACATTAAGAAGCTTAATAGCTAACACAGACCCGTGAAATTACTTATTAAGAAACAACAAAAATCATAAACGAAGAACTCGCGTAAACATCGTAAATCCTGTGAAATGGCACTTAAATCTCAAGTGGAGGGAATGCCGAAAGAAACTGTAACATTTAAATAAACTTTTGTTTTGATTAAGGAATTTATTGCCCTCTAAATTTGTATTATTCTTAAGTAAGACCATTATGTGGAACTTTACACGAGACGGCTACGATACGATATTTTTTTATTAGGAGTCTAATTTTTATTTAATATCTATTTATATAATACTCAAGGATTCTTATGTTTTTTATAGCATAGGTAGGCGGACAAACATTTGGGATAGGCCCATAGACAATGGCATTGTAAGAAACGTTAACCATCGCTTATATCGCCAATGCGCCACCATCCTTGGGAAATAAGATGTTATCTCCCTTGTGCCTGTAATTACACTGGCTCACTCACCCTTCAAACCGAAACACAACAGTACGAAGTACTGCTGTTTTCCGGTAGAATATCTGACAAGGGTGGTGTCTACCCAGACGAGTTTGCACAAAGCTACTACAACTACTACTACTACTACCGAGTTATATATGAAACTCTTCGACGACGACGGTTAATAGCTATAATCGAATCCAATAGTTGGTAACTAACTCAACATCTCGTACGATTTATCTTAAACTAGTCGTGTTATGAAAAAAAGATTAATTAAAATCAAATTCGTTTTTGAATTCAACTTATAATTATTTTTAGATAATCTGTAACAGACGGACCGAGTTTATCGTACTTTTTGGGGTACTTGGCATTTGTTCTATAACATAAACTTTTTAATTTTAACTCACTTTATAAACCCCGGGAGGCTGTTCTATTCAAATGAACATTTATTATTGTTTAAAAAGTATAAGGGAACTCGTACTTCAGTCGAATTACCCCAACATTACGAGTATATTTTCGGTTGTAGAAAGAGCTATGTTACATTTAGGTTTTTTTAAACTTTTCATCCGGGACATTTTTGAGTCATTACGCTGAGCCATTGTTTAAAATAATAGCGTAATATACAGTACGTATATCGTACTAAGTATTAGTGCTCGTAGTACGACCTACATGATTATATATTTTATTTAAAGCTATGCGAAATATTTGACAAAGGAGTTCGAATAAAAGTAGTAAAACTTTTTAGTTTAAAAAATGTAATGAATATGAATATTAGTATGTTGATTAATACAATGTTTTAAATGACGTTGTTTTCATTAATTTGTATCTGTGTCACTCAGTGGATAGTAAGCATGGATTGTATGAATACGTATACTGCTTTGAAGTAAGACAAGCATCGATAGCTTTTTATTGTAAATTTGTTTAACACCAGGTATGTTAAGCAAATGTCCTTAGCTGATGTTTAGCCCAGCTCTCCTTTTGAGGAGGTTTGGAGCTTATTTAAATAGTTGATCTTTATCGAATACTTTGGAGATACATACATTTTACAGATTTTTTATTGTAGCATGCATGTTCCATCACAATTTTGTCCTTGACCGCCAAGCAAGAGATGTAAGTGGTAACGAGTTCTCATAGACATTGGCACTGTTAAAATATTAACCATCCCTTACTCTACCAATGCGCCACTGACCTTATATATCTTGTAAATGTAGTTTTTTTTCAGGTAGACAGACGAGCATAATATGGGCCACCTGATGGTAAATGGTCACCAACGCCCATAAACATTGGTATTGTAAGAAATGTTAACCCTCGCTTACATCGCCAATGCGCCACAAATCTTGGCAACTGAGATGCTATGTCCCTTGTGACTGTAATGTAGCTCACTCATCCATAAAATTGGAACACAACAATACAAAGTACAGCTGTTTTGCGGTAGCATATCTAAAGAGTGGGTGGTACCTACCTAGACGAGCTTGCACAAAGCCCTATCACCGAGTAAAAGTCCTTCCTTCTACTTTTAAATCGAAACATAACAACACTAAGGATTGCTGCTTGGCGGTAGAAACACTAACAGTTTTGCCAAAATATTTAACTGAACGTGTAACAAAGTTCATTTGCGCGTTATACAGCTGCCCTTTGTTTAGAATAATTCGTACAGATTAATCTTGATAAGACGTACCATAAATTAAGGTAAATCCAGATGATGTATTATTCGTTGAGGGTGATCTAAGACAGTCTGTTGCAATTTATACCGCGATATGTTGTTATTTATTTGAGAAAGACGATTTATTGTATATTTTTTATTTATTTATTCATTTAATTAAGACAGGTGTCCATAGAGTGTTAGTAACAGTATCCTTAATAATAAATAGTAGAATAAATAATAGTAAGAATGAAAAATAATTACAATTAATTAAATATTGGAGGATAATTCCGATTTCACTTCTGGTGATAGGGGTTTACAAATCCTTTACAACATAAAGTTGAACCCTCACCATCAGCGAGTCGAAATTGTCCGCTAATGCGAGTAGCCTACAAAACATGTATTTTGATATATTTTCACTAATTAATTAGTAACAGCCTGTGAATGTTCCACTGCTGGGGCCTCTTCTCTTTTTGACGAGAAGGTTTGGAGATTATTCCACCACGCTGCTCCAATGCCGGTTGGTGGAATACACATGTGAGAGAATTTTTAGTGATATTTGATACATGCATATTAACTACATGTTCCGCTAAAGATTACTAAAGAGTATTATTGTGTTCTAGTGGTTTGTGAGTGAGTAAAATTACAGGCACAAGAGATATAACTCCTTAGTTACCAAGGTTGGTGGGGATATTGGATTGCTAATATTTCTAACTTCGCCTATGTCTATGAACGATGGCGACCATTTAATATTTGCCAGTCCACTAACCTTTAGTTAATAAAAAAAATAACGTTACCTTACAAATGGATGAAATACTTCGTACATTGCGAATATCTTTACTTGAATATGGCCACTCAATATAAGTGTCCCCGTGTATCACAAGCCGGTTGGCGTGGTTGGTTAGATACTTGCCTTCCGCGCCGTAGGTCGTGGGTTCGATGGACCCAGGACAGACTTTTGTGTGTATGAACATGTCTGTTTGTCTGAATCTGGGTGTAATTATCTATATAGGTATGTATTTACAAAATAAAAGTAGTTTATGTAGTATATCAGTTGTCTGGTTTCCATATTACAAGCTCTGCTTAGTTTGGGATCAGATGGCCATGTGTGAATAATGTCCCAGGATATTATTATTATTATTATCAGTCTGCTGCCGCTATAATTCATTTGCCGTAAAACCATGTTACTTTTAAATTATTTACAAAACATCATTTCAAATATTCATAGAGAGTTTCAGCCAGACGAATTCATAATCAATCGAAAATTCATATTCGAATTATGTATAAAGCATTATCAACGCGTATTCGTAATTTATGTCAATATGTAACACCGGCTTAAAATCGAGTTATGAATTCCTAACTAACAAGAGAAATTAATTCTTGACTTGTGCCAAATAATGGATTCAGTTTACAAATGAAATCATTTCACATATGTATATATAGTATGGTTATATTAAATATTAATTTTGATGTGTAAATGTTTTAGCGCTAGGTACACGGTAGCTAACTGAGGCTAAGAACTCACGGAGCGGTTTTGTCCCGTGCCCGCCGCGGTTGTGGATCTGCGGTTTTATTTATAAACTCACGAGACCGGAGATTTGCGCGATCACACAGCCGTCGCAGTTAAGATCATCACCCGCAAACTTGGCGGGCGATGATTGCAAGACGGGCGGTCGCAGAGCACGCGGGCGCAATCCGCCGAGGCTGCGGGTGACCGCGGCCTGCGCGATTTTACAAGTTGCCGGCCGGTGCGGGAATCGCAAACAATACGCACAACGCGGGCGTAAAATGCGTCGTGAGATGTGCTTTGATTTTTTACATATAAATCTACATTCTACAGAGTTTAAGGACCCGCAACCGCGGCGGGCGCGGCAAAAAAGCGCTCAGTGAGTTCTTAGCCTGAGCGTAAGATTTCGAATGTCAGATGACTCAGTCTAAGATTTGTCGATGTTTGATTTGATTTGATTTTGTGAGAGCATTATGAATATATATATGAGCATGATGTACAGATTAATTCTCATGAATGATTAAATTTGCATATTTAAACATACAAACACACATACGATAGGTATGGCTTACTGGTATGTCACACTTTACACTTATTCCGGCCTAGCCTCGGGATTCTGGAGTATAACGTGCGATATAAAGCTTCCTTACGAGTCTAGCATAGGCTCATAGATAAAAATAATATGATAAATTCATTTGTCAGATAAAAAAAAACTTCGAATTTCAAATTTTCAAATAAACTATATGTAGATACATTTTTATTTTCACATTTGAAAATAGAATACAAATTACAACGAATATTTACACACACAAAGTAATCCGACTGTTAAAAAACATAATCCTACAAAATACAACAAGCATTACATAACTCGAACATAAATTTAAAACGTATTAAAACTCAAAAACAGACATTTCCCTTTCATTAAACCGATAACGAAGCTTAAAATCCATAGATTTAATTATTTGTCACGTACTCGTAAGTACATTCCGTCACGAATTTAGCGAATTATTCATAAAAGGGCGGACTCTGGACTCTTAAACTCGGTCCCCTTTGTAAACGTTTAAGTGTGCGTGTATAACGTTTAAATGTCATATTTTATCATACGTAATATACCACTTAACGTTTTAATGATAAAAGATTATTAACAATTAGTGGACTTGCTTTTCAGCTTTGTTTAGTTATACAATGATTTGTCTCTTTCTATCGTCATTGGTTTATATTTGACAGAAGGAGACAGTATTGCTATTTTGCTATTTTGCGGAGAATATCTGATGAGGGGGTGGTACCTACCCAGACGAGCTTGCACAAAACTCTACCACCGAGTAAATTGATTTGAATTATTACAATAAGCACTAACAACTCAAGAATGATTTCAAAGTTAAAATCATTGGTTCAAACGCAGCTTTACTAACCTCATTATTATAAGACTTTCGATTGAAATTGTTTGCGTTATCCAATTATATAGTAGTTGTTTCGAACAATACTTAAATGTTAAAATGTATCAAACATCAATTCCGGTTTCGTAACCAGCTCTGCGGTTTCCTTCTCTTATTTATTGACCAATTGGGACGAATTTACGAGTATTTAGTGGTACTTTATGATCGTGACGCATCTAACTACAATGTTTTGGTTTATAATTGTATTTCTAATTTGTTTTCGGATGATAATATTTTTGCATTTACGACATTGACCAAATTCAAATTCAAATTCAAATTCAAATTCAAATTCAAATATCTTTATTCAATGTAGAAGTGTTACACTTACTTATTGATTGTCATAAGTCTACCACCGGTTCGGAAATAAACACCTCAGACCTGAGAAGAACCGGCGAAAGAAACTCAGCGGGATTTTTTTTTTTTTTCATCTCATTTTTTACAATATTTATATAATATATAATAACAATACAATAATAATATTCTTCTTTAATTGAAACAGCCTGGAGGCGATCGTTTCATTCCCAAGGTGTGCAATCATCTAAAAAGTCATTGATTGTATAATATCCTTTAGCACACAAGCGTTCCTTAACAACTCTTTTAAATTTCACAATAGAATATTTTTGAACGCTTTCTGGGATCCTGTTGTAAAAACGTATACATTGTCCCATAAAAGACCTACTAACCCTGTGTAATCTAGTAACAGTGGTTGTAAGTTTATACTTGTTCCTGGTGTTAACAGTATGTACGTCACAATTTCTGGGAAAATCTTTTAAGTTTTTGCGGACATACATAACATTATCAAATATATATTGAGAAGCGACAGTCATTATTTTAATTTCTTTAAATTTACATCTTAATGAATCTTTCGGGCCCAGGTTATAAATTGCACGAATAGCCCTCTTCTGCAGTACAAAAATCGTATTTATGTCGGCTGCATTACCCCAGAGTAGAATGCCATAAGACATTATACTGTGGAAATAGCTGAAATACACTAGGCGAGCCGTTTCAATATCAGTCAACATTCTAATTTTTTTTACCGCGAATGCTGCAGAGCTGAGTCTATTTGCCAATTTATTAATATGAGGGCCCCATTGAAGCTTAGAATCTATGGTGATACCAAGAAATTCTGTGGCTTCTACAGAATCTAACGGTTCCTCATTAAGAAGTACATTCGTTTTTACAAATTTCACGTTGGGAACAGTGAATTTAATACATTTTGTCTTTTTACTGTTTAACAGTAAATTATTAACACTAAACCAATGTACTATTTCAGAGAGAGCATTGTTTACCTCGTCATATATCGATAGGCGTCTTTTAATTTTAAAAATTAAAGAAGTATCATCAGCAAACAATACTATCTTATGTTTATTATTTAAAAGATGGGGCAAGTCATTTATATAGATGAGGAACAGAAATGGACCAAGAATAGATCCTTGAGGGACCCCCACACCAACTGGAGCCCCGGGAGATCTCTTTCCATTAATATCAACCCTCTGAATCCGATCGCTCAAATACGAATTCAGAAGGCTGAGTGCTTTATCTCTAATGCCATAGTGACGTAGTTTCCTGATCAACGTTTCGTGTTGCACACAATCAAAAGCCTTAGATAAGTCACAAAATATTCCTAAGGCATCCTGTGACTCTTCCCAGGCTCTATAAATATTTTTAACGAGCTCGACACCAGCATCGGTTGTCGAGCGACCCCTTGTGAAGCCAAATTGTTTACTGTGTAGCAACTTGTATGTATCAAAATGTTCTAGCATCTGATTAAGCATTAATTTTTCAAAGATTTTACTAAGCGTTGGTAGTACAGAAATGGGTCTATAATTATTGGGGTCTGAAGTACTACCAGATTTAAAAATAGGAATTACCTTACTATGTTTCATAAGGTCAGGAAACACGCCACTAAGGATACAATTATTAAATATAAAAACTAGATAAGGTGCAATCACATCAATAACTGATTTGACTACCTTAACAGAAATCCCCCACAGATCGGCCGTTTTCTTAACATCCAATGAGTTGAAAGTTCTGATTATATCTTTAACATTTACAGTTTCAAAATTAAAGCTAATGTTGCACCTACTTACATTATTTCTTAGTAACGATTCAGCGACGGTAGGAGAGGAATTTAGTGCTTTGGTTGTTGAGATCGGAATATCAACAAAAAATTTTTCAAAAACAGTAGCAACATTCTTGTCAGAAGTAACTGGCATATTATCTATAGACAGAGGGAAGTCAGTAGTGTTATTTTTGACTTTTCCAGTTTCACTATTAATAATTTTCCAAGTAATATTTATTTTATTTGGTGCGTCTACAATTTTTTTTTTAATATGCAAAGACTTGGCTAGGGAACACACTCGTTTGAATAGTTTAGAGTAGGCACTAACATAATTAATGAAAGAAAGAGACCGGTTGTAAGTTCTTTCATTATAAAGTTCATATAACCTTTGCCTACTCTTATGAATTCCTACAGTCGCCCAATCATTAAATGTGAGAAAACTCTTTGAATTGACTGTCTTAGAAGTAAATATGGCATTGAATTCATTTTTAATTAATTTAAAAAAGTTGTTATAAAACACATTGGAGTTTTCGTGAAATGGTAGATATGAGAGCTTTGCCATAATATTACCTCTGAACTTCTCCATTCGATTCTTATTAATTGGGACAAAAGTTTGTTTTAATTGTTTATTATATTTTTTGATTTGTGAATTAAATGAGGCCAACTGTCCACAATGATCAGAACTTAACATGTTTATAATAGATTTATGATGTGGTACACAATTTGTAAATATGTTATCAATACATGTTGCAGTGGTTTCTGTAATTCTAGTTGGCTCCAGGAACAAGTTATACGAATTTAAGAGAGATCTAAATCTTATACTTGTACCACAGTTTTCTAATAAATTTATGTTGAAATCACCACAAACAAAGATATGTTTATTAGAACTTGATAATTTCAACAATACATTTTCCAATATCTTTTCAAATAATTCATACAACCCACTGGGAGGTCTGTATACGCATACAACAATGACACGCTCAAGCTCTGCACAGGCTATTTCAATAGTCTGTTCAATAGAAAGGCTCACAATGTCCTTGCGTTCTTTAAACTTAAAATTTTTACTAATGAGAATTAATGAGCCACCGCGTTTTGCTTTTTTTCTACTAAACAGACTAGCTAACTGGTGACCATCAAAGTTAAACATAAATTGGTAATTTAAGAGCCAATGTTCTGTAATACATAAAATATCAATGTCATTACTGTTAATGAATAGCTCAATTTCTAAATCTTTTCCTAACATTCCTTGAATGTTTTGGTGCACCAGGTTAACAGATTTATTATTTGTATTCCTATTTGTTGAATTAACTGCTACTGATTTAGCAGGTAATAAATTACTATTGACACATTTAAAACTACAATATGTCAAACTATTACAAGATTCTAAATCTTTGCCACCTAAGCCCTGTACATTTTTATGTACAATATTTAAGTCATTAAACTTAGGCTTTGTCTTCTTAACTAGTTTAAACCTACCGTAGGTATTGGCGTGTCAATACAGTTTATATCCTTATTATTTAAGGAACAGTAATTTCTTAAATTATTCTTCGTTATATCACATATAACGGAGTTTTGTAAATTAAAAGCTACTAATGTAGCAATTTTTTTCTTATCTCTAATGGGCAGATACATTGTATCTTGTGTCAATTTAAATTTACTTATAAATTTATTCAAATCAAATAATATAAAAGCGTCGCTATGACGATGAGTCAGATTATACAACATCATGTTTAAGTTGTATAAATGCCTATTTTGTTCATCAGTTAAATTATTTCCATATGGAAAAGCACAAATCATGAATTTACAATTTGTTTTAATATTTAACTTTAATAACGAGTCTATACATTTAATAAAATGCTGTTTTTAATAGACAGCCCATCACCATATAACAATAAAATCCATCACGACCATCGAATCGTTCCAAGGAACGCTCGTGTGCGAAAGGATAGTACACAATCAATGACTTTTTGGATAACTTTCAAGAATATTATTATTGTATTACTATTATATAATATTATATAAATTCTGTAAAATATGAGCTAAAAAAAATCCCGCTGTGTTTCTTTTGCCGGTTCTTCTCAGGTCTAAGGTTTATTTCCGAACCGGTGGTAGATTTTTGACAATCAATAAGCAAGTGTAACACTTCAACATTAAATAAAGATATTTGATTTGATTTGACTGCACACCTTGGGAATGAAACGATCGCATCCAGGGTATTTCAAATAACGAAAAAAAATCTGTTATTGTATAAATTGCATGTATTGTAAAGATGAGATATATATATAAAAAAAATCCGCTGAGTCTCTTTCGCCGGTTCTTCTCAGGTCTGAGGTGTATATTTCCGAACCGGTGGTAGATTTATGACAATCAATAAGTAAGTGTAACGCTTGAATATTGAATAAAGCTTTTGACTTTGACTTTTAAGATCCATAGAAAAAGGAGGTTTTAGCACGGCAGTGGATTATTTACATGCTGTTACTTTACTTAACATAAATGAAATAGTAATTACTTAATTACTATTTGAACACTTGTTGTATTCTTAATTTGATTGATGAGGTTTTGTGCAAGCCCGCTTGGGTAGGAACGATGCTAGGTTTTTGTTACGGTTTGATGGGTGAGTGAGCCAGTGTAACAGTGTAACACGCGCATAGGAAATAACATCTAAGATTTCAAGATTGGTGATGCATTGATCATGTAAAGATTGGTTAATATTTCTTACAGCACCCAATGTGGCCCTTCGATAAAATTCTGTATTTTTTACAAAATTCTAATTAATTAATAAAAAGAAAGTCGAAAATGTCACGTGTCTGTCATTGCATTATAACTTGTACGATTACCTATAAATCTAGATAGTCCAGACAGTTAGACCCTTCATGGCGGTCCTTATTGAACCCATCAACCTTTTTTATCAGAATATAGCGCCGGAACGAATATTAAAAAGGTACTAAGGGTTGAGTCCCATTAGTAGATAGGCGATAGATAGCTTATAAATATTATATATTTATATCTAGTTTTCGCCCGCTGCTTCTCCCATGTGTTAGAGAGAGAGGGGTAAATATGGGTATGGATATTATATAAAAAGTAGCTCCGTCCTTGGGGTTCCAGCTACGATCTTACGCTATGAATAACAGAAAGAGAAGTAATGTACAATTTCTTTTGTTACAAATTCAACCTTATTTCGTTAGAAATAAAGCAGATAGTTACAGACACAACATTTTATTTACGCCATTGCGGTGGTTTTTTTTCAGAAGTTTTGACGTCTTAACGTTAGTTATGATTGGACCATACCACTGACCAATTTGAAATAAGCACACAATAGTATTTGTGCTGCTATTTTTCGGACCGTTTTTGAAGCGCTTACTGTGAATTTAGTACATTATTAATCGAAGTGTTTAGCCCAGACGGGATTATATAAATCTCTGCTACTAAGTAATAGTAAAAGTAATCAGTAAAAAAAAAAACGTTTTATCGTCATTTGGTAATCAAAATATTAGGAGTGTGACGCGAATTCCGTTCTACCAGAATATCATTAGAGTCCAATAGACCGAGCATGAAGTTAAAGGTAAACACAAATTAAACACTTTAATATTCAAATGTGCTTGCCCGGGTTTGAACTCCCGATCTCCAATTAACATTCAAGTCAAACTAGGCTATCTGCTATAAGAATATTCACAGATTTGTTAGTCATAATTTATTGATATGTTATAATTTAATTTATACTACATATCATTGTTGGACGTATTACGTTAATTGAAAATAGAATTATTAATGACACTAATTATTATGAACATTTATGATTTAATTAGTACTATTACGTCATCGTTATATTACGAGTCGAGATGGACCAGTGGTAAGAACGCGTGAATCTTAACATATGATCGAGGGTTCAAACCCGGGCAAGCACCACTGAATCTCATGTGCTTAATTTGTGATTATAATTCATTTAGTGCTTGACGGTTAAGGAAAACATCGTGAGGAAACCTGCATGCGTCAAATTTCATTGAAATTCTGTCACATGTGTATTCCACCAAACCGCATTGGGGCAGCGTGGTGGAATTAGCTCCAAACCTTCTTCTCACAAAGAGGAGAAGAGGCCTTAGCCCAGCAGTGGGACATTCACAGGTTACTTTACGTCATCGTACTCGCTGGTCACAGGTTCTAGAGCTTTGTGTAAGCTCGTTTGGGTAGGTACTAGCCACTCGTCAGATATTCTACCGCAAAACAGTGCAGTACTTGGTATTGCCGTGTTTCGGTTTGAAGGGTGAGTGAGCCAGTGTAATTACAGGCACAAGGGACATAACATATTAATTCCCAAGGTTGATGCCACATTGGCGATGTAAGCGTTGGTTAGCATTTATTACAATGCCAATGTCTATGGGCGTTGATGACCACTTACAGTCAGGTGGCCCATATACTCGTCCGCCTACCTATACAATAAAAGAAATCGTTTCTAGTTTATAAATAACTTCGTAAGGGTAAAATTCATATAAAGTTACTCATCCCATTTCAGCCCTTTGAAGTTACAACTTCCAAATATCCTTTCTTTCCAGACAAACGACTCTATAATTATATACCTGTGTTTGCCTGTTTACTTTTGTATTATAAGTTTTCTTCAGCCAATGAATGGGCTTTGGTACAGGCCAAGGTCGAAATTGGAATTTCGAGGCGAATGTTATTATAAATATTCTATTTTGACTAAAAATACTAATAAAATATTATTTCCTATCACTGAATTATTATTCGAATTTCGTACGACAGCAATACTCAGTATTGTTATGCTCGGCTTTGAAGTCTGCCGGTGTTACCATCACAAGGAGTATGTAGTATTTATTTATAACACCTTATTTTTCAAGGCTGGTCACATTGATGATAAGGGATAGTACCAATATGTATAATATTTCGCCCCTTTACATGTGACATATTTATAAGTAACTGCAAATAGCTTTAAAAATTATTCATATTATCGCTCCCATTCAAACTTCGACCTTTTTGAAATGGATATTGGTTAGCGTCCTACTGGAGTTACGCTTCCTTCTATTAAAGAATTTTAATTTTAATTCAGCCCCACGGCCTTATTAAGCTGATAGATTGGCCAAAGGAGTCGTTTAATCGGAATTTTATGGGCTTTGAAAGTTTTAAAGCCGCAAAAGAACTTTTTTCGCCCCTTTTATATTTTATTGTTTTATCTGTGATTGTGAAAATCCCTTTTATTTCAGGACTCGTTTCCAAACGTAGTATCGCCCGTATGTGTTGAGCAAATATAAATCTATAAGCGTGGAATATTAGTATTTGTTGATTATAATGAAGGTGAAATAAGTATATGAATGAACTTGTATTTATTTTTATTATTTATTAAGATAGTTTTCATAGAGTTCCTTGCTTATTTATTCCGTTAAAACGCACCGGCAGTGATGTATAATTAAATTTTAAAATAACTAATGCTTGTAAAAGCCCACTAGTAAAAAATATTTAGACAGAGAACCAAAGTTATCGACATAGTCCAAAGGATTAGTAAGAAGTGGAAGTTGGCTGGTCACACAGGTCGCAGAACTGACGAGCGTTGGAGTAGACGTGGATACCACGCCTTGGCAAACGTAGCGTAGGACGCCCTCCGGCTAGGTGGAGTGATGATATACGTAAAGTGGCTGGCAGCGGATGGAACTCGAGAGCTGAAGATCCAGCTCTGTTGCGTCCGTTGGAGAGTCCTATTTCCAACAGTTGACGAGAAACGGTTAATAATGATGCTAATGATGATGATGATATAATATTTATCTTTATTTCATTGTCAAATTTAAATACATTTTTTTCTGTTACACTCTTAAAAGTACTTGAATTGTAATGATACAGGTTGAAATTAATATTCTAAAACAAGCGTAAAAGATATTACAAGCGCCATCTCTTGGTATCGAATTTAACATACGCAATAAAAATACGTTACATTTGAAATTATAAGTTTTAATTCGCCGTTTGCAAGTTTCGCGACATCAATCAAGATTATTTATGTAATTCAATTTACTTTATATCTGATTTAGACGTAAATCTCGAGCAATTTGTTAACCGAAACAAATGACCTTAAGGTCATTGACCTTCACACGTAATTTGAAATATATATTTTTTATTTCCTCCGAGTGAGAAGTTGGCAAACGCAATTTCTCATTTTCGTAAAATTTACGACTTCATTTCAAGTACTGTTCCACGTGTAATGTTTGAGTGGCGTTTTAATGAATCAGCCAGTTTCAGTTCGGAAACGATATTTTAGAATTTCGTTTCGAAATATTTTTAATATAAAATACGTTTAGGATTCCGTGGAATTTAAGTGAGAACGTTTTGGTCACATCGTAAAGGTGACTGAACTTTTATTATAACGAAACTACAAAGGAGATTTAATCGGACGGAAGATGGTTCAGTGGAAGATCGACTCGTAACTGCTATCGTCAAAGTGTAAAAGCTTAGCTGACCACAATATCCGACTGTATTGATTTTCGTATGTCTCATAATGTCACTTGCCATATCGTCTTAGTGAATAATTTTGACGTAACCAATATATTTATACGTCTTTAATAAAACAAAACATTTGTATGTTAAAATTACAAATGATTGTCTGTTAAGTTGGCTTACGAACGATAATTTTACGTGATAACGTCATAAAAAAAATAGATGAATACTCGGATGCATCGGCCGAAGAGAGATAGATGCGTCACAAGTCGAACGCTTAGGCCGATCGTGCCTCTCTATCACTTGTCCCGCGCTCTCACTTGCGCGCTCGGCTCAGGCGGAACGTTACTATGAGTCATGCTTTTTCGTACGTGCACCCGGCGTTCACCGATTTGTAAGACGTTATCGCGTCAAAAAATACTTAAGAATTGTTGAATTCAATTTTATGTCATTAAACGACTCGATAATTATTCCTTTTTTATTTATTTATCAATATAAACAACCAAAAAACAGTTAAATTATAGAACTATAAAAAGCACGAAAGTTTGTCCTCAGTGCTTTTACGTCTATGGATTTGCATACAATTAATACATCTTCGATCTATATTTAATATTCATAATAGTTATTTCTCGTCTTGTTTTGTTGTCAAAGCTATTTATTAAGCGAGGAATCATGTAAGAGCTAGTTTATTGTTAGCTGAAATAGCTACTGTATCAGCCAACGAGTTTTTACTCGTATATTATGCCGAACGTTATTCTGAAAATTTGTTTTGTAGAATTGTCTTTTCACAATATGATAATTATAATAACTTGGTTCCTAAAATAAAGTTTTTAATATTAATTATAGTTCCGGACGGAAGTCTTTGGAAACCATTTAACGAGGCAAGCCTTTCAAATACGAATATGTAGTTAAGAGGTGAAATTTATATTTATAATAATATAAGCTTACCTTGCATTGTGGGAACTGCTCGGGCGGTCTCGTAACACGCCAGCCCAGTAACGGTGGAATGCATACGAGCGCGCTCATCAGCCACACCGCGGCTATCATCAGCGCCGCGCGAGCTGGCGTTCGCTTCTTAAGGTAATCTACAGCCTGGAATAATAAAGATACAATTGTAAAATTTATGTTTCATTTAAACATGACCTGTTTTTTAAATTATATTTTTAAAATAGATATCTCAAGCAGATACTTCAATGTTATCTTAATTATAATTAACAGGATTGTGATGTGTCACTACAATTATATTATAATAATAATAATATCCTGGGACATTATTCACACAAGGCCATCTTTTTCTAAACTAAGCAGAGCTTGTACCATGGAAACCAGACAACTGATATACCACATGAACTACTTTTCTTCGGTATATACATACTTATATAGATAATTACACCCAGACTCAGGACATGTTCATGCACACAAATGTCTATCCTGGGTGGGAATCGAACCCACGACCTGCAGCGCGAACGGCAAGCCACGCCAACCAGCTCGTCTATTATTATTTGTCGTACAGGAAAATCAACGAATACGAACTACACCATATTTAATCATCTATAGCTATCGTCCCGGCTTCGCACGTGTAGAATTAGGTATATACTTTTTTATTGCATAGGAAGGCGGACGTGCATATGGGTCATCTGTGCACAATGTGTATAAACATTGGCATTGTAGGAGAAGTTAACCATCTCTTACATCGCCAATGCGCCACCAACCTTGGGAACTAAGATGTTATGTCCCAAAAAAAAAAATCAACTAAGGGACTAAGATACGACGCATCAACACCACAAATCTACAACAAACTCTTCATAACTCCACCCTATTTTTGCGTCGATATAAGCTAAAAATACTAACATAATTATTGATATAAAGATATTAACGGAATTCGAATTTCAATATCGGAATTCGAATCCGGTTTTGATCCCGAGACAAAATTTAAAGCCATTACAACAACATTTCAGCGCAACACATTAAGATCAGCGCCAAGCGCATATCGGGTTAATGGTTTTGCACTTTGGATACACAACGAATTCCATCGTAAACAAACGTACAATGTAATGCAGTCGTAAGTACCTTTCTATCTACATTACACTAACCAACTTTGTAATGTGAGTGAAAAGGACAGGATCCTCTAATTATTATAGTCATGTTTTTTTATTCTGATTATGTTCCAAGTTTAAATTTTTGTTTTCTTTTTTTTTTAGTAGAAAGGCAAACGTGCCATTAGGCCATCGTTGTATAGTCATCAATTAAATTATAATTTAGATTGTGATGCTGTCTGATTACATGTTCTATCGCCAAATAGCAATACTTAATATTGATGTGTTCTGGTTTGAAGGCGGCGGTAAAACAGTGTAACAACAGACACAAGGGACCTACCATCTCAGTTCCCTAGATTGGTGGCACATCGGCAATGTAAGGGATGGTTAATATTTCTCACAGTGCTAATTTCAATAGACGGTATTGATTCACCATGAAGTAACCCAACAAGTTATTTTTTTATTTTTGATAAGTTTATTGCCAGTATCCAAAATAATAAAAAATGGTTGTCTGTAAAGTCGGTAGTTTAACGTGACAACGTCATAACAAAACATTGATGAAATGACTGCAATCGAGTGAAAGAGAGATAGATGCGGCGCAAGCGTACAAGCAGCGTAACGGGACATTGTGCGTAACGGGACAAATTTTCTTGCATGCAGCCAGCGTTCATCTATTTATTAGAAGTTGTCACGTCAAAAAACACAAAAGTATCATGATCGGTAGAGAGACGAGTAATGAAATATATATACATATAGCTATATAGCAAATGTATTACACAATAAATATTATTATTTAATGTAAAGGGATTATCATTGAAAAGTTTATTTGCTAATATACCTTTCGGCTCGAAGGTTCTACAAAGGAACGTATAATTTGAGTTCGTAGACGAAGCTTCTTGATCTCAATTGAAGACTTACTAAGCCCTCGGGCAACAACAGAGGCGAAGTATTCATGTTTCTATATACCTACGGGAAATTCGGCTTAATCAAAACTATATTTAAGCTTTACTAAAACTATTTGAAGTACTTAAATTTTCCACAATGGTTGGATGTTACAACTAGGTCTATTTATTTATTTAGTAGAGGTGAAATAAGTTGATTGGCGCATAGACCATATAAGGAATGGGTAACATTTCTTACAACGCCAATTTTTAAGGGTGATGTTACGTTTACCACCATGGCCTTTTTTCGTCCGTCTTTTTTTTATTGCATTGGAAACCGGACGAACAAATGGGGCACCTGATGGTAAGTGATCACCAACGCTCATAGACATTGGCATTGTAAGAGATGTTAACCATCGCTTACATCGCCAATGCGCCACCAACCTTGGGAACTAAGATATTACCTCCCTTGCACCTGTAATTAAAGTCTGCGTTCCCAATTCATATATAATATTATAAGTAAAGTCTATCGTGTATTTGATGTAACAGACCTATCCAAGCTTCCTACAATTAATGATTAAGGAGATTGATAAATATTTCATATTAATAGTATATTTAATTTAAGTTATTTTGTTTTCCCATATTTCACTGATTTTTTTACAATTAATAAATAAGTATGACGTAATTTACATTAATAGAGAACTGATAAAACAAGTCGTTAGTGTTAAGTTGTCACATAAATGTTAAAGTTGGTATGAGAATTTATATAAAAACTTTTTGCGTCGAGCTTATCGTTATATAGCTTAAACATGAGTTATGTTTAGTTTAGCTTTTTTAACCGACTTCAAAAAAAGGAGGAGGTTATCAATTCGTCTGTATGTTTTTTTTTTTTTTTTGGTGTTGTTACCTCATAACTTTCGACTGGGTGAATCGATTTTGATGATTTTTTTTTTATTTGAAAGGGGTTGCTCCGAAATTGGTCCCATTTTTTTTAGTCCAGTTTTGACACTGGCATCAATGACAAAACCGTATAAGTCGTAAATTTGCATAAATATGTGCGCAACAAATGGACGAATAACTCGATATCTATTCAACCGATTTCGATGAATTTTTTTTTATTGGAAAGAGTGTACTTCAAGGGTTGTTTGATGACAGTTTGGTTACATTTTGATTATAGGATCCATGACAAATTAACGGAAATCTTCAATTCTTAGTAGCAAATTAACGATACACGGCCGAATCTTTTATAGGCTATCTAGATTTATCATTCACCTACCATAACATCGTTATGATCAAGTAATTGTAGTACTATTGTATAAAACACTTCTTTATATACCGTCAATAGTTTTCGCAGCGCACGCGAAATAATAACTTTTATAGGCAACAGTTAAATACGTTGGGTTACATTGTTCCATTTTAAGAAGGGATCTATAAGTTTTTGAAAATATAATATAGCCTATGTTACTTGGTAAAGACGTAGCTTTCTAAGGGTGAAAGAATTTTTAAAATCGGTCCAGTAGTTTTTGATTTAAATCGTAATAAAAAAATCAAACAAAAATCAAATCTTTCCTCTTTATAATATGAGTTATGCATGTAAGCATTAGTATATATGTTATGTTTATAATTGAAACATATTTGAACATCTCCTAAAACTTGAGACCAATTTTGAAAATTATATAATATATCGTATAAGTACTCTTATATACATGTTATATGTATTTATGTATATTTGTATATTGATTACTAGTGTTTTTCCCGCGGTTTCACCCGCGTAGTTCCCGTTCCCGTGGGAATATGGGGACAAAATGTAGCCTATGTTACTCCGTGATAATGTAGCTTTCCATTGGTGAAAGAATTTTTTAAATCGGCTTAGTGGTTTAGGCGTGAAAGCGTCACAAGCAAACTTACTTTCGCATTTATAATATTAGTTAGGATAATATAGATACTTCCCCTTTTTTTAATATACAGACATTCCCTCATATTTTATGGTGAAGAATGGTATAACACAATATCTAAAAACCTACAGTTTATTTAATTATTACTAGAAATAACTATTTGATTATGTTATGGCTGCCCAACTAAATTACCCCACCAACTAAATCTATTTAATCAAAACATGTTAATTTATATTCATACATTTAACCATATTAACTAATATTTATTAATTCAGTACCAAAATGCATTTTTCTTTACGTTTCATTGTTTTAGATTAATATATTTAAATAATAATATAAATGGCGCTGTCTCATATGAGCTGCACGTTTAGTAGGTCTACCCATATTCTACAAATTAGTGAGTGTACTTCAGATTCACTAAAAATCGAAAAATAAATAAAAATTTTAACAAAACAAAAACCGACTTCATAGGAAAAACAAATTAATATGCACTAAAAAGTAAAAAAATAATTGCGTGTTCTTCTATAATTTGATAATTAACTTACTATTTTCTACTCAACAATATGTAGGTACGAATGTGTTGTGTGGTTGATAATTTATTTACAATTATTGTTATTTTTGGAGTCGATGTCAGCTAAGGAAACACTATAATATACCTAGCAAAAATACGGGAATCTTTTAAAAACAAACAAAAACATACACATTACAAATTGACTTTTATTCGCCTCGTTAAGTTGCTCGTGCGACACAAGCACATCTCACCTATAACTAACTATGTATGTAGTTATAAACCCATCTTGGCTGACATCGACTCCAAAAGTAACAATAATTGTAAATAAATTATCAACCACACAACACATTCGTACCTACATATTGTTGAGTAGAAAATAGTAAGTTAATTATCAAATTATAGAAGAATACGCAATTATTTTTTTACTTTTTAGTGCATATTAATTTGTTTTTCCTATGAAGTCGGTTTTTGTTTTGTTAAAATTTTTATTTATTTATTATTATGGTACCACACAAATCGAAGGTAGTTTTTTACATCTATTGATTCTGCTGGACTTGTACATGAACTTTGCTGGCATCATCAGATTGTCATCCTATCATATTATTATTAAGGGAATGGAGAGTGCACCTGTGTGCATTTACCATCTCCTAAAGTGGGCTAGTCTTTATAAAAGTAGACGTTGATGAAACCAAGAGGAAGTCAACGTTATATTCATAAATAGGAAGTCAAATAGAAAACGATAAGAATTATTGTCTAAATATATTAGTGTACTTAAAATTTAGATTGCTTTTAGCTTGAATGTGATTGAAATTGAAAATTTGTTTGACGAATAGCGGACTCGAGACTATAAATTTATTATGCAATTTTGGTACTTAAAATTCTCAAGACTAGTAATCCACTCTACATGTTTTACTGCACGTTTTCAGGCCATATAAACTATTTTAGGACGTCCATAAATTTGAAATGTTAGTTTCGTTAAATTTTGCTCAGTAGCTCAATATTATTCCTATATTATAAAATAGTTCCTATTTTTACTCGTTTTGAATGGGTGCACGCATCATTTGTACAATTTGAAACTTTTTACAGCTGTTATTGATATATAGTTATGATTTTTTTTTTTGTATAGGTAATACTATCAACGACCGCAGCCGGCCAACGACTGCCAGTCGTATCGAAATTATACTTTATCTATATATTTTTAGTCACCCAAAAAACTTCTGTTATTTGCCAGATTTAAATATTTTCATCAATTTAAAGGTGTTTAGAGTTAATTTTATAGTGAACTTTATCTAAAGATCATAGACTTAATCGCAACTACCCTAATATGTTATATTTATAGTTACGAGACTCCTTGGTCCATACAATATAGCGTAGTTTAAAAAAAAGAAGCGCGCTAATTTAAAACCGCCGCCATCTTGTTAGTGCACATTTATAAAGGTAAAGTAATTAATTAATTATTGGCGCGAATTGTGATTTATGATGTGTTCAAATTTGTTATTTGGATCTAAAGAGTAATTGAGTGAGTAATTTACATCAATTCTATGATTTGGTGTTCTATTTTTGAAAAGACCTATTCGAAGTTCTTATAAAATCAGTTTTCACTTCTTGATGCTAAATATATACATATATTTTAGTACAGAAGTGAAATATCAATTAAACGAAGTAAAAATTATTGTATTTCATTCAATTACATAAAAACTAACAATTGTTTTAACAACTCCTAATAGGTACCGGACTCTTACTGTTTTGTGCGACAGAGATAACGCTCTACTATGCCGAAATCAGTGGATTGTCTCTTTTTAAAGGTCAATATGCGATATTTATTGACAGGCACTATATAAAGGTAAGCGCGCGTAAAAAAAAAACAAAAGAAGTCCGTAACAGCCAAGACGTGTATCCTGCCAGAACTAGTGTCCACAGATAACGATTATGACTAACAATATTCTTATAACATATAACACTTATTGTATTAAATGAAAGACTATTAAACGTCCGAGTCAATGTAACTATTTCACGTTTGAAGTACGAATATGTAACGATTTACATGAAAAAAATAATCTGAATATTTAATGACGCTTTTTGTTTAAGAGGTATATAAAACAAAACAATGTTGCCGCACAAAAACAAACGATACGTACAGGTACATGTACGTCCAATGTCGGTTTCAGATGTACAACTCCAATGACCAGTCTGCGGCTTTGAAATGCGAAATTGCACGGAAAAATGCTGTACATTTTTTTTTCTTTAAATGTGAACGATATTCAATTCATACGTCCAATAGATTTGTATGCGCTCAGTTTTCAGCTATTATCATATATATAGCAGAGAAATTATGGAATTTAATGGACTTACTATTTTAAGGCCATATCTATATAAATAAAATGATAGAGGTCTGCAGTTGTGCGCGCATCACGGAAAAACTACTGGATAGATTTCAATGAAATTTTCTAAATTTTATTTCTAAGACACTTGGCGCTTATTAAAAAAAAAAATTGGTTGCCTGTAAAGTCGGTATACGGGCGAAAGTTTTACGTGACAACGACTTTGAGTGGTAAAATAATTTTAATGTGAATATTCATTCGTATAGTAGGAAGAAGGATGAAATAATAGTAACAATTTAAAACATTTATTTATACAAAGAATTATATTTAAAACATTAATTTATACAAAGAATCTCGCACTGAATTTCATATTAACAAAATTTTATTTTTACCTTTACACATACATACGTATTTATATACAAATATACATACAATAACTTGCAATACATTTGCGTACAATGAAACAGCGTTTACTACAACTTAACTTGTTCCTATCTGAGTGATTTTGCCCGAGTGGAAGGGACGCGTGCCTCTCACTCGCTCTCATTGTGAGCGCATAACGTGAGCGGAGCGTAACGCAGTTTCTTGAAGTGTCACCCGGCAAACCAATTTATAAGACGTTGTCACGTCAAAAAGATTGCGATATCTTCATTTAATAAAAAGTGATTAAAGTTTCAAGAAACAACGATTTGTATATGCCCTGCGTGTTTAGTGATGTATGTTTAAACAAAGTATATTTTTGCTTGCGACCTTTTGGTGTTTTTTCCTTCGTACATAAAAAAAACTTTGTTAATATATCAAGCAACGCGGACGAAGTCGCGGGTGTCAGCTGGTATTATATAAATTACTTATACTATATCTGCCTGATTTTTATTACATAATAATGTTTGGTTTATTCATTGTAAACTATATATCAAAAATTAGTGTCTATATATTTTTCTTTATATATAGGTATATATTTTGTTTGTAATACGTGCTCTTGTTTTACTTATTTTTTATGTTTGTACCAACAAGTAACAATTAATATGAGATAGCTCGGGTTAAGATTTAAGAAGGAAAAGATTTCCTAATAGTTGCTGAATCAGTTAAAGGCAAGCTAGGGTATACCAATTTACAACATAATAATCGCATAAAGAGCTGCTTGAAAATGATGTAACCGAAAATATAACTAAAACATATATAAATAATATGACGAGATAAGAAACCCAGGCGGCGTCAATATTCAAATCATATCTATTTCTATCTATCTATAATAGCATATTTTTTTCTCCGTCGCTATTTCTGGTTAAAAAAAAAACCATAAAGAGACATAAAGTGGAACTTCCTTTATCTCTAGTGACGCGATGTCGACCGACGTCGGAATGGCGGCGCGTCAAATAAATTTCAATCGAAGGAAATAAAGAAATTCTAGAGAAAAAAAGATAGATCTGCATTTTAGTATTTTTGTTCCTATTTTATTAACAGAATTTATTTTTAATTCATTAACAACTTTTTATGTTTCATTAACAACTTATAACTTTTTAAAAAATTTTAAATGGCCGATCAAATAGATTAACAGACGATAAGTGATCACTACCGCCATTGGTACTGTAAAAAATGTTAACAATTCTTTTTCAATATTTAACTTTATTTTATTTTATAGGTAGGCGGACGAGCATATGGGCCACCTTATGGTAAGTGGTTACCAACGCCCATAGACAATGACATTGTAAGAAATTTTAACCACGGCTTACATCGCCAATGCGCCACCAGTCTTGGGAAATAAGATGTTGTGTCCACTGTGCCTGTATTTACTTGGTTCACTCACACTTTAAACCGGAATACAACAGGACAAAGTACTGATGTTTTGCGGTAAAATATCTGGTAAATGACTAACCTAACCAAGTTACCATGTTGTTATTATTTGCCTGTAATTACACTAGCTCACTATAATGTCTTATATCGGAATATAAAAATATGGAGTATTTTTATTGGGTGACAGAATAATAGAAAGGCAATGGAACCTGATGGTATAATGGTGTGAGCTTGCACTAAGTCCTACAACCGGTGATATGATCATGTGAAAAGGTAGACAAGCTAGGATTAATAGCATAGTAAAGTAACAGCCTGTGAATGTCCCACTGCTGGGCTAAAACCTCTTTGTGGGGAGAAGTGTTTGGAGCTTATTCCACCACGCTGCTCCAATGCGGGTTGGTGGAATACACATGTGACAGAATTTCAATGAAATTCGATACATGCATTTCCTCACGATGTTTTCTTTCACCGTCAAGCTTGAGATGAATTATAATCACAAATTAAGCACATGAAATTCAGTACTTGCCCGGGTTTGAAACCCACGATCATCGGTTAAGATT
The DNA here is from genome assembly GCA_963151315.1 of Nymphalis c-album. Lineage (NCBI taxonomy): Eukaryota > Metazoa > Arthropoda > Insecta > Lepidoptera > Nymphalidae > Nymphalis > Nymphalis c-album. The sequence continues at coordinate 8,335,415 of OY720609.1, forward strand.
CACGCGTTCTTACCACTGAGCCATCTCGGCCGTCAATAACCATAGCACTATCAATTTCCAGATCCAAGTTATCAAGGCATTAACACTAGCTCACTGGCTTAGTAATTAGATCACAGACCAATACTGTGTGTAATTATTTGGTTAGTGAATGGCTAGATAATACACTACCACAAGAGTATACAAATGAATATACAACTATAACTATATCAAAAAGATTTTTCGTCGTCTTTAAATTACGCCTGAAATCTAAAAGTTCTCGATTCTAAAGTATTTCTTAAAATTTGACGCCAGAGCTATAAAATATTTTATAAATACTTTCACATAACAAAAATCAGGTTGGAAGAATATATTGTGTGTCAAAAAAAATGAGCAGGATTTGGCAATAATTTCACGCAGAGTGAAAGATAGATCGGCGAATACATAACTGCCATGCAAATACCTTGCCAAAAACTGATAATAAATGACACGAAGAAGCGCTCACATTTATGGGAATATATATAGTCCTATCTATTTTAAATCATTTATATAGAGCTATGAGTTTGGGTAAGTACCACCCACACATCAGATATTCTACCGCAAAACAGCAGTAGTTTGTATTGTTGTGTTCTACTTTGAAGGGTGAGTTAGGCAGTGTAATTACAGGCACAAGGGACATAACAACTTAGTTCCCATGGTTGATGGCGCATTGGTAGCGATGTAAGGTTAACATTTCTGAAAATACCATTGTCTTTAAGTGTTGATGACAACTTACCATCAGGTGACCCATATCTTCGTCCGTCTACCTATACTATTAAAAATTATTTTAATATAAAGCATATCAAAGCAAAACCGATTGCATTTAAGCCTGATGTTTTTACTAAACAAAATATTGCAAAGCTCGACCACATATAAATATGGTTAAATTCGCCAAACGTACGGCTTTTAGATTCGCCAATTTAAACTGAACGCTCCGTTGAAGTATTTTACGCTCGGTGTGTCAGTATTTTATCATATAATCATATAGGATGGAAAACTTAACGATTGAAAAATGAATAAAAATATTTTCTAACTACTGAAGCAAAATTCAAGTTTTCTCGAAAGATTTTTTGTTGACATTCATCTCCGTGTTGATGATATTTATACGATAATTGTATCTTTAACAATCTATTTCTTGAATTCTATCTATCAACGAAGGTATCTATCAACGACGCCAACGGACTCGTCCTGTGATTCTTCTGTTAGACGAGAAAATGTATAAAAAATAAAAACAAAGGGATGTATTCAATAATCTTTATCAGTCAAACTTTCAACTCGATTAAATATCCAAAAACGTTAAACTCTTAAGTCTCCAAACATTGGAAGAGGATAACAATGGAACCACGGAAAGACAAAAGATGCACTAACGATATTGAAACTTTGAAACGTTGAATCGAAAAGAAGTTTGTAATTGACTTTGTATACAACTGCTATCGACAATATGTTTTATGCAAGATTCAGTTTACGAATTACAAGTAATCCTTTACGGCATAAACATTGCAAAGCTGGCATTGAGTTAAACACTGATTTAGAAAGAGTTCTATCATAATTGATTGATGTTGTTTCATGTTTATTGATATTTTAATCAAATAATCGTAAAAGAGAAACGATAAAGAAACTGATTACTAGTTGCTGAAGAGAAAATTAAAGTTTGAAATTAAGTAGACGAACTGTCAAAGTGCCTCCAACTAACAACTAGTCTTGACTGAATGACAAGCCCTCAACGTAAATGTTACTATCAGTGTGCTTACTTTTACCTTCCTTCTCTAAACCTAGGTAGGTTTAGGCAAGGAAGGTAAAAGTAAGGTAGGCAACTTACCTACCTAGTGCCTTCAGTGAATAATTAATAGTAAAGTATCCGTGATTGTCCTCTGTTTATCTAACTCGTTGTTTCAATGATGTTTGGTGGATATACAATATACATGTGACACAATTTGAGTAAAGTTAGGCAAATGCAAGATTCCTCAAGATGTTTACTTTTATCGCCGAATGTGAGATGAATCATTAGCAGATGAACTTGTACCCCCGATTGTTGGGTAAGATTCACGCGTTATAACCATATTGGCTCATTTATAACATTTAAATAAATGAATGAAGAAAGAACATATAAAATAAACAAACTTATTTGACATCATTTATTTACATTCAAACGTTAAATGAATACAAATAAAAATTAAATACTGTACAAATCGTGACCGCGTGGAATAGTGGCAAGAATGCTAGCAGCATTTTCAATTTGAATCGTAATTCCGATTCTCTGGCCAAAAAATGAACCAGACCTCCTGTCCAGTGATCAGTAGAGACAATAAGATGGGATGTAATATTTTGGATACAATTTTGAAGGTGTACCCATTTGAGTTATATATTTTTTGTGAGTTAATTTGTTCTTCTTAGTTCATTAAATATTTATAAGCTAGCAAGCTGACCTGAATACGTTGAAGTCAAATAAGTATTTTTTTCCCTTTTACCGAATGAGATATATAAACATTTGCCAATCGATCTATTCGCCCATACAGTTCTAATACATCGTTCAAAAGCGTTCTTACTTTTTACCATGTTTCTACTAACTTGCTTCGAGTCTGTGAAAAAGGAGTTTTTAAATTGATTTTTAACCAACTTTCTGACGAGTTAGAGATTTGACCTGAAAACGATGTGAAGTTAGATTTAATCAAAATTTCTACCGAGTTGTGATCTATCGGGCGATCGGTACCCTTGAAGCCCACGTGTTTTTTTAATAAAAGACAAGATCACATGGAGCCAGATACAATTATATATCAAATGAATGCACTCCAATAACGTATATCTGGGTTTTGGTCATGATAACTGCATCAGGCAGATGCTTGACATTATAATGAAATGTTCTGTATTCATTAAGAAAAGATTCATTGTTTTAGGAATTGTTTTTGTTACATAAACAGAATTAACATATCCTTCTCACTGATTTGTTATTGAACTCAGGGCCTATGAAATTAATATTTATTTTACAAATAAAAGTTAAAAGTAATTGTGATTTTATGTCAAGAAAATTTTAGTAGCCACTTGAAGTTTAAAATTTGGAGTGTTAACGTCCTAATAAAGTACGTTGATCCTGAACTCTCTTGGATCATAATAGAACGCCATACCGGATCATGAAAGTAAGGAAAAAATAAGTGCTATAAACATCTCTTCATATGAAAATGACAGCCATGACCGAAATCAGTGAAGAGGACAAATTTAATTCTATCCATGTATCAACTATAATTTCTAATAAAATTAATCTTTTCTTAATAAATATAGACCATTTCATTATGGTTTTGTGTAACATAGTTAGATATATGTTTCTCTATCTTACATTCATGAATTGCACAATTCTCCGTAGCACTTAAGATAAACCTTTATTATAGTAACAGTTTATGGAAACGTTCATTTTGAATAACATTTGCTTAGATACGAGTATATGACTGAAATTATGTCCTTTGATAAGAAATTCCATACACGTTTGCTCATAGAATGCCGATTTTTCATGTTGATATTGAAGCAAATTAGTTTTGGTTAAATAATATTATGTATTTTAGTGAGGCAAAAATACACAATTGACAATATCAGAAATTGATTGAACATATCCTATCCTATCTGAGTCTACATCTTTATACGCCATCTTCTAAACCAATGCTATGCTTAATAAATTGTAAAAAGTAACAGCCTGTGAATGTCCTTGCGCTGAGCTAATGCCACTTCTCCTTGTTTAATGAGAAGGTTTTGGATACCACCACGCTGCTCCAATGCGGGTTGGTGGAATACACATGTGGCAGATTTTGAGTAAAATTTGACACATGCATGTTTCCTCACGATATTTTCCGTCACCGTGAAGCACAAGATGAATTATAAACACAAATTAAGCACTTGAAAATTCAGTGGTGCCTGCCCGGGTTGGAACCCACGATAATCGGTTAAGATTCACGCGTTGTGGCCACAGTCAGGGCCATCTCGGCTTTTATTTAAATATATTGTATATCTACTATAAATTATAGAGTACAAATTGAATTTCTAACGCTGTAACAGTTTCAAATTTAATTTAATCTTGTAATTCGATTCAAAAAATGCGTAGAAGAAACAGCTTCATTTTATTTTTTATTTAATCTGAAATATGTAATGCGCCGAAGAAGACCGTAAGTGTCGCCAGGGCTAGTTGGGTTCTCTGTACCCCGGGAACCCACGCATGCAACGGGACACACTCGAAGAGGGTATCGCTGGTTAGTAGGTATTCCAGCGTCCTTTAGTGCCGGCGAATCCCTCATACCCACCCCAGAAAAAGTCACCAGTTTTTAAAACTGTTGGTGTGGCGACGCGTCGCCAAGTCATGCGTCGTCACGATATGAAATAACTTATATGGTCCACACACATATGTATAGTTTTTAGTTGTATATATTATTTTTAGTTATGTCATATTTATTTCGTAGCCTATCATTTTATGCATACAAAATTATTTAAATTTTTTACATCTGCCCAGGCTCAGACACCCCACGACGATACACTGTGTTTATTTTTTAAGCCTTTAATATATAATTTTGAATCTTTCGCGATATACCAAAAGGCTAAAAGTAACACGAAACACATCGATACACGTCAGTCACGTGCTATGTGTGGAGCGAAAATAATTTAGAATGATTGCTGGGAGCGCGTGCTCTGAAACTAAATGCGTTGGTCAGCTCTTTGACGTATTCAAGTTTCGCAATTACTGGCATAGCATTTATATACTCGTAGTAAGAGAGTTTGAACATATTTTATAGTAAATGCATTAATTAGCTTCTATTTATAATATTCAAGTGGACTAGTACACTAGACCACTCAATATTAAGATCATCAGTTAATATTTATAGTTACAAATAACTTGATGGCACGTTGACGATGTAATGGCTGGACCACACTTAATATCAAGTGGCCCGCACCATCCACCTACCAATGTTATATATATAAAATATAAAGCAATTTTTTACGAGATACGACATTCACCGACTGATCTATTTGCTCAAAGTAATGTGTCGTACAACACTTCAATCGTGTTTATTCTCACGTTTGTTTAAATACGAGTATCTTACAAACTACTGGTTTGGTATGGAATAGAAATATTGATTTATTTTATATTTCCTTTTTTTTTTCAAACAATGAGAAGGTAAATTTTTTATATGTCTACAAATACCCGTAAAAAAATTGTGTATCAATCATAGTTAAGACAGCGTTGGATTGAAATGCGCCTGGACTGCTATATCTAAAAACACATGCAATGCTTGTACATATTATATAACCGTTATCTATTCTGAAACTGTAATTACAGGCACATAACATCTTATTTCCCAATGTTGGTGGCGCATTGGCGATGTAATCGATGGTAACATCTCTTACAATGCAAATGTCTATGGGCGTTGGTGACCACTTACCATCAGGTGACCCATATGCTCCCGCCTTCCTATGCAATAAAAAAAAATATAAAATAATAATCAGCAAAGTATATAAAATAATGTAAAACAGAAAAAAAGCAACAAGTAATTTTTAAATCATTTTAATATACACGGTTTTACTGGTTGGTGACCACTTACCATCAGGTGACCCATATGCTCTTCCACCTTCCTATGCAATAAAAAAAAAACATGACAAAAATTCAAAATCTCATGAAAACTCTTTCATTGTTGTCTGCTTTTTAACCACATTTATCACAAATAGTATTGCGCACGTAGTGATATATAATATGTGTAAATAAAAATGAAATATTGATACAAGTCTATCGTCTTATGTATGGATTGAAAATAATTTAGAATGATTGCTCTGGATACGTGACCAGACGTGTAATGGGATGGCCAAAACTTTCACCCTCAATATTATTGCCATTATTTACTAGGCAATTATATAATTGTGTATTGCTGGAACTTAGTTTATGTTGTACTGTTAAAACATGGCAGATATATATATTTACTCGGTGGTAGGGCTTTGGGCAAGCTCGTCTGGGTAGGTACCACCCACTCATCTGATATTCTACCGCAAAACAACAGTACTTGATATTGGTGTGTTCTGGTTTGAAGAGTGAGTGAATCAGTACAATTACAGGCATAAGAGACATAACATCTTAGTTCCAAAGGTTGGTGGCGCATTAGCGATATAAGCGATGGTTAGCATTTACAATGCCAATATAGGCGTTGGTGACAATCAGATGGCCCATTTGCTCGTCCGCCTACTGATGCTATAAAAAAGAGTATTAGATTTTTTTCGTCTCTCGTGACTATAACTCGATTGGATCTTTCACTTTTCAAATTGGAATACAAGAGTATAAAGTATTGATGGTGATAAATAAAAAGAAAAAAAATGAGTGGTCAGACATTCACACAAAGCATTATCTTCGGTATTTCAATGGCAGTAGAATCCGTACAATTACCTGATTAAAAAACCTCATAGAAAATAAATGTAACTATATTTATATAAAAACAATACACAAAAGTTAATATTTAACTAGTATTAAAGGAATAAAATTCTAAAGGAGATCTTTTAAATTCCAGTTCATAATCATGAACCCTTTGCCAGGAACCAGCTCTAAAGGAGTCGGGATTCTGTGGGCGCAATTAAGCACCACTGCAGTTTCGTTTGTGTGCATACTTATCTCCAAAAATAGGGAATTATGCATCATATTCACGAACATTTTTGGCTTCACGACAAACATGTGGAATCCGAGAAAAGTGCCCTTTGTAATTTGCTATTTAGGGATTGGGGAAATTTTAATTTCAAAACGGGTTGAAAATCGCATAATTGTTGAACAAAACATCTAAGTATATAATATTTAAAATGTTGTATAAATACTCTTTTGTAAAGAGTATGGAGTTAGCCAGTTTTATTAAAAGCCTTGATGGCCCATTGGTAAGAACGCGTGAGTCTTAACCAATGATCGTTGGTTCATACCCGGGAAACCACTGAATTTCATGTGCTTAATTTGTGATTATAATTCATTCGTGCTTGACGGTGTAGGAAAACATCGTAAGGAAACCTGTATGTATCTAATTTAACTGAAATTCTGCCACTTGTGTATTCCACCAACCTGTATCGGAGCAGCGTGGTGGAATAAGCTCGAAAACCATCTCTTCAAAACGAAAGAGAGAAGGCCTTAGCCCAGCAGTGGAACAATCACAGGCCATTACAGTTTTATTATCTAAGCACGGGGAATTCTATTTTCAAATTTAAATTTATTTTTTTATTTTAAATTATTAATAAGTCTTTGAGTGCTGATCACTTTATCAGTTGGCCTTACTGCCCTTAACCAATATAATGTAACCTTTATCATAAAAATAAATAAACTAAAAATCTTTAATACCAGAAAAGCGGTACAAATATTAACCTCATATTTAATTTCGTTCTTGGAAATAAATCATATATTCAAACAGCAAGCAACGAGCAAGGGGTAAGATCAGTGTATTTGATAAAATATACTTTAAATGCATCGATAAGTCGTTGAAACATAAAATCCTTTAGAATTCTCACAATAAAATTATTTTCTCAACACTTTCCTTCGTGATCGGAATATTTCAGAAATAAAACACTTCACTTTATTGAGTGACTTCAAATATTTGGCTCATATCTTCAACCACAATTTTATGGTCGAAAGTAGGGTACCTGACGTATTTATTTATTTATTTTATTTGACAACACCAACAAGTAGCACAATAAAAATACACAATAAGTCATTATAAATAATTGGGTGATTGCCTATTTTTTTATAGGTGTTCTAAAATTACATGAAAATCGAAATATAAGTCAACATTGTTAAAACGATAATTATAAAAAGTTAACTAATAATGATATAATGAAACATTATAACAATTAATAAAATAATGAGACAATAGAATAAATGAATACGGCTTAATATCTTAATGAGAATTTATTTGACAGACGACTATAAGTTTGAGACTAATAGTTTAGTGGTGGTAAGTTATCACCAACGCCCATAAACATTGACGATGTAAGAAACATTAACCATCATATCGAAAATGAACCACCATCCATGGGAACTAAATTGCCATGTCACTTGTAGTTACTCTGTCTCTCACCCGTCAAACATGAACACAGCAATACTAAGTATAGCTGTTTGATGGTACAATTTCTGATAAGTGGGTGGTACCACTTCCATAAAACCTTACCAGTAAGGGTTGTTTCATTATAATTATAAAGCTTCAAGAATTTTATTATTATGATATAATGATGGTACGGACTGACGGTAATTACGCAGCTACCACACATAGTCACGTGATGGACAAGCTATATTTTTCGGCGCTTAAAGCTAATTACTTTAATCTAAGAAGACGTACTTTAATTTAATAGTATGATTTAGTTCTCTTCTGCCCATATTTATTATCTTCAATTTCTTGTTTGTACTATATCAGATTAAAAGCCGAGAATATGTTCCAGCTACAACGCGTGAATCTTAACTGATGATCGTGGGTTCAAACCCGGGCAGGCACTACTGAATTTTCAAGTGCTTAATTTGTGTTTATAATTCATCTTGTGCTTGACGGTGAAGGAAAACATCGTGAGCATGTATCAAATTTCACTCAAAATGCTGCCACATGTGAATTCCACCAATCCGCATTGGAGCAGCGTGGTGGAATAAGCTCCAAACCTTCTCCCCAAAAAAGAAGAAGAGGCCTTAGCTAAGGAGTGGCACATTCCCAGGCTGTTACTTTACTTTACTTTTTACTTTATTTACTATATCAGATCAATAAATATTTCAATTCAAACGTGGTCGATTGACGTATTTCCTTTAAATTTCTATCAATTTCGAAGCAAGCTGTTCCGAATCCTCCGCCTGCAGGCTTGTCGGTTTCAATTTCAATATATTTGGGCGTAAGTTAGCGAACTCGATGAATTTCTGAATCCGTCAACAAACTGCAGATTAGCGAGATCACAGCTATCAGACCGTGCATATGATACCCGAACCCCTACCAGTTGACTCTAACGTTAAGCTTATGTATGTATGTTTGTGATTTATGTTTCTCTTTTTTTTTTCATTACTTGAGAATATTTTTTCGTTTAGTAGGCCTATCTATAACTAACACTAAAATTGAGTTATTTTTTAAATATCTTATTTACTGATTAATTATATTTGAATAATTAAATTGCTTTCATACCCCATCCTTTCCTTATTATACTTTATAAAACATATTTGTGTCTAAAAATTAAGTTATATAACAATTTTATTATTGTCATAAATTGTTTCAAAAAATATATTAATAAAAATATATGTAATTTGTGATTATAATTCATCTCGTGCTTGACGGTGAAGGAAAACATCGTGAGGAGACCTGCATGTGTCAAATTTCATTGAAATTCCGTCACATGTGTATGCCACCAACCCGCATTGGAGCAGCGTGGTGGAATAATCTCCAAAAGCTTCTTCTCTCTTCTTCACAAAGAGGAGAAGAGGCCTCAGACCAGCAGTGGGACATTCACAACATTCACAGGCTGTTACTTTAATTATAGAAAATGATATTATTTAAGTTGAAATATATCCTTTTTCATCAATTAAAATAATTCATAAAACATTATAAATAAATTGCAAGTATTTTTTTAACAAAGTTATAAATAAAATCAATGCAATGTGCACTTGAAACACTTTTTCAGGGGCCCAAAAATATGATTGACCACGAAAAATACTTGCACTAATTTTCACACGAAAATAAAATACACATATCGTTAGTGCACAATCCATTAGCAATAATTTATTTGGCAAACATTAAATAACAGATTTTTTTTTATTTTATTGTATAGTTAGGCGGACGAGCATTTGGGCCACCTGATGGTAAATGATCACCAACGCCCATAGACATTGGCATTGTATGAAATGTTAACCATCGCTTACATTGCTAATACGCCACCAACCTTGGGAGCTAAAATGTTATGTCCTGTTAAGATGTTATGTACTGTTATGTCCCTTGTGCCTGTAATTACACTGGCTCACTCATCCTACAAACCGGAACACAACAATACAAAGTACTGCTGTTGTGCGGTAGAATATCTTATGAGTGGGTGGTACCTACCCAGACGAACTTGCACCAAGCTCTACCACCAAATAAAAAATATAAATCGTGTTAACATCGAGTGCACTTTGGTAGGGGCTTCATAAAGCTGATTTCACACTCGCGTCGTCTCAAAGGCGTCTCCGTTCATAGCTTGTGTCATATTGAATTTAACTTTGTGGGTTCCGTAAGTCGGAGTATGACATACTTTGTCGATTGTGGATTTTAAAATTGATTTCGATTCCGTTCAATATTGAACTTCTAGAAGTTATGAAGTTTTACAAACGACAAATAAAACTAGTTTTCATGATCTCTATGAAGTGTTTGAAGTATTTGAAGTTGAAATTCAATGCTGACACAAATCTGTAGAGGTAGCATTCATCGCATATTCTACCCCCAATTTGAAATACTTAGTATTGATGTGTTCTGATTTGAAGGATGCTTGAGCGAGTGTTACTACAGAACGTAACAAAAGAGGAAAATAACATATTAGTTTCCAAAGTTGGTGGCGTATTGGCGATGTTGGATTCGCCAATCTGACTACCTATTTCAAATACAGAACCGTCTCACCAATGTCATACTTCATGTGAGCATTTACTACAATATACTTGTATATTTTTAATATCAACTTTTCTAAATTGTCCATTTGTGTTGTTTTTTCTGTTCGTTTAAAACATTCAAAAAGAGAATGAGCATTCGATAATTTTGTCATTATTTTATATACTTTTACGATTATTTGACTTTTTATATTTATGTAGGTATGTATATATTTATTATTTATAATGTAGTTAAGTGCATATTTACATGATATTTTATTGTTTATATATGAATTAGTTTAAGTGGGAACTTGATTGGTTTAATTAAATCATAATGCATGTTACGAAACAAAAAAAAACAAATATTAATAAAAACCACTGCCCAACTCAGGATTCTATCATCGGCCACATAGGAAATAGACTTCCAAACACCTGTCACTTTGATTGATTTGATTCGGTCGGGAAGTAGTTTTATAATTACGAAATTTGATTCAAGTTCTTCTATATATTCGAGTGTTTGAGAAACAAACATCTAAGCTACACATATTGCAAAACTTATCACTTCGTTATAAATTAAAGTGCTAAAAAGTTTTCCTTAATTAAAAAAAAAAACCAGCAAAAACGGTAATCGAAAAGAGGTTGAAATAAAAAAGGAACTCGTTCCTGTATCGGTGTACTTTAAACGTTTTTTTTTCTAAAATTCAAATGGATACCATTGGTACCGTGTGTCGACCGTGTGTGTTTGACTTAACTACGTTTATTAAACTTTTATACGAAAAACCATTCCTTTTCAAAAATACAACAAAATATCTTTTATAGTTACTGTCGACAGCCACGATGACCCAGTTGTTAGGGCATCTAATCTTAGCCGAAGATATTGTAATGTATGGGGAAGTTTTATAATAATATATGTTTTTACTTTCATAATTGTGGGTAATTGTAAATATATGTATGCTTGCTCTCTCGCAATTAAAACGATTAACCGAACGGACGTATTTTATTGTGCTCTGTAATTATGGTCTAATAATTATCAAGAATATTATATATTATTCACATATTCAACAGATATATGATTACTGACGCTGAAGATGATGGGTGGCCACTTACCATCAGGTATCCCATTTGCCAGTCTGCCTACATATTATAAAAATAAATATATTTCATAACATAGGCACATCAATTCAATTGGATTGGTAACGTTCTTACTATATCACGTTTGATAAAAATACATATTTATATTCATATAATGTTTAATAGTAAAAGTACCTCGTTCGTCTAGTGGCTACATGTAAGGCCGCAGACACGGTGGTCCTGGGTTCAATTCCCAGGTCGGGCCAATAAATATTTATTGAGATTTTCTGACGAAATTTCTCAGTAACAGCCCGGAGTTTGGAAGTTGGTAGTGCGTACACTCCCGTGCCTCGGAAAGCACGTTAAGCCGTTGGTTCTGCACCTGAACTCTTTCCGGTCGTGTCGGATTGCCGTCCCATCGGGTTATGAGAGTAAAAGGAATAGAGAGTGCACTTGTATTTGCGCACACACTTGTGCACTATAATATCTCCTGCGCAGTTGGCTTATCTCTCTTGAGATTTGCCGCCGTGGCCGAAATCGGTCTGGAGGATCATACTTACTATATTACTAATAGTAAAAGTAACACTCCGTAATTATCCCACTGCTGGGACAAGGTTTTGGAGCGTAATCCACTATACTGCTGTAATACAGATATGCATACATCTGGTTTTCTTATTCATCATATACAGAATACATACTGCTGATTTTTTTGTGCTTTTACCACAAGAAAATTCAGCGCTTGCCAGGATTTGAACCAGTGATCTTCTATTAAAATTAACGAATTCTAGCGACTACGTTTCCCGACATTATACGTATAATATACATAAGCCGGTCTTGGTCCAAATCACTCCAAGTCTTTGTTGAAATGTGTATTTAAACCTTAAAAATATTCTCTCAACCTTGGGTCTGGAAATTCTGTAGACTTGAAATTAATGAAGAATATTAAATGAGGCATGAAGTACAATTTTCTTCGGTTAAATTTAAAAAAAGAATTTAGAACATTAAAATTATTCAAGTATTAAATAATTCTAGCGACTTTACCTGGTTGGAATTATTTCTGGTCCGCATCATGTCATTTCATAATTATTTTTATCAGAATGTTAAAAGATAGATCCGGGTAGGAAGTAGATACTACCCACACAGCACATATTAGCATCTATTTATACAGTACAGTAAAGCAACAGTCTAGGAATGTCCCACTGCTGAGCTATGGCCTCTTCTCTTTTTAAGGAGAAGGTTTTGGAGCTTAGCCACCACGCTACTTCATTGCGGGTTGGTGGAATACACATGTGACAGAATTTCAGTCAAATTTGACACATGCAGGTTTCTTCACGATGTTTTCCTTCACCGTCAAGCACGAGATGACTTATAACCATAAATTAAGCACATGAAATTCAGTGGCGCTTTCCCGGGTTCAAACCCACGATCTCGATTTCCACGGTTACAATTCACGGGCTCTTACCACTGAGCCATCACGGCTTATTATACGTATTTATAAAAGAAAAAATAACTTTACTACTAACTGTTTTTATTCACCTTTTATTATCTATATGAAACCGGATGCCGTCAGCGGTTCACAACAGTGTAAACGGATTTTCAAGAGCTGAAGCGGATTTATAACAACAGCTCACTGTTGCGTCTTTGCTAAAAGCTGTCAAAAATATCTGATAATAAAGAACAATGCTTGGAAACCTACTAAAATAAAAAATAAAAAAAAATATCATAAAGAAAACCTTTTTAGTGACGTATTTAGAGGTGTTACAAGATTATTTGTTCTGTGGCGTCGTACCTTCGAAATGAGTGCACCGATTTTGATGCAGTTTTTTTAAACCTAATCTAACCAAGGCTCTGAGCTGTAAACATCTACTTATGGGTTTGAAGATCAACCGCTCATTTCTTACTTGACAAAGGGGTCTTTCAGGTCCAATTGATTTGAAATTGCAGTCACCCGACGCGATGACTTTGATTGATGATTAAAATACTATTAGGTACTCATAACACAGTAATGAGTCAAAAAACACATTTAATTTTATAATACTTAGATATTATAATAAGAGAAGTTTATAGCCGAGATGTCCGAGTGGTTAGAATGCGTGAATCAACTGATGATCGTCGATTCTAAACCCGGGCAAGCACCACTGAATTTTAATGTGCTTAATTGCTTTTTATGATTCATTTCGTGCTTGACGGTGAAGGAAAACATGGCGAGGACTATATATGTGTCTAATTTCACTGAAATTCGGAAAATATTTATCATGTAAAAGTATATACAAAAACTATAAGTGCACTTTCAATTCCTTCACTCTCATTACTAAATAGGACGGAAAATCCAATACGACAGGCGAAGGGCATTATGAACTTTCCGAGTCAGTATTTTAAGCACTGTTAACTTCCATACTCCGGACTATTTAGAATATCTCGATGGAAAATGCTACAAATTTTTAGATCCTTGACTATGGGATGGTGCCTTTTGTTCAAATCACCTTTTTGGGTTGGTACCCAACCCACTCGTTAAGATATTCTACCACAAAACAGCTGTACTTGCTATTGTTGTGTTTCAGTTTGAAGGGTGAGTGAGCCAGTGTAATTACAGGCACAGGGGACATAACTTCTTAGTTCACAAGGTTGGTGACGCATTGGCGATGTAAGCGATGGTTTACATCTCTTACAATGCAAATGTCTTTGGGCATTTGTGACCACTTACCATCAGGTGGCCCATTCGCTCGTCCACCTTCCTATGCAATAAAAAAATATCAAATTTTAATGAAAAGGCACACGCACACACAAGGCACGTTCTTTCTACACGACCTTGTCAAAATCAAAAATCATTTTGTCAACTGAATTATATTTTGCGGTGTGAAATAAATTGAATTTACGACGATTTTTTTTACTAACAGTAAAATTTATGTTGAGAATACTGATTCGAGGAACAGGGAATATTCGCTATCTGAATGTTACTCTGAAATTGATGAATTGCTAAAAATGCCGCCGTTCTTTTTCTTATATTTTAAAGGAACCTTTCTTTTATACCCGAGGGAGTTAGGAGCTCCTTGAGTTAACTATTTATTTGACAAAACTTCACTCTTGTCTAAAAGTTTTCGTAGATGTTGTAAATTCCTGTATCTTATATTACTAACGGTTCCTTTTTATCTATCTATTAAAAAATCTTAAATAATCATCATTTCAGATTCAGACGAGCCGGTTGGCGTGGTTGTTAAGTCACTTGCTTTACACGCCGCGGGTCGTGGGTTCGATTACCACCCAGGACGGACATTTGTGTGCATGAACATGTTTGTTTGTCCTGAGTCTGGGTGTAATTTTCTATATAAGTATGGATTTACAAAAAAAAAGTAGTATATGTAGTATATCAGTTGTCTGATTTCCATAGTACGAGCTCTGCTTAGTTTGGGATCAGATGGCCGTGTGTGAATTATGTCCCAGAATATTATATTATATTTAACACAATTGTTTTTATGATAATAATTCATTATTAAGTATGTAATTCATAAAAAAAAATCCGTGATCTGCAAAATATTGTATGAGTATTACCTATTTATTATGGTATAATTAATTAAGATAATTTTTAATTTACTTATAATTTGTACAATATTTAATCATAACTTTAAATTGAATGCACTATTTAGTATGGATATATGACAATACTTTTTGTCTATATCTGGTAGATATCGTATTTTGAAGAGCTTTTTCCAACCACTATCATTTTCCAATAACTTATTACATTTGCCTATACTGACGTTTAAAAAAGTTTAACGATCAAACAGCCATTAATGCGTTGTAGATGTAAGGGTACACTGGCCGGAACACTGTATAGCGTATATATGCAAGTAGAGTGATAAACTTGAACAGAGGCCTACCATCGCATACAAAATGATATAATCATTACAAAAGTTTATTTATGCTGTAATAAGTTAATAAAATGCTTGAAAAATGTTACTAAATAAAAATGAACTTAACAATTTTTAGTTTAAGAACAGATATTAGTATCTATAGTAAACTAAGGCTCAATATTTCGCCCTAAATAGCCGGGCCGATTCCATTAAGCGATTTGCCGTGAGAATATTAATTCAATTTATATCGGCCGCCTGAGAAGCCTCCTAATGACCGGTGTTTAGGCAATTTCAAAATCATAAATCAGCGCGCTTAGGAAGACCCTAAACAATAAATTAGGCTGTTCTATATTAACATTTTATTTTATTTATAAACTAATTTATTAATAATATTATTATTGATGGTAGGTAAATATTGGCACGCCTTGGCGTTAAGTCCGACTCGTATACCGTTACGACAAACGGCATGACACTCTCGTATCCCATTATGCTCCTTTTCATTAGCTGCTCTTGTGTGTGAGTGAGTGAATATACACTTTGTTAGTGTGTATATTTTACACACACAGTTACGATATATTTATTATACTAACGAAACTCTTTATTCGTTTCACTCCATATTTATTTATTGATTTTCTTTAATTCAGTTTCTATTTATTACCTTTCATAGTTTTTTTTATGTATTTAAACGATTAACCTTTTAAAATTTATTATTTTCATATTTTATTATGCATATCGTACAGTTAAGTGAAGGTAATAAAATCTACTTTATACAATTTTATTGACAGGTAATACGGTCGAGTAAATATCATATGACAGGAAAAAATAAAAGGTATACATGAGGATGGTAAAAGGAAAGAGGAAAACCGAAAAGGCTGACGGGAAAAATGATCTTTTGTAAATGAAATGGTGTGGGACTCGTATGACGAGATAAACAAAAATTGCCCAAAATAAGGTGATTCATAATTTTTTATATAAAATATTGAAAGCGAATAGGCCATATAAAGGTAAATAATAACCACATGTATATATAATGTCCTCCTGAACGATTTTGGCCACGGTGGCCAATCTCAAGAGGGATTAGCCAACTGCGCAGGAGATATTATAGTGCACAAGTGTGTGCGCAAACACAGGTGCACTCTCTATTCCCTTACTCTCATAACCCGATGGGACGGCAATCCGACATGACCGGAAAGAGTTCAGGCCCAGGACCAACGACTTTACGTGCTTTCCGAGGCACGGGAATGTACACACTTCCAACTTCCAGACTCCGGGCTGCTACTAAGAAATCTCGATAACATTTTATTGGGCCCCGACCTAGGAATAGAACCCAGGACCGTGTCTGCGGCCTTATATGTAGCCACTAGACCAACGAGGCAGTCACCACATATACATTGGCGATCTAAGAATTATTAACAATTACTTACATCGCCAATGCGCCAGCAACATTGGATATTATGTTTTTTTTCTTAATTCCTGTAGAGACACTTATTCACCCATAAAACCAAAACACGATATTAATTCTGTTCAGCGGTAGAATATGTAATGAGTGGATTATTAAACATTAGAAGAAATAAAACATCATGAGCAACTCGATACATGTAACACTATCTTTATTTGTCCGTTATATAATTCATGATAGCTCTCAATTCCATAAAGATCGCATGATACAGAAATCATGACAAAATAAAGCCAAGAATATAAGAAGATCAATAATGCATGGAACATACAACTTTTACTGCGTTTCATCGTACGACAGAAATAAAGAATAATGAATTTACGATTGAACTATAAAGTTTATTGGATTTGAAAACGAAATAGCTGTGAATCTTGCTAGAAGAATAAGTGTTAAATTTTTTTCTCTTGAATTATATTTTCCAAAAAAAGCCCTATATATTTTCGTGTGCTTAATTTGTGTTTCATGGGGAAATTTTCATGCGTCGAATGAAAATCTGCCACGTATGAAACCACCAACCAGCATTGAAGTTACGTGGTTAAATGGGTTCCAAAACTTCTCCTTGAGGGAGAGGTGGTCCGCCCAGCAGTGGAACATTTACACGTTGTTATTTTTACTATTTCAACTTTTATAATCTTAAGACTAACCAACTATGCAATATTGTATATTCTTTATTCGCTCGCTATCATTATTTTATAGAACGAAATATCTGACATGATCGGAAAAGGAGCATTGGTTTTACGTTCCTTTGGAGGCAAATGAATGTAGTGGTAGAACTTTGTGCAAGCTCGTCTGGGTGGGTACCACCCGCTCATGAGTTTTTCTACCGCAAAACAGCAGTACTTTGTATTGTTGTGTTCCGGTTTGAAGGGTGAGTGAGCCAGTGTAATTACAGGCACAAGGGACATAACATCTTATTTCCCAAGGTTGGTGGTGCATTGGCGATGTAAGCGATGGTTAACATTTCTTACAATTCCAATGAATATGGGCCATGGTGACCACTTACCATTAGGTGGCACATATGCTCGTCTGTCTACCTATACAATAAAAGAGAAATTATCTCCAGATATCCTGGGCTGCTACTAAGAATTTCGGGGCTTAAACCTAAGACCACTGGATCTGTGGAAAACAAAAATTGATGAATATTATCCCAATTACAATTATCAATTTGAATATAATATTAAATGTTTCGTCAACTGAAATCGACCTGCACGAACGTGGTTTTAAATGAAATAGAAGTAACGATCTCCAACGATCACGTGCTAGCGCGTTACAAGACTGTGTCATATTTTCGGCGCAATTAATCAAGGACGTTAAAAACACCTGCGTAAGTGATTCATCACCCCACCTTGTTATCTTTAATTAATTCAGAAATCCGTCTGGCTTTTGTTTACTTGATAAAGCCTTTTTCAGTTACGGTCGATACATTTTTGCATTCAGGTACAAACTCGCTTTAGATTTTGTTTTTATTGGTTATATTTAATATAAGAGAGCCGATAGGACCTAGTAGGTAAGATTTGTGAATCGTAATTGATTGGGGTTCCAAGCCCGGGCACCGATGATTTTGCTTGCTTTGTGCTTAATTTGCTTATTATGTGTTTGTTAATTTTTTTTCTGAGTTTTTATGTTTTTAGATTTCTTTCGTTTTATTCCGATTTCATACTAAATTTTATAATAATCACTCTAAATACTAAAATTAATCCAAAATGTAAAAAAATCCACAAATACAAGTAGGCGCATAATGTACAACAACATACTTTCACAACTTCCGTGCATCATTCATCTCTGTTTATTTATTTATTTATTTATTTATTAACACCAACAAGATATACATTAACAAAAGCGAGTAAAACATAATTAAACAACTAATATTAAAATCTAAATGTTATCTTAATTATAGGTGTTACACACATTTCAAAGCAAAATAGACACAACATGCAGGTAAAATTACAAATTAAAAGAAACAAAATTTGGAAAGGAAATCATCAACATAAACATTAAAATAATAAATAATAACATATCGTAACAAATTTCATTTCACTGTTATGTAATATAAAAAAAAAATGTCAAGGAAATACAGACAGTGCCAAAATAACCGCCAATAACTGCGTCGACAACCCAACGTGTCCATATAAAAACAGAGAAACATTTTTTTAAGAAATGTAATTTTGAGACGACACGATCGAGCCGAGCCGAGCCATCTGCGTCTCAGACTTATATCGTGGCCTACGTGTTATAGATGTGAGATGCGGGACAGAAAAACTATACGCTATATTATTTTATTATATTTCTTAACGATACACATTAATTATTTTGGGACATAACATCTTAGTTCCCAAGATTGGTGGCGCATTGATGTGAGCGATGGTTAACATTTCTTATAATGCCAATGTCTGTGGGCGTTACTGACCACTTACCTTCAGGTCGCCCATATGCTCGTCCATCGTAAGTAGGCTATCCATCAACCTAATTCATCAAAAATGTATACAACGTATATACACTTATATACATACTTTATTATACTTCGTTTGCTTGTAATTTTAAACGTTCGCGAAATTTTAGGCGTATCTTATTCTACGGTGACATCAAGTTTATTTTCCCAGAATAGGTTCACTAACACCCTTTGAATGTCCCACTGCTGGGCTAAGGACTCGTCTCCATTTTTGAGAAGAATGCTTGGAACTTATTCCACCAATCTACTCCAATGCGCGTTGATGGAATACACGCGTGGGAGATTTTCAGTGAAATTAGACACATGCATACCTCACGATTCTTTCCTTCACCGTCAAGCACGAGATGAATTATAAACACTAATCAAGCATTTTAGTTCAAGGATTTGTATCCACGGTTATAGGTTAAGATTCATTTGTTCTAACCACTACGCCATTTCGGTTAATAGCTCCACAATTCAGGTAATTGTTATCTTCATCACAGAAAATCACAATACGCTCGCTGTTATAAACCTAACCTAAATTTGTATCACATCCATTAAGTCATAGCCTGCAATGGTTCTCAATATCGCAAACAACGAAACTCCGCAAATGGGCGTATGAATAAATACAGTTCAAAATTTATTGCAGCCACTGTAGCTTTAATTAACTATGTATTAAGAGCTATTTTCGCTTGCATTTCTCGTGTTGATATATGTCTGACAAATCAGTGACATCTCTTGTATTGTGTCATCAGCATGCGGAGAGAGCTTGTTGTGAAATTAATTTTGGGTATTTTTTTTAATTGAGAACGCGTGTCTGCGGTATAAATTTAATGGTCATTTAAAACAATTAGTTTTATACATGGATCTTAATCTCGGATTATATTTTATAAATTTAGTTATTTTTTAGGACACACTAATTGATGTTAGATTAAAATACTAGTGGTAGGGCTTCGTGAAAGCATTTTATCTTATTACCGCAAAACAGCAGGACTTGGTATTGTTGTGTTCCGGTTTAATTGTTAAGTGAGCCAGTGTAATTACAGGCACAAGGGACATAATATCTTAGTTGCCAAAGTTCGTGGCGCATTGGCGATGTAAGCGCTGTTGTCTCTTACAATGCCTATGTCTATGAGCGTTGGTGACCACTTACTATCGGTTACCTATATGCTCGTCCGCCTACCTATACTTTAAAAAAATATATCGGCGTTTATATGAGTAACAAATTATAATTAGCTGTATCTATCTTTTATTATTATTTTATTATGTGTAATATACACTAGCTGTGCACCGCGGTTTCACCCGCGTAAAATTAATTAATAAAAATATAATGAAATAAAAATCAGCCTAGAGCCTTTCTCGATAAAAGGACTATATAACACAAAAATCTTTTTTAAATTCGTACCAGTAGTTCCTGAGATAAGCCGGATCAAACAAACAAACTCTTCAGCTTTATATATTAGTATAGATTAGTTTGGAAAAAATTTACGCGTTTATCGTAGTGCCACCCAGTTTGTAAAATCGAAACATGCCAGTCAGCCCTGGCTATGACGTTTTTTTTTATTTTTTTTTTCATAGGAAGGCGGTAGGTAGCATTTGGGACACCTGACGGTAAGTAGTCGCTTACATCGCCAATGCGCCATCAACCTTGTGAACTAAGAAGTTATGTCCCTTGTGAATAACACTAGCTCACTCACCCTTCAAACCGGAACACAACAGTACCAAGTACTGCTGCTTTGCTATAGAATATCTGATGAGTGGGTGGTACCTACCCAGACGAGCGTGCACTAAGCTCTACCACCAAGTAAAAAACGTCGTAATAAATATCATAATTTGAGCTTACCTTAAAATAATTTAACGTTGACAATCATTGACAATAGGAGGTTTTATAATATAATAAAAATACGTTATTTCTGCAACAAGTTAAATGATAATGAATAAATCGCCAATTACTATGTAATTTGTATCTTTTTCGTGACGTCATAATACATTTACGAATGTCCTTTTCTCTCTTTCTTTCTTAATATAGCATGGATCTTCTATCACTGTTCTAAAATAAGTATCTAAGCACGTCAGTTATTTGCTTTCAAGTAAGAGATTTTGATTAAAAAAATTAAACATGTATGTAAAAGAATATAGTGTTGGTGTTAATTCAAATTTTAAGCGTCATTGTTCGTCAAATGCACCACGGGACGTTCTGATTTCAAAATTAATGAAATGTACGCGACCGAATGTAACGGTCGGCTGATATTCGAAATTCGAATCGGATAGTGACGAAAATAATTGAAATAGCGGTCTCCTGTGTTTGCATTGATGAACAATTGAATGAATGAATAGAAATTAGCGGTTGATCACGTAACTCACGAATGATGTTCCATATTTGAAAATTATCTTACAAACTAATTCAAATTATATTTATTTCATTGATATGTATTTTGAAAGTACCGTACTTTATCTAATTTACTTGTATATATTTCAAAATTATCATACGATCGAAAATGTACAGTTTATTTTAAATTAATATGCACCTTCATGATTTTGGTAGTTGTGACGCCAAATTTGACATGTAGGTAGTCTGGCTAAGCTTGTTATGAACTAACGTTTCTTACAATTATCACGAAACATGCATATTTTGTGCCTGATGGATGTGAGTAACACATGAGTTGGATAGATGTTTGATGTATGAGTATATTTTATTAAAAAAATAAAACATGATAAAATTATATTAAAAATCCTATTACACTTCTTAATATACTTCTTAAGGATTTTACATAAAAGATATGTATTATTAATATTAGTTACTTATTTTTTTGGAAAGAAGTTCTTTAACGCGGCTAACAGTAGAGTGAAATGACAGTGGGCCAAGGTCACGTCATATAACGAAATACCGTTCATATTGTGTCTAATGCTACAAAATGCCGTGGCCCAACCACCGTTCGGATTTAGGAGGTCGATATTAAGGAGCTAAATGGTCTACGAGTGCACGAGGCAAGCAACACGACGAGAGGAATGGCGACGAATTGTGAAGCTTGCCACCACCCCTATCACGACGACCACGACCACTCTATCAAGAGTGTGACGACAGAGAAGAAGAATAAAGGAGTTTGAGAAGCTATAGAAAGCTTCTGTGAGAAAAATACAGTAATATAATCAAATAAAATCCAAATTTTAAATCACGGTTTTATTGTACGGAACACATTAATTGCAGCTCACACTTTATTTTTTTATTTACGTCGGGCCTCTTAATCCAAACAATGCTGGGTATAAGCGCCGGATGAGAGCTATCCTATTACGGTTTTCGCTTAAAGCGCTTTAGACACCAAAAGTAACCGTATTTAAAATGAATGAACGATTTTATATTTCATTCGTTATAGATCGATGGTGTGAAGTTCAGTTGTATCTGAAATAGGTTAGGGTAATTTTCATTTGTTTTATATCGCATAAATATTGCAGAAGAACGTTTGGAGCTTATTCCACCACGCCGCTCCAATGCGGGTTGGTGGACATGTGACAGATTTTAAGTGAAATTTGACACATGCAGATTTCCTAACGATGTTTTTCTTCAAACAAGCACGTGTTGAATTATAATCACAAATTGAGCACATGAAATCACCGGTACTTGCCCGGGTTTGAACTTACGATCATCGGTTAAGATTCTACTTGGTGGTATAGCTTTGTGCAAGCTCGTCTGGGTAGGTACCACCCACTCATCAGATATTCTACCGCAAAACAGCAGTACTTGTTATTGCTGTGTTCCGGTTTGAAGGGTGAGTGAGCCAGTGTAATTACAGGCACAAGAGACATAACATCTTAGTTCCCAAGGTTGGTGGCGCATTGGCGATGTAAGAGATGGTTTACAGCTCTTACAACGCCAATGTCTATGGGCGTTGGTGACCACTTACCATCAGGTGGCCCATATGCTCGTCCGCCTCCCTATGCAATAAAAAAAAAAAAAAAAACGCATTCTTACCACTGGGCCATCTCGGAAAATAAGCGATTGATATTCCATAATTGAAAATGGTATCCAAGCAGAAGTAATAATTTATCTTCTAACTAACGAATTGTTCCAAATTCCAGTATCAATACAGTTTCAATGATGAACAAACAAGCAATTAAGAGAATCAATGTTACAAGTCGAATTAAAAACGCTACTTCGTATTCCGAGCGCCGCCTAAATGTTTGTTCGCAAGTTTTAAAGTTGCGTTCTTGGAGATACTTTTTAATTAGGAAATTAAATTTCGTCGTAACAAAATGTACATTGTGATTACACAAAATAACTTGGAGCTACTTGATGCCTTCAATAATAATATGAGTATTTTCTTTTTTTTTTATTGCATAGGAAGGCGGAGCCACCTGATGGTAAGTGGTCACCAACGCCCATAGACATTGGCGCATTGTAAGAGCTGTTAGCCATCTCTTACATCGCCAATGCGCCACCAACCTTGGGAACTAAGATGTCATGTCCCTTGTGCCTGTAATTACACTGGCTCACTCACCCTTCAAACCGGAACACAGCAATAACAAGTACTGCTGTTTTGCGGTAGAATATCTGATGAGTGGGTGGTACCTACCCAGACGAGCTTGCACAAAGCTCTACCACCAAGTAGTTTTTTATCAGTCATTAATTATACCTTCATTAGTTTGAAGTAATAATTATTAATGAACTAAACAAATGTATGAGAATGACATCTCTCAACGAAAAGTCACGTGGTCATTTACATACAATTTTCAGTTTTCTATTAGCGTTTACAATTGTAGAATGTCAACTTGGCTAGGGCCTCGGATCTACAAACTTGGAGCTTTAAATGGGAAATATGATACTCAGTTTATGATAAAGCTGACCTGTTTTAATGCAATAGCTAAATTATCTTTTTAATTTCTGAAACTGATTGTGTTGCTGCCTGGTAATTTAAACACTGGTAATAATCACTCGGTGGTAGAGCTTTGTGCAAGCTCATCTGGGTAGGTAACGCCCGCTCATCAGATATTCTACCGCAATAAGGAAGTACTTTTGTTAGCATTGTTGTTTTCCTGTTTGAAGGGTGAGTGAGCCAGAGTAATTGCAGGCACAAGGGATAACATTATAGTTCTCAAGATAGGTGGCGCATTGGCGATGTGAGCAATAGTTGACATTTACAATGCCATTATCTATGGGTTTTAGTGACAACTTACCATCAGGGGTCCATATGCTCATCAACAACAAAGTGATCCTACAAGGGTTCCGTTTTTTCGTTTTGAAGTGTGGAACCCTAAGAAACATTAAATAGAATAATAATTTAAATTGTAAAATAATAATTACCTTAAAAACAATTATCATTAATTTCTTAAACATATTTACAATTTAAATAAGTTTTTATAATTAAAATTCTTTATAAATAATTTAAAAAAAAATGGATATTAATTAATGGAATCTTTCAAAATGTCAAGAGTATTACTACTATTAGTTTTACGTAATCTTACAACTTATTTTAACTTAACACTTACAATGGTATACTTACAAGTTGCTTTGCATTTATATAAGGTAAGCAGCCTTTAAAATTTGCAGTACAATTTCAACATTTCCTTAACTTTATCATATTCGTAAGCTTCATCTGAAATCACGGGTACAGTTGGATTAAATCAGTCAATTATAGGCAGACAGCCTGCCTACAGCGACGGAGTTATTGCATAAATGACTGGCCAATAATATTGTACGTATGCAGAAATTCAGTATAGCTTGTAGTCAAACAACTCGCCAACTGCAGGCATTCAACCGGAATCGGCCTTAGTTAACCTGCCTAACAATAACGACATTATTGTACTACCAGTTTAGTAATTATAATAAAGAGAGTAGTTCGTATTGAAGACATAAGTTATGTTTGTTTTCTTAAATGTCTTGCAGTTTGAAATATATTTCGTGTAATTTAATGTTAAAGATTATTCTCTACGATTTATCAAACTGGGATTGCGTGATATTGTCTTCATATTATTTAGTTGATTATTAAAATTATTAAAAAAATTATTGTTTTAATTATTAATACTATCTTGGACTTTTTATTATGACATCCATAATTTTTCATTGCTTTTCTGTTTAAGATTCACACTTGGAAAAAAATGGGTTATATAGTTGGTTGCGAAGATCGCAAAATATAATCACACCATTATTATGTCAAGCTGTATTTATTATTCTATTTAAATTCTCAGTATTAAAAACTTTCGGAAACATTTTGAATTCACATTTTTTAACTTACAGAATCAATAATTAAAATGTTTTTTTTTATTGTATAGGAAGGCGGACGAGCATATGGGCCACGTGATGGTAAGTGGTCACCAACGCCCATAGACAATGGCAGTGTAAGAAATGTTAACCCTCGCTTACACCGCCAATGCGCCACCAACCTTGGGAACCAAGATGTTATGTCCCTTGTGCCTGTAATTACACTGGCTCACTCACCCTTCAAACCGGAACACAGCAATACAAAGTACTGCTGTTTTGCGGCAGAATATCTGATGAGTGGGTGGTACCTCCCCGACGAGCTTGCACAAAGCTCTATCACCAAGTAAAATGTTCACCATGTTCTCACTCGAAATATTTTCTGATACTATAAATGTTCAATTGCAATTTACGGTTAGTTAATTAATACATAAAACGTGTAATTATGTCAAACAAAGCGATCACTGATTGAGTCGTGCGTTACAATGCATGCAGTCAAACGAACTACGAAGCCCGTGTCGCTTACACGATTGCACTTAACAGCCTGGAATTTGATGTTGGTTATTGGATATTCGTATTTAATTTATGAAAAACTAGCTGTGCCCAGCGGTTTTACCTGCGTATAATTAATAACAATATAACGAATAAAAATCAGCCTAGAACCTTCCCTTCCACAGCTACATACTATACAACACAAAAGATTTTTTTTAATTCGAACCAGTAGTTCCTGAGATTAGCCAGATTAGTATAGATTAAACATATAAAACTGTTTTGAGTATAACGCTTCAAATTAAGACCATACTGTTCTTGGATTAGAGCACAAAATTGATTACTTCCTTGAATGTTTAAAGAAGATAACTTGCGTAGTCCGTAGATGTTTTTGACGTGACAACGTCTAATAAATCGATGAACAAAAATTGTCCCGTTGCGCTCATTGTCCCGTTACGCTCATTGTCCCATTACGTTCATTGTCCCGTTACGCTGATTGTACGCTTGTGCCGCATCTATCTCTCTTTCACTCGATTGAAGTCATTTTATCAATGTTTTGTTATGACGTTGTCACGTTAAACTATCGTCCGTAAACCGACTTTACAGACAACCATTTTTTTCTTCACTTATTTCCATTTTATTGAAAAGAAAGCTCGTAAGAAAAATCGCTACCAAATTATTTGACCAACACGGGAGAACAAAACAATGAACTGTTTTGGACTTTTATTTTACTTCATCAAATAGGAAGCTAACGTATATAATTAAAAAACATATCTTATTGCATGTATAAAAATATCATAAGAAAACATATAAACAATTATAAGCTAATTTAACATTGAAAAAGTAAAAAATCTCTAATTGACAAAAAACAACAAAAAAACATCTGTAATAATAATAATGTAAGGATCATCAATAAGGTCCTCCAGACCGATTTCGGTCACGGCGGTCAAATCTCAAGTGAGATTAGCCAACTGCGCAGGAGATATTATAGTGCACAAGTGTGTGCGCAAACACAGGTGCACTCTCTTTTCCTTAGCTCTCATAATCCGATGGGACGGCATTCCGACAAGACCGGAAAGAGTCCAGGCGCAGGACCAACGGCTTAACGTGCTTTCCGAGGCACGGGAGTGTACACACTTCCAACTTCCAGACTCCGGGCCGGGACTGAGAATTTTCTGAAAGACAACCCCAATAACTATTTGAATCTGAAGAATTGAACCCAGGACCACCGAGTCTGCGGCCCTATATCAAGCCACTAGACCAACGAGGCAGTCAAAGGATCAATGTAGTAGGTACATATAAAAACAATAGACTTTTTAACTCTCAATAACTTATTTATTCAATTTTTTTTTTGTATTGAACATTTTTTTTTACTTTTGGATTTTATATACGTTCGTATTTAGCGCCATCTTGCGGCGTGGTAAAACTAAATGGATAGTATAAAACACATTATGAAAAAATAAGGTCAATAGGAGGTCTCGAGCAGATAAACCAACATCAAATTTTGTTTAATGCAATAAAGACGAATTTTCTTATTTATAATTGATGGAAATTTCTCGAAAATAATTCTCTAAACTATTTCTCAGTTTGCCAATTACTCCGTTTGAGATTTTGTTTGTTGTAATACAGCACAAGAACTACGGAATCCATAATTATGTTACTGGGTATTATTCCTATTGATGTAAATCTTTATTGCTATAAAAGAGATTTATTTCAGTATGCAGAGCACATTAACTGCTTTCGGTAGGGTTGGCAGAAAAAATATTTTATTTTAATTAAAAATTCAATTCAAGTTATTCATTAAACAGGTGTGGTTAAAAATATAATTTCTGTTGAAAAATCATAATAATTTGTGTGGAAATGTTGTAAAAAATTTTATTTAAGGAGGTCTAGTAGAAACATATTTTAATGATCGAAAGTGTTAATGCTTTTGTTCTTTATTCATGCAAAAAATACAAACTCGGTTGACGTAACAGCTTATGTCGTGACATAACTAAAAACATATTTTTTTAATTACTTTATCATAATTAGAGAAATAGTACGTGCCCATGATATCAGTAATAAAAAAGTTACTTGACAGGCAGACATACAGACGGACGGACAACAAAGAGATCCTATAAGGATACCGTTTTTTTCCTTTTGAGGTACGGAACCGTAAAAAGCATGTAAGATCAAGTTGGTATTGGAATTGTCAGTAATTATATAATATGTACTTGACACTATATATGAATTTCGTATATCTGCTGTTGCATCTTATTTTTAAACTTCATATAAATTGATAGTAAGTGGTAACCATAGCCTCTAGATTTTGGCACTGTACGAAATATTAACGAAGCCTTATATCGTCAATAACCCACCAAACTAATGTAAAAGCCCGTGTTCCTGTTTACTGGTTTATACAACCACCACTCAACCTCTAAATCGGAACATAAGATTGCTGTTTGACAGTGGAATTAGTAAAGCAACGGTGGTCTGCACTTGGGTATTTGCAGACTATGTAGCATTTTACTTGGTACCCTTACCACTAATTATATATCTGAAAGGAACCGATCAATGTACCAGATAGCATAGATGTTAGGATACAACTCATCCAAGCCGTTCGTTCTGAAATCATACGTATATTATCAACGTCTTCAAAATATACTATATTGCCTACAAAAATGAGAGTCAGCAATCAATCTTTAACGTAACAAATAATACATGCTGCCCTAAATTTATATTCATATTTCATAGTTCACAAAGGAGTTTTTATTTAAAATGCTAAGTCATTATTTTTATAATACGAGATCATTCTTAAGAGAATATGATAAAAAAATTTATTTTTTTGCCTTCAGTACTTTTTGTATATTGTTCTGTAATGTTAAGTAAAAACTCGTATTGCTACTCATATCACGTAAATCTTCACATTTATGTAAAAACCAGCGGCAAGGGAGATTGAAGTCGCGCTTATGTTTTCCTCTTGGTAATAAATACATAATAATATATGTACTAGCTAAACAAGACAGACTGACGTTGTCTTTTTTGTAAATAAGTGACGATAAGACTTCGGCTACAGCGGCCAATCTGAAGGAAGATTAAACAACTGCGTAGTGTATATTATAGTACACAAGTGATTGCTGGTTAGGGAAACATTTTGCACGAATTGCTTTAATTATTAGTATAAAAGTACTATCATTTATGTGATAAAATACAATATTCATTTATTGCGCTATAGTAAAGAAACATAACAATTAATATTACATTAAAAATTTAACACTTCAGAATCCGTCTTACGAATTTTCAATCAGGGTCACGTGACCTGACGCGAGTTAAACATTTTTTACCCATTAAAAAAAAGTGCACAACTCCGCTAAAGAAGTTTTCACTTCAAAAAACAATCGCTCAATTTTATTTTCAAATAACATTAATATACAATTTTCACCTGCAACGATATAGCAACTTATATTTATATGTTTTATGGCCTTTACTTAGCAGCTACTAAATAATTAGCAGAATTTACTAATATACTACATATATAGAGTGAAATTGACTTCACTAATATAAAACAAAAAAAAAAAGACTGGCGCCTATTTCCAACGCGTCTAAATTTGTCGGTGAAGTCGTATAAAAACCGTTGCATCGAGAGGCCAAAATAAACATTCAACAGGCAACAAATAAATAGAAATAGCTCTATGTGTTTTATTCACAACTTTAAAAACATTTTTATACTTTAAACTGAGGTACACAAATCAATTAATCTGTCATCGATGTCGTACGAGCCGGTTGGCGTGGTTGATAGGATACTTACTTTTCATGCCACCCGCGCCGGTCTTGGGTTCGATTCCCACCCAGAACAGACATTTTTGTGCATAACCGGTCAATAAAATGTCGGTTTATCCTAAGTCTGGAAGTATTTATCTATATAAGTATATTTTTACAAAAAAATAGTATATGTAAGTATATCAGTTGTTTGGTTTCCATAGTTTTTTTTATCATTGATAGGCCAGCGTTATAGTACTAGCTACATCCTCGTCTGAATAATGAACCAGCCCTTCTATCACCAGTAGAAGCAAAAACGGGGTGTAATAAATTGGATGATTTTTTTTGCACTATTTTGCACTCCAAGGTGGACCTCGGAGCTTCAACTGCAAACGAAACAAAAATATAATTAGGAATACGAGACGAATATTTGTTACATTTGTTCATTTCAGTATATACTTGGTGGTAGAGCTTTGTGCAAGCTCGTCTGGGTAGGTACCACCCATTCATCAGATATTCTGCCGCAACACAGCAGTACTTTGTATTGCTGTGTTCCGGTTTGAAGGGTGAGTGAGCCAGTGTAATTACAGGCACAAGGGACAAAACATCTTAGTTCCCAAGGTTGGTGGTGCATTGGCGATGGTTAACATTTATTACAGTGCCAATGTCTATGGGCGTTGGTGACCACTTACCATCAGGTGGCCCATATGCTCGTCAGCCTTCCTATAGAATAAAAAAGAACGTTGTTATAAGAATGCTAAAAAAAAATACTTATTATTTTTAATGCTTGATATTTTTTAATGTAAATAATCAATAATATATTACTTAACAAGTAAAACAGAGTTCGTAATAGTTTCCTATCCAGTTTCTCTAATCTACATTACGAACCCGTAGTAGAGTTACATTTAAATTAATCTTGTGAATTACGGATTCAAAAGTGAACAAGCACTAAGAGACTATTTTGTTTTAATTATGGCAATAATTATTTCAAGAGTATCGTGCTGCATACTTTGATTATAGCAACTCAGACAAGGCCATTATTGCCATAATGGTAGTAACCATTATAGCTTTAATAGATTGATAACATTCAGTACACCACACACACCACAGGTCGAGGGTTCGATTCCCACCCAGGACAGACAATTGTGTGCATGAACATGTTTGTTTGTCCTGAGGCTCGTCGTCATTTTATCCAACACATGAAGGTTTTCACAAGTTTTTTTCCACCGAATACGAGATGAACTGTAAAGACAAATTACGCACATGAAACCTGTAAACCTGGTTTTGAACCAGCAAGATTTGGTTAAGATGTGCGTGATCAAAAAAATCAGCCACATCGAATTATACTAATGCTTTGTTAGAATTACAAATCTCTTTCAAATTTAGGTTTTCCTACTTTTCCAAAAGTAATCATTTAGACAAATTCAAAGATTTTGCGATTATACGTATCCTTCAATTTCAGGACGATTGATTTTTTTTTTATATTTATTCGATTCTATATCTGATTGAATCTGCGTAATCTATTTGAATTGCCACCTCAAGCGGCGTGAGACATTACGATTTCGCCATTGAAAAAGATTTGGTAATTCCATTCAATGTGTTGGGATGAAAAGATCATTTAACATTGAAAATGTAATAACATTGTATTACTCACGGAATGGGACCCGTTTCCTTCTCTTTCAATATCATCGATTCCATATTATTCGTACCAAACCTCTTTCATAATGTAAAGTAACAGCCTGTAAATGTTCCACTGCTGAACTAAGGCCTCTTCTCCTTTTTTTTTGAGGGGAAGGTTTGGAGCTTATTCAGCCACGCTGCTCCAATGCGGGTAGGCGAAATATGTGGCAGAATTTTGAGTGAAATTTGACACATGCAGGTTTCCTCACAATGTTTTCCTTCACCGTCGCACGAGATAAATTATAAACACAAATTAAGCAATTGAAAATTCAGCGGTGCCTGCCCGAGTTTGAACCCACGATCATCGGTTAAGATTCGCGTTGTAGCCACTGGGTTATCTCGGCTTTTATACCATCTGGTGGC
This sequence comes from Nymphalis c-album, assembly GCA_963151315.1. Taxonomy (NCBI): domain Eukaryota; kingdom Metazoa; phylum Arthropoda; class Insecta; order Lepidoptera; family Nymphalidae; genus Nymphalis; species Nymphalis c-album. Next base: position 8,367,263 of record OY720609.1, read on the forward strand.
CCATATGCTCGTCCGCCTTCCTAAGCCATAAAAAAATGTCTTGAGCTTATATACACTAAAGCGTTCTAAGTATCTTCGTGTCTATATTATAAGTGGTTTGGTTATTCAGTGTAAGCTAACCCTCAACCCACATTTAGCTAGTTAATAGAACATTCTCTATAGTTAAACACGAAACTCATGAAGGAATCGAAGCCTTTATGTATCAGCTTAAGTTATAAGAGAACAATTTCGGTTTAGGTAAAGTTTTAGTCTATTTTAATGGAGTGCCTTCGAAATGTGTTAGTTTAGATTTCCATATGCACGAAGAATGTACTTCACCAATCAACCTTGTGCTCAGTGTTTCGTTTTCTGACAAAATATTTTTCATCCTTAATGTGCCAAACAAAATGGTATTGTTATTTATATTTGACAAGTTGCTTTGATAATATTTGTTTATAAATTTAATCTCTATTTTATATTATATTAATAAAATACTTGATTGACTATGGAAAATACTTGGTAGTGCTTTGTGTAAGCCCGTTTGGGTAAGTACCACCCACTCATCACAACACTTGAGCGAGTATTTTAATGTTTCAGTTTGATGGTTGTCTAAGTCAGTATAACTCCAGGCACAAGAGTTACACACCTATGCTCCTATGGTAGCGCATTTGGCGAAATATTAACTATTTCTTACAGCACAATAAAAAACATGCTTCAAAAAAAATCTACCTACATATAATGTAAAACACATACACATATATTTTAGTAATAATGAATACATAAAAAAAAATTCAATTGGACAAATACATATTCATTAAGTCAAGCTCGTATACTTTATTATTCAATGTATTATATTGAATGTCTTTGCTTAAATACAATATAGAGCTTAAACAAACAGTGCCACTGCTTATCACATATGCAGTTCGAAGTGAAACCTGCCACTGGGTTACCGTCTCGACATTTAATAATAATATATTAGTGAAACATTTTATAATACATGGCGCTGAGTCAAGGCCCACGTTTCGCTACCATAAGTGAGAACTGGTCTGATAATACTTTTATATATAAGTCCCTTAAGTTTCACTGGCATTCTTTGGTCGCAGGTTACACCGGTCACTTCTCGCCACTTTAGCCAAGCTGCCGCAATTCGATGTTGAATGTTGGTGTCCAATTTTATAAATAAAAATAAATAAAAAATTTTATAAGACCCAGAAGGCGACCTAAAACCAAATGGAAAGATGTGGTCAGAAAAGATCTTAGTCACTGCAATGTTTCTGAAAACGATACGTCGAATAGAGCGAAGTGGAAGCAAAATACCAGGAAGGCAGACCCCACCATCAGATGGGAATAATAAATGCACAGGAGAGAGAGAGAGAGATATTAGTGAAACATTTTCCACTGCAATATTTATCCAGACTTTGCCAAGTTCATCCGACGCTTTGAAAACTTATTTGAATAAACGCCTATCTACGAATTGTGGTTGCAAAAGATATTCTAGTTTCGTTAAAAGCTTTTAAGTAAATTATGAAAAATTTTCTCATTTTCGTTTCGGATTATGAATTTTTCAAATTTCGTGAATAAGGATAAGTATACACTTTGAATTATTAAATAGATAATTTATTACGACTTCATTCTAATTAGCATTTTCGTAATACACCCGAAAGGTGTATTATGAAAATATTTTGTAAATTACGATTCTTAACAAGTTTTTTCACAACATCACTTTTAATTAAAACTAAGAGATATTTATATAATTTTATATTTATTCATACTAAATTAGATTCTAAATAGCAACCCAGATGCTATATGTCTTGTTATTTTCAATTTACACATAACTAGAAGATTATGAATAAAGAAAATCTTATAAATAAAATGACATTTTGTTATCATTGAAGAATCTCAGATTATATTTCCTGAAATGAGATACATTAATAATGATGCTCAGAGAGATAGTGTGGCTCATCCGCTCGACGAATTACTAAAATAACAAAGCTTTCGTTATTATTAAAGTACAAAAACACATTCCTCTGTGTATACTGAAGAGAATTTAGTATCAAATTATTCGTGTTTTCATTTTGATGGTAATACTATTTAGTTTAGTTTCATATTTAGTTTCTAAATATTTAGTAAGTAACTGCCTTGTTGGTCTAGTGGCTTGATATAAGGCCGCAGACTCGGTGGTCTTGGGTTCAATTCCCAGGTCGGCCAATAATAGTTATTGGATTTTACTGTCAGAAAATCTAAGTAGCAGTCCGGAGTCTGGAAGTTGGAAGTGTGAGTACACTCCCGTGCCTCGGAAAGCACGTTAAGCCGATGGTCCTGCGCCTGAACTATTTCCGATGTCGGATTACCGTCCCATCGGATTATGAGAGTTAAGGAAAAGGGAGTGTGTTTGCACTTGTGTTTGCGCACACACTTGTGCACTATAATATCTCCTGCGCAGTTGGCTAATCTGTCTTGAGATGGGCCGCCGTGGCCGAAATCGGTCTGGAGAACCTAATTATTATTAAATAAGTAGATCTAAAAGTAATAAGACGTATATCAAATTTAAAAAATGATTATATTTTTATTTGATTTTAAAAATTAATTTTATTACTGTCTATGAAATAACGAATGTATTTATAGTGCCCGTCAATAAGTATTGCACATCGACCTTTGAAAAGAGACAATCGACTAATTTCGGCATAGTATAGCGTTATCCCTATGGCACAAAACACTAACAGTCCGGTATAGGAGTTCTTAAAACAAGTTATGAGTCCCTAGCCTACCATTAGTAAGTCATAAAATCTTAGTTTAAAAAAAAACACATTTGATCATTAGCAAATTACAGCAAAAATTTTCGTGTATATGAAAAAAAAACTCGAAATTAATAAAACATTTTTAAATATGTGCAACGTGTTATTACTTGTGAAACGAGTCGATCAAAAAAGAAAAAAAAAACAATCATATATGTATTTATAGGATCTTGTATATGTGCGTGCGTATTGACACACATACAATCTTGATTCTAAAATCGAATCAGCATGAAAACGTTATCCAAATCAATTAAAGTACCTTTCAGTATTGTGATTTATATTTATGCATTTAAATGCTGTTCAACATATATTTATATAACAACCACAAGTCGGGTGACCTTAGAATTCCTGGCTCGGCAATACCAACTAAGATATTTAGCACACTTTGGCAGTGCAGACACTAGACACTTTCATATATAGAAAATATAAATAAAAACAAAATGTTGTTAAAAAATATGCATTACTTAATCGTTTTGTAACGTAAACGGATGAGAAAATATTTAATTTATCCTATTCAAAATAAATGTTTCAGCATCTTAAATTTTGAATATAAGATACAAATCGAAGGTGTGTAATCCCAGGCACAAGGGACATAACATCTTGGATCCCAAGATTGGTGGCGCATTGGCGACGTACTATGGTTAATATTTTTACAATACCAATGTCTATGGGCGTTGGGGACCACTTACCATCAGGTGGTCCATTTACTCGTCCGCCTACCTATATTATAGAAAATAAAATGTGGTATCTATCCAGAGAAGCACAGACTTATATACAGTATAGACCTTTAAACCTTTATTAATTAATTGTTGAAGTTTTATTTTTATTCATTGTACATTCACACAATGAATTGAATGTTAATTATTTAAAATTCCTTTTCCTAATTAATTAAATTTATTTACATAATAAATAATATTTCTATTACTAATTATTAATTAACGTTATTACTGATATACATTTACGTGTTTACAATATCGCCCTGGGAACCGTCCTGAGAATGTTTACACGAGCAAAGATCAAATTAAAAGAATTCTCGATTTGAACGAGCTTTATTATCTAGTTTTATCTAGTTTAAACTAGTTTAAACTGCGTATATCAATTTGTATGAATTTAATTTATTTGTTTAAAATTTTATTTAGGATGATAGTGTGTAAACGGGTATGGCACTCCAACCAGCTTTAAATAATTAAAAAATAAAAATATTTATTCCTCGGACAACAAAAGATCCATGAAGGTTAGTAAAGATTATAAAGGCTTAATAACTAGCGTTAGTACTTAACAACTAAGAGAGACCTCGTAATGTCACACACAAGCTTATGACAGTGCAAAAAAACCTTCAAACCTTCAAATGCCTCAACGCTGGTCGGATTTTAATTTTATAAATAATGGCACTATTAGAAATAAGAACTATTTCTTACGTTGATAATGCACTACCTGACATGGTATCTAACTTATGTATGTATTTACTGTCTCACTCACTCCTCAATGCCTTATATGCCAATAAAATAACACAAAAATATTTACTGGTTAAATAGCATTTACAGTAGGAACAGTAGTTCCGGTATTGTTGTCTTCAGATGGACAAGACAAGGCACCATCTGCCCACCCCCCCTCCAACTTAATTTTGTTATTGAATTTTTACATAACGAAAGACTGTCGACAGCACAACAATCCTGTCTAACGTCTGCTTGTACTCCAAAACTGTACCATACCTGTCTGTAACAGTTAGCCCATTTCTGTTCCAGTCAGTACGCATTCGAGTAGGAAATTTAGTGTTGAAGCTGAGGGAGCTTTATCTTGGAACTTTCAGTCTGTTGATTTGAAAACTTTCATCTCGTATCCAAAATAGTTTAGGTTTGTACCTAAGAATCGTATGATTTGACTTTTCAGAACTTTCTTAATGATTTATACATCGGCGCAACAATTAAGCTCAATTAAGTGTAGTTGCGTCGCTATCGATTTTCTATCGGATACATTTCGGAGAATGTGCTCAAGAATTACACAAAGTAATTCCACCCGCTCCCTTCTACTATCGAACAGCCAGGCAAACGCGACCGAAACGCCACAGGTACACAGTGGAAATACCCCGCCTACGTACGAAGCGCTTCGAATCCACATTTTTCATTCGCACTGCAAAATTGTGGAATACTTTGCCTGCGACTGTATTTCCCGATAGGTACAACGTGGGTGACTTCAAGTCAAGAGTTAACAGGTTTCTTCTAGGCAAGCGTGCTACATCGTAGACCGTGTCGTTGCTTACCATCAGGCAAGACTACTGTCAAACGCAAGCCTATAACGGGTAAAAAAAAAAAAGCTCAATCATTAAGTTTATATTTTATATAAAATATTATTATGTAATTTTCACATAAATTTGGAGCAATATATCAACAATAAATATATCACCCTGTATGATTCCAATTATTGTTGATACATTTCATCAAAAACACGGATCTGTTAACTCAATCACAATCAAAAGGCACTATAACACAACACCAAACGATATAGCTTCCAATTAAAAGGAGTTTTTATTACCATACTGTTTAGTCCACTCTTAATGAAACACGCTGTGTTCTGTATATAATAATTTTATTTATTATGTATTTATTCAGAATCGTCCATGATACGGGTTACAAATACTGAATATTTATTGGAAATTACATGTTTCGTCTAAGCGTCCAAATATGTTCGGCATATTTTTCTTGTGCCTTTTTTCATATTATGTGGAAAATAAATTGTTAATATTAAGATTACTATCGAGGTAAAGGATGTGTGTTGGGAGTTTTACTTGGTGGTAGAGCTTTGTGCAAGCTCGTCTGGGTAGGTACCACCCACTCATCAGATATTTGACCGCAAAACAGCAGTACTTGGTATTGTTGTGTTCCGATTTGAAAGTTGAGTGAGCCAGAGTAATTACAGGCACAAGGGAGATAACATCTTGGTTCCCAAGGTTAGTGGCGCATTGGCGATGTCAGCGTTGGTTAGCTTCTTGTACAATGCCAATGTTTATGGGTGTTGGTGGGTTTGGTGTTGGCCCATACGCTCGTCTAACTACCTATGCTATAAAAAAAAGAATCAGCGTAAAATTAATATAACTAGATGATTGTATTATATAATCTTTAATCGGTCTTTGTGCAAAATCGTTCCTAGCATTAACTCATCAGAGATTATATTACCAAACAGCTCGTAGACTAACTCGTAGTATTGTAGCGTTCCAGTTTGAAGGTCGAATAACCCAGTGTACACAAGCACAAGGTTCATAAATTCAAGGTTAATGTAATCATTAATACTTTTTAAAATGCAGGTCCTATGGACCATTGAGCAACTGGAACTGGTACCATCAGGTTACCCGTTTGCCAGTCTGCCAACCTATTCCTCCTCACGATGTTTTCCTTCACTGTCAAGTACGAGATGAATTATAAGCACAAATTAAGCACATGAAAATTCAGTGGTGCCTGCCCGGGTTTGAACCCACGATCATCGGTTAAGATTTACGCGTTCTAGCCACTGGGCCATCTTGTCTCGATAGTAATACATTCACAATATGTTTATTCAAGAAAATATAACAAACCAATAATAAATACAATTTCATTATAATACAAAATTGTGTGTTGATCTCTAGATACGAGCCTAATTTGTTTTTCATCAACAAAAATTGTGAATATTATTATTTTTTTGATAAAACGAAATTTCTGCGATTGGGGATTTCTCTCGTGTCATTTATGTTAAATTTATTCAAGTTACTATTAATCAAATTAGCTTCAGGTAAACTTTTGGGACCAATAATTTAGGCATAAGTTAATCAAATAAAGGCGTATTATTATTTATTTAACACAAATACGCTAGCAACAGTATACTTAACAGAATGGAAACTATTTGGCAACTCGTTCTACTCAATTTTTTTATGGCTTGCAAGTCCTTCTAGTGAGGTACCACCCACTCATCATTCCACCAACCCGCATTGGAGCAGCGTGGTGGAATTAGCTCCAAGCCTCCTTCTCAAAAGAAGAGAAGGGGGAGGAGAAGAGGCCTTAGCCCAGCAGTGGGACATTCACATGCTGTTATTGTATGGTCTAGCAACGGATCAATGGTAAATGGTAAGACTATCAACTTCTGAAATAAATAAATGATTGTAGAAACAATATTGTATTAATCAATGTTCAGTTAAACAAATTTATCAAAGAATAAAATATTCTCTACTCAATTGCACCCAACATACTCAAATTAAAATTGACTCAAAATTTGATCCATACAACCCAACAAAAAAGTATTTTGATTTATAAATAGAAGGATTTGTAAATTATCCAATACACCAACAGGCGAAGTTAACCAAAAGCTTGTAGAATAAACGAAAACAAATAAAATAAATCATCTTGCAGTGTTTTGTGAACTCAGGTTTTCATTGAAAATTTTAAACTCTCGAGAAGAAAAATGTATGACGTTTGGTATAGCTTTGACATTACCAACGTATTACCAAATGAATAAGGATAATATTAAATAGTTTTGATCGCTTTAGTATTACTTCTATCTTTAAAGGAATATTTGAATGATTGTTTTAGTAATAATAACAATAAATAACTTTATTGCAAACTCACAAGACTAAAAACAAGTCAGATACAAAAAAAAAGAAAAAAAAACTAAATAAAAAAAGATAAATACTTAGGAAGCATGATACATGCAAGGGGAGGTCATATCACAAGAAGTGATCTCTTTCATTTTTTATTTGTGTCCGATGGGTAGATTCTAAGGATGCACTATACTTTGATCCATATTTTTTTTCAAAAACTTCTTGAACTATATCAAAGAGAAAAGGAATCTTGCCATCGCGATGTAGAAATATTACAGATGTTACAGAGCGCCATCTAGTAGTCAGAGGTGAAATTACAACGAACTAGTAAAGTACATATTGGGTGTAAAATATTCCACGTTAATCTGAAAATGTACGGATAATTTGTAGCATTTGCTAACAATTCAATTTCCAAGGTGTAAGTTAGCTTTGTAATTGCAAAGCTTCGAATCGTTTAAACTGCATCAGTTCAAACCTAAAATACTTTATCTTCTCAAATAGAATCATTTAGTTGAATGGGAGAGATGGTATAAGGGTTTGCTAGGCACATTTTAAAGTAGGCTCATCTTTTCTTCCATCTGAGCTGTCTAACCATTGACATAGATATTAGTTACAACTAGTTAAGTCTATGAACAATAAAATAAATAAAATCCTACCATTCATAAAAGATTATTTATAACGACCATAAAAAGAAGTAATAATATACATACATATTACAACAATTCTAAGTAAAAGTAAGTCCTACTTCTGGTGACTGGTGGAAGACCTTTAAAAGAAAAGGCTTACTTTGAAGTAAAAAGTTGATGAAAATCTGCCACATGTGTTTGGTTAAACCCGAGTTAGTACCCTAATATTTTTTTTTATGGTATAGGTAGGCGGACGAGCATATGGACCACCTGATGGTAAGTGGTCACCAACGCCCATATACATTGCCATTGTAAGAGATGTTAACCATCGGTTACATCGCCAATGCGCCACTAACCTTCGGAACTAAGATGTTATGTCCCTTGTGCCTGTAATTACACTGGCTCACTCACCCTTCAAACCGGAACACAACAATACTTGCTGTATTGCTGTTTTGCGATAGAATATCTGATGAGTGGGTGGTACCTACCCAGACGAGCTTGCACAAAGCTCTACCACCGAGTATTTGATTAAGACTCACGTGTTATAACCATCCTATCTCGACTCTTATCTTATTCTAAGATATGATAATACATTTTTCCATCTAAACTATTTTTAGATTTAACAAACAAAAAAATTCCAACTCGAATATATAGAGAAACATTAACTGATTTGGATATTATGTATTCTCTTTTCAACTTTTAAGTTACATTTTAGTCACGATATATTTAATGAATACAAAACACGATATTAATTCAAAACAATTTTATTTATTGAAACCAAGTTGGCCCTTAAATGTTATCGTATTTACATCAATAATATCACAAACTTTTTCAATATGGCACAAAACAAGTCATATGGAACGAATCTGATAACGCGGAAGCTATTTACATTTTTTATGGGAACAAAAGCCATTAACAAAGTCATATGTGTCAGGGGTTATTAGATTATACTTTGATTTATTAATAGTAGTCTAGACTGAAATCACTTTAAATAGAACAAGCTCTTGGTCAAGGGTTTTGTAGCGTACAACTTTAGTAGATAAAATATTGATTATTCCAAAAATTTGACCTAAATTCTTATGGGCCGTTTTATTTACTTTTTTTACATCACGGATTGTTTTTTTTGCCGTTCTTCACTTGACATTAGTATTGTATTCATCCGTTACCATTTCGTAAAGATTCTGATTGCATCATTGGTTAATACACACACACACACACACATACACACGCACACACACACACACACACACACACACACCGCACGCGCGCGCACACACATTGGCACTATTAATTGTGCTAATGTTCATTGGTTTGTCCTTAATTCTTCTCGGTTAGTAAAAACTGACTGACAGAAATGTAAATTAATAAATATAACACGTAATAAAAGCTTATCAACGTAAATTATGAAACTTAGCTTCGAAGCATAACTCGGTGGTAGAGCTTTGTGCAAGCTCGTCTGGGTATGTACCACCAACTCATCAGATGTTCTACCGCAAAACAACAGTACTTTGTATTGTTGTGTTCCGGTTTCGAGGGTGAGTGAGCCAGTGTAATTCATTGTATATTCGGCGTTGGTGACCACTTACCATCAGGTGGCCCATATGCTCGTCCACCTACACACCTACCTATAAATTATAAAACAAACGGATAGAAAAACCTCAAATAAAAACTCATCATTCGAATATTTGTTACAACAACCAAAAGTGTTTGCGAACGCGAAATTTGTATGAGTTCGATAAAAGCTTATATTGTGTAATTAGGTAATTATGTTTTATTGATGCAAATGTAATTAAATTACTCATCAATCGTTAAACAAGTAAAATCAATGTATAAATTCAATTACATTATTTACTTAATGCTCGTATGTACATTGTTTAACTATTAAAACAAAGCACATTTGTTCGAACTGATTTTTATATCGAATGGTTTTTTTTTTTTAATTTGACTTTCTAATTTCCACAAAAGTTTTGTCCGTGTCTGTGGTGTGAATTGAATGATTGCTAAATCTTTTATAGATACCAAGCGTTATTTATACAAATTAAAATATTTTTGGAAAAAAAGAGAAAATACTGAGTTTCTGGCCAGTTCTTTTTTAACCGACTTCAAAAAAAGGAGGAAGTTATCAATTCGTCTGTATGCTTCTTTTTTTTTGCTAGCGTATTTGTGTTAAATAAATAATAATACGCCTTTATTTAATTTACTTATGCCTAAATTATTGGTCCCAAAAGTTTACCTGAAGCTAATTTGATTAATAGTAACTTGAATAAATTTAACATAAATGACACGAGAGAAATCCCCTATCGCAGAAATTTCGTTTTATCAAAAAAAAAAAATTCACAATTTTTGTTGATGATAAACAAATGCAATTGTATTTTTTATTGGTTTGTTATATTTTTAACCGACTTCAAAAAAGGAGGAGGTACTCCAAATATAACAATAATTGTAAATACATTATCAACCACACAACACATTCGTACCTTTATATTGATGAGTAGAAAATAGTAAGTCAATTATCAAATTATAGAAGAATACGCAATTATTTTTTTACTTTTTAGTGCAAATTAATTAGTTTTTCCAATGAAGTCGGTTTTTGTTTTGTTAAAATTTTTGTTTATGGTACCACATTACGAACTAACGGTAGCGCTTAACGATTCATAAGAACTTGTAAAAGTCTTTGAATAAAAATATTTTGATTTGATTTGTTTTATCTATATTTTAATTATTTCGAGTTTGATAGATTGATGAGCCCATTTTTTTTATTTTCAAACAATCAATTGTTACGATATTTCGATGCACGATGTGTATATGAACTATTAGCAGTGCCCCGGGGATTCACCTGCGTATAAATAAAAAGAAAAAAAAAGAAAATAAGCCTAGAGCCTTGCTCGGTAAAAGAACTATTGAACACAAAAATATTTTATAAATTTGAACCAGTAGTTCCTGAGATAAGTCGAATCAAACAAACAAACTCTTCAGCTTTATATAATAGTATAGATATGTACACATATTTCCAGTATTCAAGCAAGGTCGAAACCTAATCGAGTAATTTTTTTCTGTACTCCTCCATCTATAAATTTACAGGCTGTAACTTTAATATACTAACTCTTAGAACTAGCACGATAGTAAAAAGCAAAGGCTTAGTTAACTAAAGAGCAGCATTTACTTGTACAGTGTATATGACAAAACAAACCACATTTCACATAAGCTAAAGTAACATTCTCACACCGCTTAAGCTACAGGGCGAGTTTAATGTCCAACACTACTAAAGATTAAGTCGTATGTGTTATGTATTTCATCGGACTTGCAACCTATGGACCGGCTTAGTTGCAAGCGAAGCATATAAGTAAGTATATTCTATATCATCTCGTCCTGTTAAAAACTTAGAGGAATTGTTATTTTTTTATTGTATAGGTAGGCGGACGAGCATATGAGCCAACTGATAGTTAGTGGTCATCGCTTACATCACCAATGCGCTACCAACCTTGGGACTAAGATGTTATGTCCCTTGTGCCTGTAATTACACTGGCTCACTCACCCTTCAAACCGAAACACAGCAATTAAAAGTACTACTGTTTTGTTGTTGGTAGAATATTTGACATATTTTACTACTTTTCTTTTGCAAATGCATACTTATAAAGATAATTACACCCAGATTCAGGACAAACAAACATGTTCATGCACACAAATGTCTGTACTGGGTGGTAATCGAACCCACGACCTGCGGCGTGAAAGGAAAGTGTCTTACCAAACACGCCAACCGGCTCGTATGGCCCTTTAAACAGGCACCTGAAGGTGGTAGGACGCAATTGAATCAGGTAGGAATAGCTCTAACACACCCATGAAAAAGCCAATATAAAAATATGATATGATGATATTATAATTTAAAAAATAAGATTGCGTGCGTCACTATATTAAACGTTTCGAATGGTTCACCTCTGTCTCTTATACTATTAGTTAAGATTCACTCAAATTTACGGCCGAATACTGAAACGTCCCTCAAAGTTAAACACGACTTACCATTGAGAAGCTCAATTAGTGTGATTAGCGAAATTTGAATTTAGCGGCGTCTCAAATAGTTAAGTTGCATTTAATATTTAAGTGACGTTTCAGTATTCGGCCGTTATTCTTCATATTTATAAAAATATCATTGAACATAAATGCATTTCTTTAATACAACAAAACATTGTTCCATCAAGTGATCTTAATAGTCTTATCCTACTGAAGCAACTAACTCCATATAGTGCTTAGTTCAAACTTTAATCTGTTGTGCTCTAGTGCTTCGCACCGGCACATAAGCAACCCATATATAATAAGTCGAATCAAAATCCGCCTAAGTCAAAATTCACCATAAGCCGAAACCTCTATAACTCCAATTTTTTGGCGTCTCCCTTGATGTTCGAGTTATAGAGGTTTTACTGTATGTATATATATATTTAAGCTGATACATAATTGTGTTACATAAAGTCTATTACTTTTATTATAATAAGGTCCTCCAGACCGATTTCGGCCACGGCGGCCAATCTCAAGAGAGATTAGCCAACTGCACAGGAGATATTATAGTGCACAAGTGTGTGCGCAAACACAGGTGCACTCTCTTTTCCTTAGCTCACATAATCCGATGGGACGGCAATCCAACACGACCGGAAAGACTTCAGGCGCAGAACCAACGGCTTAACGTGCTTTCCGAGGCACGGGAGAGTACACACTTCCAACTTTCAGACTCCGGGCTGCTACTGTGAATTTTCTGACAGAAAAATCCATTAAATATTTATTGGCCCGACCTGAGAATTGAACTCAGGACCACCGAGTCTGCGACCATATATCTAGCCACTAGACCAACGAGGCAGTCACTTTTATGTTTTTCAACCCCGAAGCTCCTAGCCGTATAAGCTAACTAGACAGTTTAAGGCAGTTAAACTTTATGGCGTCTCATGTGCCAGTAATTATATTAATTGTACTGGCTCAATCACCCTTCAAACCGGAAAAAATTACAAAGTATTGATGTTTAAAGGCATTCAAGGATATCTAACCTTACCTAGTATATATATAACAATAGCTGATACTTAAATTTGGAACCATTAATTTTATAAATTGTTTCTCTCCGATTATTTAAAAGGCCTTTCCTATTTTTTAAATTATATATTAAGTATAATACACACATCCTAGGCTAAGGTGTATTTGAAATTTGTTTGGGCGTACAAAAATCCAAATGACAAATATAATCGTTGGATTTTCAACAATACACAAAAGACTTCACAAAAAATACATGATTAAATTTCCGACTATTGTCCAAAACGACATTTTGGGGTATATTAAGCAACATTCCAGGGAATTAGATTTACTTTAATCCAAAGTTCATTTGCCGAAAATACAGAGCCCTTTAAGATATTTACGATAAATAATCTTTATTGAATTCGGTATCCATTAAACTGGTTTTAGAGATATTTCGGAGCATTTGTTATTAGGCTTAAATTTAAAGGAATACTAATTATTCCTTTTCTAAAGTGGAATTCTAAATAGAAACGAACGATTAACTTAATTACTGACTATAAAATTTATTTGATTTGTTCTCTTCGTCTTGTTCTTCGCGACGGCCATTTTGTTTTTCGTTAAATTTTTTTGCTGATTAGCTCCGTTTTATTTCAGACAGAAATAGAAATTAATTTGCATTAAATTATACCTCATGATATATAAGAGTATCTCTTACGATATAAAGACACATGATACGATAAAGACAAGAATGTTGAAAAATATTTATTTGTGAAATTTAAAACAATCGTTGAAATTGTGTGATAAAGGATATTAGAAAACATATGACTTTCCAGATGATTGCACAACTCGATGAGACGAGCTTAAGCGTCATTTTAAATAAAAAAAATATATAATTTAATTTTTCTGAGTAAAGATAAGTCAAAGTTAAAAAAAAAAAAGACATACAGACGAATTGATAACCTCCTCCTTTTTTTGAAGTCGGTTAAAAATACATAGTTATTGAAACTCAGGGAAGATGCAGTCATAATATAGTATATGTAATTAATGTATGTATGAATAAATAAAAGTCTATATTTTCTACCTTATGACGTATTATATAAGAAAATTAAGTAAAATTTAGACGAGTCGTTACCCAAACTTGTCAAGAGCTGAAACAACATGTTGTCTTTTGAATAGTAATCAATCTTAATTCATCACACGTACAAAGCGAAGAAGCGCTATTGTGAGCTGACGTTCACATTATATAATAATAATTCATAGACAATTTACATCGCTTTAAATCGCTTTTTTATAACAATATCGTAGACAAATAATAACTTGAAAATATTGGTCTCGTCTTGACCGGGTCTTACTTGGTGGTAGAGCAAAAGTGCAACAGCACATGGTATTGTTGTGTTCCGATTTGAAGAGTGAGTGAACCAGTGTAATTACAGGCACAAGGCACTCTCAGTTCCCAAGGTTGGTGGTGCATTGGGTAAGGGATGGTTAACATTTCTTACAATGCCATTTTCTGTGCCAGCTGGTGAATATTTACCATCAGGTGGCCCATATGCTTGTCATCTTTCCTATAAAATAAAAAAGGTTTATTGTAATTCTGTTCTTACTTTGGCGGTAGGCCTTTATGCAAGCTTTACTTACTGCGCTATATTCTAGTACTAAATAGGAATAGTTAATCTTTCGAAAGTGGGAAGATGAAATAAGGGCAGCAGCAGGGAATACAGGGACCAGGAGCGCACTTAATAAAATAGAATGGAAAAGAATGGAGGAGGCCTTTGCCAAATGTGGCTAAAAGACTAAGTTGTCGATGTTAACTCACCAGAGTGTTAATTTTAGTAAGATGTAAATTAGATAATGATATATTTTATTTATTTACAGTGACAATGTTTATGAGCAATGATGACCATTTTCCGCTAGGTTGTAAAGTCAAAATAAAATTTAAACTCATAAAAACTTAGGTGCCTGAGATTGAAGGTGCAACCCTCATCTTAAGCACGTGCGTTCCAATGACTGCGCCATGCCATCCTTAAGTACTGAATGGTGAAAATTGTATTAATAGTTGATGTTTCATCGTATTCATTAATAATGCTTTTGTGAGAGAGTAAGCGGAGCCTCTTTGATATTATCACAATGATGTTCCAGCGAGATCAATTAATTATAATTGCCTTAGTATTTGAGTGTATTGTTAACAAGCTAAGCACTCGTTTTTGTCTGTGTGCTCTTTGTGTATGGAGATAATACTTCATACAAATATTATATCCTGGGAATATATTTAAAGGTTCACATAATCTAAGAACAAGTATACAATATATTATAATGATACAAAAGTGTGTGTGTGTGTGTGTGTATGTGTGTGTGTATTACATTACAACATACATTCTAAAGACCCACTTTAGAATGTATGTTGTAATGTAATAAATAAAAATTTTAACAAAACACGAACTGACTTCATAGGAAAAACAAATTAATATGCACTAAAAAGTAAAAAAATATTTTTGTATTTTTCTATAATTTGCTAATTAACTTACTATTTTCTACTCATCAATATGTAGGTACGAATGTGTTGTGTGGTTGATAATGTATTTACAATTATTGTTATTTTTGGAGTCGATGTCAGCTAAGGAAACACTATAATATACCTAGCAATAATAATACGGGAATCTTTTAAAAACAAACAAAAACATACACATTACAAATTGACTAAATCTCACCTATAACTAACTATGTATGTAGTTATAAACCCACCTTTAGGGACCCCATGGGAAGCAACCCCTTTCAAATAAAAAAAAATCATCAAAATCGATTCACCCAGTCGAAAGTTATGATGTAACAAACACAAAAAAAAACATACAGACGAATTGATAACCTCCTCCTTTTTTTGAAGTCGGTTAATAAGGCTGCAACTTGTCCAAATATATGTATAGTCTATTAAGATATATTACTTATCATACCTTATCAACGGCTATTATTATTATATGTTATAACTAATATTATAAGTGCTTTGAACACACGTCACCAATGAAATAGAATTCTTATTTCTGACAACCTGACACGCAGGCGAAGTCGCGGGCAATAAAGCATATAAAGTACTTAATTAATTCAGTAGTTAATTGTCTCTTTGGTTAAAGAATTATAAAGCAGATCTCGAAGATCACACACTTAAGCCCTTTCCGGTCGTGTCGATTATGATATCGGTCTCATAATCACGGCATATCCGAATGTTCTAATAGAGTGCACTTGTGTAGTGCACGCACACATACTGCTCTGCGACTAACTTCTTCCGATCTGATTGCTATAACGTAAATTAGTTAAGGGTAAAAAAATAAAAAACAGGTCAAGTGCGAGTCGGACTCACGTACGAAGGGTTTCGTACCATTATTAATAAAAACGACAAAAAAATCTACTCTAAAAATCTAATCTTAAATATTTATTTTATTCTGTTTTGTTATGGCGGCAACACAAAATACATCACCTGTGAAAATTTTAACACTCTAAATATCACGGTTTATGATACACAGTTCATCATACAGCCTGGTGATAGACGGACAGACGGACTGACGGAAGAACAGCGGAGTCTTAGTAATAGGGTCTCATTTTACCCTTTGTGTACGGAACCCTTACAGTTATTGGGGCTTCCTGTCAGAAAATTCTCAGTAACAGCCCGGAGTCTGGAAGTTAGAAGTGTGTACATTTCCGTGCCTCGGAAAGCACGTTAAGCTGTTGGTCCTGCGCCTGAACTCTTTCCGGTCGTGTCGGATTGCCGTCCCAACGGATTCTGAGAGTTAAGGAAAAGAGAGTGCACCTATGTTTGCGCACACACTTGTGCACTATAATATCTCCTGCGCAGTTGGCTAATCACTCCTAAGATTGGCCGCCGTGGCCAAAATTGGTCTGGAGAACCTTACGGAACCCTAATAATGCTTATGTAAGATGTTTAATATTCTATAACAAAAAAGCAAGTCACAACTAGAAAGACACTTGAAAAATATAACTATATACTCTTAAGTCACGTCACACACAAGTCAAAACAAACTTAATAATTCATCCCGCAAGTCTTTTGTAAGTGCAAAAAAGTCTGAAATACGTAACTCTGTAATACTCTGTATACTAAACGAAATATCGCGAATCCGGTTCGTTCCGCGTGCATAATTTACGCGAGTTTGTCATAAAATTAGTATGCGGAGTTGTAAGTTACAAAGAACTGTTTTAATTTGTTAAAAACATTCAAAACAACAAATTATATGTAAATATTGTTTTCGTTATCATTGGTAATTCTTTGAATATATATATTTTTTTTTTTTGGTGTTTCGACTCATCAAAAGGCGGACATTTTTAAAGCGAAAATAGCTAAGCACGTAAAATATTTTCATATTATTTAATAAAGTTATATATAATTATTTTATATGTACCTGAATATATATGTTTACATATTATATAAATATTTTTATTTATCTGTTTCTTTTTTATAGAATAGGTAAACAGACGAGCAATTAGGCCACCTGATGGTAGGAGGTCACTACTGTAAATAGATGTTGGCATTAAAAGAAATGTTAACCATCGCTGACATCACCAATGTGCCAACCTTGGGAACTAAGATTTTATATCCCTAGTACCTGTAATAACACTGGCTCACTCACCCTTCAAACTGAAACACAACAATACCAAGTACTGCTGTTTTGCGGTAGAATATCTAATGAGTGGGTGGTACCTACGGGTTTGATTTAATAAAATGTTCTTAACTAAATCGTAAATGAAATAATTCTATCATAGATTATTGCAGATGATAGTGGCAGTTTATTTACAACAATATAAAGTGTCGAACATTATATAAAAACTAGAAGTGAAGATAAAGTTTTATCGGAATGTTTCCGACTTCGCAAAGTTAATGTATCCGTCCTGTGGCATTTTGATACCATACACAAAACAAACAAATATTTTGTATTGTCCGAAACTTGAATTGGATTTTTTTAAAGAATTGATAGATTTACTTGGTGGTAGAGCTTTGTGCAAGCTCGTCTGGGTAGGTACCACCCACTCATCAGATATTCTACCGCAAAATAGCAGTACTTGTTATTGCTGTGTTCCGGTTTGAAGGGTGAGTGAGCCAGTGTAATTACAGGGACAAGGGACATAACATCTTAGTTCCCAAGGTTGGTGGCGCATTGGCGATGTAAGAGATGGTGAACAGCTCTTACAACGCCAATGTCTATGGGCGTTGGTGACCACTTACCATCAGGTGGACCATATGCTCGTCCGCCTTCCTATGCAATAAAAAAAAAAAAAAACGCTGAGCTGAGCATAGCTGAGCATAGCTGAGCCCGTGGCGTTGCTCTGAAATTCAGTTTGTATCATGATACTACATATTTTGTAACGACGACGACATATCCGATATCGAATAGAAAAAAAAAACATACAGACGAATTGATAACCTCCTCCTTTTTTTGAAGTCGGTTAAAAAGAATTTAATCCCAAGAAGCTTTTTTAAAAGTCGATGTGAACGAGAGAGTTTTATCATACTTTATGTTCCGTCCCTTTTTCTACAATAAATATGCAAAATATCATAAATATTGTGCAAGATACTATCGAGATGTTGTAGTTATGGATTTCAAACTGTAAATATTGGAATGTTTCGGTTTTTTTGTTACATAAATCACATAAATCTTAATCCGTGTTCCAAGCTTCAACGCTATCAGTTCGTCAAAAAATCTTTAAGACATGTGATACGTTTTGGGTATTTTTTACGCCATTCTATAAAATAGTAGATATCCTAGCGGGTCATGGACCAGGACCGCTCTTATTCTGTTTCCTGAGGGTGATGTAAACTGAATATGATGGATGACCCATTTAGTATTCCACCTACTTATTTCATAATACTGATAAAATAAAAATAAGCCGAGATGGCCCAGTGGTAAGAACGCGTGAATCTTAACCGGTGATCATGGGTTCAAACCCGGCAAGCACCACTGAATTCCATGTCCTTAATTTGCGATTATATTTCATCTAGTGCGTGAAATTCTGTCACAGTCATCTATCAAACCGTATTGGAGCAGCGTGGTGGAATAAGCTCCAAACCTTCTTCTCAAAAGAGAAGAAGAGGCCTTAGCCCAGCTGTGGGACATTAACAGGTTATAACTGTACTGATATCATTTTAGGTTATGATTTATATGCTCTAACAACCGGTCAATTACAGGTCATATAAATATATAACAGTCATATTGGTAACATAATCGCTCAAATTATTTTCTTCCTAACTCATACAATATACATTTTCAGTTTAACGTATTATTCACTTCGTATTTATATTATTCGCAGTACATATGTTCTGTTTATAACTAAAGCCTTATCAATCATTTTTCGACACGTGTTCTGCTAACAATGAGAAAATTCGCTGTCCAGAGGTTTTTGTGCTGTGATTTATTATACCGCAGCCGCTGTCGAGTAAGGTGTTACAAAAACAAAGGAAACGTTTAAATAAATAGATTCGAAGTGATTCTAGAACAAAAATAAAGAGAGCACTATATTTCTTTATTTCTACAAAATTGATAACAATCTATTTTGTGATATCATCCGACCACTAACGAAAGAAACCAAAATATCCAAGAAGGAGTTGATAGTTGCAAATGTGTGTATACTTATTATTCTTGCACGTTTATAAAAAAAAAAAAAAAACTTTTTTCGAGGATTAGAATATACGAAGATGTGGTGCTTTTTTATTCTATAGGTAAGCGGTCGAGCATATGCGCCACCTGACGGTAAGTGGGCACCAACGATGGCATTGTAAGAGATGTTAATCATCGCTTATATTGCCAATGCACGATCGACCTAGGGAACTAAGATGTTATGTCCCTACGCTACGCAAAAGGTATCAGTTGGTATTTTTTTTTTTTTTATGATAGAGAGGGCAAACGAGCAGGAGGCTCACCTGATGGAAAGTGACTACCACCGCCCATGGACATCTGCAACATCCGAGGACATGCAGATGCGTTGCCAGCCTTTTAGGAAGGAGTACGGTCTCTTCTTGAAGGTTCTTAAGTCATATCGGTTCGGAAAAGTCGCCGGCGAAAGCTGGTTCCACAGAGTGATTGTGCGAGGCAGGAAATGCCAAAGGATCAAGCCGATCAGTAATAGCCTGATCGTCGACAATTTTTGGTATCTATATAATACAGATTAACACTTAATTCACTGATAAAGAGTAATAAAATTTAATAATTGAAATGACCCCCGACACAAAAAAACACCTCTAAAAAGTAATTATTAAAAGCTTCGTTGGCTCTTTAACTTCTAAGTTGTCGCGTCGGAGACTGCAACTCCAAATCAATCGGAACTGTGAAAGTTGGTAAAACCCTTTTGTCAAGTAGCAAATACGCTGATGAACTTCAAATGCCTGAACAGATCTTCATAATTTATAGTCTTAAACAAATTAAAAAAAAATAGCTGGTCAGGACTTTGACTTAAGTATGTTTAATTGCTCCAAAAACAATACTTCTAAAACACTATTATCCAGTAATTAACACGATTTTTTAGTCGTTCAAAAAACTACACTTAAAAGAAAAGAAACATCAAATTACCAAAATTTCGTAAGCTTAATGAAGTACCCACTGGGAGTCAACATCAAAAAATATTTTCATATAAATTGCTTAATTGGATAAACTTCAAGTCCAGTTAAGTTTTTAATTATGCTTGTCGCGTGGTCTGAGGTGGACCGAACGAAACAGTATGGTCTAAATTAGTGTTATTTCATGGAAGTTTGAATCGTAAAACTTTTATTCTCAACGGCCACTTAATCCATTTTTTATATTTGCCTTCCACTAGAATTCCGTTATTCGGCCTGCTTTCATTTTATATAGAGATAATAAAACAGTTTTCTGTATCATTCGTACGAATACAAAATGTCTACTTGGAGATGCAAGGTATTGTTATCTTTATTTTTATAAAAAAAACCTACAGTATAGCCAATTAAATAAACTAATTTATTCTAAGATGATTACAGTTTGTTACTTAAGAACTTTATTTTATTTTTAGATACAATGTGATGGCAATTATGGCATATAAAGTAATACATACATCAGCTAAGTTGCCGTCGATAGTAAATAAATAATCACTAAAATTAACATGTATAAAAACATTAAAAAAATCACACAGTTAAAATATTATAAAATGAATAAATGTAGAGTAAATTAATTTATAAAAATTGATATTTATATATTAAATATAAAAAAAATTCACCAATTATTTAAGAGAGTAATCAATTCAATAAAACAAATTTTACATTTGAATTAAACACCTATCTACTGAGAGGAACTCGACCGAGCCACGAGCGGGCAAAGCACGGATGCATTATATAAACACGAACTCGCCATCTCTCTCTCTCTCTCTCTCTCTCTCCTATGATTAGTAAATTTGTGTGTAACAATCCGGCCTCTAAAGGTTTCTACGACAAGAATAAAATGTACCTATATAATTATTATATTATAATAATACCCAAACTGTATTAAGTAAGCCGTCGATAATTATATTTATATGTACCATTAAAAATTTCTAATTGATTAAAAAAAAAATTGAAATAAGTTTTATGCACTTTTTAATTGTACACATGACGTTTTCTACTGTTTAGTCTATTACGCCAAAAGTCATTTGAAAACAAAGATGGCTGACAAACATTCGAAATCGTACAAAGAAACTTTGAATAAATTTAATTATATATATGTAATTCATTGTTAGAGAATTCTACATGTGTACTGGACGCAGACGCATATATGATTGAATTAACTAATCAAATTATCCAATTTGCAGGACCCTATTTAGAATATTATGCTAGGCAACAGTTTGCCTAGTTAGCATTGCCAGTTAACAAAACTACAATGAACTGAATTTGCTAAGCAAATTCAAACTTTATTGAGTTAACATACGACACAAACTGTGTTGTAATTTGACTAAATATATTTTTAATTATTTTATAACATGAACGCGTCTGGTTAATTTAGTGAATTCCATTATGTGAACTATTTAAAACTGTTTTTGATTATCAATTTACATACATTTTGTACCGTATGTGTATTAGATTTTAAGATTATGAACTGATTTTGATATTAAAACGTTATAATATATTCTTACACACGCTTATTTATATATTAAGAAATATTTATAAAACTAATGATTCAGTCGAATCAAACAGCAAAGTGTTAAAGATGATAATGTACATAATGTATTTAGCCGTCGTCGTCGCGTTTGGACTGTACTGCCACTTACCATCAGATGGAGTAGTCATTTGCCCTCCCGGGCTATAAAAAAAAACATTTTATTTACAATTTCGTCCGAGTATGAATCATCTGTACTAAGAACCATACGTTATTTTTTGTTGGTTTGCCAAATGAGCTTACACAGAGTCCTTCCAACAAGTAAATATATAATACATATCTCTTCCCAAGTCATATAAATCACTGCCCATAAATCTGTGCTATCTCCAAGCTATCTATCTCAAAACCACACAAGGCACAACCGTCACCTCAACACCAGAGATCATAGCTGAAGTCGAAAAGTACTATTGCGATTTATACTCATCACGAGTACCTCCACCTGAGTCCCACAGAGCGGATGATCCACGAGCTAGACTGACACGCCACCTTTCAGACGAGCTTCCCGACATCGACTTGGGCGAGATTAGGATTGCTCTCGGACAACTTGGAAACAACAAGGCTCCAGGAGAGGACGGAATTACCTCAGAGCTTCTGAAAGCAGGAGGAACACCAGTTCTGAGAGAGCTAGTTAACATCTTTAATTCCGTCCTCCATAATGGTATTACACCGAAGACATGGAGCAAGAGTGTGGTGGTGTTGTTTTTCAAGAAGGGTGATAAAGCTCTTCTGAAAAACTACCGCCCCATTTCACTTCTTAGCCACGTTTACAAGTTGTTTTCGAGGGTAATCACGAACCGTCTTGCCCAAAGATTCGATGACTTCCAACCCGTTGAGTAGGCTGGGTTTCGAAAAGGCTTCAGTACCGTAGACCACATACACACACTTAGGCAAATAATACAGAAGACCGAGGAATATAATCAGCCTCTATGCCTAGCATTTGTGGACTACGAGAAAGCCTTCGATACCATCGAGACCTGGGCTGTTCTGGAATCCATGCAGAGATGCCTAATTGACTGTCGGTATGTCCAGGTGTTGAAGTGTTTGTACGAAGCCGCAACCATGACCGTCCAAGTACAAGACCAGAGCACAAGACCAATCCAATTGCATCGCGGGGTAAGACAGGGGGATGTAATTTCACCAAAACTTTTTACCAATGCATTGGAGGACGTCTTCAAGACGCTCGATTGGAACGGACGCGGCATCAACATAAATGGCCAACACATTACACATCTGCGATTTGCCGACGACATTGTCATAATGGCGGAGACTCTGTTGGATTTGGAAGAGATGCTAAACAGCCTGAGCGATTCTTCAAGACAAGTAGGTCTCGGGATGAACATTGAAAAGACCAAAATGATGGTCAATCAACATGTATCCCCGAGACCTGTAGTCGTAAATGGTTATCCACTCGAAGTTGTGCAGGAATACATCTACTTGGGCCAAACTATACAACTAGGCCGGCACAACTTTGAGAAGGAGGCTAATAGAAGAATACGTTTGGGTTGGGCGGCATACGGGAAGTTGCGTCATATTTTTGAATCATCGATCCCACAGTCACTCAAGACCAGGGTCTTTAATCAGTGCGTCCTACCTGTAATGACATACGGTGCCGAAACGTGGACACTCACCGTAGGACTGGTCCACAAATTCAAGGTCGCTCAGCGAGCAATGGAACGCGCGATGCTTGGGGTTTCTCTGGCAGATAGAATCCGGAATGAGGACATTCGCCAGAGAACTAAAGTCACCGACATCGCGCGTAAAATTAGCTCGCTGAAGTGGAAGTGGGCTGGTCATGTCTCCAGGCGCCTTGATGGCCGATGGAGCCGACACGTGTTAGAGTGGAGACCACGCTTAGGCAAACGTAGTGTAGGACGCCCTGTGGCGAGATGGACCGATGATTTAAAAAAGGTGGTAGGTACGGGATGGATGCGGGCTGCCCAAGATCGGGATGGTTGGCGTTCTTTGGGGGAGGCTTTCGTCCAGCAGTGGACGGCGATAAGCTGAAAAAAAAAAAAAAAAAAAAAAAAAAATCTCCAAGCAAGTAAAACTATAAAGTACAATTAAATTATATATACGATCTATCTCGGCCTCTTTAATTTTAGGCGGAGTTATCGGTGGCACACATTCTCTCGGCTCGGCGTTTTCCAATGGCTATTCAATAAAGTGTCGACGAAACTGATCGTGTCGGAATTTCATTTTTGCTCCAGTTTTTTATAACGATATATTTTTAATTGTCAAATATGTTAATTATTAGATTTTAAAATAATTAATAGAAATTAATAAATTCTAACCGATGCGATGATGACCTTTTGCAGGAGTTACTTTTTTTTTTTATAGCCCGGGACGGCATATCTGTCTACTCCACCTGATGGTAAGTGGTAGTAGAGTCCAAACGCGACGACAGCTTGTGCAATCATGAAGAATGATTTGTACTAGCCGCCCCCGCCTTGCCGGCCCGCAATATGCCCTTCACGCCTCGTTTGGAGGAACCCAGGTCATAAGAGGAGGGGAACACGTGTGCTGGTAAAGAATTGAATCAAGATTATATTATTGGTTTTATAAAATAAGGGCTCTCAATTATATATGTATATATAATATTTAAACTAGTGTAAACCACGGCTTCCAAGCATGGAATTTATGTATCGATTTATATTTTCGATTTAACACCGGTGCATTGTGCGTGCAAAAATAAATCATAACGGAAAAGTATACAGTGGAAATCGCACTGAACGCCGTCCATGCTGCTTCCATAATATAATAGGAACATCTCACAATAAGTAATATATCCCTCGCGCACGGTCCAAGGCGTTTTGTTATATATCGATGACTTTTTGTTTAGGATACGTTCATAAAGAGAATATTATATTATATAATATTATTTATTTATAATTGAAATGTATTATATTATCTAAACTACCGCATTCACAGAAACGAAGTTAAAAGATATGAGATTCAATTGATACATATGAATCTCAATAGAGAATTGCAGGTTCGAATCCAAGACTTCGAATTGATGTGCTTAATTTGAGGCTTTTAACTCGTCTCGTGCTCGAGGAGAATATGGTCGCGAAGAAACTATTGACCGAATACTGAAACGTCTTTCAAATATGAAATGGGTCTTAATTATTTGGAACGCCAATCATTTCAAATTTCGCATACAAAATTTTGAAATTAATGACGTTCCAAATAATTAAGTCCCACTTCATTTTGAATGACGTTTCAGTATTCGGCCGTAAATTGTGTAGAATGAAAATTTTCCACCAATCCGCATTTGGAGCGTGGTGGAATAACAGTAAATTTACATGTATTACACTTTAATTACGTTTTTTGATTATGTAATTCATACATTTTTAGAAATTTAACAACAAGAAAAAATTTTAATAAAAAGAAATAAGAAAAACGACAACAAGAATAAAAAATATGTAAGGTTAATTTGATTTGCTGTCGCTACATTTGCCAATCAATAAGTAACATTCCAATATTGAATATAAAGATTCGTCCTTGTCTAAAAGAATATGGAAATCTCTCGCTAGATCAGCAATAGAGAAAATACGTTAGCGAATTCCGCTACGTAAGTTGCTTCGCGTGCATAAATATTTTGAATAATATATAAACTATGAAATTGCCTTTGAGCCTCAGATGTTATAAAATACACTTAAGACTACATTCACGTTCTGATTTATATTTTCATTAAATTTATAATTTGTTTTTCGAGCACAATGCATTTTCTATTGGTGTATAAAGCTGGTGAACATTCGCTTAGAGTACGTTATAAAGGCTGGTTTATGTTATAAATAAACTATCGCTTTGTCGAGAATTTTTCGATGTAGAGATAGAAAAACAAGATGAGCCAGTTTTTTTTTTTTGCTTAGACTTGTCTTAAGTGATAACAAAACTACCGATCGTAATTAAAAATTATATATGTTTTATTTAATTGTACGTGTCGACAAAGAAAGTGTTTTAAAACAAATATAGGAATTCTAGCGAATCCCTTTTTAAGGAATTAATATTATTCCTATTTACCCCTCAAATTAAACGTAGAGTTTGCGTTTAGACGACAATTATTAGTGGTCAAAATCGAACCTGCGCCTTTCACATCACTTGGCAGCCCGTAACGCTTAGAAGTCTATTTATTACAAATAATATTGATAATATATACACATGAAACGTGTTTTTTCCATTTCTTTATGTCAATAATGCTCAAGGAATGTTTAGGAGGCAGAATATTTATTTCCTTATTACGTAATAATCAGCTAAAAGTGGATATGAGAATATGTATACTATAAAATATATAATGTATTCTGAACGCTTTTACCGTTAAAGAAATGGAACGTGATGCTTGAGTCAAAGACAAAATATTATTTATTCAAGTAGGCTCTTATGAGCACTTTTGATTATTTGTAAAGGGTTACGCTTCAAAATTTACAAATATACGAAATATATAAGGAGAAGAATTGACAAGAGGCTGACTAGCTCTTTGTCTCAAATGGTATATAATAAATAATATTACATAGCTTTATGTATCCTGGATATAGATCATGTGCAGTGAGTTCTACGTGTTTTTTTGTTATGACCGCAAATTTTCTCAGTAAATCTAGAGATCAAACGATTGCACTTAAAATCAACGTTGTAATTAAATAATTATGAGATGATTGTTGTTTTTAAAATTTACGACCAAACAACTGAGTGAGCATTACAGGTGCCTGTGGACCCACATTATACCATCAAGGTGGAATAAGCTCCAAACCTTCTCCTCAAAACAGGAGAGACTTTATACCAGCAGTGGAACATTCACAGGCTGAATTACTGTAGTAAATTTATTACACATAATAAGTTAAACAACAAAAGAAAATTATTGTTCGTAAATACTTTCTATTTTCAATTTGATAAAAGGTTTAGGGGACATATTAATTAACCTTGAGTTAACTTCAGCTTTTCGACGACAAAACGCGCAGTTACTGACGATATTTGCTCACGCGAAACTTAGAACAGCTCATGGTGTGAGCGAAAGCGATATTCATTTAAAACTAAAAGTATACAAATACACTTATTTTATAGGACAGGCAGGTGGACGAGCATATGGGTCACCTGATAGTAAGTAGTCACCAACGCCCTCAGACAATCACATAAGTATTACAAGCTGAACAGAAGAAAGAAAAAAATGAAAGAAGCTTACATCGTCAATGCGACACCAACATTTTTAATATTAAACACAGGTGAATGTGCTGTTGGGCCAACTAAAAGTAAGTGGGCATCTCCTATAGAAATTGGCGCTTTAATAAATTCCAACAATTCCAAAGCGCGACAAACCCTGGGAACTAAGATGGTACGTCCCTTCTTCACTTTGTTCCACTGGCTAAATTACCCTTCCAACCAAAACATAATAATAATATATGACAAGTGTATGGTACCTACCTAGACAGGCTTGCACAAAGCCCTACCGCCAAGTATGATAAACTTTATTGTTTCATGGTAACTAATGAATTCTTATTTTAACTTTTAACTCAATAATTCGTAAATTAAGTCGTCCATAAAAAAAATATTATATATAATTTTTATTTACGTAAGACAATAAATAATATGAATTCCCGCTATCGCTTATGTTTGTAACATAACCAATTAAAAGTCAATGATCAGTGACATCGTTAGCAATATGCGACATCCTTGCATGTCTGCACCTTATACCCAAACGTACTCGTATAAACCGGATAGTGTGTTTATAGAACTATTTCTAATGGTGTATGAAATGGACTTCAACCTATTATATAATAAAAGATGACTGACAGCCCGACTGACATATTAACGCACAGCCTAGGACCAGGAATAATTAATTTACATATATACGTATGTATACTGTCGATCGTTGAATAGTTTCTTTACCAGGAATCAGTCTTGGATATTATACAATGAAATCATACAATAAAAATGCATTGTCATCGGAACGAAAGGAGGCAATATGTAAAATTACAACTCAGTAGTATAAGAGGAGGAGTTCACGAGACTTGATCTTAACATACTAACAAATATTGTGTTTAAATAAAATCCTTTAGACCACGAACAATGTATATTCTTTTCAAATAAAGCGATGTACCAAATAAAATAAACTAAACTACAAATATCTGTAAGACCAATAGAAATATCTGTCTCGATGAAATCCCTGAGGAAATCACTTGCAAATCAGAGACATTCCACCATTTATGCAACTCACAAATATACAGATATTCGGAACTGTTATTGGTTAATAGATACATTCTAGGTAAATGAAATTTAACTCAAAACAGACAAAGCTGCAATAATATTAATAGTGAAAGATAAATTACTATCAATATGGGAAGACTGATTTATTTTTCGTCCAGAAAATCGCGGTTTGTACATTAACAATTTTTAATTTTTATTTGCTATTTATTTAAGGCGTTAATATAAATAATTGTATACTTCAATCTTTTAAAACATTATAATGATTAAAAGGTTATTTGTTTAAGCGTGCTAATCTCAGGATCTACCCGTCCGATTTGAAAAAACTTTTCATTCTATACAGCCCATTTATCGAGAGTGGACTATGGCGAGTAATGCCTAACGCTTGAGGAACTGCACGGGGCAGTTATATATTGTTATAAAATATAAACAAGATCAGATATAAGATCTTTTTAATATTTAAATTAGTGGTATTTTTCAGTAACAATGTCAATAAACAATTTGATGACATTTAGGTGATTAATTATTAGTAACTGTGCCTTAAATAATGTTAAACCTAAGAAGAAAAAGCCGTTTAAAAGTTAGTACACTTTCAAAAAAGTTTGGCAATGATGTCGACACAATTGTGTTATTATCTCAACGATTTCTGACGCAATATTATAATAGAAACTGTTTTTCTCTCACGGCGCCAATCCCGTATATATACACGAGATAGCAAAGTAGCTTATTTCACTTTCCGGCCTATAAACTATGTAAATGCAAATCACGTTGTTGATCTGAATTTACGTAAAACAATGAAAATCTAAAGAAGTAATACAAATTTTCTCGTCTTTTGTATTGATATAAACAAAAATTTTAACAAAACAAAAACTCACATCAAAAGAAAGACAAATTAATATGCACTAAAAAGTAAAAAAATAATTGCGTATTCTTCTATAATTTGATAATTAACTTACTTTTTTCTAGTCATCAATATGTAGGAACGATTGTGTTGTGTGGTTGATAATGTAGTTACAATTTATGAGGTAACAAACACAAAAAAAACATACAGACGAACTGTTAACCTCTTCCTTTTTTTTGAAATCGGTGTCCCTCTGCTGGGAATAAGCCTCCAGTACATTAAGGAGATATTCTTATTCTACCTTGATATTCCAATGAGAGAGATACATCTTCCACATGCAAGTTCCATCATGTTTTCATTCACCACGAAATCAATAATGTACATGCATAGAGCTGATGAAATACCAGAATTGTAGCCGAAATTTGAACCCGTTATCTACTTGTTCAATTAATTTAACCACCCATAGTCCAATGGATTGTTTTTACTAAATAAACACTATCTAACATTCAATATTCTCACAACGATTCCAAGTACAAATAATTGAGGTATCTCACCTTACAGACATCTCGAATTATAGTGGACTTAAACATACCACTAATAATATTATGTACAAACAATTTCATACACGCCGAAGTCCTGTGTACAGAATGAGGTCAACATTACTTCGCTATTTACCGATGCAACAAGACCACATCCCCTAAGGTATACAATTAACCAAAAACAGTTTAATAATGTACTGGACAATGTTCTAGCCACAGATTATGCTGTTCATGAATATGACGTGGTCAATAATTTTGGAATATCGTATTACTAAAAATAAGATGGAGTAATAACGCTTGGAACTAGATGTAATAAGAAATCTATCGATGTAAGTTGGTAGAAAACATTAACTTTGTATTGCTGTGTTTTGTGTTTTTCCTATGATTTCTTTTTTAATTTTTTTTGTGGCAATTTATAAACATCCTTGATACAGAACTAATCACTTAGTTGGTCTCTTGGTTCGTACAACTCCTGGGATGAATCCTCTTGCACATTTTTGAGGAGGAAGTTTGAATTGAATAACATCGCCCAAATAGAAATTGGATGACATATTTTGATAGTTTTCGGAGGATTTACACAAAGCAATTTTTGTTCGAGTATGTATGATTAATATGAAGCAGAAATAAACAAATTCAAATCAAATGATTCGAACATACGATATTCGTTCAACAGTATTCTAATCACTATTAATTCTACTTTTGAAAAGATAATCTCCCAAAATAAAGTAAAGGATTTGTAAGATAATACTATACTGCTGCAATTCAGCGAATATAGAAGTTTCGTATGTATTCCTACACGTGCAGATATCTCTTGATATTTTCCTACATCGCAAAGCAAAGATAAAATCGAAACACAATTTTCGGAATTGAATAATTCGACTGTGCTATTCCAGATTTGAGATGTTCGGTAAAGATTCACGTGTTTGCGTTACGAGACGAGACACGTGTCAATGAAATATAATTCGTATTGTAAGAAGGGTAGAGTTCTATTTTGGTAACATTATACCGCATATTTAATTTATTATTAACCGATTTAAAAAGTAGGTTATTTGTTTCTGCCCTATGTATGTGTTTGTGTGTGATCTTAGATAAAAAGTTGCCTAAAGTTGTCTTTATACTTATGGATAGTTTGTATAAAATATTTAGGTAATACTTATTAAGTTAATACAATAAAAAAATCTTATTTTATTTTATGCTAGGAACCTTTTTGGGCGAACGCTGATCAACTAACTAAAGATTCATCACAAACGCACGAATAGCTTAGGAAAGCATATAGGACAAACATACAAGCATTCTATTTGTACAGCTGTAGTAAGCTAATGTTAAGTAGTGACTTCAATCAATATGACAATAGAAAGCAATATATCAAAAATATTCGATATTATAACTGCTAAATTTACATTTAAAAATGGTAGATATTTCTTGCTAGTTAAGGCAACTAATTATATCCACGTAACCGATTTCGAACCAGGCGACCATTTTCGAGAGACATTTTTATTTACTCGCATATATGGCGCCGCATTTGATTACGAGAGTAGACTATCGTATGGTAACCTAGCAACTGTTATCGGCCAGTCTCATTTACTCTAACGCAACACAGAGAGCTAGTACGAAAATTTGACAGGTTCGCCATCGTAAAAAGAAGAAGCGACCTGCGAATGTTAAGAATAGCGTGATACGTGGTTGGTGGGGGGTTATCCAACTTGTTGTTGAAATTCTCCTCAACCGAAAACCTACTCCTGCTTAATCAAACATGGAGTCGACAGATAAAGAAGATACCATCGTCGTCCCTTTATATATATATATTTCCAAATTAAAAAGTAAATTATACTATATTACTATTATTCTATTCTGATAGTAAAATATAATTTTATATTGGTACAATAATTTATATAATTTTATATAGTTACATACATGTAACACCTAATTTATTGTATCCTGTTGTGCGAAGGAAATAAATAAATAAACCAGCCAATAATTATATAAAAGTTTTAATTGATAAAGATATTCATATAACACTGTTATATTTAAAAAAATCATCGAATTCATAAAATTCTTAATAATGTTTAAAAAAATATTTGCCTAATTTCTGAACAGAAAATCAAAACAGTACACGCTTGTTTAAGCTCGACTGAACCGGTATTAACTAGTTCCGTTCGCCCGAAACCAGTATACGGCAGTGTA
Organism: Nymphalis c-album; assembly: GCA_963151315.1. Lineage (NCBI taxonomy): Eukaryota > Metazoa > Arthropoda > Insecta > Lepidoptera > Nymphalidae > Nymphalis > Nymphalis c-album. Next base: position 8,399,112 of record OY720609.1, read on the forward strand.
AACCTGTTGGCTATGGAGTATCGGGAAATTGAGCTACAGTCTCCATTATTCATACTCAAGCCAGAACTTGACGGTTTCGAGTATTGAATTAAATATTCGAGCAGATCGGAATGGAATTCCTCTTGGTGAAGTGGTTTTGAACTATAAAACGAATTTAAATTTTTAAACTGAAAAATCATTTCCTGCGTGTACCGCGAAATCAATTCAATATTGTACCGTTTAGTTTTGGAATATATTTGTATGAAATGTGTAAATAGTAGATAACTTAAATTTGTATAAAATTAACGGTATGTAATTGCTTGATAAAATAAGTATTAATAATAAGTAAACGAAAATCTCACTTATCACGTCAATAGTTAAATTTGAAAATTTGATACTACGAAGTGCACCTATTTATATAACAACCATTTACTAAACCTTTCTCCGAATCACGCTACATCTCCTCGTATAAGTTTTATGTACAAGAAACACTCACTCATATTTATATAAATTAAATAAGTCAAACTTTATCACATAAAAATATCAATGCATTTATCAATATGTTTGTGTTTTTTTCGTTTTACCTCTTTTTGTAATTGTGTGTGAGAATGGTGTGCTCTCCTGTAATCAGTTTATTAGTTTATCAGTGCATTGTTTAATTTAATGTAAATCATGTTTTCGATGTATATTCTCTACAACTGTTGGGGATCCGAATAAATAAATAAAATATAATATACACAGTCAATCACTCACCTGCGTTATACTCCAGTAGCGATCCAGCGATATGAGACACAAATTCATTATCGATGCTGTACACAACAACACATCCATCGCCGAATGTATTTCGCACCACCAAAAACCGAAAATCCAATAACCCATCAACTCATTCGCTAGAGAGAATGGCATTATGACTAGTCCTAAAAAAAAATCCGACACCGCTAACGACGCGATAAACCAATTCTGTATGTTCTTCAACGCTTTTTCAGTCACTATTGCTATTATCACCAACATGTTCCCCACCACTACCATTATCATGAGAACGGTCACCACCACAGACGCAATGATTATATGAGCTGGTGTATAACCACTTGGATACCAAGTTCTTAACACGACTTGGCTTATAGTCGAGTCGTTTAAGGTTGTGTTTGCATCAGACGCGTTCGTCATTTGCAATGCCAGGAATTCTTCTTGGGTCATATAAGTTGGGACTAGGAACGTCGCATTCGGTGCAAGTGAGGCGTTGACGTGTGTGCTCATTGTTGTTCTAAGTAGTGTTGTCGCGTTTGGCACCATTGTCGTATCGGTTCGACCGTTAACACTATTAACAGCCACGTTTTCTAAAATATTTATACTATCTAGAGTATTATTGTTGTGAAGAATTGCAATTTAATTTTAGTTAGTTGGCCCCGCTGTGTTAGAATCAAAGTTCTTCGAACGGTTTAAAAAGTATTGCCTATAGGAACGGAATTATTACTTACAAGTTTTGAACGTTTTATTTAAAAGATTAATTATATTTTATTACCCGTATGCCCGAACAACGTGGCCACTCGAGCGAAATTATATATATTTAAATATTTACACTACGCGTTAAGATATAACGATACGGAAAATTAATTATTTATTTACAAAACACTACTCGATTATTCCTTATCTAATATTGCTTTTAAACGAATATTAATATCGTTAATAAAATTAAATAAACGTAACGAATCGAGCAAATTAATAATAAACGCACGCGCGTTACAAATGCGACACACACAAAGAAGCGACACACAAAACTATGTTAAATTTAAAACGAGTCTCGAATCGATTTTAATCGATTATTTTATACACTCGTTAAATCGATATCGTGACGTCATCGTGCAATATACTTTCTGCGGTCCCAAAATCGATCTGTCTTCGCGAACATTTTTTCGAATTTTTCATCACATCGTTTTTAAGTTATTTTTCAACTGTCATCTTCGAAATTTTTAGTGATAACTTTAATGAGCCATTGATTTGTCTTGTATTCGATGAGAACTGGTCGTGCTGAGGGTCTTTTAATATCTGAAACAATGAGAAATTTGATATTAGTATTTTTTATTATTAAAACTTAAAAACAAAATTACAATGATAGCGATGATTGCGTGTTCCAGGCAAGCACCACTTTCATGAGCTTTATTTCTGTTTATGTCTTAGCGGTGTAGGAAAACATCGCGAGGAAAGTGTCTAATTTCACTGAAATTCTGCCACAAGTGTATCCAGAGACCCGCATTGAAGCAGTAGTGGAATAAGAACTTAACACTCTCTAAACTTCCTCTGTTTGTTAACCTCAGTTCACACTCATCCTTCTAACAGTCTAACTGAAACACAACAATCATAAGTATTGCTGTTTGGGATACATTCATCTACGACTAGACATTTCTGTCGTAAAAAAAAACCTACAGACGAATTGATAACCTCCTCCTTTTTTTGAAGTCGGTTAAAAAGTACAGATGCAGAGAAATATTTGATGTAACCTGTTATTTTTTTTTTCATTTTTAACATAAAGGAATATCTTATAAAGCCTCCTTGCTCTTTAATATTCTTTTCAATTTTGCTTTGTCAGTAAAAATAAATGTATACATGTTAGACCTCGTTCAGGATAGGAAGTTCTACAATATTCAGTTGGCAAACTGTTTTCATCGAAGTTGAGGACACACGACAGATACACCGTAACTTCAAAGTTTAGTCAAATATTGTCATAGGAATTTAGTCTTTATAACGTACTCGTAATGTATATTGTTGTTAACAGTATAATATCACACGCCTTATAAAATATTGAGAAAATCTTGTATATGAAAAGTTTTTTAGGTTTAAAAAGCCTTTATGAATGATTAATGAGGCTATTTAAAGTTGAAAATTAAGATAAACGGTTCTTACAAAAACTTCTGAGTTATACAAAATTCAGTTTTGGTGAAAAAATTACGATAAAATAAAAGTAATATGGTCTATATCAGTTATATAATATATATATAACTTATATTATGTTATATAATATATAACTGATATAGACCCAAAATATTAATTAAATAACGTGTACAGCTAGAATAAGATTCATATTATTAGAATAAGTTTCAATGTTTTTTACGATCATTAAGAAATGTCAGTCATAAATTTCGCGCCACAGGTTATAGGCAGGGTAGCATGTTGGTAAGCTCTTTAGTTCTTATGAACAGTAGAAATCGTAGTTCATTCCCTTTTTTATTTCAAATTAGTAGGCTGTATAGGTAGGATTTACCCAGAAGAGATCGCATGAAGTACCATCAAGTTTAAGTTCTGTAAGAAGAGAAGACTTATCTTCAGCGATAAAGAAAACTTCGTAAGGCAATAATGTAATAAGCACCAAATGAATAAGCCTTGAAATTAGCTCTTTAGTTCTTCGTTAAAGGTTTGCTTTTCTCCAGCAGTTGGCGTTTACAAAATTCGATTGGTCATCGTAGCCAATATAAAAACTGTATACATAGGACTATCCAAATTAAGATTGAGATATTGATACTATGCACGACGGTTGAATAATTGATGGTTGGGTTCACTCATCAATTATTCAACTGTCAAACAATTCCTTCTGAATGTAAATTTAAGCAAATATTAATGGAACTTTACCGATCGCAATAATAAAAAAATAGCTATTTATATATTCAAATCTACAGCATCTAAGCTGCAGCAGATTGCAGCTGGCTGTTAGACATCAAAAACCAAGTCCGAGTCGAACTGGCGTACGAAGGCTTTCGTACCTTTATCTATAAAAACGGCAAAAAATCATGTTTGTTGTATGAGAGGCCCCACTTAAATATTTATTTTGTTCTGTTTTTAGTGTTTTTTTTGTTGTTATAGCGGCATCAGATATACATCATATGTGAAAATTTCAACTGTATAACTATCACGGTTCATGAGATACAGCCTGGTGACAGACGGACAGGTGGACGAACGGACGGACAGCAGTCTTAGTAATAGACTCCCGTTTTTCCCTTTGGGTACGGAACCCTAACAATGGACGATTACGTGAGTAAGAGAACGTGTAATAAAAAGACAGACATAACAAACTTATTTGATTTATACATTTATAAATAAAAATATGTTTTCTCATGTACATAAATAATGTAAAATTAAGTTAAGCCCGACCGAGTTAGAAGCAAGAATATTCAATGTTTCCAACAATCCTCATCATTTATGGTAAAATATCACGACTCCAATTCCTCTGTCGCTCGAGAGCAATCCCATTTGTAAGAATATTAAAAATTATTGAACATCGACGCGGTAACAATAAAAAAACTTAAGGTTCATTCTTCAACTTTTATCGCATGTAATAAGGCTATTTATTGTTATTAGAAATATACCTTTATCAATAAACATTGACTTCAGAAAATATATTACCTTTTATTTGTGTTTCTTATAGGTTATTAAATATTAATATTCGCCATAGCATTTTTGTTTGATAGTCAAACAATAAAATGGTTTATGTACATTGAAATATTACACGAACTAATCAGATATTCGTACGAATATAATTCATTCATAAGATATTCTATCGTCAATACTAATTGATGATTGCGGGTTCAAATCTCGTTTTGCATTTTACATTATTTTTGTTACATGACTTCAACAATATAACCAATTAAGACGACTTGTGTCTTTCATGGCTTATAAATGTCACTCCGCTCCTTACCTACAGGGCTTTCCTCCGGTCATTTTAACCTCCTCCCTATGGTCACCATTCATTTTGAGGAGAAAGTCTGAAGCTTATTCGACCACGAAGTCCCATGATGCGAATTCGGTTTATAAACCAACATAACTTAACAACAAATTGAAATTACTATCAACCAAACCAACAAACAGGGCAAGCTAAATAAAACCGTTTAAAAACCAACCAATTTTTCTAACTCTATTTTAATTAATATTATAATTGTATAATTCAACGATAGCTCTGTAGATATATTAATCTGTGGACAGTTCAGATCCTTATCAGCAGAAATGATACAATAAGAAAAAACTAAAACCACAAGAATATCTATGAAGTGAGTTCAAGCATTTTTTCAGCTATTAATGTTTAATAAGAACCGCGGTTTGAAGAGAAACGACTACAAATTTCCTTGTTTTTTCTCCTTTTGTTTTTTGGTGTAATTGTGACTAATATTGCGATCTCGGGCGCTTGGATTTTAATCAGACTTCCAAAGGCAAAATATTAAGACTTAGATTGAAGACTTTGTTTCAAAGTCATACTCTGTGACTAATGCCTGGCTTGTAAATTAAAAAAAGAATATTTTAATTTTTTATTTTTATAGTTTTTTTTTAATTAATTTAAAATCAAGAATCTTTAGATTTCAATATCGATTTTTTTGTAATTTACAGTTGTTAATATCTTAATTGACTTCATTGGTGGTATAGCTTTGTGCAAGTTCGTCTGGGAAGGTACCACCCACTCAACACAACACAAAACAGCAGTACTTTGTATTGTTGCTATCTAGTTTAAAGGGTGAGTGAGCCAGTGTAATCTTAGTTCCCAAAACTGGTGGCGCATTGGCGATGTAAGCGATGGTTAACATTTCTAACATTGTTCATGGACGTGGATGACCACTTACCATCAGGTAGCCCATATGCACGTCCGCTTAGATATAATATTTAAAAAGGCAAGTTTCATCAAAATCGGATCAGTACTTTAGCCGTATCAGCGTAAGACAGACAGAGTTACTTACGCATTTATGATACTAGTATATATAAATAATCAAAAGTTAAACTTGCATAATGCAGTATGCAAGTATAAAATTTTGTAATTAGTATGTTTTCTAATAAAAGGTAAAAAACAGAAATAATTATAAGCTTGTTGCATTGTAATATAAAGGAAGACTCGCCAGTGACCATAACGTACGACATACAATACGTTATTACATTAATTAAAAAAGGCTCTAAGTATTTATTTTAATCAAGGCTTAATTGACCTAACCAATGTTAGTAAATAATTTTATTCATAAAATGATTAATATTTAAACCAATCTCCATATATGTATATGTTATCTGTGTTTATTTTCTATTTCAATTACTTTATTTTTTTTAATGAGCTTGTATGTTTTTATTTCCAACCAGCAATAGAAAATAAGTTGCATAATTACAACTGCCTTTAGTAGTCTTTTTTTCTTATTTGCGATTATTCCTTTCTGTAATTGTGTTTAGTGGAAATTTATTTTTATACATGCTATTGAATAGGAAAGACGAGAATAGATACAATAACAGAATAATATATAATTAAGATAAAAGTTTTATTGATTGAAAAGAAAATGAGGATAATTACCAAAATGTATTGATTTGAAGCGATTTATGAATAAAAATTACGTTCAAAAATGTTTAAATTATTATTTATTTACCTGCTGACTGTTTGAGAAAATAAAACTAATGCCTATGGGTGTTGGTGACATATCAGGTCGCTAATCTGATCGTCTGTATTCATTTTAAAAACAAAATAATAATAATATAAAAAAACATTCTGCAAAGGTCGTATAATTGCATAAATTTAACAAATATATATCTTGCTTTAAGTTTATTCACCGCAAATGAAAAATAAAAATAAAGGCTGCAGCGCGCTGCTCTTTTTTAAGACACAATTCAATTAACAGACCAGAGTACAGTCGGTGAAAAAAGTCCATGTATAAATAAAATTTAAACTATGAAATAAAAAATATACCAACAAGTTTGAATGAATGAATGAACAAAACCAGCTTAAACCGGTTTGTAATATAAATGGGTATAACAAACTAGTTTCCATTTTTTTTTTATTGCATAGGAAGGCGGACGAGCATATGGGCCACCTGATCTTAAGTGGTCACCTACGCCCATAGACATTAGCATTGTAGGAGATGTTGACCATCGTTTACATCGCTTCAAACCGGAACACAACAATAGCAAGTATTGCTGCTTTGCGGTAGAATATCTGATGAGTGGGTGGTACCTACCCAGACGAGCTTGCATAAAGCTCTACCACCAAGTAAATACTGGTTTCCATACTGGTTGTTTTCCTGGGCTCGATAACTATATAATTAAATGAAGGCTTTTATAATTCAAAAACAGACTAATAAACTTTAACTAACTTCCTCCAGACCGATTTCGGCCACGGCGGCCAATCTCAAGAGAGATTAGCCAACTGCGCAGGAGATAGTGCACAAGTGTGTGCGCAAACACAGATGCACTCCCTATTCCTTAGCTCTCATAATCCGATCAGATGGCAATCCGACACGACCGGAAAGAGTTCAACGCAGGACCAATGGCTTAACGTGCTTTCCGAGGCACGGGAGTGTACACACTCCCAACTTCCAGACTCCGGGCTGTTACTGAGAATTTTCTGACAGAATAACCCAATAACATTTTATTGACCCGACCTGGTATTTGAACCCTGGACCACCGTGTCTGCCGCCTTATATCTAGCCACTAGACCAACGAGGCAGTCAACTTTGCTACAATAAACTTTACTATTAGTAATAATAATTATATGTCTGACAAAAATGTATGGATGAATAATTGCTGGGTCTGGTTTGGAAACTAAGCGTATGCAAGTTATTTATAAGTATGTTTTAAAATTATGGAATATGTACTGAATTTCTTGCTGTTCTAAAATTATATTTGAATAAAAACTATTTTGATTCAATTTGAATAATATCCATATAACAAGTATACAAGACAATACAATAATTTGTAAATGATAGAAAGGTTTTATTTTATATTCATTCATGAGTGTTTTGAATTGACAAGCGTAATAATCATGTTTGTATATGATAATATTCTCCAGTCTGATTTCGGCTAGGACGGCCACTCTCTTAATTGTGCAGAATGTTTATAATTTGCGTTACCCCTATTATCTTTGCGGGTTCTTCTTAAGATATTTGCTTTTTGGTAATTCTTAGTATGACTATCAATATATGAGTGTAACGCTTCTATATTTAATAAATTAATTTGTATTTATATTCACTCAAATCATGAGATTTTCAGCATTAAAAGCTACTAGACGTCAAGGCAGTTACGAGTTCATAATAGACTATATACGTCCTAGAAAACGTTCATTTAACAGGAAAAATAGAATCATTTATCTAGACTTAGAGAATAAATAATGACCACGCGAAATATCTTTTTAATCGCTTAAATGACTTTCGTGAAAAGCTTCCAGAGATACGGAAAATATTTTTAAAAGGTCTTAAAATATAGATCAGATGTACCAGTGGTAAATATTACTCTAAACCGAAAGTGGTGGATTCGACCCCTTCGACGACTAAATTTCCACGCGCTCAAATTGTTTCTCTCGTGCTTGCGGTAAAAGAAAACATCGTTAGGAAAATGAGTGAGATAAAACTCTGTCAATTGTCACCAACCCGCATCGAAGCAGCCTGATGGAGTAATCTCCAAATCATCTCCTCAAAAAGAGAAGAGGCCCAGCGGTGGGAAGCTAACAAACTGTTGCTTGTTAACTCAACCTTCGTATTAATGCATTCTAAAAATATTCGCTTAGAGACAAAAATAAACGAAATAATAATATTATCTTACTTTATGATTTATTTATAGCATTTTGCCCTTTCTTTTTATAGTATTTAAGGGCAAAATTGTCTGCTCATGTCATGTCAAGGAACAAATTCATAAATAACAATGTGTGTCATTGAAACATCACGCAAGTCCTACGTCAAGTATAATATAACGAGTGAGGGTCTGTTTCCATTGTTCATAGACGACTCGTTGTAACAAATTTTCGAAAATTTGTTACTTTTATTTTAAAAAACTCAAATACTTTGAAAAATCAAAAATTTAAATATTATGTTAAAAATCTTAGAAATATTTGCTATAGAATCTACATCCTGTAACTTCAAATTTTAAACATTGTAAAAGTAAGACACTAATAGATATATAGTACGAGATTACTTGAAAAATTTACTTCTTTTTTGTTCACAATGTTCACCACCATTGCGATGGCGAAGTAAGAAATATTACAAATTCAAAATTCAAATTCAAAAATATTTATTCAATGTAGAAGTGTTACACTTACTTATTGATTGTCGTAAATCTACCACCGGTTCGGAAAGAAACACTTCAGACCCGAAGAGAACTGGCGAAAGAAACGCAGCAGGATTTTTTTTAACTCGTTCTTTACATTATAGTTTATTTATATTTATTTATAGTTATATTATTTACACAATATCGTAATAAAATTCTTATTTATTTGGAATAACCTGGAGGCGATCGTTTCATTCCCAAGATGTGCAATCATCTAAAAAGTAATTGATTGTGTAATATCCTCCATACATCCATTCCTTGCATCGACAAAGCAACCATTCTAAGCAACAAAGATGTAATATCGCTTATAACTGTAGTTACACTTTAAAGATAGAAATAACTTGCAATAATAAAATGTTACAATGGAAACAGTCTGATACAATGTCAGTGGAGTATTTCTTTACAGTGGATATTGCACGCAAGTTTAGCCACGTTTCGTTTGACATACGAGTTTTCATTATTTGTTTTACGTTACAAAATGTAAATGGCCATTGGTCGGTTTAACTGATGACGTACCAGCACAGCAATGCCGTCCAATAGGAGTTAAGATTGAAGCTAAGTTTGTTAACCTTTTTGACCGGCTACCTACTGTTTATAAATATAATAATGATAAATACATTAATTAATAAAAAGAAAAGTTTTTGATAATCAGCCCAACGATGGTTTAAATATTTATTTAATTAAGGATCTCCAACAAAAGATACACACTGAGAAGTACACTGAATTGAGTAATATTATAAAACATGTGTGTTCCTTCAATTACAGGAGACCACATCAAGCACATAAAATAAGGACTAAAAAGAATGAAACAAAGAAATATATACATATAAAGAACGAAATAAATGTGGTACATACTAAATATTATTAATTTAGGAACTATAAAAAGGTAGACAAAAAATAGCTTATGCAATATAATAATAAATTATATTTATTTCTCTTCACGAAAACAGACCTTAAATTATTTAAAAGGTGATATTTGTATCTAATGATAGAAATTCTAAGTATAGAATTTGTAAAGAGGCTTGTGTCTGAGTTAGGCATATGAATGTCTGTATTATCACCATAATAATATGTAGTCATCCTAGCTAGGTTACAGAAATAATATGTGTGAAGAACATCCAATATAACGAACCGTTATAACTGAAACGAATTCGAAATAAAATAAAATGTAAGTCATTATTTTTCAACGTCTCTTTATCAATAGAATCAGTATCCTTAGAAAGGCTAAAAGTTTTAAGTCTAGCTAAAATGAATGACTCATTTCCGCTCCGCCGTAGCTGAGGTATTAGTTCTGAGCTGGAGATTTGTAGCTAAAACCACAGCCGATTGAACTGGATGCATTAAAACTATACGAAAAAGAAATAGCACTATTTTGTTGAATGGTTCCAGCATTTGTGGTCATTTGGGAAGAATTACTACTTTCATATATTTAAATTGAAATGTACTCTAAATGTGTCGTTAAGAAAATTATATGTTTTAAAAATAATGTCTTTAAAATACATCGTAATAGAAGGTTAAAAATATGGCTTAGATTAAATTAAAACACAGTTTAGGTTAGTAAAATTAATATTATTTATATAGTTACTACTATTCGCCCGCGGTTTTCACCGCGTGTTTTTTTTTATTATAAGGTGTTACGTATATAAAAGCAGTCTATCCTTCTTTGGAGTACAAGCTTGCTTTATATAGAATTTCATCACAATCGCTTCCGCAGTTTAGCCTTGAAAGCGTAACAGACAGACAGAGTTACTTTCACATTTATAATATTAGTATAGATTTATAACAATGCAGTATATGTAATAGTATACGCACCACGCACCCACCCTTTTTATTTTTTTATTTTTTTTCACGCATTGTAAACCTTCGGAAAGGTACCCGTCTCCCTTGGGGGGGGGGGATCCAGGTTATGTGGGATTCTTACCCACTAAAACCACTGCGATGGCCGTCCTCGGCACGGATCGGAGAGGCTGCGGGATCGTGTTAATATAACGCATCCGCGGCCCCTCCCGTGCTTGCTCCGCTCGTGGATCGGCGGAGCTCTCCTCGGGGGGCGAAGGCAGTTTCACCCCCCCGCACTTCTCGCTAGTGCGTACGACAGCGCGAGGCCATCCCGGCTGCCGTCCTCCTCAGGACCGCTTAAAATAGGATACGCGAGGCCCCCACCTCACGCATCCACGGCCCCAGGGTTACGCCCTATCTTTTAAGCCCCGGGCGTCGGGGCTGTGGGAGGGCCGAGACGACGCCGTCGTCGTCTCTGCCGAGCAGGATCGGACCACGCACCCACCCTAGACTAGGGAGTACTCACTGTTGACAGATAAATACCAGCCCGTTAGAAGTTGCTGATAACCAAATGATCCACTCATCAGATACTCTACCGCACAACAGCAGTACGTGTTTGAAGGGTGAATGAGCCAGTATAATTACAGGCACAAGGGACATAACATCTTAGTTGGCGATGTAAGCGATGGTAACATCTCTTACAACGCCAATGTCTATAGGCGTTGATGACCACTTACCATCATGTGGCCCTAATGCTCGTCCGCCTTCCTATGAAATAATAAAATAATAATAAATAAAAAATGTTACAGTCCATCCATAGGAAAAGAAAGCCAAAAGGCCTATTTAATAAATGCGGTCTTCTCCTTTGTAAATTGAAGCCCAGTGGTAAGAACGCGTGAAATGTGAATCTTAACCGATGATCGTGGGTTCAAACCCGGGCAAGCACCACTGAATATTAATGTGTAAGTTGTGATTATAATTCATCTCGTGTTAAACTGTGGAGAAAAACATCGCGAGGAAACTTGCATGTGGCTAATTTCACCAAATTTCTGCCACTTGTGTACTCCACCAACCGGCACTGGAGCAGCGTGGTGGAATAAAACCTTCTCCTCAAAAGAGAAGAGGTGGCTTTAGCTCAGCAGTGAGACAATCACAAGGTGTTACAGTCTTCTTCTTTTGAATTCCTAATAAACGATGCAACCTAAGACGCTAAACTTTAACTCAGAACGTTTTTGAATAATATTTACTTATAAGTGCTAAGCGTAAGCATACAATCAAACATCGTCTTATCCTTTTACTTGGTGGTAGAGCTTTGTGCAAGCTCGTCTGGGTAGGTACCACCCACTCATCAGATATTCTACCGCAAAACAGCAGTGCTTCGTACTGTTGTGTTCCGGTTTGAAGGGTGAGTGAGCCAGTGTAATTACAGGCACAAGGGACATAACATCTTAGTTCCCAAGGTTGGTGGCGCATTGGCAATGTAAACGATGGTTAACATATCTTACAATGCCAATGTCTATGGGCATTGGTGACCACTTACCATCAGGTGGCCCACATGCTCGTCCGCCTTCCTTAGCAATAAAAAAAAACCATTTTCTTTCACACTTTAAAAAGATCATAAGTTGCCAAATTCTGTAAATAATATTTATATTTGTTTATATATTATTCAATGAAATAGTGCGAATGGGTAAAAAGTTGATTACTTGCATTAGCTTTTGGGTCTTAATGCGTCGGCCAAATCACACCAATCTGTCAGAAGTAGAAAGGATGCAATGGTCAGAGAATATTACATGGTATTTTTTATAATGAAAAGTAACAGGTCAACGTGGATGCTTAGATCAATCTACATTTTTATATTATAAAGCTTAAAAGCTTGGTATGCACGTTGATTGCAAGAGCTTCCAATTATTATATTTTAAATGTTAGGTCTATCCCTTCCCTTTTGTCTGTAACTTGTCAAACACTATTATTAAATATTCTATCGTAAAACAGCAGTACTTGGTATTTTTATGTTCCAGTTTGATGGGTGAGTGAGCCAGTGTAATTATAAGCACAAATGGCATAATATCTTAGTTCCCAAGGTTGGTGGCGCATTATAGTGATTAATATTTCTCACAATGCCAATGTCTATGGTTGGTGTCAACTTACCATCGGGTTTGTCCGCCTACCTATACTATAAAATAAAAAGTATAAAATATTGTAAAATACTCGCCTGTGTACGCCAATATAGCTGATGCACTAGTCTGCATACACTAGTTTTAGACCGCATTTAAATATCAGACAAAACGAATTTTTTTTTTATTTTATTTTTTTTATTACATAGGAAGGTGGACGAACGTATGGGCCACCTGATGGTAAGTGGTCACCATCGCCCATAGACAATGGCATTGTAAGAGATGTTAACCATCGCTTACATCGCCAAAGCGCCACCAACCTTGGGAACTAAAATGTTTTGTCCCTTGTGCCTGTAATTACACTGGCTCACTCACCCTTCAAACCGGAACACAACAATAGCGATACTGGTGTTTTGCGGTAGAATAACTGATGAGTGGGTGGTACCTACCCAGACGAGCTTGCACAAAGCTCTACCACCAAGTAAATAAAGTAACCATAACGTCCATCGTACATCGCGCAAACCTACGGACCTTATTTACATCGCATCGTAATTGTCTCCCTTTCCATATTAAGTAATACAATTCAATCAAATAATTTGTGGTTTTATTACGTGGAACATGCAAAATTTCAAATTATGTACATACATGAATACAAGTTTATTAATATTCTGGTGTTCGCGTACTAAATAAATATACATATGCAAGTATTAAAACTAATTGCAATATAAATCAATTAAATAGAGTAAACGACTGCCTCGTTGGTCTAGTGGTTAGATAATTATATAGGCCGCAGACTCGGTGGTCCTGGGCTCAATTCCCAGGTCGGGCCAATAAATAGTTATTAGTTTTGACGTGACAACGTCTTATAAATTGGTTTGCCGGGTGACACTTCAAGAAACTGCGTTACGCTCCGCTCACGTTATGCGCTCACAATGAGAGCGAGTGAGAGGCACGCGTCCCTTCCACTCGGGCAAAATCACTCAGATAGGAACAAGTTAAGTTGTAGTAAACGCTGTTTCATTGTACGCAAATGTATTGCAAGTTATTGTATGTATATTTGTATATAAATACGTATGTATGTGTAAAGGTAAAAATAAAATTTTGTTAATATGAAATTCAGTGCGAGATTCTTTGTATAAATTAATGTTTTAAATATAATTCTTTGTATAAATAAATGTTTTAAATTGTTACTATTATTTCATCCTTCTTCCTACTATATGAATGAATATTCACATTAAAATTATTTTACCACTCAAAGTCGTTGTCACGTAAAACTTTCGCCCGTATACCGACTTTACAGGCAACCAATTTTTTTTTCTGTCAAAAAAATATCAGTAGCAGCCCAGAGTCTAGAAGTTGGAAGTGTGTTCACTCCCGTGCCTTGGAAAGCACGTTAAGCCTTTGGTGCTGCGCCTGAACTCTTTATTACCACGATGCAATGTTAACGAACTAAACTACTGCAATATTAAAGAATATCAGCCTTTATTAAGTCGGATATAGTTCCAAATTTAAATAGCAATATACATCGGTCACACCTTGTCAGTTTATAAAATATTGTTAAGCCATTTACAAATATTGAACGACGTATCGCATCATCCATACAGACTTCGGTTCCATTAGCGGCCGTCACTTGTCAGGCGCAAGCGAGTGTCGGAGTAACCTAAGAAGAATTGTATAGATAGAAATGGCAACGTTCTATTTTTAAAATTACCTCACTGTTAACTAGTGGTATGGCTTTGTGTAAGATTGACTGGATAGGTACCACCTACTCACAAAAAGCAGTAGGACAACAGTAGGGTGAATGAGTCAGTGTAACCATGTATATGTAAGTCAATTTCATAATCTTTATTCAATATATAATTATTTATATATACTTATTGATTATTTAAAATGTAACATCGGTTCGAAAATACGTTACAGATATGGAAATAACTGGTGAGTACAATTTAGATGGATTCACAAAAAGTAATGTTTGAAGTATGTCCAAAATAGGCGTATTTCTACATCACATACTGTACTATACTATACTAGCAAAGTAAAGCACAGCCTCTGTTTATTATGGTTCTCTATGCGCTTATCGCTTTGCTGATTTTGCACCAAGTTTTATTTGAGGCTGGAGGATAGATGTGACAGTCTCCTTGAGGTCTTAGAATACATAAGTTTTCCTATACCACCAAGTAGGTGATGAATTAAAAGCTCAAATTAGGTACATGAATATTCAATAGTGCTTGCCTAGGTTTGAGTCCGCTACTATTGGTTAAGATTAACGTGTTTTAATTACTTAGCCGTGTATAAAATAATACAGTAAGCCGAGACAGATTATATGAATGTATGAGTAACGATTAAATTATTTTTTTTTTTATTTTTGAACACGTATGAAGTGTCATTTCATTTCTGTCATAGTTCTGTTCTGAGGGAAAAACAATAAAGAAGGGGCGGTTGTCACAAAATTGACTTCCTTGCCACGGACCACGGGCCACGGGCCGCGCGAAACTGTCGACTAGATCAATTAAGAGAAAAGTCGGCCACCTGCTCGCTAGTCGTGTACTTTTTATCGATATTATACTATTTATTTTTGTTAACATATTACATTTATACGAGAAGTAAAAGTTATGGTTTTCTCTGAAAAAAAAAGATAAATAAATATTATTAACAAGTTCAGAGACAGTCTGCTAGACCCAATAGCCGAGTAATTGTTATGACGTTCAGAGTTGTTTACTGCACCAGAAATGTCAATATAATTTAAGACAAAAAAAACGCAACGTAGTATTCCGACTAACAATGTTTAATTATAAAACGAAGTAAAATATCGAAAATTAGTATCAACTTAAAAAACACCAATAAAGTTCAGTAACTGCTTTAAGAGTTACATCGAAATCTAGGAAATTTTATATTTATATTAATATATATAAATACATAGATCTCTGTAAATATATTTTTTTTTGTATAAATTTAAAAAATATAACGACACAAATGCAATTTTCACATGCAAAAGTTACTTTGACATATATTTTATCGATATATGAACAACAAGTTTATATTTATCGATAATAAGCACATCACTATTCAATCAACGAACAGCTCGATGAACAGTCGGTCATCTCGGGCAATTAATCCACGTCCAATTCAATAGTAAACTGTACATTATTCGTATTTTCACTTACTCTTTGTGCTTAGCACGTTATGATGTAACTCTTATACTCGTAAATCGACTCCTAGAGTATGCTAGTCTTGACGATGTTTATGGTTTTACGATCCCAAAGAGTTTAAAACATGTTGCTAAATTAGTTAGTTGAAAGTTTATGGTTGAATAGCTATTTCTTTTTTAAATTGAAAATATAATTATAACTCTAGTTGAAAAAAAACGGCGTTTCAGAGAAAATATTCAGATTTTTTCTTTTCCAATCTGCTGGTATGTAATACGTAATTTGAATGTAGAAATTTATATTTTTATAACTTAAGCATTAAAATTTTTGTAGAGCTATTCAGCATTAAGTGTGAATTTTTGATCGAGCTTATAAAGGTTGTAAAACACTACACCAAATGGAATTCGAATGACGTCATATCATCGTCGATTGTAATGTCGTGTCATGTAAAATTGGTTGAAAGCAATCAATTAAAATGTCCTGTCATGACTTGTCATATAAAGATAAATATCATCGTGGTTCACATCAATTAAGGTTCTGCTACAATTAATGTAAAAAGTTAAAGCTTTAATTTAAAACATAGCTGTCTTCTTCTTTTAAACGTCCAATCAATAATGATAGAAAGAGATACATTCATTTTTAACTGAACATCCACTAAGTAACATTTATAAGTGAGGCTATAAAATATCTAAAATTCTAAACTATATGTTCATGCGCTCTGCCTTATAGCAATAGTTTCTCAATACAAATAATTAAATATACTTTATTTAACCGCGTGTATGTTGAGTATGAAATGTTTAACAAGCAATCGTTTCTAAAGGAAATTTTATTAATATTCTCAATTACATTGAGCTCAACTCAATTGCGCAATGACGCATGTCGTATGGGCTGCCTAGCGATGTTAATGTAACTATCATCTTAATACATTTAATAATAGTGATAATTTATTATTCTGAATATAATAATATTCAATATATAAAAATATAATTCAAGTAATAAGCTTACAATATAAGAGCTTTAAAAGCAACATATAAATATGATATTATACTTATTTTTCAACAATCTACTTTACGCTTCAAAAAGTTTAAAAAGTATCTAACCACTTAGCGTTGCCATCACATTTATTTTGTTCTAAGATGCAAGACGATACTCATTTTATATATATACTAGCGACCCGCCCCGGCTTCGCCCGAGTAGCAGAGTAAATAAACTCCAAAAAAAACTGTCGCAGTATTGTTTAAGCTTTTAGCCACTGTGGGCGACAGCGGGACGCGCGGGGGCGTGCAGGCGGTTGCATCACGCGTTACTATGATCGGTGTGGGACCGCTTGAATTTATTTACTGCGCGATAGTTTTAAAATTACGGTAACTCCTAAGATATTAATTTAAATTGGATGGTGTAAAAGGCAATTATAATATACACGAATTGCTTAAAGTAAATAACGTATTTAATTTGATAAGGATTATTATCATATCCGTTTTTATAACTTTCCAATTATCACATTTTTATGTAACCATTTTTTAAGCATTAAAGTGGGCATAGTTAGCTATCCTTGAAAGATAGACATATGCCATCGCGGAGTTTTCTGTAGATCTATGAAAGGGAAACAATTTCACCATACATTATTTTGTTAAAATTCAAAGGGATTTTACAGCGTTTTCCCAATCGGCTCGTTTTTTCCGGTTTCTTCAACCATTATCGTCATATTTCTACAAATTTACAAAACACAAATTAATTAATTTAATTGACAACGTTTTAAAATAGCGTTTAGTTATTTTTTTAAGTTGACTAACAAAAATTGT
This sequence comes from Nymphalis c-album, assembly GCA_963151315.1. Lineage (NCBI taxonomy): Eukaryota > Metazoa > Arthropoda > Insecta > Lepidoptera > Nymphalidae > Nymphalis > Nymphalis c-album. The sequence continues at coordinate 8,416,977 of OY720609.1, forward strand.
ACTAGTTTTTTGTTTTTTATCTATGTTAAGTTAGCTTTTAAGTGAAGTATGGAATTTTTAGATTTAAGTTATTTAAGATAAGAGTACTCTAAAATAAGAAACACAATTTTATACAGCGTTGGCTTCCTATTTAAAAAAAAAGGCCGCAAGCACAGGCCATGTCGTTTATGACTCAAGCTTGCTGATTACTTGTAAAGACGCAAAACAGTACTGATACGTTTAAAAAACAGTATCAACAAAAGAAGAGTAAACCAATAATAAGCCAAATGTTTACGATGAGTACAACAATGAGCGATTGCAAACATTAAATGACTTCCTATAAATCTTAATGTGTTAAGTCAAGTCAAGTAGTACGTAGAGAGAATTAGGTATTGTCGTTATATCGACAATTCTGTCGCGCAGTCGGTACATTAATTAATCTCCATAGCTTTCGTTTTTAGAGATTCCATAAATAATTGTTATTGTGGATAATAATTATTAAATACAATTTTTGATACGTGGAATAATGTAGTGGAGTTTGACTGAACGAAGGCGGGAATAAGGAGTTTGGGCTCACCTTGGGAAATATCTATTTAAAACTGGATATCATATTCCAGCAGTTGATAATTATTGGTGATGATGATGATAGATTTTTTTTTAGAATATATATATATATTTTAATCATACGATTATAATCTGACAGTTGAATTATCATAGAAGATTAATATAGAATATATAATTATAACATTTTCATAATTTATATATGAATAAACACCAAAATCGCTTGTAAAAGTACATCGAAGGTTATATATTATATACTTTTAGACCAATAGTGATAAAGGGAACGTTTTTTTGTTCTATATTTAAACATTACAGACTACATTATGATGCGTTATATGTAATGAAATCTTAATTATATAACGATGGTCATTTATAATTACCGCACAAATACATACATATTTAATAACAAAGTTTAATATATAATACAAGTATTGCAAGTAACGATATTGCCCTAAGTTTTCAATTTAAGAACTTTTCCAGATGATTTGCCGTTGTCATGGTAACCCTACCCAGTATTTATTGCCGACAGCTGTGTGAGATTTACTCGGATAGTTGCTAGCTGTCGAGAACCTCACGGTACATAGACTGTACCGACACACAATACATTTCGTTTGAAAAAATATGTCTGTTTTCATTGAAAACTAGAAGCCTATCCCGACTTGATACGGTTAAAAATTTTATCGCGAGATATTTCTGAACGATGAGAGATTTATAAGTCATGAATGAAAGAAATACTAAAATATCGAGCGTTGCTGGAAGACTAAAAATTTAATGCTATATTTTTGATGTAAGAATACAAAAAACAATATATTAACAAATATAACTACCGCCAAAACATTCCAGATGACTACTAAGTACAAAAAAAAACATCAAAATCGTTGAAACAAACTGGCTTCATAAGCAGACACACACTCACAAACACAATTATACGACTGCATATATAAAGTCTAAAAACGATCATATTTTACTTAATTAATACATTTGATAAAATCACTTCGAGCTTCGATATGTATTCGAAAAATAATAGTTTGAAATATAAAACAAATGTATTCATTTTTGTCAGGAAACATCGTCAATAGGACACATCAATACAAAGTCATGTTTAAATGATATTAGTAATTTGTACGTATTCCATTGATAAATACTAAATTTATAAACCTAGACCATGATGATGATGTATAAGATGTTAAATTATATTTTTCATATGATTGTCTAATTTGTTTATCAAATAATAAATATAATTTAAATATTCAAAAATGTAAGCTGAGAAGAGTAGTACCTATGGAATTCATACATTCATAATAAAAAGAAACCAAAGATATATTTTTCGAATGAAGCCTCTACATTGGTTATCAAACATACGCTTAACTGACAATTAATTTAAAAATGAACACTTTTGTTATTATTGGAACTTGTTTATAAAACTTTATATGGCATCTTAATTCATGCAAAATACCTCCTTAATTCCAAGCCGCACTTAATAATTTATGAATAAAACATTCCCAAAGGTTGTTTGTATAATCTGTGGCAAAATAATCGAGAGAAGTTATTTGCAAAACTGTATTAATTATTGGTCATTCGAAAATTGCATTTATTTAAATTAAATTAAACAAGATCGATAAACTTTCATTATGAAAATCGGATTTAAAATGCAATTGGACGAAAGTTGTTTACGCTCGTAGCACGGCTACGTTTTTTGTAGCCTTCGTAGACCATGGTAGACTTGAATGTCGTCACATTTCTACGAAGTGTACTATAACAGAACTAGCTATTTTTTTCTAATAATATTTTTTAGGAGTTTATTCGTTAACCTTGTTTTTATTTAAATTAATAAAATGAATAACATTGAAGATTAAACTTGTTTTTTTAATAACATACTGCATAAATATACTAATATATACTGCATTAGTACAAATTAATAGAAACATTTCTATAAAATGAGTATACGAATGATATTTTGTTTTTTTGTTACGCTTTTATATCTTAAATACTATCTATCGGCTCTAGAATAATTGCATACATGTTGTCAGGGGTTCGGAAAATAACATAAGGTACCTTACACGTGTACCACCGTCACAGGCGGGTGAAAATAGTAATAAATAAATAAGAAAATATACATATTAAGAGAGAACCGTGTTAGTGAATTAGTTTTATTTCATTCTACCTCCATATTTCAACTCTGTCTGAAACATTACTAATATTTCTGACAGTATAATATATAGCGTACAATCATTATTTATGTGCCCCTTAAAACCAACCTCCTACAAAAACGACCTTAATATTATTAGAAACATAAACATTTATTTAAACCATTACACTGTATAAAGACCCAATAGTATGGGATTTGCAAACGAACATCAAAAAGAAGAAATAAACCCGACTTAGGAATAAACTAACAAACCTATCATTGGCATCGTAAAGACCGATGTCCGTTTATTGGCCGGGTAAAAGGAATACCCGGAGACATCGGGCGGATAAAAAAAAACCCGAAGGATAACATAATTTGTCAAAGGAATAGTCCCGATTTGGATAGTTAGGGCCACAAAGAGAAATATTTGTAGTGAGATCAAATTTAGTAAACTTATGGACTGTAGAGTGTCTATAAATATTGAATTTTTTATATCGATTAATAAAAATAGCTCAAATTTGGGCAAATGTTTAATTTTGTGTTTATAATTAATCTCGTATTCAGCGATGAAGGAAAACATCGTGAGGAAACCTGCCTGTATCGATAAAAATGTCCTCATGTATCCATCAACCCGCATTGGAGCCGTGTGGAATACTTCAGTTCAGATATTTTGCTAGTATCTGATCACTGGATGGTACTTACCCGGATGAGCTTGCACAAAGTCCTACCACCATGTTAATCACCATTGGCAATAATTAATACATAAATAAAATACAATGAAAATATACTTTATGTTATAGATGCGGTGCAAGCGTACAATCAGCGTAACGGGACAATGGGCGTAACGGGACAATGAGTCATCCTTTTTCGTGCATGCAGCCAGCGTTCATCGATTTATTAGACGTTTTCACGTCAAAAATTATATGATTCTTTTTTCAAAAATGTGTTCCAAAGTCACCCTTTCCGTTAGATAATACTGAAGTTATTTAATCTTCACGTCCCAATAGTCTATTGGAGCCTCACGTCCACTATAAAGTAATTTTCAGTTGGGATTGAGACGAAATGTAGGCGATACTTCACATCATGATGAGATTTTACTGCACTCTGATGCAACAATTTTGGATGAGGCATTTATTTATATAGATTAATATTATAGACAGTGAGACACTTAATATTAGACACACAAACACAACATACACATATTCTCGTTAATATTGTTAACGATAGAATTATTTTTATTTTTATAAAAAGTCAAAATGAGAAAACATATTGTATATAATCATACATACAAAAAAAGGAACGGGGCAGTAACTCCTTAAAGAAAATAAAAATAATATAAACTTTATTTTGGATAAGTAGCATCCATACCACATGATTTTATAACCTAGCGAAGAATAAAACACCAATTCCAATTCGGTGGAATTGATCATTGATTAAGTAGTACAAACCTATTTGCAATAATTAATATGTTCAATCTCAATTATTAATGAAAATAAAATTATAAGTAAAAAGTTAATAAAGTTTTCTAGTAACGAATCGTAGGGTTACCTTACGTAACTTTGACTACACTACGAGTATATAAATATTCCTAATCATACACTATTATATCATTTCATGACTTATCTAACACGGTTCCATACAATGAACTGAGTCCGAATTTAAGAAATACCAGGATTATTTCTCATTCGATTGTCGATTTGTACATCAACTTTAAAAAATCCTTTTCGATATTAATATAAACAATTGGAATTTATATATTATTATTAAGTTTTATACAATTAAATACGTAATACTGCTAATAATATTTAGCGGTACGTATGTACGTAATGATTAATTGATTCGAATTGATAATTTAAGGCGTGATGAGCAATAAAAGTTATTAAAATGTATATTTTGTAATGAAGGAAGTATAAGCAAAGTTGTATCAAGAATGTTAATGATGATGATGTACTACTGGCCGATTACGGCCACAGCGGCCAGTCACCATATACAATAGCCAACTGCGCAAACATTTAAAAGTACACAAATGTATGTACGGATGCACTCTCTATGTATCTCATAATCAAATGGGACAGCAATCTGACACGACCGGGTACTGCATTGCTGAAATTTTTCAACAGAAAAACCCAAATGCCCCCAGTCCCAAATCAGGCCATATATGTTTCCATGGTTTTTCCGAGGACCGCGTCCACCGGATCCGTGTCCGGAGGTCCGGAACCTTATATCTAGCAACAAAACCAACGAGGCAGTATTATTATAGAAAAGTTTAATAAACAGATTCAACATCTGAGCATACCTAAAAAACTCACCCCACGACGTTGATACTTAAGACTACACTATTTATTAAGGCATTAAATAGTACGTCCACATTGTGGTGTACGACCTGAATAGTTAACTTGTAAATAATAATGACGTGAAAGGCTGCCAAAATTGCATCACATCTGAGCTGGTCTCTATTATAATGACTATAAAGGTCAGTTTGGTCCGGTAAATAAAACTTTACTGATATTAAAATGATATTTACCGATCATACAGAGACTTTTGGTTATTTAATATCTTTATAAATTCATGTGAATTTTATCTACTGTGTTACATATTTTATGTGATGAATTTTGTGAATAAATGCGATCAAACACAGATACCGATTTATGAACATATAGTATATCGCCTACCTTGTTGGTCTAGAGGCTTGATGTAAGACTATAGCTTGACCAAAAACATAATCACACGAGCTTGCACTAAGCCCTATCGCCGTAATATATATATTTTTTTATTTATATAGATAGATATTAATGATGATAAACTTTGGAGATTTTTTAATCCAAAAATTTGTAAAGTAAAAGTAAAGTAACAGCCTGTGAATGTCCCACCGCTGAGCTAAGGCCTCTTCTCCTTTTTGGAGGAGAAGGTTTGGAGCTTATTCCACCACGCTGCTCCAATGCGGATTGGTGGAATTCACATGTGGCAGAATTTTGAGTGAAATTTGACACATGCAGGTTTCCTCACGATGTTTTCCTTCACCGCCAAGCACGAGATGAATTATAAACACAAATTAAGCCCATGATAGTTCAGTGGTGCCTGCCCGGGTTTGAATCCACGATCATCGGTTAAGATTCACGCGTTGTAGCCACTGGGCCACCTCGGCTTTTTAAATAAATATAATAATAAATTGCGTTGATAAAAAAGCGACAGTTTAAAAACCGCCATTTTGTCGCGCAAGGTATAGTAATTAATTAATTATCAGAACGACTTGTGATGTGTTGAATGTGTTCAAATGTGTTATTTGGATTTCTAAGGTAATTTCGTGAGTTCAACTGACTTGGTGTTCTATTTTTAAAAAGTCAAATTCGAGGTTATTTTGTAGTTATACTTATAATTCGACTTCCAAAAGGTTGCGTTAAACGTTTAACGCTACCATGGAGGGGGTATGAAAGCACTGTTGCGTTAAACGTTCAACGCTCCTGGGGAGAGGGAATAGAAAGAATAATAATAATAATAAATTCTTAATAATGCTAAAGAAGTATAACTTCTCACGCGCGTACATAAGTACACGTTTATTAAGAACAGTATTATTTCTGAATGCCAAATATATATGAATGCCGTATCAAATTTTATCGATCACGTTTTCAATGTAGCTCCGAACTGACTATAGTAGCTCGCTCGGTTCATATCCGTTCGTTTTAATGACGAAAATGTTTCAGGCTCGTATCGATCTCATGAATATTTATTAATTGAATTAAATTTTATTTTACACAATTATGCGCATCATTAATGTGTGTAACAGATTGTAAACGTTATACAGGGTGGGGCAATGATACATTTCATGTTGGTCACTGTTTTTTGACAGCTTTAATTGCTTAAATAAATTTTAAATTGTAAGTTATAGGTTTTACTATAAATTAATATGATTTATTTATTTGTGTTCATATTTAAAATTTATAATATTTTTTTCAATATTTATCTGTACAATCACTCTGTGGAACCAGCTTTCGCCGGCGACTTTTCAAAACCCTTCAAGACCTTCAAGAAGAGAGCGTACTCTTTCCTCCAAGGCCGGCAACGCACCTGCAAGTCCTCGGATGTTGCAGATGTCCATGGGCGGGGGTTGTCACTTTCCATCAGGTGAGCGTCCTGCTCGTTCGCCTCCTCTTTATATATATATATATAAAAAGGCTATACAGGAGTATTCTAAATGGGCAGGGGAAGGTGTAATGAGTATTTCTTATGAAAACAAATTTCAAATATCATTTTTATAAGCAAGAGTGAGATAAGTAAAAAAAATTGAGTGCATAAAATTGATCATTTTATAATATTGTTGATATTTTTGTTCCCATTATTGTCACTAGACGGGGCTTATTACGTTCCCAACAAATATCACTTAAAGTCAACGATATCGAATACGTAAAAAAAATACTCGCAATAGACACACAGATTGCGAATTAATTTCATGAAAGTATCATATCTTTGTATCGTATCAAAAGATGACCGAGACGGCAGAAGAACACGTACATAGATATTTCATATGTAACCTCATTCATTTCTTTACTACTTTCCGATCATGTGGGAGGGAGACAGGTATTAGTTACCCTATATCCTTCTCTGTCGAGGGGTTGGCGTGAAGACGTAAAAAAAATAAACAAATTCACTTTCACGTTTATAATATTAGTCAGAATTTATAATATCGTTTAGCGATATAGTACCCTTCAGGGCGCCCACCCAAGCTTGCACATAACATTGTCACTAATAAATTGGCTAATTACAAAACGTCCTAACTCCACGCAAACTAATTACAAATTCAAATCTAATGATTAAAACAATATAGGGAGGTAGATTCTATTTCACACTAAAGTAGAAATAACATAAACTCGTTTACAAACCACTCGCAATGCTTTAACAATTTCACACCTCAGAAAACATTTAATTTCATCTAATTTTAAAGTGTTTTTACTAGTTTAGTAACCACATAGAAACTAATTACGTTCGCCTGCAGCAACAGTTAACTGAATTAAACTAAACCACGTTTCCCCTTCATTAAGGGGGTAGACCTAATTAGGTAGGGGAGTTATACTGATGTTTTTCTGGTGTATTGGAGCAGCATGTTGACAATATGTTGGAAATTTAGGCTGTTACTTTTCAGCTTTAACGTGATAAACTATTGGTGCCCTTAGGGGGCAAAATCAATCGTATGTCATGTAATAATCTAATAAATCAATCGAGAAATCTTCGAAATCATGTATCTGCCCCTGCCCAGCCAGGTATCCTGTGTAGAGGGCCGCCAGACGCGACTATTAGGCGCGCATGGGTAGCACCAGTTGATCAGGGGTTATCCTGTGTAACAAAATTCGTGTCCGACCCGTGAAGTGGTTATTAGCTATCGTGAGTTGGTTCTATTTATGTAAACATTTTTTTAATATTATGCAAAAAAAATACCCTTAAAAAATATTAATTGTCATTTTCAATTGTAAATGACGAAAATTTCATGGACAACTGAGGTCATGACCTTGTGTCTGAACTACCCGATTGGTAAGAGCTATGAGCGCTGATGTTGCAATGTAATTGTCATTATTTAGTTAAATTAAATTTTATTCGGGGTAAAATTTTTGCTACATAATTGTGTCGTGAATTTCTGCTACATTTTTATCCAATCCACGCTGGACAAGCTACAAATATTGAAAGTACTGGAATATGATTTCATCATTCTCTTGTAGTCGAATGTTTTGCCCAGAAGAGGACTTTTCCCAGACCCCCTTCCCACCCCTACTAGGCCAATGAGACATCAAAAGGAACAAAAATCTAAAAACGTAGACAATCTTTCGAAGCAAATTTTAAAATGGCGACCCTATTTCAATGAGGCTTTATAAAAACCGGACCTTAGTAGTATGACCATGTTTTAAAATACAAACTGTGGATTGAAGAAATTTGGTGTAATTTAGATTTTTTTTTATTATTAATATTTTAATTAATGAAACAATATTAATAAAGCTTTAAGACATTTGAAATAATATATGGCTATGTAAGTCTGAAATAAATGTATTTATATATTTTTTATCTATTTTTTTATAGTATAGGTTAGCGGACGAGCATATGGATCACCTTATGGTAAGTGGTCACCAACGCCGAAAAACAGTGGCATTGTACATTTCTGTAAAAAGAAACATTTCCAATGCGCCACCAACCTTGGGAACTAAACTTTTATGTCCCTTGTGCCTGTAATGACACTGGCTCACTCACCCTTCAAACCGGAACCCAACAATAACAAGTACTGCTGTTTTGCGCTGGAATAGCTGATAAGTGGGTGGTACCTACACAGACAAGCTTGCACATTTCTACCACCGACTAAAGTCAATTATGAACCCAACTTACTATTTAATGTCGCAGATTAAATGTCGTAGATTATAACATTTGTCGAACATAAAACATATTTTCATTACTACCTAATTACCTATTTTTGCAAACTCACTGTGTAATTACAGAAATGTCAAACTTGACCTTGAAATTTGTCAATGACAGTTTTACTTCAAAATCAATTCCTTTTTACACTGTTCCTGAATCATGGTCACCCTCAACGGACTACTTATCATTTTTAATATCAGCCCTTATAAGACTGACGATATCTTTCAGGTGGATCAAAAGTTGTACTTTGGATGATCATTTCGCTAAGCTTTTCATGGTTTGTGTAAAGTAACGGAATTATTTGTCTTCTTCTTACAAATATCAAAATACTGATGATAGAAAGAGAGAAAACCATGTGCGACTATTAGCCCGATATGCGACATTTAATAGTTAGGCAATAATTAGAGATGGACTTGGGTTGGGTTCATAATTAGCACAGGGTTTCATTTGGTAACAGGAATCCATGAGATGACTTCAAACCACAGAATTATTTTGTTCTTACTTACTCCGCTACACTATTATTTAACTCAAACGCAACGCAAACTAAAATTAATTAATTAATATTTAATCCATAATAAAGTTTAACAACGCGCCGGCGAGGAGACCTATGTCCAGAAGAAGATGAAGAAAGTTTAAAAAAATGTTTTAAGTTTCCGTCTCTGATCATTTATTATATCTAGCTTATAATTTCTTCCAACTTTTCATATGTTTATATTTAAATTTATATTCATATAAGTGATTAAAAAAGGTTTAATTTAAATAAAAAATATTACTCTTAATTAAAAAAACGTGATTAATAAAATGTTTGTTATTTAGGTAATAATTATTGCGTTAAGTGATAGTGCATGATAAGACAACGTGTAATTCGTGGAGCATTCACCAAAATGTTTTAGTAAATTTATTATTGTTTACAATGTGATATTGACTACTGTTAGTTGTCTTAGTAAAATAATTGGTCGTAGGGCTTTATGCAAGCTCGTCTGGGTAGGTACCACCCACTCATCAGATATTCTACCTCAAAACAACAGTGCTTCGTACTATTATATTCCGGTTTGAAGGGTGAGTGAGCCAGTGTAATTGCAAGCACAAGGGACATAACATCTTAGTTCCGGTATTAGTAGGTTGGTGGCGCATTGGCGATGTATGCGATGGTTAACATCTCTTACAATGCTAATGTCTATGGGCGTTGGACCACTTACCATCAGGTGGCTCATATGCTCATCCGCCTACCTTTGCTATAAAAAAAAACATATATAAAATTTAGAGAACTGTAAATTAAGATAAGTACCAAAAATACTCATAATTAAATTTTTATAATCGTTGTCGCATTGATATCCATTATTAAATAATTGTCCACATCTATAGACCTATCCACTGGTGTCCTTACAAGATATATGTATACATGTGTAATATACCTTACAAGTTCGGACCTTAACGCTCCAGCGATCAAAGAAATTGAAATTTGATCCGGCATTGTGCACAAACTTTGCAAAATTGTTGAACTTACCTGAATAGTTTAAAAGAGGTTAAAATTAAAAATAATATTAATTTTTTCTTAAGAAGCCGAGGTGTCCCAGTGGTAAGAGTGCGTGATTCTTAATCGATGATCGTGGGTTCAAAACCGGGCAAGCATGTGTTTGTGATTATAATTCATCTCGCGCTTGACGGTGAAGGAAAGCATCGTGAGGAAACCTGCATGTGTCATATTTCATTGAAATTCTGGCACATGTGATTCCACCAATCCGCATTGGAGCAGCTTGGTGGAATAAGCTCCAAACCTTCTCCTCACAAAGAGGAGAAAAGGCCTTAGCCCAGCAGTGGGACATTCACAGGCTGTTACTTACTACTTACTTAAGAAATATAATGAAGAAGTATATTTTAATAAGCCAACGTTTTCGCCCACGTACTTCCCGTATTTAGTAAGAATGGGATAAAATGTAGCCTATGTTACTTAACTTATTCAAAGACCTTTAACCGTTTGAATCTGCCCTGTACTAATGAAAGATTACTTTAAAAATAAACAGGTCATATTAATTAACTCCGATCTTATCAAGTTAAATATTAGTAAGGGACAAAGTAGATCCGTTCAACTAAATAAACCAAATGGATCAACTGAACGTAAAATTTCCACATACTCGTACATCTGAGATATTTCATAAGTCATTGAATTAATGCAATTACATTAATATAATAGACCCTAAAGATAAAAAGGTTCAGTAAATAGAGTTTAAAACATATAGGACGATGTGTCCTTCTGACCGAGTTCAGTTAGCTGTTATTTTGAATAGAGAATAGCCGATATGGCCCGGTGATAAGAACGTGTGAATCTTAACCGATGATAGTGGGCTCAAATCCGAGCATGCTCCACTGAATTTCATTTGCTTATTCTGTATTAAATAAAATAAATAAATAAATAAAGTCTTAATAATAAATTTGTGATTGATGATGTTTGTTTGGAACGATGTTCTTTTACGCGGTTTACAGTTGAGTTGAGTGAAATGACAATGGCCCAAGGTCACGTCAAATAACGAAGTAGCGTTCATACTGTGCCTAATGTTAGGAAATGCGATGCGTTGGGCGTTCGAATTTAGGAGGTCGATATAAAGGAGATTGAGGTGTTTTTAAAATGCGGTTTGAGTCGAAAAAATAGCGCACGAAACTTCGTTCCTGGCGGACGTCCCCCGACCGCAATTTTTTTTTTTATAAAACATTCATCAATTTTTTTAGTTAAAAAAAGTTAAAGTATTATTTTCATAAAAAAAAAAACATTGTTAGGCAACTAGACATTACTAGCACATATTAGTTACTTTGTCAGTCTGTTTTATGTCAGTATTGTGTATATACGTAAACGTACTGTAGATATGCCTTTTCAAATAAATAAATAAATAAATAAAATAAAATATACAAATCTAATAACTCTTCATAAGTCCGAACCAGGGATCGAATCCAGAACCTTGAAATGAACAACCTTACAAACTATCCACTAGACTTACATAAAAATATATAAGCAATTGCCACCGACTCCGAATTTTATGACGACAATGAGATAAATAAAAATAAATTGTATGATATTTCTCTTTCGGGAATAGAGCATTACGTAAAGATATATAAGTCGAAAAGATTAGTTGACCTTGTTGAGTCCTATATTCGCGCTTATAAAACTGCGATACCAAATAATATTCTCGTCTTATGGTTTAAGTTCAAGCAAATAGCGGGAGAACTTACAATATATTCATCAAAGTCAGGTTAAAAATATTTTGAAATTAATTAATGGAAGTTAAGGTGAAATACTCGGATGTAGTGCTTTGTGCTCGTCTGGGTATCAGTCACGTGACTCATCAAATATTCTATCGCAAAATAGCAGTACTTTGCATCGTTTTGTTCAGGTTTGACGGGTGAGTGGTGCAGAGAAATAAAAGGCATAAGGGACCTAACATCTTAGTTTCCCAAGGTTGGTGGCGTATTGGCGATGTAAGCGATGGTTAACATTTCTTACAATGTCATTGTCTTTGGGCGATGGTGACCACTTACAATCAGGTGGCCCATATGCTCGTCCGTCTACCTTTACAATAAAAATAATTAAAATGAGTAGCTACTGATTATCTTGAGTGTATTTTGGTAAAATGTATAATCTGAACAAATAGCTTTAAATTCCATTTAACTCGTAAAATGACTATTGTAAAGTGCACGTGAGAACTTAATAATATAAAGTTGATAATACTTTTTATTTTCTTATGTATTTTATTGTAACAACAATTTGTGTGGAGGGTATAAAATAGAAGCTGTATATTCTGAACTTGACAAGATCATTTTCCAAACCAATGTTCTTGAAAGAAGGTATTCGGATGAGTTTTAAAAGGTAACTTGTACTATATATTATACTAGTGCTTTGCTCGCGGTTTCACCCGCGTAGTTCCCGTTCCCATTAGAATACGGGGACAAAATGTAGTCCTTGTTACTGGCTGATAATGTAGAATTCCATTGGTGAAATATTTTTTATAATCAGTTTAGAGGTGTAGGCTTGGAAGGGTATCAAACAAACAAACTTACTTTCGTTTTTATAATATTAGTAAGGATTGCTAAAGTTTAGTAAATCGAAATTAGAATATATTATTTTTATTCTTTGGGGTTTTATATATAAAGTTTAGTGTACATGTAATTAGTCTCTAATGATAATCTCCTTCACTTAGAAATGTAAAGGTAAATTAGCTTGACCCTCAGAGGTGCACTGTTCGTGACAAGAGATCCGAGAGCTATATCCAAAATTGCCTTATGCCATAACATACGAAGTATTATTAATGACCGAATCTCATCAGAATTATACGCGTTGTACTAGATTACTTGGTGATATGCGCACCTTCTATTCCCACCGTAAGCTCCGCCAGGGCTAGAAGGTTCCCTGGGGACCTCACAAGGAATGCCCTTAGCATACGCAAGCGATACATGAGCGTCCCCCGATTAGACGTAGTGAGTATTCTGGTACCCTAGCCACACTAAGCTCCGGCAACTCCATAATCCCACTTCTTGTGGGAAAAACGTGTAATTGCGTTTTTCCAGTGGGTTCAAATAAAAAAAGAGATTATATACTTTTAATTATTTTATTATGAAAACTTCTTTCTTTATTTAAATAACTATGTGCTATCATATATTTGTGTGTTTGTTAGTGATCTAATAAATAAATAATAAAAAAATAGTTGTCTGTAAAGTCGGTTTAGTCAGTAAACCGACTTTAAAGACAACCATTTTTTTTTAACGACAGTTTAACGTGACAACGTTGTAACAAAACATTGATGAAATGACTGTAATCGAGGGAAAGAGAGATAGATGCGACGCAAGCGTACAATCAGCGTAACGGGACAATGAGCGTAACAGGACAATTTTTCGTGCATGCACCCAGCGTTCATCGATTTATTAGACGTTGTCACGTCAAAAAGATAGCGCATATAAGCGATATCGCATATTTATAAATTATGCTTTACAACTTTGTAGAGAAGAGTTATGCAATTTAGAAATATTAAATATACTTTTTATTCAAATTTTGATATGAAATATTACTCTCATATACAATCCGCTGTACGTCTCCATCTTACACCCTATCCTCAAACTCCGCTCGACCGAAACGTATTGACTGCCTAATCGGAAGGAATTCTTTAATAAGACCCAATCTCGAATACCTTCCAGATAGATTGCAGAATCCATTGTTTTTATGTTGGATATAAAGGTTAGACTGTGTAAGAGATAATTAAAAATAGTACATAAAAGTTCTAAGTTATTTTGTTTTGTAGTCGCTTAATAAATTGTATAAACTTATATTTTAGCTACCTATAGACTGCAAACGCTTTAACATTAAGATTGAATGACTTTTTTCAAACAGCGAATATACATATACTGACAGGCTGTTACTTTACAGCCTGTAAATGTCCCACTGCTGAGCTAAGGCCTCTTCTACTTTTTTGAGGAGAAGGTTTGGAGCTTATTCCACCACGCTGCTCTAATACGGATTGGTGGAATTCACATGTGGCAGAATTTTGAGTGAAATTTGACACATTCAGTTTTTCTCACGATGTTTTCCTTCACCGTCAAGCACGAGATGAATTATAAACACAAATAAAGCACTTGAAAATTTATGGGGCCTGCCCGGGTTTGAACCCACGATCATCGGTTAAGATTAACGCGTTGTAGCCACTGGGCCATCTCGGCTTTTTATACATACATATGTATATATAATACATTGTATCAATGCTGAACATATACCTTGAATCCTATTTAGTAGGAAGTTTCACGTTAATTCCACTCGAAGTATACATATATAGAATCTCTTGACAGAAAACCCCAAACCTATTGTTACTAGCCGACCGAGTATTTGAACACAGGACATCGAGGTCCATAGCCGTATAAGCTAGTTAAAATACTTACACAACCGAAAACTCCATAGGTGGAATTTATCAAATCATAATTTTCATTAGGGCTCTTTAATTGACGCAGTGGAAATCTAATTTTGCGTCAATTAGTAAATGCCGATTGGTTTGGCAAACGCTTATTTAGATCGGGAGTAATCGAGTTATTGCTTCTAGGAATAGACGATGTATAAGATCGGACCGATATAACTTAGGTGATTTGAAATTGAGTCTCATGTGTATAAATCATCGTGGATGTGTATACCAACACGTCAAGACGAAGGAGCAATTACGATCTTTTTTAAGTGAACCCTTATTTTAACCTATAATATTATGATAATGTTTTTCTAATCGGTTATGTTCATTGCCATTTCCAAGGGAGGCTAAGAAACTGTAGCGCACAAGTATATGATCCATCTCTTTTCGTCCACTAGTATTCGAATGGGACGATAAATGTGAAACGAACTGAAACTTACCTCAATAGTTACCATTACGACCTGCAGCTCGTGAAACTACTGGAGCACCAGGAGTGAATGAAAATAGCATGACGCTATCTTAAGTAATCATCGCCCTTCTCAGCTGCAGCTCTCTACTCCACTAGGAATGGATACTCGTACTGACCGAGCGATCTTCGTAACGGTAGTATGCCTAAGCGATCTCATGACGGTCCCGAAGAGACTCCACTTAGAATGGAGCTCACACTGACGGACCGACCGTCGAGGCGTCACGGTAGAATGCATAAGCGATCTCATGACGTCCTCCGGTGAGACGGAATGGGTATCGTTGATTTTCCCATTGGGGAAACGTGGCAATGCGTTTTTCTAGCCGGTTACAAAAGTTCAATTCTGTGTCAGAATTTTATTCCGCAAATACTTTTAGCTTTGTCGATCAATAAATTGAAGTCTCATTAATTAAACATTTCAAAAATAAATCGTATAATTACAGAATAAGTAGCTCATATCAACGTATAAGGCGAAAGATTTTTTGTAAAATGGAAATTGTTTTTTTTTAATCAATTAATGACAAGACTCTAAAAAATCAATTCTAAACTCATCTAACAAAATAAAAGATAAAAAATTAAGTTTGTTGTTTTCGTATTTTTTAATAAAAGAATACAGTTTAACACAGTATATCAATGTAGCTCAAATGCTCTGTGTTCGGGGCACTCAACTAACTATGAAGCATTTCTCTGTTTGGAATTAAATTTCCACGCGAATGAAACACTGGAACTAACTATCTAACATTTGTGTTGACATACAAAGGTTACAAACGATTTCAAACCGTGAAAAAAGGTTTAATCTGAAATACCAATCTCCAATTTTTGATGGGAAAATGACTTTTCGTGTTAGTTTCTACAAACTATTGTAAAGGATGGTAATATAGGGATGCATGTTTCAATTTTATTGAACTTTTAACGCTTACAGTTATTATTCTAAATTTCTTACATAAAATAGTTTTGGGACGGCTTTTTTATTTAAAACTTTATGGAAATAAAAAGCATAAAAAGTGGACGTAAATCATGAAGAAATTCACTCACAGTCAACCTTCAGACACATGAGAAATACAATATAAATGAAGTAGTTAGGTACAACTATTACGACAACATAAAAATCAATTCCGCAAATAAAACTCCATGTATCTCATGAAATTGTCTACTACATTATAGAGTAGAGAACATAATCCTTAGTAATATTATAAATAAGAAAGTGAGTTTGTTCGTTACCCTTGCACGTCTTAACTACTCAATCGATCACCATTAAATTTTGCATACGTTGTCAGAGTTAGAGAAAAGGACTTAAGGTAAATTATCACTCCTCCTCCCCCCACACGTGGACTGAAAGCTGCATGTGGTAATGGTAACTAGTTAAGTATAATTTAGTACGTCAAGCCGTTGGCCGTTTGTTTGAAGTTTCTGTTTCATTAGAAGTTTTTCGCTCTATTCGAATAAGGTCCTCCAGACTGATGTCGGCCACGACGGCCAATCTCAAGAGAGATTAGCCAACTACGCAGGAGATTTTATAGTGCACAAGTGTGTGCGCAAACACAGGTGCACTCTCTTGTCCTTAACTCTCATAATCCGATGGGACGGCAATCCGACACGACCGGAAAGAGTTCAGGCGCAGGACCAACAGCTTAACGTGCTTTCCGAGGCACGGGAGTGTACCACTTCCAGACTTCAGGCTGCTACTGAGAATTTTCTGACAGAAAACTCCAATAACTATTTATTTGCCCGCCCTGGGAATTAAACCCAGGACTACCGCGTCTGCTGCCTTATATCAAGCTACTAGACCTATCCAAATACTAGAGTCAGGGCATAGAGACTGCATTTGTAACTGATCATATACCTGTGCTCTACAGTTACTTAGCCTTCCTAGATAATGGCAATGACCAAAACTGCTCAGAAAAACATCATCATCATATTCTAGGTTTTTTTTTTATTGTTTAGGAAGGCGGACGAGCATATGGGCCACCTGATGGTAAGTGGCCACCAACGCCCATAGACATTGGCATTGTAAGAGATATTAACCATCGCTCACATCGCCAATGCGCCACCAACCTTGGGAACTAAGATCTTATGTCCCTTGTGCCTGTAATTACACTGGCTCACTCACCCTTCAAACCGGAACACAACAATAGCAAGTATTATTGTTTTGCGGTAGAATATCTACGGTTAAAGTAAGGGTTCAAACCTGTACAATAAAAGTACAGGTGTGCATAAAAAGTTTTCTAAAGTTCAAACTAATTCGCAGATGCAGCTCGGATCGTGTTTAAGAGTTAGTGAAATATACCGGAGCCATTTTTTAGCAATTTCAAACTTCGTCCGCGTGAGTTGCGGCTGAATATTATCCAAGGAGTGAAGATTTATATATTGGTATGAAACTTTTTTTTTATGATTTTAAATAATACTTTACATTATAATTTTTTTTTCGTGTCTTAGACATTAATCTATATTATCATGTTTATTAATTTCTGCCATTATCATTATCATGATCAGCTAATGTGTCAATTGCTGGACATAAGCGTTTGGCCTCAATCTTGATTTTTGGCATTTATTGGCCAGCCATCCGAACTTGGATTTTTTCTGAATCAAACCAAATGTTTCACTAGAGATTGATTTTTGGCATTTATTTCCAAACCATCGATTCGACCTTGTAAGTTTTCTGAATCACAATTATACTAAAATTTTCACAAAAACAAAAAATAATATGTTATCAATAAATAATACTTTATAATAGATTGATAACATGTTTTAATGCGTAGTACGACTCATGTATCGAATGTCATGAAAATTTGGTTAAATTTATTTAATAAAAATGTTAAATAATAATTTGAAATAAAATAGCTTTAGATAGTAGTGGTGAATTTTAATCGAACTTTTATCTTAGTTATAGAATTGTACCATTTATTTTTCGAGGGCTCCGAGCGTTTCAATTTTTTTACTATCGCATCGTTGCATATTTTTGTATTTCATTTTATACGTGCGATTTTTATCCTTTTTATTTAATAGAATCACAAAGGCACACACGCAGGCAAAAGCAATTACGTTATTAAATGGTTACCACCACCCAATAGATCTTTAATATAATATACCTTCTGCATTTTTTTATTGTATGGGTAAGCGGATAAGCATATGGGCCACCTGATGGTAAGTGGGCACCAACACCCATAGACAATTTCATTGTAAGAAATATTAACCATCGCTTACATCACCAGTGCGCCACCAACCTTGGGAACTATGATATTATGTCCCTTGTGCCTGTAATTACACTAGCTCGCTCACCCTTCAAACCGGAATACAACAATACAAAGTACTGCTGTTTTGCAGTAGAATGTCTGATGAGTGTGTGGTACCCACGAGCTCGACCATCGATTAGGGCTTGTGTATGTTCCAATGCACTTGACTTTGGCTACAAAGGCCTCTTCTCCTACAGCAGAATAAATGATATACACACGAGAAACAAACAAATTTCCTCACAACATATTTATTCCTTCAACGATGAGAACGAGATGAATAATAAACACAAAAATTAACACAAGAAAACATTGGTTTAGCCGGCTTCGAACCTGTAATCTTCGGTAGAGGTTCTCATTGTGTAGTTACTAAGGCATTTCGGCTCATATTTATATATTACTAGTACTTACATAGATAAGGTATATGCGTTGCCATGAACTGTTTGAAGGCCTTTTATTTAAGGCATGCTATTGGCTACTCCATTAAGCGTTAATTGATGTATGGTTATAATTTAGTCCGGGTAACACATAGCGTCCTAAATACATGATTTGATAGGGAAACATTATTATTATAATTATTAAATGTGTTAGAAATAGTATAATGTCAACAATACAGGAGTTGTTTTGACAACGAGCCGCCGCGTTGTGAGGGTAGATAACGCTTCGACGGAGTCTAGATCGGTCGGTGCGAGTCGGCGACACGACATTTCAGTGCCAGCGGCCGTACAGGCAACACGTCTAGAAACTTTCTTAAGATTCGTTGCTATAATTGTGTATAAATTGTTATTGTGTGATAGTAAACCGTTTGAGTGATTCCGGATTTGTTATTATTCTTTTTTTTTATTGTATAGGAAGGCGGACGAGCATATGGGCCACCTGATGGTAAGTGTTACCAACGCCCATAGACAATGGCATTGTAAGAAATGTTAACCATCGCTTACATCGCCAATGCGCCACCAACCTTGGGAACTAAGATGTTATGTCCCTAGTGCCTGTAATTACACTGGCTCACTCACCCTTCAAACCGGAACACAGCAATACAAAGTACTGCTGTTTTGCGGCAGAATATCTGATGAGTGGGTGGTACCTGGTGGTACCCAGACGAGCTTGGACAAAGCTCTACCACCAACTAAATTTGTTACCTGTACCCCACATTTCGCCCACATAATGTCTGATGGTAAGGACATCCGCTCACATCAACCACCTCATCCGTCATATAAATTAAATACATAAAAGTAACGGTAAGTTAGGTAGTAAAGTAATTAATATTTGTAGGATTATAAAACGTTACGCTACGTTACGAAGTTTGAGAAGTTTGATAGACTTTGATGTTGTTAAGAATTTCTTGAAAAATTCAATAATTTTTAAATTCCTGCATATGAACCCTCAGGAACTGCAAACGTCCTGGTGACTAAACCACTTCGGCGGTTGGATACAAAATAAAAATGCGATAAGTTTTTCACTAAATTCCCATCAAATAGCCCGCAAATGTTACTTCGGACAAAAACACTATTTGTTATGTATAGCGCCATTTATTACGACGTTCGGTTCAGTCAGCTCTTCTCATTTATACGACTTCCCGTCAGACCCGAGCCGAATGTAAGATTGATAACATCTTGCGGTAACAAATTTGATTTCTTAGTTTTATCAATATTTTTCACGATTTATTCATATTATAATCATAACTATATAGTACATATAGTCTATACCATAAACTAGAACAATTATTTTGTTGTCTTGACCGGCTTTACAAATCAAATCTGGGGTTAAAAATAAAGGAAATGCAAAAACTTTACCATCACGGGACAATCGGCTGATGAAACATCAAAACTTATGGCTATTGAAACAATTTGTTATTTATGGAAACTTAAATAAATATGAAACTAAACTTTTACTCGGTGGCAGAGCTTCGTGCAAGCTCGTCTGTATAGTTACCAACCACTCATCAGATATACTATTGCAAAACAGCAGTACTTGTTACTCTTGTGTTCCGGTTTGGAGGGTGAGTAAGCCAGTGTAATAACAAGGGATATAACATCTTAGTTCAAAAGTTTGGTGGCGCATTGGCGATGTAAGCGATGGTTAACATTTCTAACAATGCCATTATCTATGTGCGTTGGTGACCACTTACCATCAGGTGGCCCATGTGCTTGTACGCCTTCCTATACAATAAAAAAAATAACATAAGAAAGGGTCATAACGTTTACTGTCCCGTCATACGAGTCGGCGTTACCCCAAATGCGCGCCAAAAAATGTTAAACATCAAAACCAATAAAACAGCCATCTATTACGTCACACTCAGAAAACATAACTAAAATAATCTACTAAATATCAACGCATACGCATAGAATAGAATATCAACGCAGAATAGCTGGTCTAGACTCTAGACATTTACAGTGATCCTTAAACCTAGCACTAAGAATTCTCGTTCTTCAAGCGAATGAAAAACGTTTTATTGTAAAAACGACCCATAACGACTCCGTTTGAGTTTCAAACGATTTTATTTAATCTTCTTTTATCGATAGGAAAATGATACGAAATGGGTCTAGCGTTAAGTGGTCCTAATCTACCTATTGGAGCCGTGTATAAGTACGCTTTGCTAATGTTTGGACTGTATTATTTTATATATATGAATGTATGTATTTGTATGAATGTATTTATATTTGTATGTAGATTATTTTCATGAGTTCAATGAGATGGTAATCTAGTTTTCTGGCTTGTAACAGTAACTTTTGATATTTTGTTCATAATTCCGAAATTCGAAGCATCGGTCCCATTTAGCTCTTTTGTGAGCATCGTTGACACAACAAAGCATATTACGTACCTACTTATCACCATATATAAAAAATGTAGGAATTAAGCCACTGTTACTTTATATTTTACTTCATATCAATACAGCAGCTTCTAATAGAAGAACGGCTTAAACGCTTAAAACAATTCAATTCGACAAGGAATAACAAAGTTATATTTTCAACAAGACACATTGAATATACGCTTGAATAGAAATTGTAATTACTCGTCTTTAATGTACTCTTTTATCATTTAAATATCGACTTTGTAAGGTCACTAGGTTCAAGGGGAGATTAGTCATATTGTTCTTTAATACAGATGTATGATTAAAATCATTGACTTAACGGCCGAATACTGAAACGTCCCTCAAACAAACACTTAGTTAAACGCTACTTAACATTGAAATTAGTATGCGAAATTTTAAATTAATTTCCCAAATAACTAAGCTGCACTTAATATTTGAATGACGTTTCAGTATGCGGCTATAACTTAAATGCTAATCTGCCTTATAGCTACAGCACTTGGTGAAAGATCTTTGTGTAAGCCCATCTGGTTCGCAGCCTCTCATTAGATATTCTAGCAATACTGAGCAGTATTGTGCTGTTATTTATAGGGTGTATGAGCCAGTGTATAGACATAAGATCTTAGCTACTAAAATTGGTGGCCTATTTATAAGTAATTGCGGATTGATGATCAATCAAATGTACTTGGTGGTAGAGTTTTGTGCAAGCTCGTCTGGGTAGGTACCACTGTGAATGAGCCAGTGTAATTTCAGGCACAAGGGACATAATGTCTTAGTTTCCAGGTGGCCCATATGCTCGTCCGCTTGCATATACAATAAAAAATAAATAGTTTTTAGTTAAGTAACATACCCAGATTGTTTAATCGCCAAGTTGTATAGACATGTCAGTATGCAGTGAGCAGAGGAGACTTTCGCAGCTGTAGGGAACTTCAGGCCGTCCTCACTTTACTTTCTTAGATATCAATGTATTCGCAAAAATAAATAGATATGGTGAAATTTATCTTAAGTCTCGCAAACAAATAAAACTTTAAATAATGTATTTATCAGTTTCACGGGAATTTATTCAAACTTTGTACAAATCTCTAACAGAAACATATAAAACTTGAAGTTTCTGTCTTTTATTAAAGTCCTATTTGATATAAATAATTATTTAAGCAGTTAGAATTATATTTGCGCTTATATATACATGGAATAAGCTCTAAACCTTCTCCTCAAAAGAGAAGAAGAGGCCTTAGCTCAGCAGTGTCTGCTGTTTGTGGCGGCTGTTACTTTACTTCTTACTATACTTTATTTATACACAGAACATAATATAATAGTTACATATATTATTATTTAGTATGTAAAATAATTATTTGAGTAGTTAACATGTCAAACCAGAACAAACAAATAAACATACAAACTCATTTTTTCAATTATAAAATTATTAAGGAATTTCTTAGCACGATTATGAGCTCAGTTCAGTAAATCGTTTCTGACGCATGAAAAAGGAATAATTTCTTGCATTTGTACTTTTGTTATCAAAGTAAATGTGAGGGTATTTATAAAACCTAAACAGATAACAGTACAGAACAGTAACGGCCTATGAATGTCCCATTGCTGCTTCTCATATTTTTGAGGAGGTGGTTTGGAGATTATTCCACCACGCAGCTCCAATGCGGGTTGGTGATCATCGGTTAAGAGACACGCGCTCTTACCACTCGGCTTAAAGTAGATAAAGTGATTTAAAATTAATCTCTTACTTTTACGTCAAATAAATTTGCGTTTAGAATCTACGAGCACTGCGTTTATTGAATTAAATTGAAAATATTATTTTATATAATATAAATGGCTATTTTTTGTAGGTTTTAGTTTAACTGTAATGAGTTTTCACAGATAAACTTATTTATGCCTTGATATAAATAAATATATCGTTCATATCTTTTTTCTTATATATTTTAATCATCACTTATTTATAAACTTTATTCAAGAAGAAAATTTCAAGCTTATATATAAAATTTCCATTGTGTCTGTCTATAATAAATAATAAATTTACTGTCTATATCATTAAATTATAAATTAAAAATTACAGTAAATACTGCCAGACTACACTGCATATATGGAATCTATGGTTTCCGTTTACCAATAAATTAATTTTTCTCAATCGAAGATATGCCCAATGGGAGAACCAATGTATTAGAAATTTTCTCTCATTGTGTATATTTGTATATAGTTTAGGTTTGGCTTACGTATGTTTCTATACCCTATATTTACATAACCTAATAAAAATCTGCTATTAACAATTTTACACATAACCCGAAATTTGCTTATATTTAGCGCATTGGATAATCGTCCTTACAGCACGTGGAAAACGTTTCAAAATTGTAACCACAGAGCTGAAACACTTCGACTCATATGTACATTTTAAAACTTTACGTCATATTTCCCAAGGAGATACTCAGTATTAACGTATGTTATTCACAAAGTAACGGCTAGTGATGTGTATATTACCATCGATATCGATATATATTTTTTATATATCAGTAATTAAAAGTAAATCCTAAGCGTCCCACTATTGGGGTAAAACCTTTACACTTTTGGAATAAATTGTTTGTATACTTAGATCCTATACAAAGGCTTCCTCGATGTTTTGGTTTACCGCCAAGAATACCGTATTTAAATACAAATTACATACATCAATTTCAGATATTGTTAAGCAGGCTTAAACCCGCAATCATAGGTTAAGAATCACGAGCTAAAACCCGGTGGTTTTTTCAAATTAACATATTTAGAAGGTGGCTCGGTGAGCCACCTTCTAAATATGTTAATTTTATTAAAACACCAAAGTACATACAAATAAATGATAGCACACAGTTGATCAGGTCTGAGGTGTTTATTTCCGAACCGGTGGTAGATTTATGACAATCAATAAGAAAGTGTAACGCTTCTACATTGAATAAAGATATTTGAATTTGAATTTCAATTTGTTCTAATTATATAGATCTAATATACTTTACTTTTTATTTAAAAGCCGAGATGGCCCAGTGGTAAGATTCCACATAACCTGGATCCCCCCCCCCAAGGGAGACGGGTACCTTTCCGAAGGTTTCCACTGCGTGAAACCTTGAATAAAGATATTTGAATTTAAATTTGATAAAATAAAGAAAGAAGTGATACCTACATAAACAATAAGGCAATACACATTAAAGAACAAAAGGAAATCCAAATATAAAACAAATCCAAATATGATGGTACGAACCCATTGTTTATTAAACTTATTTTTGTAAGCAATTCTTTACGAATTTAGAAACGATAATTAAATAAAAAAAAAAACAATTGTTGTCCCTCAATATGAACATTCTATGTAGAGCCCTGTATATATTTTCAAGCCTATGTGTAAATATTGTCCTCAATCTCCAGTGTGAATAAAGCAACACGAACCAACATGTTTATTGGCAGCGAAATTACCGATTCCATACATAGACTAAATTATGAACTTGGACACAAAGGCGTACCTTCAATAACACAGGTATAGCCGATGCAACTCAGTGAGCCTTTTATACCGAGGCTCATATTTTAAACTCGATATTATCATATACCGTATGAGAAATTTATACGTACATAAGATACAATAACATTTTAAAGTTAGAGTTTGTATAATGTTAGTATTGTAATGTTTCGTATTGTAATGTAGTGTAAGTTTTTGATGTAGATAGAAATATTATTTTATAAATATATTTTTTTATTGTATAAGTAGACGGATGAGGCACACCTGACCGTAAGTGGTCACCAGCGGCCATATACAATAGCATTGTAAGAAATGTTAACCATCGCTTACATCACCAATGCGCCACCAACCTTGGGAACTAAGATGTTATGTCTCTTGTGCCTGTAATTACACTGGCTCACTCACCCTTTATACCGGAACACAACAATAACAAGTACTGCTGTTATGCGGTAGAATACCTGATGAGTGGGTGGTACCTACCCAGACGAGCTTACTTTGTGTAAGCTCTACCACCAAGTAAATGGGACTACAAAGAAATGGGTTCCAAGCAAGTACTAATTAATGTAAAAACGTTTTTTCATGTGTCTATAACACATCTCGTTTCCGGTGGTGAAGGAAAACATCGTGAGGAAACCTGCATGTGTTGAATAAAAATATATTATCACATGTGTATCCATCAACCTGCGTTGGATCAACGTGGTGGAATAAACTCCAAACCTTTATTTTTAAAGGGAGACTTACCCCAGCTTACATGCAGTCTATTTTTAAAATTTAATTAGATTATTTATTTTACATAATGTTTATTTTTATTAAGTTATATTTATACAACTGTCGAGTTTGTTTTGTTAGTAGTTTTTACGGCGTTCATAAGTTTATAGGTTAACAAAGTTACTCAGTTTTGTGTTGAGAAATATTCAGTAACAGCCTCAGGTAAAGAAATTGGTATTTTTAACTTGGTCTATTAATAAATTTAAATCCCATATGAAATGCATTGCTAAATAAGACTTTTTAAAATAGTTGATTAAAAATCGTGTAAGTATTCGTTTTATATTATATCAATCAAATCAAATACATAATTATTTGATTTGATTGATATCGCCAAGTTATTTGTCCTGCACGAAAGGATAACATTTTATCAATCAAATCAAATACATAATTATTTGATTTGATTGATAAAATGTTATCCTTTCGTGCAGGACAAATAACTTGGCGGTAGGACTTTCTGCTGATGAGTAACACACACACACAGCGATACTTAGTATTGCTATGTTTCGGTTAGAAGAGTGAGCCAGTGTGTAACTTCAGGCACAATTTTAACATATTAGTTCCAAAGATTAGTGGTGCATTAGTGAGCTAATGGATGGTTAATATTTCTTACAGTGCAAAGAACCACCTTGACCATTTACCAAGCCCAAGGATCAGGATTGAATCTGCTACCTTAACATCGCTAGGCGGCCCGTACGCCATTGCACTTTTACGCTTTAGTCAGCCAACGCTTGAACTCTTTCGCTCGTTAGAATACTATCTCGATACGAGAATCGCAAGTTACATAAACCGCAATTACGCTTAAGCTGTTTATTCTTGTATCTATAATTAAATTGGCACACTAGAGCTTTGTTATACGAAGTATAATTAAGCGTAGGTAATAATTATGTCATTGTATAGTAACAAACTTACAATAAACTTATAATATATTATAGTATGTATTTTACAAAACATGAAGTTCAATCGTAACTTAAGTAATTGTAAAGTAATAATGTTGTTACTGTATTCAAATTCAAAATACTTTATTAAATATTGAAGTATTACACTTACTTATTGATTGTCAAACTGGAAACTACTACCAGTTCGGAAAAGAAACACCCAGCCCTGAGAAGAACCGGCGAAAGAAACTCAGCGGGTTGTTTTATTTTTTGTCTTTTTTTATGTTATTTTACAAAAAAAGAAAAGAAATAGCCATGCGGCGATCGTCTCATTCCCAAGGTGTGCTATCATCCATAAATTCATTAATTGTATAGTATACCTTTAGTACACAAGCGTGCGTTTACAATTTTTTTTAAATTTAGCATCTTAAGCATTTTGAAAGCTTTCTGGGATCCTGTTAAAGAAACGTACACATTGCCCCACAAAAGAGTTACTGACTATGCAGTCGAGTGATTAGAGTAGTCGAGTAGTTAGAGTATTGTATCTTTACGATGAACTTAAAATATCTTATAAAACGTATTTAACGAGAACAGGAGGCTCATGCCTGTCACGTCAAGCCTAAATTTGAAACAGATTTATAGATTATAAAAGATGCAAAGCACAGCTACTTATGTGAAAATGTTATGTACTTTGTTTATCTTTTACTTTATGTATCTTTTCCGAAACGCATGGTATTTTCTGACACTTTAGTAGTTAGTAGTTTGATGTATGTACGTATATTGGTAGTAGTAGTAACGGCTTCTTTCACTACCGGACAAAGGTCTCTGATCTTCGGGATAGGGATAAGAACCACCACGCTTTGGTGTGAGGATGTTGGGTTTGTAAATATTAAAAAAAAAAAACAATTCTATCATAAACTTTTTGGTCTCATTGGTTAGTTAATGAAGGTTTTGTATTTTTTTATGAACAAGAAAGTAATCGATTCGTTCACGGTATAATGACTGTGATGTCTATGTGTATAAGAGTCCGCCTAGAAACTTGCTATTAGAGCATGATATTTGTATTGATCTTGTATTTCATTCGAGGTTTCTTGGTGGTAGGGCTTAGTGGAAGATCGCCTGGGTAGGTACCACCCACTCACCAGATATTCTACCGCAAAACAGCAGTACTTGATATTGTTGTGTCCCGGTTTGATGGGTGAGTGAGCCAGTGTAATAACAGGAACAAGGGATATAACACCTTAGTTCCCAAGGTTGGTGACGCATTGGCGCCAAAGATTGGCGTAAGAGATGATGAGATGTTAATCATCTCTTACGTCGCCATAAAAAAAGGTAAATTGTAACCGTAGAGTTTCTTGCGAGTTTCCACTGTTTTCTATCTTTAGGGCTAATATGTAAGAACAGACTCAAAACTCACAAATAACAACTGTCTTTTTTTAATCTTAAAGCTATATTATAAACGTAATTTGAATTTAGAATTCTAAGTGAAATAAAAATTTCGATATCATAATATCCAGTTTTAAAAATTGATAATTCCAGAGAACCTAATATGCATACATTTTATGTCGGAAATAAAGTATGTTTGGTATTTATTTCATAACGATTATAAAGAGTCTAAATTAAAAAGTTAGGTTTATTTGTTAATGATCTTATATCAGATTCACCTTTTCTTGATTTTACAATAACCACTTCAACTTGTTCATGAAGCAACTTCTCAGAAACTTTGGTGAAACTGATATCGATCTTGTATCCGGATAATAATCAAGTACAACACTATTATATTGTTATCAAAGTAATGTAATATATTAGTAAATTATTTGGTAATACTAAAGCTTCGAGATGGCTCAATGGTTAGAACATACGGATCTTAATCGAATATTGCGGATTCAATAATGCACCTTGTATTTATAATTTATCTCATCCTCGATGAAGGAAAGCATCGTGAGGAATTTTAAATGTGTCTCAGTCTGCCTAAATACTTTATTGTAGGAGAGAATCTGATTTGTAGGTACGACCCACTTATCAATTATTCAAACACCAAACAATAACATAAAGTATTGTTGTGCTTCGGTTTGAAAGGTGAGTGAGCCAGTGTAATTACATGCACAAGGTTCTTAGTGCATTGTTGAAATTTTTTTTAATTTTTTTTTTTTTTTATTGTATAAGAAGGCGGACGCGCATATGGGCCACCTGATGTTAAGTGGTCACCAACGCCCATAGACAATGGCATTGTAAGAGATGTTAACCATCGCTCACATCGCCAATGCGCCACCAACCTTAGGAACTGAGATGTTATGTCCCCTGTGCCTGTAATTACACTGGCTCACTCACCCTTCAAACCGGAACACAGCAATACAAAGTACTGCTGTTTTGCGGCAGAATATCTGATGAGTGGGTGGTACCTACCCAGGCGAGCTTGCACAAAGCTCTACCACCAAGTATAGTAGTTGAATGATTAATATTACTTTCAGCGCCACTGTTGCTTGTTTTTTTTTTTACTTTTATAATTGGTTTGTACAAATTAATCACAATTTCAAATTTCAAAAATTGGGTTTAGTACCGTACTCCTCGCTAGGTTAGCAAATAACCTGTAATAACGAGTAACGGTCCCATTTGTAACAGTCACCTGTTTACCATCAGACTGTCTATCCTCTTTTTTGTAAAAAAAAAAACCTTAACAGGAGATGATAGAGAGAGATAGTCGCTGACGCTCAGTCAGCTTGTTTAAAAATAATTCTCAAGAGAACTTTTGATGGCGGCAAGAATAAATTAGTTACAATATCGAATCAACTGTAAAAGTTACTTTGGAAAATATATGTTTAAAAAACAAACAAATCCAATCTATCAGGTATATGACAGAAATTATCGATATAAAATTGAAAGGAAAATAAATCAAAATATCGATGAAAACAAGTTTCACATCACTAAACCACCAATGAATACTTTTAACAAAAAAAAAAGTCGCGAAGGATGTTCCATACATTTTAATTATTATCTCCGACAAAAGGAACCCCGAGTAAGTATAGAGTTTGAAACGCGACGTTATTTTCTTTCGGGGAACCTCAAGTATTTTCATGAAATACACTCAATATATGAATGAATTTATATCTCATTCAGAAAATACCGTGAATATTCTTGTCGTGTTTTATATTTGAAAAACTTTGCCCTTTTGAAGATTACATTTCTGGATTTACATTTATTATGAACTTTATATGATTTTTTTTAATACTTACGATGAATTTTTTTAATACTTACTTTTTTATTCAAAACTTATTGGCAGACTGACTAATTGGCCACATGATGGTCAGTGATCACAACCGCTCATAGACCTTACACCGCTAGTAAACCACCTACCTTGGAAACTCAGATAGTATGTCCATTGTGTCTGTTATATTTATTACACTGGGTCTCTCACTCTGACAGCTCGTCTGGGTAAGTATCACCTACTCATCACTCTACAGCAAAACAGCGAGAGTGATTCAATGTAATTACAGACACAAGGAAAATAACATCTTAGTTCCAAAGATTGGTGGTGCATTGGCAATGTAAGCGTTGGTTAACATTTTGTACAATGCCAATGTCTATGGGCGTTGGTGACCACTTACCATCAGGTGGCCTGCTCGTCTACCTTCCTATTATATATAAAAAAGAAATATTTGATGTAAGGGCGTATCTACCCAGACAAGCTTGCACATAGCCCTACCACTCTTAGCACACAAACCTTCGATAGGTAAACTAAGTAAACCTTCGATACATGTATCTCTCTCTCTCTCTCTCTCTCTCTGGCCGTTCCCTCATGGCTGAGGACCATGGTCATCGACGGACGTGGATGGTATACACCTCTGCCTTGGATTATTTGCTTCCACCGGTGCCGGTCGCCATAGCGTCTCTGGCGACCGAGCAAAACTTAATTGAAGATGGGCCTCTCACTTGATCGCTCCATCTGATTGGAGCTCGTCTCGGGCTCGTTTTCCCTCCTTGTAATTGTATATCCAACTTCAACCATATTCATTCTTTACTTATAGTTCTTCGTTTCTTATTTCAAAGATAAAGCCATCCCCATCAATATAACAAATTCAGTATTTTCATAGTTCCTATTTATATCGAATAGTTAGACAATAAGTTTTTGTTTTTTGTTTTGAAATGTTGTGTACATCTATAATTGTCACTCATATCAGATGTAATAATAGCCTTAAGTTGTTAGTTTATAAGTGTTTAATATGTGTGATGTTGATGTACCTTTTAAATAAATAAATAAATAAATAACAAGCGCTAACATTCATAATACATCTATATAAGAATATGTAGGTGTATATAAGAATAAGGAACTTGTTAGATTAGATAAGTTTAATAATAAGATACTGGCATTATGCCGGATAGCCTAGGAAGTATTGCCAACTCGATGTCTCTAAAAGGATGTTAAGCCGTATGTCCCAATTAAATTGAAAAGTCTAATTAATTTATTTAAAAAACCGGTTAAATCTAAATAATGGAATTATTCAAAACCTGACCTGACACATTTGATATTTTTGAAATTTTATGAAAGTCAATAAGGACAATCACAGTTACATTTGTATTTATAATTGTTGTAAACTTGGAGAGTTGATGAGATAAATTGTAAAACCTTTATAAGTGATATTTATCCGTCTGTATTGTTTGATACTATTATTATATCTATAAATATTGTCAGTCCTTCTCGTTTGAATCAAAATTCCAAACTGGTGATCTGAATTTAATATCGATTGTGAAATGACGATTTTAAATTTCTTATAAGAAGTTGTTGAACCTCACATTCACATTCACAGTGCTGGGCTACGGCCTCTTCATCTCTTTTTGAGGAGAAGGTTTTGGAGCTTATTCCACGACGCTGCTCCAATGCCGGTCGATAGTATACACATGTGACAGAATTTCTGTGAAATTTAACATGCATGCAGGTTTTTTCATGATGTTTTCCATCACCGTCAAGCACGACATAAATTATAAATCACAAACTAAGCACATGAAATTCAGTGATGCTTGCCCGGGTCATGTCGATCATTGATTAAGACTCATGCGTCTAAGGCATCTCGGCAGAAGTTGTTGAATACAATGTATTTGATTTATAGATTTGCTAATATCCACCTTAATTTCGTATCATTGTTTTCTTGTAACTGGAAAAGTTTTAAATCACCTACTCATAATAATAATGAGGCATCAAACAAAAATATATTTCTAAATAATTATCTGATATAAAATATCAAAACTCATTTCCAACATTATTTTTCAAAGGCGTAATTTATCTTTGAGTTTAAGTATTCTAATTTTAAAGTAGGATAATGAGCAATTTTGTATTTTAGAAGGTAAAGCATTGAAATCGGCCTCGTTAATGAAAAAGGTTTTATATATAGGAACAAAGGTTCGGAACAATTAACTGACTAACGAACGCTTTGTTTAAAACAATTTTACATAACAATAATAATATAATTAGATTGCCTAGCGTGATTAATTATATCGTAAATTTATTTATTGCATAACTAATAACAGTCCATAAAAGCAAAACATTATTACAGAAAAAGCTAGACTACAATATTCCTCAATACGTGCAAGGATAGTGTCAGTAGACAGTATTAGAGACTTAGATACTAACAATGTATTTTTAAGACCCGTATAATTTAGCCGTGAAAATGTTTAGAGTAGGTTTTTATCAGCGACTTTTTTTTATTTCATAGTAAGGCGGACAAGCTTTTGGGCCACCTGATGGTAAGTCGTAACGCCCATAGACAATGGTATTGTACGAGTTGTTAACCATCTCTTAAATCGCCAATGCGCCACCAACCTTGAAAACTAAGATGTTACCCTTGTGCCTGTATTTACACTGGCTCACTCACCCTTCAAACCGGAACACAACAGTACCGAGTACTGCTGTTTTGCGGTAGAATATCTGATGAGTGGGTGGTACCTACCCAGACGACTTGCACAAAGCCCTACCACCAGTAACGTCATTATAGTTTCGACACATTGTAGTACGGAGTTTTACATTTATAAACCCAAAAAGAAACTGTATTAGTTGGATTGCGACATCGATATTTATGCAGTGCTAATATCAATACAGAATCTGTAGAGTATGAATTAAATAATGAAATTTATATTTTACACAAGATATATAAAGAATAAATACTTGAAATAAACGAATATGCACATTATTTAAAACTTTATTTCACACCGAAAACAATGCACTTAATTTGAATTGACTACAAAATCAACCAAATAGTGGTCAACTTACAACTTTATAATAAACTAGCTGTACCCGCGACTTCGTCCGCGTGAAATTTAACAAAAAAGTTAATTTGTTTATTTTTGTTTTTTTTGCGTTTTTATTTTAATTAATATTTTTTTTCTAAAATAAAAGTAGCCTAAGTTACTCCTTATTACATCGGCTACCTGCCAATAAAAGTTCCGTCAAAATCGGTCCAGCCATTTCAGAGATTATCCGGAACAAACAGACAGACAGACAGACAAAAATTGTAAAAAATCTTATTTTGGTGTATGTACCGTATATATATTAATATGCATGTAGGAAAAGCGGTTATTTCAATATTACAAACAGACACTCCAATTTTATTTATGTATAGATAGATAAATAGATAGTGGACAAATCAGGGTTTTTGGAACTCTCAGCTTTTCTATTTACGTAAGAATTTATACTTTTACGCTGTTAATCAATGCGTACTTATGAGAAGGGCGGTTCTCACAATACCGGTTACGCTAGGTTCTATAACAGAAACCCCAAAACTGACCCCAGCTTGACCTTACAGTACATCTCTCAGAGAGATCTCAGATCTTACTGAAATTTCAGCAAGGATCCTATTAGACTACGTTCCTTGTGCTCATGCCGTGTATCCATCGAAATATGAAACTATTGATAATGATTTCGATATATTTTAATTGAGATCATGAACAAATTGGTTTATTTAAGTGATTTTTTTTATTGTATAGGTATGCGGACGAGCTTTTGGGCCACCTAATGCTAAGTTTGACGAGCCGGTTGGCGTGGTTGGTAGATACCCTGCCTTTCGCGCCGTAGGTCGTGGGTTCGATTCCCACCCAGGACAGACATTTGTGTGCATGAACATGTCTGTTTGTCCTGCGTCTGGGTGTAATTATCTATATAAGTATGTATTTACAAAAAGTAGTATATGTAGTATATCAGTTGTCTGGTTTCCATAGTACAAGCTCTGCTTAGTTTGGGATCAGATGGCCGTGTGTGAAAAATGTCCCAAGATATTATTATTATTATAAGTGGTCACTAACGCCCATAGATAATGGCATTGTAAGAAATGTTAACGATCGCTTACATTGCCAATGCGCCACCAACCTTGGGAACTAAGATGTTATGTCCCTTATGCCATGTAATTACACTGGCTCACTCACCCTTCAAACCGGAACACAACAATACAAAGTACTGCTGTTTTGCGGTAGAATATCTGATGAGTAGGTAGCACCAACCCAGACGAGCTTGCACAAAGCACTACCATCGAGTCAATTTAATTAATTTAGTTAATTTAAGTAATTTCCAACAACTTCCTAACTGAACAACTTCCTAAAAAGAAGAGGAGAATATTAAACAACTTACACGAAACAATTTGTATACATTTCTGAGTTTAGGAAAATTGTTAGAAGATGCGGTTTTGTGAATACCCTTACAACATTTACTCGTCTATTTTTCAACCTTTAAATTACTAGTCATTTCAGTGGTTTCGTGTGTGTAAAGCTGCTGCTGTGAATATACAATGTAAAAACTTAAACAGTTCAATTGTCAATTCCCACGAAGTTTATTAAAATGACAAATTAAAATAATTTATGGTTTTAAGTTGAAGAAATTCCAATTCATAATATGATATCCAGAAATAGAGAAAGGGTTGAGACAGCGAACAGTGTTTGACGGATAGACTCATTTTTAATGTTAACACATAAAAAATTGGACCATAGGATGGACATAGGATGGATTGTTATTTTATGTATGTAATTTACAAAGAAGTAGAAAATATATATATATATAAGTACAAATGTTCAACCTTAAATATTAACAGTAAAATTATTTGTAAATCACAACATTATCGGCGCAGTGGAAAGAACGCGTGAATCTTAACCGATGATCGTGGGTTTAAATCCGGGCAAGCACCACTGAATTTCATGAGCTAAATTTGTGATTATAATTCACGGTGAGGAAAACTGCATGTGCCAAATTTCAAAATTCTGCCACAAGTGTATTCCACCAACCCGCATTGGCCGCCTTAGTCCAGCAGTGGGACATTCACAGGCTGGTACTGTACTGTACTGTAATGTCTAAAATTATAGTCTTAAAAATACTTCTGCCGACACAAATATGACATTCACAAACAAATATTGACTAAAGGCCGAAATAGATACACATTACTGGTAACGACACGTGTGAGCGTGGAGCGCGCCATTAAGCTGATATTTGTTCGATAAACAACGTTTGCAAATGTACAAATTACTACGATGAAAATTGTTGATTTCGAATTTGTAAGTAGCTTAACTATTAAATATATTATTTTGAGTTTGTTTCTATTATAGATAATTTTTTTTTTTATTCCGTTCTCCACTTATAGCTATGTTATCCTTTTTTTTAAATAAAGCTCTGCTGGCTTAGTATTCGAATATTAATCTTTTTGGAGCTTGTAAATATTATAAGTACATTGGAAATCCAATGTATTGGCTTGGCCTGTAAATATGTGTCAAGTCATGCAACTATTCAAAACTAATTAATAACCGATTGTCTGATTTTTTTTACATTTTAGGGGGCTGGTTTTAATTATTTTGTATAAAAAGTTTTTTTTTGTTTTAAATTAATTTTGGTACTAATTATATACCTAATAAATGTTTTTAAAATAAGTAACAGGACAAAAAATATATGTCTGAGATCGCATTTTGATATTTTTTATTTTATTACTTTATTTGCATGATATTTTCAAACAAAACACAAAACAAGAACGTGGATTCAATGAAAACCACGTTTTTTCTATCTTTGTTTTAATTTTAATAGTTACCATTCTAAAAATGGAACGATATTCTTATCTGGACCGTGTAAACAGCTGCTATTGAATCAAATTTTCAGATAATAATTTGATGCTATTCATATAAAACCGATGTTAAAATGCCAAGCGATTCTATACATTTATCTGAACCTAATACCTGTTAACCTTTATACTATCTCTGGCAATTGAACTGATCTCTGAGTGTTAATGGCGTGATTCCAAACGTGAACTGTTTGATAAAGCTCGTCAGACGAGGATGATACGAAGATTATTATTTGGCACGTTTAAAATATCTGTTTTCTGTTACAAAATTATATTTAAATTGGTAAAGGTTAAATACCAATAACTCAATGGTATATTGGTGAAGTTATGAAGGTTACAAGTTTAATTCTGACACCTTAGGCGTTGTTATCCCCATATCTAACACAAGCCTTAGAAAATACAGCATAAGTAAAATAAAACATTAATTTGAATTAGTATTATATGAGTATTATTTACATGTATATATTCAAATTCAAATTCAAAATACTTTATTCAATATTGAAGTATTACACTTGCTTATTGATACTCAAACTAGAAACTACCACCGGTTCGGAAAAAAGAAATAGCAATGCGGCGATCGTCTCATTCCCAAGGTGTGCTATCATCCATAAAATCATTAATTGTATAATAACCTTTAGCACACAAGCGATCCTTTACATTTTTTTTTAATTTAACAACTGAAGTATTTTGAACGCTTTCTGGGATCCTGTTGTATAAACAACAATTTGTTTTGTATGTACAACTTTACCATGTTTGTATTTATTATACACAAATGATTATCTTAAGTCTAAAACAATTTATTCGACCTACCAATCGAAGGTTGACAGCATCTAAGACCATATATTATCTAAAACATCATTATGTATTTTATGTATCATTATTTTGCATATTATGTGCATAATCAACTTTTTTATAAATCAATTCTACTCGTCTAAGCCTCCTCCTTGTTGGAAGTTAATTGTCAACCTGATTTTCTTTGGTCATTCAGATAAAACACACCAAGTTGATCTCTTACAAAAAACACTAATACACACACATACAAAAAAACCTAATTAACACTAACATAGAAACTAAATTAAGTCTAACTACATTTCCAGTGACGCTTCATCTAAAATGTATTCTTTGTAACCGCAAATCGCACTCCCCGAGGTCACATCAAACGAACGAATTGAGGCATTCGATCTAGACCCTCAGTGCCTTATTTTAAATTAGGGCATAATCCCTAGAGACCTGGTTTGCCTCCAATTGCCCTTTATCTCAATTCCTTATGAAGGTTTGTATCGGTTTAGTAATTTTATTCGGTCAGAAGCTTTCAGGTTGATACGACTGTATTGGATGAATAAAAATTTATAATGTGAGACTGAAGTTGTTTATAATTAAATAAAACATGCCTGCTTACATCCCACTCCTGGTCTAAAGATTATTATTTTTTTTTACCCATTATAGGTTTGCATTTGACAGTAGTCTCGCCTGATGGTAAGCAACGACACGGTCTACGATGTAGCACGCTTGTCTAGAAGAAACATGTTAACTCTTGATTTGAAGACACCCACGTTGTACCTATCGGGAAATACAGTCGCAGGCAAAGTATTCCACAATTTTGCAGCGCGAATGAAAAATGTGGATTCGAAGCGCTTCGTAAGATTCTTCTCCTTTTGAGAGTTTCGTCTGACATTACCTATGGTTGTTATCCAACTCCGATCATGAGATGAATTATAAACACTTTAATTGTTTTTGAACAGTTGATGTATTGTTTTTATACTATTTCATACAATAATTTCCATAAAAACAAAACACAAAAACGCACACTTCCGAACAGAAGTTTGTAACAATTAACTCACACTACTAAAACCTATTCCATCTCTCTCACACAAATAAACAACGCTTAGATGTCGCATAAACAGTCATACTAAAAATAAATTCGTACAGTACCAATCTGTGGAAAACAATTTTCCGGAGCTATGAAAATGCCGCGTTAAGGCCGCTAAGGGAATTAGGAACGTTACAATGGCGTCACCACCACAACTTTTTGTGATCCTTTTAATGAAAGTATATTATCGCACAATGACTATTTATCTGATTAAGACGTAATTGCTTTCTTAATTTAAAATAATATGATATTGTCATTGTCTTAACGATATTACATAACTTGGCACAGTGGGAGTATTAATATCGATTTCGAGTATAAATTCGTACATAAACAGACTAAATATATTATACAAATACATATATAATAAGTTTGTAATACGGAGTAATAGTGCCAAAAAATTCATCCAAAATATTACTTCCCGCTTTATTGCCTCCACTGGTGACAGAAGGGCTGGTTCATTTTTCGCCCAGAGAATCGGAATTGCGATTCAAAGGGGAAATGCTGCTAGCATTCTTGCCACCATTCCACGCGGTCACGACTTGTATAATAATTATTTTTAATTTTTATTTGTATTTAGTTAAGGTTTTAATGTAAATAAATGTATAACATAATTTCATATGTAATTGTATAAGTAACAGCGTTCCATAGTTCCACCTGCTGTATATTTTAGACTGTTGCTGTGACAAGTATGAATATCATGTTCTTGTTCTCTTAAAATTTCCAGTAATAATCTTTAAAAGAAATCTTCAAAATATTACTGAAATTAATTAAAATAACTAAATTGGAACTGGTCATTTTAGTTTATTACAAATATACTGACGACCGAATACTGAAACGTCCCTCAAAGTTAAACGCTACTTAAAATTGAGAAGCTCCTAAATTAGTATGCGAAATTTGAAATTAACGGCGTCTCAAATAATTAAGTTGCATTTAATATTTTCGTGACGTTTCAGTATTCGGCCGCGAGTTGTTTATCGATCAACTGGACTGTTAAACTATCAAGGGAAATACATAACATAGGGAATTTTTTTTGTACATGTAACGTCTTAAAATTAAACATTTGAAATCAATTAAATTAATCGAAAAGAATACCATCATTACGCTTCAACCAAAAGTCGTAAAATTTATACCGTAGAACGCAAACATTTGTTACGCAATTGATATTTTTTGAACGTGTTCTGGGATCTGGTAAAAGCCATTGTACCACAAAAGTTCCTGTAGTGGTGTAGACGGGTAATAGAAGTTACAAGTTTATGGTTGTTCCTTGTGTTTAAAGTATGTACGTCATAACTTCTGAAAAACTCTTTTGCATTTTTCCGCATAACCCCTTACTAAAACTCCTATTAAAAGTTTTTAGCAAAAAGCAAGTGACGCAACCTTAATTAAAACTTTAAATATTTGTTCCTGCAAAATAATTTTGACAACTTGTATACATTTCACTGCATCGAATAACAATGATAAGTCGAAAGTTAGCTGACGTCACGGGCGCAGATTTATAGCAATCGGTAATTGCATCTCAAATCTGACATCAGGAATCAAGATCGGTTTCGATCGTCTAATTAAGGTCCGTGAAGCATGATTAGGCAGAATCTCATTACAATCCGTCCAAACGAAAATTTCGTCCCATCGAAATGAAAATGATTGTCAAACTTCCCTATTGAATGTGGTGAGACTAAATTAAATTGGTATTTTGGCAAAACATAAATGTAAATTTATCGATAGATAATTGTAATTTCAAGTATGACAATTTATATTTACTCTAAAGCCACAATCGTATCCACAATAAGTGTATCTGACCGTGGCTTAATATCAATGAATACATTAAAGTTATATGAAGTATTTTTATGTTAAAGACAGGTGGACGGGATAACGAAGAAAGACGTATGGGTTACCTCATGGTAAGTAGTCACAACCGCCCATAGACATTAGCTATGTGCCTCGGAAAGCACGTTAAGCCGTTGGTCCTGCGCCTGAACTCTTTCCGGTCGTGTCGGATTGCCGTCCCATCGGATTATGAGAGCTAAGGAAAAGAGAATGCACCTGTGTTTGCGCACACACTTGTGCACTATAATATCTCCTGTTGGTCAATCTCTCTTAAGATCGGCTGCCGTGGCCGAAATCAGTCTGGAGGACCTTAATAAGCATTCTTTACAATGAACATTAGGAAGTAATATGCTATGGACCTGGAGCCTGTAGTTACATTGGCCGCAGTAACAACTGGAAGCTAGAACATAATAACACTAAGTATTGTTGTTTGGAAGTAGAATAACTGACGAGTGGGTGGTACCCGGGCAGTCTTGCACAAATCCCTACTACCAAGAAAATTTCGTTCAAATAGTTTTGAAGTCAGTTTATATTTTATTTTGTAATTTTTTAGTGAAACCTTTAACGCTCTGATAGGATGAGTTCGCACCGTATTTGAATGATAAATATTCAATATAAAAAAAGTCGCTTCACAATCAGCAAAGTTCGAGCAACATATACATATCGTCTGACGAGTCCCCAATTTGCCACCTTGTTTTTTTTTAAATTTAATGACACTAACTGAGAGAGCCGAGATGGTCCAGTGGCTCGAACGCGTGAATCTTAACCGATGATCGTGGGTTCAAACCAGGGCAGGCATCACTGAAATTTTCAAGTGCTTAATTTGTGTTTATAACTCATCTCGAGCTTGACGGTGAAGGAAAACATCGTGAGGAAACACCTGCATGTGTCAAATTTCATTCAAATTCTGCCACGTGTATTCCAATTACCCGCATTGGAGCAGCTTGGTGAAATAAGCTTCAACTCTTCTCCTTAAAAAAAAAACGAGACGACGAGGCCTTAGCTCAGCAGTGGGACATTCACAGGCTGTTACTTTAATTACACTAACTTATAAAATTGCTACATATATATATATGTACTCCTATCTTATGACCACGCCTTCTTGTAAACGTATTAATTTGGCCAATTACAATAATCTCCATACATGATACGAGAGATCATGAACTAAGATAATTAACATATATAATCTTAAGATGTCTAATAAAAGCTAAGAGCAGAGATCTGCTAGTTTCTCTATATATCTATATATTTATATACAAGAATAACCTGAGTGACTTGTCTGTCATACAAATGCACAGCGCAAACTATGTAGCTGATTTTAATATTTTTTTCACCATTAGAAAGCTATTGAATCCAGAAGTAGTAAAGGTTATATAAATATTTCAGAAAGAAATAATATCTCATTATACTCAGTACTATATGGACTCTTATATTCACAAACTGAAGTCCACGCGAGCGAAGTCGTGGGACAACATGTTCTACAAATTCATATAAAATTTTGTTAAACATTATTCCAATATAATACATAACAAGTCACTTCTATGAATACAATGCAAGAAAATATATAAACAAAATTTGCATATAATGTACATCAGTCAACAGAAAATGCAGATTGATATGGCTGCCCTTCTTACTAGAAAACCTTATAACTTTCAATTGACCCGCTCCAGGACTTGCGGCTTTATAGTGACTTCATCCTAGATTTACTAAAATAAATAAAAGATAAACTAAATAATTATTAGTTAGCTTGGACAATTACACATATAATACTAGATAATTAATTGAATTGGTATGGCATTGTGTCCTTAATTACAATGGCCCATTCACAGATCACCCTGACGCACAACAAGACAAAGCAGTATTGATTAACGGGAGAATATTCGGTGTAAGCAGAGGCCGTTATTAAAGTCGAGTTAATAATAAAATTTAAATGTATACAAAGTTGCTGACAATCTTTATATATGATATATAGAAGCGATTTATAAACGGTTATATAATCTATAACCTACATTTGTTACACGAATAACAATGAATAGTCGTTTCATAAGCGAACTGTGTATTTTGTTTGTGTAGGTTATAATTTTCCATTAGTTTTTATCAAAACTTGATAGTGTTAGCAGGCTATTGTTTTAGGATACGAGTTGAAATAACTGTTATAAACAAATTAAACTTTACACTTTAAAATTTCGCAGTGTATGTAATCAATTTTATATATAATAACATAGCGAATCGTCACTAATTGAACTCTACCACTCTTTTGGTAATAAGCCTAGTAAAAATAAATGGTAGGAAACTAAGCTATAATTGCTCTTTTTGAGATAAATCTGATTTACAATGTAGTGAGTACTTCTACTACTATTCCTGCGTTAGAATCTGATACCAAAATTATTATTTTTATGTGTTATAAGATTAATTAATTGTGATTTAAAAGAGTTTAAATTTGTTTAACTGAATAATTAAAATGTTAACTACAGGCACAAGGGACATAACATCTTAGTTCCAATAGTTTTTCGCATATTTGTGATGTATAGAACATTTTTATTGGCCAGTGTCTATAGTCGGCGGTGTCCATTTGCCATCTGGCCGTCTACCCGCCTATAACATACAAAAAATAGACTATACCTTTTTCATTATTCTATCTGATGTCGACCATGACCAGAACAGGTGCAACTTTGTCAAAATGTCGGGTTGTATAAAAAAGGATGATTGCGGCTTAAGGCCCCTACATATTTTGTTAATATTTGTATTTATAAGAGTGATAATATTTGCATGTAAGTTGAATTTGTATATTTATTAATCAACGATTATTTGGTGGCAGAGCTTCGTGCGAGCTCGTCTGGATAGGTACCACACACTCATCAGATATTCTACTGCAAAACAGCAGTAATTGGTGTTGTTGTGTTCCGGTATAAAGGGTGAGTGAGTCAGTGTAATTACAGGCCATATCTCAATTCCCAAGGTTGGTGGCGCATTGGCGATGGAAGTGATGGGTAACATCTCTCTCTCGATTCATCAGGTGTGCCATATGCTCGTGCGCCTACCTATACTATACATATGCGATACATATTAAGA
Organism: Nymphalis c-album; assembly: GCA_963151315.1. NCBI lineage: Eukaryota > Metazoa > Arthropoda > Insecta > Lepidoptera > Nymphalidae > Nymphalis > Nymphalis c-album. The sequence continues at coordinate 8,459,452 of OY720609.1, forward strand.
AACACACTTTTCTAATCCCTACTAATATTATAAACGCGAAAGTTTTAAATAGACGTAAGTGTAATAGTTAGACATTGAATTAATGATTTTAATTTAAAATTTTTAAACTGTCATGATCATAGCAATGGTTTAAAAAGAAAATACCCTGCCAAATATAAAAGCAACGTTTAGAGCTTGACATTTAGTTCAATGCTGTAACAAGATGATAAAAAAAATACTTTTACGAACCCACTTGAACAAAAAATAAATTGATTTTGATTCAATGAACATTCATAATTCAAATCAATATATACAAATCATATACATCCAAATATATCCCTTATTTCAACACATACAATGCATAAAATCGATTTAAAACAATTCAATTCGTTATTGCTATCACAAGTTTATGCAGATGGTATTGATATTCGCAGTCCATATTGGCTTTCGATTCGTTCAAGTGTGAGTTAATAAAAAATAAGTGCTTACTATGGTATTACTATTTTATCCGTATCTACATTTTTATGAGAGGTTAAATTTTTTCAAGTTACAAATTAGCTTGACCAAGCTTAACTTGACTGTCGCTTAAATAGAAAAAAATCACAATGAGCGCATTCTTTTGGGCACACAGTGATACATCTTGGGACATTATTCACACAAGGCCATCTGATCACAAACTAACCTTAGCTTGTTCTATAGAAACCAGACAACTGATATACTTACATATACTACTTTTCTTTTGTAAATATATACTTGAAAAGATAATTACACCCAGACTCGGGACAAACAGACATTTTCATACACACAAATGTCTGTCTTGGGTGGAAATCGAAACCACGACCTGCGGGGTGAAAAGCTCTTCAAAACTGGTTCGTCAACCTAGGCTCATTTAGTGTATATTTGTATCCTTATAATTTAATTAAAAACTATTATTAGATGTTTCAAGCGACAGCCCATAAATGACCCACACGATGCAAAAAATTATTCTTTAAGTAGTCCTAATTATAGTTCGATTATACAAAGTTAACGATAAATAAATGATTCGTATTTTCAACGGGAAAATATTTAAAAAGCCGCTACGTTTATCTTAATTTTTCAGCCAATTAACAAAAATCAAACTGAATTTAACTTCAACTAATATTTATTATAAAATAATACAACTCTTTCTTCTGAGTCAAAAGATTCGTGATAAAATTTACATGAATTTTACTACGAAGAATTTTGTATTTTATTTTGAACTCCCACGTGGGCGTGGAATAACTTGTAGTACCACAATAAGCTGCAAATACATCGACTTTACATAGAGTCAAAGATTAGATTGAACACTTGATCGCTTTGTGAAGAATTTTACAGTGAAATATTTTTGTAGTATAATATTATAGCGGTGATAAAGTTTTGTTAAGGGATATAATATCTTACACTTTCTTGTTTTTAGCGCATTTAACATTATCAGTGTCAATGGGTACCCCATTGACACTGATAATGTTCACGACACTGAATGACCACTTTCAATTGAGCATAGAATTAGCATTTTAGTTTCCTATTACAAACAAACTAAATCTACATAATTATATTATATATGCCACTCATCACGAGATCTCCAAACTATCTGCCCCATCGACTTGAAATTTGTCAACTTACTCTTTCCCCCACGAAGTCGCTCACTAAAAACGTTTTTTTACGCAAATCCTATCCAAAATACATTCTGCTTCTTATCTACTCGTGCGATGCAGGGACGATTAGCAAGTTAAATATATAATCGACATACAAAACTAAGGATTAATAATACAACAACGATAAGAAGTAAGAATAATTAAAAAAGTGAAGAAAAAAATACTTATAAAAGAACATTACACTAAACCTGATCCAAAAGTATTAGCTACTACTCAGCCAGTACTCAGCTTATATTGGCCACCAAAAAGGCGATACAATTACAAAAAATGTATAGAATCAAAAAACGAAGGTGTTCATGACCAACTAAACCTGGTGACATTCACTACGATAAATCAATCTTTATTCACGAGAAAGTATAACTACTGTTTCCACTTTAACTAAAATTTATATTTTCATGTTAATTTCTCTTTACTAAAAAATGTATCTTTCCTAAAAAATTTAGATCTCTCGGTGAAAAAAATCGTGTCTTATCACGTTTATTCAAATTAACGTCATGTTTATTTTTTCTTATCACTTTATAAAATGTGCATACTTTGCAAAACAACTGCCTGTAGACTTGGGGTATTTATAAATATAAATTTTAAGAAAAAAAACATATGATAAAATACTACATAATATGTTTATATGATAAATACTGAGTTACTTACCTGTTTTTGTCGGAATAATCTACTTTTCGAATCAATAGAATCATTGTACTTAATTCAAAAATGACGATATAAATCAACAAGAATTAATAACTTGTAACCTTCTATACTTTATGTACCACAATGTTTTTGTTCAAACAAAGAGACATTGTCGATTCAAATAGCGTCGAAAATGAGAGAATTATATAGATGCAGCTATATTTCTTTCGATGACTGTCACGTAGCACAGCTACGAACTCTACGACCGACATTGCTCTACGAGTTACGATTGCTACGCAAATATTACAATATAGATTTATTTTCGTTGAATTTAATATCGAACACAAACAAATCCAGTACACATGAAACTGCTATTTCTATCATTATTTTACGTAAAATCAAATGTATACTTTTATCATTATTATCTATTTTACTTTATTGCTCTTATTAAACAGCAACGATCAAACACTTAAGACACAAAGAAACGAAATAGTACATTTAAAATAAAACTTTCAATCGAAGATCGCAGGTTTAGTTTCGTGCATGGACTACTATGTTTATATGAACTTAACTTGTCCATATGCCTCATGACTAAAATAACAGCTCAACAACAACACGACTTAGATGATGAGAGAGATTTAAAGTTTTCTCTTAGATGGCCTTAGTCCAGCTATTAATTTAGGCACGTTTTACTCTACTATGTCGTTAGAAGTACATTATAAGTTTAGTACGAAGTACATTAGAAGTAAATAATAATAATGTACGCCTGTTGATTGTGTACAGTTGAATGTTTGTTTTACACTCCATTCGAATTGATAAAACTAAAACTGTACATAATAAATGGTGTTAATGATACGAACACCTTTCCCAAAAGATTGACCTCGCAGAGACGTTATTCTATGTAATTTTGCTCAAGAGTTACAATTACATTTTTTAATAATTTCCCCAATCAATATCAAAGATACGTGATACATGAAAGATGCACGTTTTTATTAGACCAAATTAGGATGATTTACTCGGTGGTAGAGCTTTGTGCAAGCTCGTCTATGTAGATACCACCCACTCATCAGATATTTTACCGCAAAACAGCAGAACTTGGTATTGTTGTGTTCCGGTTTGAAGGGTGAGTGAGGCAGTGTAATTACAGGCACAATGGCCAACATCTTAGTTCCCAAGGTTGCTGGGGAAGAGGCAATGTTGTTTTTTAAGAAATGTACAAACTACTGTCTATAGGCTTTGATGACCACATACCATCAGGTGGCCCATACGCTCGTCCACTAACCTATACTATAAAAAAATATATGATAATTAGCATACTTTAAAATATTACTGTATATATTAAACTATACAAAATAGGTTTGACACATAATAGTTTCCATTAAAGAACAGAATCCTAAGCGACAAGCCGACATGAAACAAATTATGAGTATAATTAAGAACGCTTTAAAGCAATAAGTCAAACTACAAACTAAAGAGACTTTACCGTTCTTATGCCCTTTGTTTGAAACTATGATTCATGGAGCTATTTCTCAGAATCAATTTTAAAGTAAACTTATTAAACACTGATTCATATTCTTGAAATTGATATTTATTTAAAGTTAAGAGTCAAAATATATACACTATGTATACATTTATTTATTTTTAATTTTGTTTGACGAGCCGGTTGGTGTGGTAAGATTACCTTTCACGTTCGTCCTGTCTGGGTGTAATTTTCTATATAAGGATGTATTTACAAATGAAAAGTATTATATGTAGTATATCAGTTGTCTGGTTTTCGTAGTACAAGCTCTGCTTAGTTTGGGATCAGATGGCCGTGTGTGAATATTGACTAAGCATATTATTATTATATTTTATGGCGGTAGGACTTTGTGCAAGCATATCTGGGCGGGCCTCTTTTCAATCGCTAAAAGCACAGTAATGTTGTATTCCAGTTTGAAAGTGAGTGAGCCGGTCACAGACTATAGAAATTTCTTAGTTACCAAGTTTGGTTGCGAATTGGTGATGTAAGAAATCGTAAATATTCTCTGGACGTGTTTGTTTTATGTGCTTTATTCTTGTTGGCAGATGTGAAAGCCCCTCAGGGTAGGTTCCACTGATCATGTACTTCGCTAAGCAGCAATATTTGATAGAATTGCGTTCCTATCTGATTAATCAAAATACGTAAAAAATAATGTCAGATAAATTAAATAATTATTTAAGAAATGTTAATTTAAGAGCAAAAATAAATGAAACAGTTACCTTGACTTACATTTCGAGATTTTTATCTCACTATTTAAACCGCTACGTCACCGCATCTTAGCGGCTAAATTTTTCTGAAGCTTGTTTTAAAGATTTTTCCACAGCATTTGCTAATTAAAAGAAAACGTATAAAACTCGGTTACATCTACTAATTTTTTAATTTAAAATACATTTCTGCTACTCGATTTAAGCATCGTCGTCATTTTATTAATATTTCTATGGAACTGGCTCGTTGGTCTAGTGGCTTGATATAAGGCCGCAGACTAGGTGGTACTGGGTTAAATTCCCAGGTCGGGCCAATAAATAGTTATTGGGGTTTTCTATCAGAAAATTTTCAGTAGCAGCCTGGAGTCTGGAAGTTGGAAGTGTGTACACCCCCGTGCCTAGGAAAGCACGTAAAGCCGTTGGTCCTGCGCCTGAACTCTTTCCGATCGTGTCGGATTGCCGTCCCATCGAATTATGAGAGGAAGAAAAAGAGAGTGCACCTGTGTTTGAGCATACACTTGTGTACTATAATATGGCCGCCATGGCAGTAATCGGTCTGGAGGACCTTAATATTACCATAGCAGATTTTAATTCATAATAGTTTAATTGAATTAACATTCCGAACAAAATATACATTTATTTATAATTCATTTCGTGGTCAGAGCTGAAGAACAATAAAGTGAGGATCACGTGGGACCCTTTATTCGGACATCAATTAAATGCTTAAATTACTTATCTATATCTATATTAATATATAAAGCTGAAGAGTTTGTTTGTTTGATCCGGCTAATCTCAGGAACTACTGGTCAATTTTTTAAATTATTTTGGTGTTGTATAGTCCTTTTATCGAGGAAGGTTCTAGGCTGTTTATTATTCATTATAATTTTATTAATTATACGCGAGTGTATATCAAAGTATATCAAATCTTGCAAGTTTAATTCGAACAAAGTCCTCCGGAATTGATTTACATAGAGGAGAAAAACTCCTTAACAGTTAACAGCAATTATAAAAGCCTGTTTTGTTTTTTAGTTCTGAATAAATATTCAATAAATACGATATATTTTTTTGGTCTGAAGTATGCATCATTCGATTGGTCGTTATCTAGTGTCGTGTTCCCGCTTCCTGGTCCACGTCCTCCTTTGTCGCTTACATTTTGCTTGAACGCACAAATATATTCGACTAGGTAGTAAGGAAATCCTTGTCGTCTTTAAGGAAATGCTCTGTTATTTTACTTATTAACTGAGCTTTGTGCAAGCACAACTGGGAAGTACCACCCAATCAATACTTCTTCTACAACACTCCTTAGTATAACAAAAGGGATATATTAGATCCCAAAGTTAGCAGTACATTGACGATGGATGATTATTGCATTTATTTATGTGCTAATGTATATGGACGGTGACCATTTACCAGCAAATGGCTTTACCAGTCTGCCAAACTATTTACTCAATAGCATTTTAAAATGACTGACTGACTAATAGGATGGAGTTTTGAAGAGAAATTCCATATAAATGAGCACTGAGAAAGGATTTTTCAGCATCCATCTTAAGTAGGAAATGAAAGTTTGTATGAAAACTCATTACTGAAGTTGGAAATATGAAAATCGATATTCATGCTTTTTTTATGAGAAAAAGATATACCCTGAAGTATTTTCAAAAAGGTAAAAATTGTAAAAGTCATCACTTCAGGGGATGAATTTTGGGATGAAAATTTGAATGAAAATTCTCATTTCAATGTTTGAAATATATAAATCAATTAGGCTTCAACCAATAAATAAAGCACAATTACCAAAGTTATAAAATAAATAAGCTAAATAAATATCCTTGGACATTATTCACACACGGCCATCTGATCCCAAACTAAGCAGAGCTTGTATTATGGAAACCAGACAACTGATATACTACATATATTACTTTGTTTTTTGTAAATACATACTTATATAGATAATTACACCCAGACTCAGGACAAACAAACATGTTCATGCACACAAATGTCCGTCCTTGGTGGGAATCGAACCCACGACCTGCAGCGTGTAAGGCAAGTGTCTTACCAATCACGCCAACGGGCTTGTCACAAAGTTGTTATAGCTTCTTTTAAATAAAAATAAATAAAACAATTTACGTCAAAGTAGCAAGCTCATACCAGTTACTTCATAGAAGACGTTTCTTAAATTTACATCCGTAATAGAACGAAATAATTAATTGTCTATTAAAGGAGCGCTTACTTCAAGAATGACCGTTATTATTCGGTTAACTAAGATTGACTGCTTATTATTCTAGCAGAGGTAATTGCACTTCAAGAGTGGAACGGTATTTATTACAGGACGTCTTTGTACATTGCTTTAAATTTTTATACAACTTGTTTACCAGCGTTTTATTTAAATGTATAGCATTTTTATGAGTAGGAATGATGTAATATAAATCGAACTTGTCAGTCAATCACAATGGTGGCTCCTTTGACTTAATGAAGCTTAATAACTTTTACTTGCTATAATAATGTTAGCCAGACCGATTTCGGCCACGGCGGCCAATCGCAAGGAAGATTAGCCAATTGCGCAGAGATATTATAGTTCACAAGTGTGTGTGCAAGCACCCGTGCACTCTCTCTTCCTCTCTTTCTCTCTCTCTCTCATAATCCAATGGGACGGCAAGCTGACACGACCGGAAAGAGTTCAGGCGCAGGACCAACGGCTTTACGTGCTTTCCGAGGCACGGGAGTGTATACATTTCCATCTTCCTGAAACTCCGGGCTGCTACTGTAAATTTTCTGACAGAAAACCTCAATAACTATTTAATGGACCATCGGGTCTGCGGCTTTATATTAAGCCACTAAACCAACGAGGCAATCAAACTTGCTACAATACTCGTGATGGCGTTTATAACGTTTATTAACGTTTATTTATTTGTACAGAACATACAACAGAAGTAACAATAGTTATAGTTAAAATGTATAACATATACATTAAGACATGACAAGATAATAGTGTACCAGACAGTTAGAAGAAATTACAGTCAATAATAAGCTAAGTTTAAATTTAAAAGAAAAACCAAGTTTTATTTGAACTTGGTTTTGCTCACTGTTTACCACATTTTCTATTCATCATTTCTCTTTCAGTCTATATTAATATGTAAAAATGTAAATTATTTTTGAACGCGTTAATGATGGTCAGGTGGCTCGTCCGCCTACCTATCCTATAAAAATATCTTCAAGACGTTTAAGTTTTTAAGAAGATACTTTGGGGTTGTTATTTATTAACGACTCAAACACGCACGCGTTCTGATGGAATCATGGTATCATTAAATGTAAATGTCAACTAGTATGAAATAAATTAAAGAAGCAAATGTTTTACTCCTAAGCTACTTCTTCTTCTGCTATTAAAATGATATTATTAAGAGATTCAACACTCACCCCACCCCTTTTCATACCGAGCATTAAAAACTTTTTTATTTAAATTATAAATTTTTAACAAAAATTTTTTTATTTATTTTTTTACTTTCAAATTCTTCAAACTTTAGAAATTGACTGGCATCTAAAGTTTAATTATCACCTTAATACTGCGAAGACTTGTACTTGCAATAGAAAAAAAACACTTCTACAAAACAGCAAGTCTCCACTCCCGTTTAGATGAACAGAGAGAAAAATGAAATGTGTAAAAATGAGAAGTAAGAAATAATAACTAAAATGGAACCATTCTTGTTTACTTGTTATTATCATTTCTTAAGTGTGTGCATGTGTGTGTGGATATGACACTGAGCAATCTATCATTAACTTCATCAATCATAATTCTTTACATAAATAATTCTTAACATATTACTCTTATCTGTGTAGACACAAAATCCTGTATAATTTAGCGAGAACATTCCTGGGGATCGTCTGAACGCAGGTGCACGTGCTAATTACCTGAAACCCTTCCGTTTGCTATCAATTAGGCTTATTACACACCTTTTTTATTGAGACGAATCATTTACATGCACATTATATACGTCAGTGGAACAGTTCGTATTATAAAATCAATATTAAATATAAATTCGTATGTTAATATTTGTATGTAAGAAAGCACTTAAGAAATTATATTTCTAAAATATCTCTCAAAGTTATCTGGAAGAGATTGCTAAACCTAACTAATAGTTCAAATATAAATATCATTTTGTTTGTGTGTTTGTTTGTTACGCTATCACAACTAAAACACTAAACTGATTTAAAAAAATTCTTCCACCAATGAAAAGCTAAATTATCAGCGTGGAACATAGGCTACATTTTGTGCCCATATTCCCACAGGAAAGAGGACAACGAGGGCAAAACACTAAATAGTCATAAATTCGTCCATTGCACATTTGTTTATTTTTAATTTCTAAATAATAAAATCGTATACTAATTAATACAAGTAACACTGATCGCGTGCATGCTCGTTATTTAATTGTTCAGACGCCGCAAAGCTTAGCGCTATACATCTTCATTACGACCACATTATACCAGAGATATATCAATTTAAGGATGTATGTAATATCTTGAACATGAAATTAACTTTTGCGGCTTTTAAACCATTTATCACATCCTAAGAGTTAAATTTGAAAATAATACTGCGTTATAAATACATTAGTTTTCAAAAGCAAAATCAAAGTATTAATATTCTTTTGGGCACCTTTGTACATCATTTTACAGGTTTATAATAACACCCTGTTAATGTCCCACTGCTGGGCTAAGGCCTCTTCTCCTCTTTTTGAGCAGATGGGTTGGAGTTTATTCCACCACGCTGCTCCAATGCGGGTTGGTGGAATACACGTGTGGCAGAATTTCAGTGAAATTTGACACAAGCAGGTTTCCTCACGATGTTTTCCTTCGCCGTTAAGCACGAGATGAATTATAATCACAAATTAAGCACATGAAATTCAGCGGTACTTGCCCGGGTTTGAACCCACGATCATCGGTTAAGATTCACGCGGTCTTACCGCTGGGCCTTCTCGGCTTTACAGGTTTATATCAAGCTAATTTCTGCCCGTGGGCTTGCCCATGTTTGAGGGAAGGGTATAATCTGCCTTTATCTATTATTGACTCTTGTGTAAATAAAATTTTATGATGCTCAGTAAGAAAGTTATGACGTAAAAGCGTAACAAAAAAAACGACGGGTTGCACTACGGGAAGGGAAAACTTGAACGTTGTGCATTTTTGATATTTTGGAATAGTAAGGGGAAAATTTTGCACGAATTTCTTTAATTTTCAATATATAAGTACAATCATTTATGTGATAAAATACTATATTAATTTATTGCGCTATCGTACACAAACATGACAAGTTATATATCATTAAAAATTTAACACTTTAGAATCCGTCGTACGAATGTTCTATCAGGGTCACGTGATCTGACGCGAGTTTAACATTTTTTTACCCATCACAAAAAAGTGCACAATGCTGCTAAAGAAGTTTTCACTTCAAAAAGTTATACTCGCATTTATAATGTTATAAATATCCTGGGACATTATTCACACACGGCCATCTGATCCCAAACTAAGCAGAGCTTGTAATATGGAAACCAGACAACTGATATACTACATATACTACTTTTTTTATGTAAATACATACTTACATAGATAATTACACCCAGATTCAGGACAAACAGACATGTTCTTGCACACAAATGTCTGTCCTGAATGGGAATCGAACCCACGACCTGCGGCGTGTAAGGCAAGTGTCTTACCAACCACACCAACCGGCTCGTTAGTAAGGATTAGTCAGGATGCTAAGCTACTAAGTTCAAAATGTATAATATTCTTTTAACAAAAACCGGAAAGAAAAGAAGTAGTAAATATTTAACATATGTTTGTTAATTAAACAGATTTGCATGATTTATTTATCCTATAATAATATAATCAACGAACTTTACACGCTTATTCGTACGTTTGTCTTTTTTTTTAAATAAATTATTATTATTAAATAAATACCTATTCATTGTTTTTCTATCAGTACAAGGAACAATACTTAGTAAAAAATAAAAATATATTTTTGCTTTAGATTCATAGTTTATAGTGGGATTAGCTACAAATTCTCATTCTCATAAAAAAAATAACGAGATCTTAACCCAGCAGTGGGACATTCACAAATTCTTCTCAAAAATCTGCTGTAAAATATTATTAGTAACACTTCTGTATTATATACATTTTATTAAGAACATATTTCTAAGAATATTCTTTTAGTTTTTCCTTTATAAAAAAATCACATTAACGCTTTTATAGCAGGAAATGTGAAAAGCTATGACGTCATCATGACTCAACTTACCTTAATGAGATTCTTTAGGATATAACGAAGGCTAGCGGTCCAGTTGATTAGATTCCTCGACGCTACAATACATAAATAACAATAACAAACTTTGTTCACTCTGTGCAATCCCGCCTGAGTACCTAGACAAGTTAACCGGAGCAAGACAGACTTTTTAAAAACAAATATTTTAATTTTGAAATATAAATACAATATATAAAGCTGAAGAGTTAGTTTGTTTGATCCGGCTAATCTCAGGAACTACTGGTTCGAAGCTAAAAAATATTTTTGAGTACATACGTCCTTTTATCGATGAAGGTTCTAGGTTGATTTTTATTCATTATATTTTTATTAATTATACGCGGGTGAAACCGCGGGGCACAGCTAGTCATATATAATATCGACACGAACGAACCGAAACTCATGTTCTAATCGAATCCACCGACTCATCAGATATTCTGCCGCAAAACAGCAGTACTTTGTATTGCTTTGTTCCGGTTTGAAGGGTGAGTGAGCCAGTGTAATTACAGGCACAAGGGACATAACATCTTCTTCATGGTTAACATTTCTTACAATGCCATTGTCTATGGGCGTTTGTGAACACTTACCATCAGGTGGCCCATATGCTCGTCCGCCTCCCTATGAAATAAAAAAAAATAAAAAAAAATGTAATCCCTTAATCGTTTCCCAAGACATATAATCTCAAAGCGTGGAGTGATCAACTTCGACCAGATCAACCAGACTCTAGGCTACTATTGGGAATCTTCGATAGAAAAACCCATTTACTTATCCAGTGGCACGACCCAGGTTTACAACCCAGAGGCCCTTGCAAGGTTGACATTCTACAATCATAAACGCTAATAGAAAACTAAACAAATGTATGAGAATGACCACTTATCGTCGAGAGATGTCATTCTAGCCAGTAACCAAGCACAAGTGAAATTTATTTTTCCCAAAGAGATCTAAACTAGTACCTTAACAAGAATGCTATCGCGAACATAGAATGTAAACAGAGGGCCTTGCCAAGTTGAAATTCTACAATCGTAAACGCTAACAGAAAACTAAACAAATGTATGAGAATGACATCTCTCAACGATAAGTCACGTGGTCATTCTAATACAATTTTTAGTTTTCTATTAGCGTTTACAATTGTAGAATATCAACTTGGCTAGGGCCTCAGGTTTTACAAACACAAAAACGATAAAAATAAAACGATAAATGACGTCACACAAACATGCCACAGCATCCCATACTTTCCCACATGTGAAAATCGCTTTGATACTTAGAAAAATGTACAATATTGACACCTCAAAAGAGTTCAAAGCTTTGTGAAGTAAAATACCTTTGGCACTCTAAAACGTATGTGTTAAATTCGGTTGAGGCATTTGAGGGTAAGGCTTATACAGTTTAAATTCATTACCCTCTTTGGCTGGAGCGTCGAGTAAAACCACAGCGTATACGAGAAGCGAGCAGAGGTTTCATGATTTGACACGAGCCATCTATATCGGTGGCGTCAATCCAAAGGTAAATTGCTATCATAAATTTTTTCCTAAAATATTTTAGAATTTTTGTATTTTATAATTTAAAAAGTTTATCTTTATAATAAACAAAATAAAATTATTTAAATTAATTAACAAACCTTTCTCATCGGTATAAATATTTATTTTATAATTTATAGTTGGTTCTTTGTATCGTGTGTTTATGTATATCTGTGTACCATGTTTGTTTGGATGTGTGTGTGAAGTGTAATATGATAAATACTTTAAAATATATATATATTTGAACAATAAAAAAACAACAGATTTAATGGAATATTATTTTACAATATTTACAACATATGTTATTTACAAAGGTAGCGTACTGTTTACATGGGCTTAGAACGGGGTGGAAATTGTATAACCTTCCAAGGTCAATTAATATTGTTAAGTCAGTTGGTTTATAAACAAACAACATCATATATTCATTATCTATGATGAAACATTCCATACATTGATTTTCTTCGTTATTTAATTTCCAATATTTATTATTCTTTACGGGAAAATGTTTCATCAAATACGAATTTTTTCAAACAAAAAATAACCGCCTTCTCTTATCAGATCCTTATTTATTTATAAAGTGAAATCTCCCTTTAAAATTTATGCATTTGATAGCAACAACGCCATTCCAATCGGTTCAACAGCAAATCGATTCAGTAGTTATAGAAAAAGTAGCGAACATATAAAGAAACAAACAAACATACATACATAAATACGGGACAAGTCAGCTAATGATAGATTAAAGTGACAATATTTGTAGTGGTTTTAAATACTTATTATTATTATTACAGTAAGAATGTGTGTGTGCGTATTTGAGGATGTTGTTAAATATTAATGCTTACAATAATTCGAGAACTAAAACCAACCTTACCACCACACCTCCACCCGATTTCGTATTATTGTATTCCAGTTGGAAAGTTTAATGAGCCAGAATAATTGCAGGCACAATATAACCAGTACATTAACTTATTCTTATATCTTCCTCATCCTAAACTTGGTCAACCAGACAAAAAGAATATTGAATGTTCCATCAGCAGATTATCCCCCAACCCTAAGCCTAAACAATCACAAACTCAGGCTGTTCACTTGTCACTTCAACACAAACAGAACAAAAGTAAGTCAATCACTGAAGTTCGTTATCTGTGCTATGTATTCAAAATAACTTTGTAACTTTGTCATTTAGAACCAAATCCATCTTTATATGTATGACAGTAGAGTCGCATTTTGAATGAATAGTACATATAGCGCTGATTGAATCATGAAAACTTATACGGACTTATTAATAAACGTACGTATATACGGGAATGTGACACTAATGCTCTCTTTGGTCTCTTAATCAATAAGTGCGAGCCTGACGTTGACAAATATGTGAAGAATTTGGTATCGAAATTACAAGTTCCATTATTTGAAAAGACGTTCTAAATTCAAATTAAATACAATATAAAAAGTAATTGATGATTTAATCAGCAGAAATATTATAAATATAAAAGTGAGTTTGTTTGTTACGCTTTTAAGACTTAACTAGTCAAAAAGATGGAAACTAATGTTACGTTAAGCACATGATAGTGGATTCATGAATATTACGCATTATAATTGATCTAACATTTTCGAGTAGTCAAATTTATTACGCAATTAATCAAGACCTTTAATTCATTGTATCCTGGTCGTTCATTTTTAATTTACTAACAAATCTCTAAAACAAATATGCTCCAAACCTTCTCCTCAAAAGAGAAGAAGTGGCCTTAGCCCAGCAGTGGGGCATTCACAGGTTGCTACTGTTACTTACTGTATAACAATTCGTTATTGCTCGAAGAAATATTACTTTCATTTAGGAAAGACAAGTTAGACAAAGATAGAGACAGAAAACCATCAATATAGTATATTTAAATTGATAGCACTCTAACTTGAAGGCCACTATCTTGTGAATATAATCTGGAAACGCAATCAAGTTAAAACTATAAAATATAAAAAGGACCAAGTTACCACAGTGAGAGACGGACAGAGACAAATGACCCTGAAGACTAATGGAGTAACGTTTATTTTGGGAGTAAATTAATGGTTTAACGCCTGTGCCCTTATCGACGTTGTTAATTAAACTCGATTCGGACATATTAAAAGTAACTAAATTTTGATTTGCAATTGTTATTTATTTTTAAATTGGTGTCATAAAAATGGTGTGAGTGCCAAGATCACAATTTTAACATTCTTATAATAACAAATCTTACGTTTTTATTGCGGACGAGCATATGGGCCACCTGATGTTAAGTGGTCACAAACGCCAATAAAAATTGGCATCGTACATTTCTTTATAAAATAAATATCGCCAATACGCCACCAACCCTGGGAACTAAGATGTTAGGTCCCTTGTGCCTGTAATTACACTGTGAGCCAGTGTAATTAAAGGCACAATCGCTCATCCTTCAAACCGGAACACAACAATACCAAGTACTGCTGTTTTGCGGTTGAATATCTGATGGTACCTACTCAGACGAGCTTGCACAAAGCCCTACCACCAAGTAATCTGACGCTCGAAGTCTACGTTTACGCGTCTGAAGCTTGAAGTCTAAGTTAGCCTCTACTGCGCACATACGAGTAATCTAATATATTTACTCGTCAAAATAAAAAAAAAATGTATTATTACTCACGCAAAATTAATTTCAAGTTATGCCCAGTTAATTATGAACTTGTTAGCAAAATGTTGTTTTCTATCAAGAATAATTTCAAGCATTAAAAGTTCGAACAAACAAAAATTTGGTTAGTTAAATTAATAAACAAGTATCGCGGTTTTAATGCTTTATTAAGATTATACCTATTATGTTTTTTAAACTGAGCGTACTTTTTTTTTAATTCAAAATAAACTACAAATACCAAACGGTAAACCGATAATAAATGTCTTACTGTTTGGATAAGACCTCTTTTTGAGAAGTTTTAGAGCTTATCTTATAGCAAATCTTAGCAGCGCGCTGGCCCAATGGATCTCATAGTGCAGATTTTCGTCCAAATCATGCAACTTTTCTCTTACAAATGTACATGTTTTCATTCATCGAGAAACCGAAGGCATTTGTGTTGCGTTTTTGCCCTTAACTCTTGACGAGAAGGGCCGTTTCCTGCTATAATTCTTCTTAATAAATAGTGCAAGTAATCTTATTTAGTGCGCCATTCGTTTTATGGTATACCGACATATTGTCTAATGATGTAAACGTCACAAGTTCTATATTGAATCCATTAGACATTCGTCTTTACCACTCTTCACAAGTTTTACATGATGGAAGTGAATAATGACAACATTAGTGTATCCTTAACAGTAGTTACTTAAATTATTTTAATAAATCCTATTTTGAATGAAACTTTTTCTACGATTATGATATTTAATTCTTATATATAATTTAAAACTTTCCTCAAGCATTTCAAGTAAATTATTTACAAATCTCGTATCATTAAAAGTAAAGGATAACGTGAACTCAAATACACGAAGTGGACCTAATGGTAAGTGGTCACCAACGCCTATAGCCATAGGCAATGTGCATGGTAATATTAACCATTCTACGCAGCTTACTCAGGTCAGAGGTCTCAGAATAATAATTAGAAAAATCGAAAATTTTCAGTGTAAAACAATTAATTACATCGATCCAAATTATTTGGAAAGACATCTTAATTCAGCATGCATTGTTATGACATTTTAATTCCGAGGGTTAAAAGGTTTCAGAGCGTCCCATTCATTACCCTGAAAGCTTATAACGATAATTTTTTTCCAACAATAAAATGGGTACGCAAACATTAACTAATTCATTCCTTTGTTGCCAAATCTAATTCAGTACCCTCACAATGTGACGGGTGAATGTGAAAAATAGCCCCCTTTATGTTCTTGTCGAGATGATGGACAGGCTGTTATGGGGTCTGAGTCGATAAAAATTCGAAATAGTTTCATCTGTTTAGCCTTTATCTAGGAGTGAAGAGAAAGTCGTATGGTTGTTTTGAAAACATCACGAAAATTATCTTGAGACAGCATCTCAAGAGAATTTGCATTCTTGAAGTCTTGGTCACTTTAACTTGGTGGTAGAGCTTTGTGTAAGCTCGCCTCGGTAGGTGCCAATTATCAGATATTCTACCGCAAAACAGCAGTAATTCGTACTGTTGTGTTCCGGTTTGAAGTGTGAGTGAGCCAGTGTAATTACAGGCACAATGGACGTAACATCTTAGTTCCCAATATTGGTGGCGCGTTGGCGATGTAAGCGATGGTTAACATCTCTTACAATGCCAATGTGTATGGGCGTTGGTGACCACTTACCATCAGGTGGCCCATATGCTCGTCCGCCTACCTATGCCATAAAAAAATAACATAAAACGTGATGAGTAATGAACAGACTGCTATTTAATAAATGATGTTTGATTTCATTCCTGAGAAAACAGCTTTTTGACAAATGTGAGTGTGAACTTCTTTAGTTTTACTTTGGTAGGATTTAGGACCCGTCAAATGGTCATGAGTTCATCACATTCTAACGCCAGAATATTTGGAAGAAATTCAATGAAATTAGGCACGCAACTTACCTCATGCTGACGCGTACGAGTCAAATTTTAAGCACATATTAAGCACATGAAAGCAGTTGTGCTTACTTAGATTTGAACCAATTTGCAATGTGCCTCTAAGATTCACGCGTTTTAACCACTGAACCATCAACACTTCTACATGGAAATAAATTCGAATTTGACTTATATAAAGTAAGAACATTTAATCCGTATATTACTTATGATAAATTGATTACGTCCCTGTAAAGAAGTGAAGGAAAAAGTTAACGGGAAATATATTCCACTGTCATTAAGGCACCCTTTAAAAGGAAATGACGTAATAATGGTGGTGGGATGTAACATTTCTTCAATGAGTTTGAATAATTGACGTTACAAGGAAATTAGATAATTTCCTTGGATGTGATTCATCGGGGTAATTCCATAACAGTTTGAATTAGATATATAGATACTAGTTTACATCCGTGAGTTAGAGGCGGGAGGTATTAGGTATAAAAAAGTAAAGTAATTTCTAGGGGGGGTATCTATCTTCGCACTACATTAAAATCGGCTTAATGGTTTAGTCGTGAAAGCGTAACAGACTTACAGTTACTCAATTAAAATATGAGTATAGATGACGGCTTTGAATTACCTATGTATATATCCCGTCCGTAATATCCCGTCACAACGACTGGGATCTGACTATTGAGAACTTCTGTTGTGTGCTCTCAGGTGACTGTCGTAGCCAATTTTTGCAGCAAATGTGGTCGTACAAGTCAGCACCCCTCCGACATAGTTATAGCATTGAATTACCTATATACGAAATAAAAACAGCTATATTTTAAGTCATAACTTTTTTATGTAAGAGGAGGCAAACGAGCCGGAGGCCCACCTGATGGAAAGTGACTACCACCGCACATTGACATCTGCAACATCCGAGGATTTGCAGGTGCGTTGCCGGCCTTAAAACTACTAATTCAAATTGTAGCAAGTAAAATGTAAAATTAAATTATATCGAATGCAATTCTGTTATTAATAAGTTCCAGCGATATCTTATACTTAAAATTAGCGCACGTTTCCGGACGTACTCCACGCGTTCGTATAATGTTTTTTTTAGTTGCAATTTTATACAGCTTTCTTAGAATTACAAATGGATTCTGAACAAAAACTGAATAATGTCAAATGGATCCAAGCATTATCTTGGTTTTATGTTATGCAACGATAAAGACGTTTTCTTCTTTACCTAGTGACTGATCCCCCTCTAAAAAAAATTGGTTGCCTGTAAAGTCGGTATACGGGCGAAAGTTTTACGTGACAACGACTTTGAGTGGTAAAATAATTTTAATGTGAATATTCATTCGTATAGTAGGAAGAAGGATGAAATAATAGTAACAATTTAAAACATTTATTTATACAAAGAATTATATTTAAAACATTAATTTATACAAAGAATCTCGCACTGAATTTCATATTAACAAAATTTTATTTTTATTCATAAAGCGCGCCTAAGCGAAATAGAAGCGCAAGACATGAACCGGTGTGTATGCCTATCTCTCTCACTCTCTCTCTCTCGCTCTGTCTCTCTCGCTCTTAGGCGGGCTAACTGTGCTCGAGTGGAAGGGACGCGTGCCTTTCACTTTTTATGTCTGTCTCTCTCGCTCTTAGGCGGGCTAACCATGCCCGAGTGGAAGGGACGCGTGCCTCTCACTCGCTCTCATTGTGAGCGCATAACGTGAGCGGAGCGTAACGCAGTTTCTTGAAGTGTCACCCGGCAAACCAATTTATAAGACGTTGTCACGTCAAAAGCGGATGAAACTCCGTCCGAAAACTTGTAGTTATATAAAAACTAACAAAACAAGCCAGACGTTGCTGTATGTACTATATATACATACATAATAACTGTCAAAGCGATCGGTTGGACGTTATTGACATCATCGACAAACAAAAAAATGTATACTATAAAAGCCTTCTCTACGAAAAGATAAATAATATATGAAGCAACTTTCATCGTAATCTTTCAAAGGGTGTCGAAGTCTATTAATCTCAAACACCAACATCAATTTTAATGGAAAAAAATATATAAAATTCATCAGCCTTGTTCAAACACCTAAAAGTACATACAACCTTGTACAAACATAGATTATGTATTTTCTTTTCTTCCTTTGTCTGCTTATAACGTATTAACGGGAATAAATAAATGCATATGTAACAAAAATAACATAATGAAGTACCTATAATTACACTGTTTTTTTGACGTCTAATAAATCGATGAACGCTGGCTGCATGCACGAAAAATTGTCCCGTTACGCTCATTGTTCCGTTACGCTCATTGTCCTGTTACGCTGATTGTACGCTTGCGCGGCATCTATCTCTCTTTCACTCGATTGCAGTCATTTCATCAATGTTTTGTTATGACGTTGTCACGTTAAGCCATCGTCCGTAAACCGACTTTACAGACAACCATTTCTTTTTAAATTAAATTATTGCACGAACATACAATTTCATTTACTTGTTGAGCATATTTGTGTTAGTGGTATTTAGGTATTTCTTCATTATATATATATACTTATGACGCACGTATTTATTATTATAGTTAGGTAAGTTTTGTTGATGTAAGGAAATGATGATTCCACTCCACAATACCGGCGTCATACGAAATGCAATAAATATATATGATTTAAAATTAGTATTGTTAATATTATATTATTATAATAGACACGGAGTATATAATATACACACCACGCTCAAGGGTGTAGTGATTGGCAGAAGAGAATGGAATGACGTCACAAGAGAGTCTCATGCTCTTACTGTCACGGCATACAGTTTTTCCTCCTATTTACCTCTTTAATAAAACTCTTATTCTACGCCATATTTGTTGTTTAATGTTCTAAAAGTTTTAAAACTAGAATTTCATACGGTCTTGTATGAAAAGTCTTATTAATATTTTAACTTCGCAGTTTCTTTTCTTTTTCTTTATATATGTTATACTAAAATATGAGTCCCATCTTAATGAGTAAGGTACTTTTTTAATCTTCTCATATTTGTGTGACAATGTCTTCCAATATCAATCTGATATCCGAAAATTATTTTCTTTTTCCATCAGGAAAAATAAATCACCCTTACACAAATGAAAGAAATCAGTCATGCATTTCAGGAATTGAACTTGTGACCTTTCACGTTCACTAAGCGCTTCGGCGCAGTCGGCCTTTATATCGATAATAACGTCCCCAACTCTACAACTATAAATCATTCGAATATTTCATATACAGATACGGTCGTGGTACAGATTTATAATATTACATATAGACAGATGTCAAATATTCCCTAGAAGTTTTTTAAAAGGGGCATCTTTATCGACATGCTATAACAATTTATATATGACCTTTTTATAACGCGTCGTAAAGTGTGACCCGCGTCACACTCAACTGTTAAGCCCTTCGAAATGAGTGATGTACGTTTATATCGATGACTGTCGATAAAATGTTACGTGGTCTAATTACCTAATTAGTGTTTATTGACTTAGTTGATACACAGTCTGATTAGTAGGAAGTTATGGATTCTAATTAGGGTACCTCCCCCTTCCCTCCAATTCTAATTATGAAAATACTTGGAATTTTTGTTCAAGCAACAGAAATTAAGTAAATTAAATTAAATAATTATGAATATGATACATTTTAAATTATTAAATAATGAATAAATAAAAAATCGCGTATGTAATTCTTCAAATCAAAATAATATTTGCATGTCACTTATGTGACTAGACATGTATATATATATTAAAATGTATAATATCATGTTTTGGGCAAATAAAGTATTATTATTATTAATCTGAGAAGCGCTGTTTAATTTACAATTCTCCACTTTTGCATGACTTTTACTTAATTCTCTTACTTAGGCTATCTAACTTGTGTAGCAAAATATATTTTAAGTGATTTTACTTTAGTTTTGATACTTTGATTTCTAATGATAGTAAATAATATTTAAATTTCGCTTCCCTATTCGAATCCCATAATATTTCTTTGAAATGTTCAAAACAAGATTACTAACGATATTCTATTGAAATTATATCGCCATGGATTTTTTCAAAACATGAGAAGCTAAGATCTCTTTTCTTTTAAAGGCGTAGGTTTGAATTTCCACCATATTACCCCAAATAAAGGCTTTTTTTTTCAAATTCAAAATTCTTTATTTGTATAGTTGTAGGTACATTTTTGATAGTGTCAATACTTTAAATCTTGCCACAACAACCATAAAATGGTATGCAATTGTCACTATTCAACAGTGTACTATTTATTAATATATTTACTATAAAAAAAAATCTAAGATATCCTTCATTGGCCAAACGAAATTATAAAGTCATGCCTCAAACAATCTAAAATTTCCATGAAGTGGGAAGATATACATATTTTTAAAATTAAACATAGGGTAGGTCAACACTGTATTGTACAAAGAGCTATAATGCCTTGCCTCCTGACCGAGGTTTGATCACGGCAAGGACTCACCAAGTGGTTAGGAGAGCATTTTAAACTCTTTATTTCCTAATTATAATCCTATGTGATAAACGTACTACTGAAAATATCGTGACAGAAAAATCTATTGGTTTTCGTTTGTCCGATTTGGGATTTAAATATACTACAAGATCTGTCATACTAGACCGAAAAAGGAATGAAATTGAATAAGTATTCAATCATAAATAACATAATAATAACATCCTGGGACATTATTCACACAAGGCCAATCTGATCCCAAACTAAGCAGAGCTTGTACTATGGAAACCAGACAACTGATTACTATTTTTCTTTTGTAAAATACATACTAATATAGATAAATACACCCAGACTCAGGACAAACAAACATGTTCGTGACACAAATGTTTGTTCTGGGTGGGTATCGAACCCACGCCCTGCGGCGTGAAAGGCAAGTATCTTACCAACCACACCAACCAGCTCGTCACAAACCAGAACAATTTGTATTTTAATCTGAAGATAAGAAAAGCTATCAATTTTATAATGTTTTATTAAAGGTAAAGAAACCTTGAATAAACTTGTACCGTTTCGCTACGTAAAAATTATTATCTGAATTTTTTTTATCATTGCCCTAACTCCGGAAAGATTCACGATTTCCCTGAAGATTACGGAGATCGGATTATCCCTTGAAGATTTAAATGTCGAATAGACAATTTTGTTTGTTGTTTTTTTTTTGTTATCAAACAAGATTTGCGTTTTTTAGACCAATGAGGTTTAAATATTACTTTTCAGATTTGTATTAAAATAAACTAAACCAAAAGAACCTTATTGACTCCGTGCATTGAGCCCAATAAATTTGTTTACAATGTAATAACTTACTTCCAAAAACAACTATATTACTATTATTATATTTAATAATATTTAGTATTGTTGTGTTCCAGTTGAAAATGTGAGTAAGCCAGTGTAGCTACAGGCTGAAGGAACTTAACATCGTACTTCCCTAAGATGGCAGCGCATTGGCAATATAAGGAATGGTTAATACTCCTTACAGTACCAATGTTTATGAACGACGGTGACCACTTACCACCACTCTAACTACTTATTATAATATATGTTTATAATAAAATAACACACATGATTTATACATAGAGTTAGAACTGGTTTTATAATTTGCGACAACATTTCATATAAAAAAAAATATCGATAGATTAATTATTATCGAACGGGCACATCACTATGAATAATATAAAGCAAGCTCGATTGACCCGGAGCGAAGTTTGTTACAATTACCAGTTTCGGAACTTCAGTGCTTAAGTTCAGGTAATTTATAGAACCTATAATACTTAATTCTCATAACTTAGAGGTGGAAACGTGTCATTAGATTATGTCCCCTAAGGGGTAGAATTATAATCGTGATGATGGGGGTGTGTTTTTGCCTGGACTTGAAATGTTTGTTATGTAAATTTCGCTATGTTTAATGCTATGAATAAATAGTATTTGTAATAAATTATGGATGTGAAATATCTATTGGGGCGCCTTGGGGGTGTGTGTGCACATACACAGGTGCCTTCTCTATTCCCTTACTCTCATAGCCCGATGGGACGGCAATCCGACACGACCGGAAAGAGTTCAGGCGCAGGACCAACGGCTTTAAATGCTTTTCCAGACTCCGGGCTGCTACTAAGGAATTACGACAGAAAATCTCAATAACATTTTATTGACCCGACCTGGGAATTGAACCCAGGACCACCGTGTCTGCGGCCTTACATGTAGCCACTTGACCATTGAGGCAGTCATAATATATAAGTATATTAAATAAACATTATTTGTGTAGTTTTTATATATCATCAAAATATATTCATTTAAATATACTTTCACAAGTTCTTATGAATCGTCCACAACCAACCGGCCCGGAACGTGGGTACCATCGAAAGGAACGGCAGGAAACAGTAATTACTCTTTTTTTTTACAAAAATAGATATATGTATAATTGTATAAATAGCATACACTTAGTTCCTGCACGATCCAGTCATTCAAACCACGCATTTTTTTTTACTAATAAGATTGTTTTTAGGGTTCCGTACCCAAAGGGTAGAACGGGAACCCTATTACTAAGACTCCGCTGTCCGTCTGCCTGTCCGTCCGTCCGTCCGACTGTCACCAGGCTGTATCTCATGAACCGTTAAAGTTAGATAGTCGAAATTTTCACTGATGATGTATTTCTGTAGCCACTATAACAACAAATACTAAAAACAAAATAAAATAAATATTTAAGAGATTTAAATCCTATACAACATACATGAGTTTTTTTGCCATTTTTATAGAGATTGAAGATTGCTTAGTTGTAAGTCAAGTATATAATGTGACAATAAATAAAGTTTTCTTCCCTTCATATATAGGAGTATAGGTTAGTTATCTCATTATATATATAATTAACAATATAATATATATAAATCCAAATAAATAAAGAGCATAAATTAATCAACGATCTAATAATTATCAACTGCAATTAGAACTCGAGAACAGATTTACACAAATTGTTTATTATAGGAGTTAGTAGGATAGTGTGTGAATT
Organism: Nymphalis c-album; assembly: GCA_963151315.1. Classification (NCBI taxonomy): domain Eukaryota; kingdom Metazoa; phylum Arthropoda; class Insecta; order Lepidoptera; family Nymphalidae; genus Nymphalis; species Nymphalis c-album. The sequence goes on from OY720609.1 coordinate 8,483,283, forward strand.
GACAAAATGGCCGTCAATGAATATAAAACAGATTACGCAATAGAGTTTATTTAAAATAAGAATGTTTTTAAAATGAACTGAATAAATTATCCTTGGACATTATTCACACACGGCCATCTGATCCCAAACGAAGCAGAGCTTTTACTATCGAAACCAGACAACTGATATACTACATAATTATATTACTTTATTTTTTGTAAATACATACTTATATAGATAATTACACCCAGACTCAGGACAAAGAATCATGTTCATGCACACAAATGTCGGTCCTTGGCAGGAATCGAACCCACGACCTGCGGCGTGTAAGGCAAGTGTCTTACCAACCACGCCAACCGGCTTGTCGATTTATGTCGATTATAGATGTCGTTTTGTGGTTATTGGTTAAATGTTTTCATCTTTCAAACACACGCACGCGTGCACACACAAATTATTACTATCACAATTTTCTTATTTCTCTTTTCATTTTATATTGTTATTTTGTTTCTTTCTAATCGTTACTTTTGATAAGAGATGCATGTATAATTATGATATGACTGAAAGAGATCTCCTGAATCTTATTTATTCATTTTAATATGAATCAAAATATACTTTAATCGAGTACCATGCGAATGCAGATTATTGTAGAAAAGAAACTCAATAGTTACTCTTTCCCGATAATAATTATTATTAATAATAATAATACATCATTTATTTTCGACCAACAGGGATCATAAAGACAAAAATTACAATAATAACATTATAAATTAGATTAGATTAATTCATTTAAAATAATAAACCCAATTAAATTAGATATATTTGAATGAAATCAAATCAAATAAAATAAAATCAATCATATTAAATTATAATCAATTACATTAAATTATTAAGTTATAAATATGAAATTATAATATTATATAAATTATTAAATTAAATCACATTAAATTAAACAATTAAGTTATAAGTAATTAAATACTATAAATTCATATTTATCAAGTGTGAAAATCAACGAATGATGAGATCCATAATTATTGCATGTTTATTCCGATATGTTTAATTAATATCAAGGTATATATGTATTAAATAACGCTATAATTTAAAGTATTCTTTTTAATTATGTAGGTATCACTATCGAATTGTCATTTTATATTTATAATTAATCGTTTACTGCAAATAAACTGAACTAATTATTTTTTATTTGGCATGAAATCAAATATTAACTCTACTGCTTTTTAAATTATTATATACCACCCTCTCATCAGATATTCTACCGCAAAACAGCAGTACCCCGTACTGCTGTTTTCCGGTTTGAAGGGTGAGTGAGCCAGTGTAATTACAGGCACAAGGGACATAACATCTTAGTTCCCAAGGTTGGTGGTGCATTGGCGATGTAAGCGATGGTTAACATCTCTTATAATGACATTGTCTATGGGCGTTGGTACCACTTACCATCAGGTGGCCCATATGTTCGTCCGCCTGCCTATGAAATAAAAAAAAATATATATTTTGTTTCATTTTAAATAATTAAATAAAATGTTCCTTTTAGGTTACAGCTAAGCGAACGGACAAATGGCCTACCAGATATTAGTGGGCACCACCGCCAATAGAACCTTTGGAACGAAGTAGTCATGTCCTTTGTGTCTATAGACACACTGGCTCACTCATCCTTCAAACCGGAACGCAACAATACTAAGTACTGCTGTTTAGGTCTTAACAGGGCCCTGCCAATAAGTAAATAAAGATAAATTGATACATCGTTATAATCCTTACATTATTCCGAGTGACACTGAGTATATATATTTTTTCATTCATTCAATCTGACGTATTTTTTAATTAATGGTATAATTAATTATGATATTAACGATGAAAACTGTAAAGCTCTTTGTAAAAAAATAATATTTTATTACGCCTATAAAACTTTCCTTATAAACAGTTTTTTTTTATTATTATTTAATTTGCTTTTACTGTCAAATATAATCATTAATCATAAAATATATTAATCATAATTAATTACTAATATAAATACTCTTTTGTCTATATTAGTTTCGAAATACAAAAAAAAAAAACTTTTTAAAATAGAAAAATATAAACATTACGAGTAATTTAATCCGTAATCGTTTTTTAAATAAAGAACAATAATTCTATTGTAATATATTTTATAAGATTGACGTAGAAAAAGGCGACTTTAATGCTAAAAGCGTCCCTTACCATAACACGCTTAAATATATTATGAAAAATCGTCGAGTCGATATAGCCCAGTGGTTATAATACGTGATTCGCATTCAATGATTGCGGGTACAATTATCGCTGAATTTATATGAGCTTAGACAATGAAGAAAAACAACATAAACATGTGTGTGCCATCCCGCGTTAGAGCTGTGTGGTGGAATAAGTTCCAAGCCTTTTCCTAAAGAGTAGAAGAGGCTTTATCCCAGCTGTGGAACTTATTAATAAATTAGCGTTTTACCCGCGGTTTCACCCGCGTAGCTCCTGTTCTTGTGGGGAATACAGGGATAAATTATAGACTATGTTACTCGCTGATAATGTAGCTTTCTATTGGTGAAAGAAGTTTAGTGGTTTAAGCTTTAAGCATGAAAGCGTAACAAACAAACAAACTCACTTACTTATTTATAGTATTAGTTAGGATTCCTTACTTATATCTTCGACTATTAGCATGAAACGCATATTGTATCTCGTCGTAACTTGTATAAGGACAGTGTTTTATTAACTTAAGATAAATCTCAATTTATCTAAGTAGCTGACCGGTCCGATTCTTGAACCGGGTCAAGCTTCGAGGATATTTTGTTTCGTTAAACCTAGGTTTAAGAAAGAGTGATAAGTATCGTTACGGGGTGACTTTCGCTCTATTTATTTGCTTTTGTCTCTCTCAGGACTCAATGGGCCTCGTATTTGTATTAATGTTAGCGAATATATCTTGACGTTTCTTACTTTTGTTCGTTTCTTTATATACTTGCTTAAAATGTTTCAATTTGTTTATGTTATATATGTGTAGCTCAGTGGCTAGTTCACGATAAGTGTTGCTGATGATTGTGGCTTCGAAGCCGGATCAGTAACGCTGCTTTTTTATATTTTGAAAACGGTTTTATATTTACAATCAATAAGAAAAATACTTTAATATTTAATAAAGTATTTTGAATTTGAATATTTATGATTATTTATCTTCGAGGTTGATGTGTATTTTTAACCGACTTCAAAAAAAGGAGGAGGTTATCAATTCGTCTGTATGTTTTTTTTTTTTTTTTGGTGTTGTTACCTCATAACTTTCGACTGGATGAATCGATTTCGATGATTTTTTTTTTATTTGAAATGGTTTGCTTTCCCATTGGTCCCATTTTTTTTTGGTCCAGTTTTGACAGTGGAATCCATGAGAAAACCATATAAGTCGTAAATTTGCATGAGGTATGTGCGCGACATATGGACGAATAACTCGATATATATTCAACGGATTTCGATGATTTTTTTTTTATTGGAAAGACTGTACTTCAAGGCTTGTTTGATGATAGTTTGGTTAGATTCTGATTATAGGATCCATGACAAAGTAACGGAAATCTTCAATTCTTAGTAGCAAACTAACGATACACGGCCGAATCTTTTATAGGCTATCTAGATTTTTCATTCACCTACCATAACATCGTTATGATCAAGTTATTGTAGTACTATTGTATAAGACACTTCTTTATATACCGTCAATAGTTTTCGCAGCGCACGCGAAATAATAACTTTTATAGGCAACAGTTTGATACGTTGGGTTACATTGCTCCATTTTAAGAAGGGATCTATAAGTTTTTGAAAATATAATATAGCCTCTGTTACTTGGTAAAGACGTAGCTTTCTAAGGGTGAAAGAATTTTTAAAATCGGTCAAGTAGTTTTTGATTTAAATCGTAATAAAAAATCAAACAAAAATCAAATCTTTCCTCTTTATAATATGAGTTATGCATGGAAGCATTAGTATATATTTATATGTTTGTAATTGAAACATATTTGAACATCTCCTAAAAGTTGAGACCAATTTTGAAAATTATACATATATATATATAGAATCGTATAAGTACTCTTATATACATGTTATATTTATATATTGATTACTAGTGTTTTTCCCGCGGTTTCACCGGCGTAGTTCCTGTTCCCGTGGGAATATGGGGACAAAATGTAGGCTATATTACTCCCTGATAATGTAGCTTTCCATTGGTGAAAGAATTTTTTAAATCGGCTTAGTGAAACCACTACACGCATAAACATGCGTGAAAGCGTCACAAACAAACTTACTTTCGCAATAATAATATTAGTTAGGATAATATAGATACTTCCCCTTTTTTTAATATACAGACATTCCGTCATAGTTTATGGTGAAGAATGGTATAACGCAACATCTATAAACATACAGTTTATTTAATTATTACTAGAAATAACTATTTGATTATGTTATGGCTGCCCAACACCCCACCAACTAAATCTATTTAATCAAAACATGTTAATTTATATTCATACATTTAACCATATTAACTAATATTTATTAATTCAGTACCAAAATGCATTTTTCTTTACGTTTCACTGTTTTAGATTAATATATTTAAATAATAATATAAACGGCGCTGTCTCATATGAGCTGCACGTTTAATAGGTCTACCCATATTCTACAAATTAGTGAGTGTACTTCAGATTCACTAAAAATCGAAAAATAAATAAAAATTTTAACAAAACAAAAACCGACTTCATAGGAAAAACAAATTAATATGCACTAAAAAGTAAAAAAATAATTGCGTATTCTTCTATAATTTGATAATTAACTTACTATTTTCTACTCAACAATATGTAGGACGAATGTGTAGTGTGGTTGATAATTTATTTACAATTATTGTTATTTTTGGAGTCGATGTCAGACAAGGAAACACTATAATATACCTAGCAATAATAATACGGGAATCTTTTAAAAACAAACAAAAACATACACATTACAAATTGACTTTTATTCGCCTCGTTAAGTTGCGCGTGCGACACAAGCACATCTCACCTATAACTAACTATGTATGTAGTTATAAACCCATCTTGTCTGACATCGACTCCAAAAGTAACAATAATTGTAAATAAATTATCAACCACACTACACATTCGTCCTACATATTGTTGAGTAGAAAATAGTAAGTTAATTATCAAATTATAGAAGAATACGCAATTATTTTTTTACTTTTTAGTGCATATTAATTTGTTTTTCCTATGAAGTCGGTTTTTGTTTTGTTAAAATTTTTATTTATTTATAGTAAAGGTATTTATATCTACTACAAGTTGAATACAACTAGTAACTCTCAGAAATATAAAACAACCCCTAGTTGTCCCTTGAAGTTGTAGGTTATACTGACTCACTTACCCTTCAAATCTGAACAGAATATACTAAGTACTATTGTCTGGGTAGGCCCAGATGGCCTTTATAGGTAAGGATAACTTGTAATAAATTTGGTATTGATAAATTTAGAGGTTTGAAAACTCGTATAATATTATCTTAAATAATGCAACACAAGAAATGATTTATTCTTCTTTATAATGACTTTTTTTTTGGGCAGACCAACTAACTTTCTTTGCCTTTGTATTCAAATAACGGAAAAAACCTCTATAATCAATGTTCTTACAAAAATACCAGCAGTCTATTGTATGTTTATGAAAAATGCTGGTCTTTTTAAAGTATTGACTGAATCGTTGGATGAAGTTTTATCGTTATAGGAAAAAGTCGCGAACATTATTAAAACTTGTGTTTTTAATAATTAAAAAAGAATGCATATCGGCGTTCTGAGTTCGTATCTCGTAAAATGACAACGGTTTTAGTTCGAAAAAAGAACTTTAAAAACAGTGGCTATTAAAAGTTTCCAAGATATTTTTTATCTGTGAATTTTTTACGGTCCTTTGTCAGTTTAGTTGATGGCGAGAGAACATTGGAAAATTCTTTTGATACTGAACGGTCTATTTAATTGAATTATTTTTGCAATTTAAAATTCGAACGTCGCGCTCTATTTGTAAATTAATTATCTGTCCTCGTGACATTTTCATAACATCCTAATTCAAAACGTGCGAAGCGCTGCAGAGGAAGTTGTGCAGCGCTTGAAGTCGACTAATTAATTAAATAAAGGAACGTGTTATGTCTAAAGATATTACCATATTAATGTGCTTATAAATTTAAATATATATGAGTATTCTTATTATATACGAAAAACTGGTAGTTTCTCACTGGTCTGGAGGTATTTTTAATTTTAAGAAAGGCAATAAGGACCATCGTCGTCTTAATTAAAAAAGTCATTTATTGTCCATTGATTTCCGGCTCCCCAATTACTTCTCCTTTTGCTTGGCAGAAATGATTTTCTTACATTTGGAAGTCTAACTTATAAAGTCGTTTGTCTTGACTGAAATCAACGCATAACTAAAATTGCCGTAATCTGGTTTATTGATTCATATTCATCACATATTATATGATCAAACAGTAATGCTTAGTATTATTGTCCGGTACGAAGGGTGAGTGAGCCAGTGTAACTGCAGACAGGAAACATAGCATCGTTAAACATAATATATACTAGCTGGTACCCGCGACTTCGTCCGCGTGGAATTCAACAAAAATGTTAATCATTTTTATTTTTATAACTATTTTTTTCTAACATAAAAGTAGCCTAAGTTACTCCTTATTACATCTACCTGCCAATAAAAGTCCCGTCAAAATCGGTCCAGCTGTAGCGACATCTATCTCGCCACATACGAACTATGAACAGACGTATCCTCGGGGGGGCAGTAGCCCACCAGACACAACACCCGTCTGGTCGAAGGATCCTCCCATTTCAATGGTGGTCATCCCCAAACAGACATTTCAGAGATTAGCCGGAACAAACAGACAGACAGACAGACAGACAAAAATTGTAAAAAATGTTATTTTGGTGTAGGTACCGTACATATATTCATATGCATGTAGTAAAAAGCGGTTATTTCAATATTACAAACAGACACTCCAATTTTATTTATATGTATAGATTATTAAAACATAAGACTGATAGTAACAGCCCTAAGTTAGAAACATTGCAATCCTCGTATCTTAGAATGTACGTGAGGCTGATAATTCTTTTGCGGCTCTGTTCCGCACGAATCAGATCGCATTGGACTACTAAAAGTGAGTGCACCTGTTTGGAAAAATTCGTGTATTATCTTTTCCGCAGTTGATTAATTCTTGATATTGGCTGCGGTTCAAAATTTTCAAACACGGGTTGTCATAGAAACAGACTGACACTCTTTAGTAAAACTGTTTCGTACTTCTGTTTTAATAAAAAAAACAACCAACAAATTATAATAAAATACTTGACGTACAACAAAAACTTGTACACTCATTATAATATGTATATATTTACTTAATTATGTTCGAAAACTTTTTAAATTTCGAAGTTACAATTTAATAAAGAACTTTTACTTTTATAAAGATTTGACTTATTAATTTTCAATGAACAAACAGTTTAAGGTTTTTTTTTTTTTATAGCCCGGGAGGGCAAATGACTCCACTCCACCTGATGGTAAGTGGTAGTAGAGTCCAAACGCGACGACGGCTAGTGCAGTCGGGAAGAATGATCTGCACTAGCCGCCCCCGCCTTGCCGGCCCGCAAGATGCCTCTTCACGCCTCGTTTGAAGGAACCCAGGTCATAAGAGGAGTGGAACACGTGTGCTGGTAAGGAATTCCATGTTTTGGAGGTGCGACAAAGAAAAGAGTTGCCAAATTTCTTCGTTCGCGATGGAATTGATGTCACAGTTAGGCGGTGACATCGAGAGCCAGCACGCGTAGATTTGTGAAGGAAAGGGGAAGCAGGAATGAGGGAGAATAGTTCCTCTGAGCACTCGCCGTGATACATTCGATAGAAAGCGCTGAGTGCCGCTATCTCTCGACGCAATTGTAAAGGCTCGAGGGTGTTGGTGACCTTTACGTCGCCAATAATGCGAACCGCACGCCGCTGCAACCGATCCAAGGCCTCCAGTAAGTACTTAGCGGAGCCATCCCAGAGGTGCGAGCAATATTCGACGCAGGACCGCACCTGTGTTTTATACAACAGGAGCAGTTGTTGTGGCGTGAAAAAACGCCGCACCTTGTTCAGGACACCGAGTTTTCTTGAGGCTGTTTTTATAAAAGCCTCGATGTGATCCCTTGGATTGAGGTCGCACCGAATGTCAATTCCCAACATGGCGACTTTGTTTTGTATCTCCAGCGTAGTGCCACAGAGAGAAGGAGGAGGGGAAAATGGCGACTTTTTCGCTGTGAGAGCGCATACCTGTGTTTTCTTGGCGTTAAACTCGACAAGATTATCAGAGCCCCATTTGGCAATGAGTCCTAACGTCCTATCGAGTTCAACAACAAGATCCCTCCGTCTCTCCTCGGTTTCCGCCCGCCCAGCTACTGCGCGTCCGTGGTATCCCCCGTGCACTGTACTGTCATCTGCATAGCAATGTATGTTCCCGAGAGAGAGCATATCATTGATATGCAAAAGAAAGAGTGTGGGAGATAGCACAGACCCCTGGGGGACCCCAGCATTCACTACATGGAATTGTGAAGCGCAACCATCGACTAAAACGCGAAGGCTACGCTTGTGCAGGAAGCTGGCAATCCAGGTGCAGAGCTGAGCTGGCAGACCGTATGCCGGCAGCTTGGAGAGAAGACTTCTGTGCCAGACCTTGTCGAAAGCCTTGGAGATATCGAGGCTGACAGCCAACGACTCCCCATGCTTGTCGATAGCTTCACCCCAGAGGTGTGTTACGTACGCTAGAAGATCACCTGTGGACCGTTTTGGTCGAAACCCGTACTGTCGATCATTAATTAGACAGTGATCTTCTAGGTAATGGATCAGTTGGTTGTTTAAGATCCGTTCCATCACCTTACAGAGAACTGAGGTGATAGCTATTGGCCGATAATTTGCCGGGTCTGATCGATCCCCTTTTTTGGGAACCGCTTGCACATTAGCCTCTCTCCAAGAATCCGGCACACATCCTGTAGAGAGAGACAGTTGGAACAGGCGCGTCAACACAGGAGACAGCTCCGCTGCACACTTCATCAGCACTATGGCTGGTATTCCATCGGGACCGCTAGCTTTCCGTACATCAAGTGATTGCAGCTCTGCACGCACATCACGCTGCCTGATTTTGATGTCAGGCATCGTGTGGCCACAAGAAGGGATAGTTGGTGGCAGCGCACTACAATCATTGATCACGGAGCTATCCGCAAAGAGTTTTGCCAGAAGATCGGCTTTCTCCTGCGGATTGTGAGCCAGCGATCCGTCCGGATACCGGAGCGGTGGCAGCGAAGGTTGGCAGAAATTGCTTTGCACAGATTTGGTCAGACGCCAGAAGCTACGGGAGCCCCTAGGATGTAAAGCAAGGTCATGGCCAATCTGTACAATGCGCTTTGCATCCGCTCTTGTGTATGCCTTCCTACAGGACTTGGAGGTTTTATTGTAGGTTGCTTTCAGTGAGTCAATGTTAGATGCCCCGCTAACGCGGCCATTGATCCACGCGCGATATGCCGCCTGCTTAGATGACACAGCATCGGCACATTCGCGAGTGAACCAACAGTTACGCGTACCTTTACTGGTGAGGTCCGAGTTAGGAATATAGTATTCCATCCCCAACAGGATCTCACCAGCAATAGCAGCGGCGCTAGCAGTCGGGTCATTCTCACTGAAGCAACGTTCCTTCCAAGGGACTGACGCATAGTAATCGCGCAAACCGTCCCAATCTGCTGACTTATAGTGCCAAACGCGACGTTTGCATACCGCTTGTGACGGCAGCTTGGCCTGTGGCACTTTGGTAGATATCAGGCAGTGATCCGAAGAACCAAGAGGAGCCCGAACCTCAACCTGATATTCCACCGGGTGGGTAGTCAGCAGAAGGTCCAGTAGAGAAGGCGTTTGCCCGTCAATGTCTGGGATCCTGGTGGGCTGATCAACCAGCTGGGTCAAGTCATGCGTGAGAGCGAAAGCATGAGCAGTCCTTCCAGCATGGTCAGTTTTGGGAGACTTCAACCATGATTGGTGGTGAGCGTTAAAGTCCCCCAAAAACACCACTTCCGCGTTAGGAAACTGCTCTTGCGCAGCATCTGCCACCCGACTAAGATGGTCAAAGAGTCGGCTTGTCTCCAAGTCACCATTGTGGGATCTGTAGAGGCACACGTAAACTCGACTCTGACGAATCAGGTCCACACGTACCACTAACATGGAGAAGGAAGGGTCCTCCAAGCAGCGCAGACGGTGACAACAAACATCCGTCCTGACGAACAAGCATACTCCGGCTTTCGCTTTGAAGGATTCTTCAAGCATGTAGCCGGGATAACTAAGGTAGCTGGTATCGGCAGGACGGAGTATTTGGGTCTCCGTAAGAAACAACATTGCTGGCCGTGCTGTCTCGAGATGGTGGTGGACAGCATTGAGGTTAGCGTGGAGTCCACGGATGTTAGAGAACTCAACCTCAAACAGCGAAGGAGTGGTGGGGGTGTGCACCGCTGATCGACCGTTATTTCTTTGCGCTGTCATGTCATTAGGGAGAAAGAAGGGAGAGACGTGAAGCGAGCGTCGCATTGCCACGATAGGGATGGACAAAGCGTGGAGCTGTGTTTCCCCAAGATACTGCCTGAAGGGAAAATAAACTGACCCGCCGGACGGAAGGGCCCCCGAACCCTCCCGGTAGTGGCCGCCGGGACCCCACCGTCCGGTCACCAACCGGCACGACGGTCCACACCGAGATTATGCGTGGCCTGGTGGGGCAGCCTCGCGAGCTGGTTAGGAACGCTTGGGCCCCTGTACTCTGCCACGGGCGGCCAGCGGAACAACCGTTTCTACGGGTCTCCCTGCCCGGCGGGTCAATATAATTTGCCCCGGCATTGGTTCAACAGCAACTTCCACTGGACCACCACATATCGCGGCAATGCGCGCTCGGGCACTGGCTGTACGCTGGCTGATCTCGAAACGCGGCTGCAAGCAGCCACTTCACGAGTTTTTCACCATGCGTACGGTGGTAACAAGCCAGGCGGATGATTGACATCCTACCACCAGATGAGCAGATGGTCGCTCAGATATCCCTTAGTCGCCTTTTACGACACCCATGGGAAAGAGAGGGGCAGTGAATTGTATTCTTACTCCGTCACTGCACGGAGGAGGAGGAGGTTAATTTGAATACAAAAAAAAACACTCTTTAATTTCAGTTAAGTTCATATTAGTATGATGAAAGCGTGCGTTATGTATTATTTAAACATAATCAATTTTTATTATTATTTTTAGGATTAAGTTCTTTAGGTTATTAATAGTAGGCTCAAAGTACCAGATTAATTTAAAATTATTAACATTACAATGCAGCAATAAACAAACATTATACATTTATATTTTTTTCATATCGAAAATTATTATGTCAATTAGAAGCTACCATAAGACGTGAAAATAGACCACGTGGTGGTAAGAGGTTACAACCACCCTTAGACATTGGATTTACAAGAATGTTTGACCATTATTTACACCGTCAATGACCGCACATCGCACCTCCAAGTATTTTTATTTTCTCATTATACTTATCGATGAAGACAACATACAAATATTGAAAATGTAAAACTTGTCGATAATTTCAGCTGCTATACTAAACTAAATTCAATGCAATATTTCTTTAACTGTCATTATTTGAAATACCTCGCTAATGCGAGGTATGCGAGTATGTACCGTATATCCGTTGTTTGTAACTAATTGTATATTTTTGCACAAATTAATATGATTATTAATATTCTTTGGCATAAGATTTAAATGTAGGTATATGTTAAAATAGTATTCGCCCGCGGTTTCGCTTAGTTTCGAGTTTAAGCTTGATTTATATCAAGTTCCATCAAATTCGTTTCAGCGGATCATTGAAAGCATAACAGACATACAGACATACAGTTTTTCTAGTAGGTAGATATATAAAAAAAACACAAATGAATCACAAACCAATTAAATAACAATATCACTCGCCTCAGGAATGTAGACTGCGGTTTCATTAAGATATACTGAACGTTTCGTTGTTTTTAATTGACTTTTATTTAGTTTATTTTTAAAACCGTATGAGGAATCCGAATCGGAAATCGAATTGAGTCTAAATGAATTAAACAACTACTTATCATTCGTTTATTTGATAGAACATTATCAGTGCTTTAACTGAAGGCTATAAAGAAGAGTAACTCGGTGGTAGAGCTTTGTGCAAGCTCGTCTGGGTGGGTACCATCCACTAATCAGATACCGCAAAACAGCAGTACTTTTTATTGCTGTGCTCCAGTTTGAAGGGTGAATGAGCCAGTATAATTACAGGCACAAGGGATATTGGAGAGGGTAGCGCATTGGCGATGTTAGCGATGGTTAACATCTCTTACAATGCAACCAGCCCATATGCTCGACCGGCTACCTATGCAATAAAAAAGGTGCACCAAGTGTCCCAGTACACCTGCAAGAGGAGTAGAGCATAGGGAGGGAAATCTTGGGGATTTAGTCGGTAGGAGTCCAACATCACTCTCTCGCCTCCCCGGGCGGGAAAGTATCCGAAGAGGATTTCTCCAAGAAAAAATAAGGTAAATACATACACAAAGGATATGGTGGTGTAAGGAATAATTAATACTTAATATTAAACTCTTTTTTTTAAATGTATGTGATTACACTTGTTGACTATATATGTCCTGACTAGTTGGTCCTTGGCCGATGTGGCCAAAGGTCGGAAGAATGTCATTCCCATACAAAGTTAATTACTAATAATTAAGCAGTCATGTTTGGACGGTCCGTTTAGCTTTGAAGTTTCACACAGTTCTTGTAAACATTTACTTTGATCAAGTAACTCACTGTCTTGTAACTTGTTGAATCATCACTAAACCTCTTAGAGGCTTGTCTATTAATCTTGTTATGGTATTTACATACTAGCTAACCGCCCCGACCTCGTACGGGTAAAATTCATACAAAGAAATATAGAGCTAAGCCTACATACATTAAAATTGTAATTCCCAATAATCTTGGAGAATGCTTGTGTTAAAATTTGTTCAAATTTCCAGCTTTTTAGACTTAATAGGTTTGGCCGTTATAGATTGTTAGTCAGGAAAAAAGATTTTATAACTAACATTACTCCTTAGTAAAAGGAAAAGCCATTGGGGAAGCGGAAATTAACAGACACTAAATGATTTTTTAAATTAAGACGACGGTGGTCTTTTCCTCTTTCTTAAAAAGAAAAAAATCTCCAGACCAGCGAGACTACCACTTTTTCTTATTTAATAATAATACTCGTATATATTTAAATTTATAAGCACATTAATATGTTAATATCTTTAGACATAACACGTTCCTTTATTTAATTTATTAGTCGACTTCAAGCGCTGCACAACTTCCTCTTTTTTTTTTTTTTTATTGCATTGGAAGGCGGACGAGCACCACCGCCCATAGACATTGGCGTTGTAAGAGCTGTCAACCATCTCTTACATCGCCAATGCGCCACCAACCTTGGGAACTAAGATGTTGTGTCCCTTGTGCCTGTAATTACACTGGCTCACTCACCCTTCAAACCGGAACACAGCAATAACAAGTACTGCTGTTTTGCGGTAGAATATCTGATGAGTGGGTGGTACCTACCCAGACGAGCTTGCACAAAGCTCTACCACCAAGTATCTCTGCAGCGCTTAATTTGTACATATAGATTATAAATTATTTAAGTTAGTTATCAATTGTTGATAGTAAATTGCAATGGTATATTACTTTAAAGAGATGTTTCAATTGATTTTTCATTATATATTACAGGTTCAAATCCAGACAAATCCATAAGCACTTATTTTTATTCAGATATTAAGAAAAATATCACGTAAATACTTGATGTATTAGATAACATTCTGACAATACAATGAATAAGATAAACTTTATTCAAGACAAAGCAGGTATTCCAGACACAGAAGATTAACTAAGGTCATCGCAGGACTCGGCTATCTTTCGAAGATTCCTCCTGCATGAAATGTACTTCTAAATCCATCTCAGTTCTGCGTGGTGAAATAATTTCAATCATCTCATCATCATCTCATATTTATATAAAGGTACATTTACATTACAATACACATATTTTATAATGTATAAGCCGAGAACGCCCAGTGGTAAAAACGCGTGATTCTTAAACGATAATCGTGGGTTCAAACCTGGGCAGGCACCACTGAGTTTCATGTGCTTAATTTGTGATTATAATTCATCTTGTTAACGGTGAAGGAAAACATCGTGAGGAAACCTGTATGTGTCAAATTTCGCTGAAATTCTGTCACATGTGTATTTCGTTAACCCGCATTGGAGTAGCGTGGTAGAATAAGCTCCAAAAACATTCTCCTTAAAAAGAGACCCTCCTTAGCCCAGCAATGGGACATTCACAGGCTGTTACTGTGTTTTACATATTTTAAACTAAACATGACTGACTGACTGAAAAATGTATTTAGAATAGGATAAGCGTAAAATCCGTTCTTAATGAGCGTCTACGTCGGGGAAGGAGTAACACAAAGTGGAGTTTAACAAAAAGGGAATTAGTTTATTTAGTTTTTTTTTGTGTTTTTTTTTATTTTTTTCTAAAATAAAAGTAGCCTAAGTTACTCCTTATTACATCAGCTACCTGCCAATAAAAGTCCCGTCAAAATCGGTCCAGCCATTTCAGAGATTAGCCGGAACAAACAGACAGACAGGCAGACAAAAATTGTAAAAAATGTTATTTTGGTGTATGTACCGTATATATATTCATATGCATGTAGTAAAAAGCGGTTATTTCAATATTACAAACAAATTTTTAAAGTCAGTTTAAAGCTAATTCTAGCTATTTCTCATTCTATAAATCCATTGATCGAAATTCGATATTGATCGTTATTGAAGATTTGAGGAAAACATATTTGAACGTATTTGGATTGTACATTGGGAACAAATTTTTATTCTACTCTAACTCCAATTTCATTGAACACACAAAAGCTTGCCAATGGCTACCAAACATAAAGAAAGATATTGGTTGATAAGCGGAGGATATGTAACCACTGAAATTTTCTGTCTTTACGTTTTTATTTATACATATATGTTTGAACCTTAATATTTAGTATGACTGGGCGGATTTAATTAATTAGCCGCTACTTTGGTAGCCGTTCAACAAAATCTTTTTTTTTATTTTTTATATTAGGTAGGCGGATGAGCCACTATATGGGCCACCTTATGGTAAGTGGTCACCAACGCCTATAGACAATGGCATTGTAAGAAATGTTAACCATCGCTTACATTGCCAATGTGCCACCAACCTTGGGAACTAAGATGTTATGTCCCTTGTGCCTGCAATTACACTGGCTCACTCACCCTTCAAACCGGAATACAACACTACAAAGTACTGCTGTTTTGCGGTAGAATATCTGATGAGTGGGTGGTACATACCCAGACGAGCTAGCTCTACGTCCGAATATACACTTATATATATATATATAAGTGTAATCAAAACCAATTTGATCAAATCGATCCAATATAAACATATAGTATGTTATTACAAGAACTAGTTATCCATAACAATGTTTGAAAGCATTTTCGTTGTTACATAATAAAATTTCAATATTATTTCGCTAAGGTTTCACTATGAGTATGATATATGTGATAGGGGAACATAGTACATAAATTATGGGATCCCGCCTTTTGGCAACATCCTCGGAAATATCTGGAAACGGTGCCCTCATGCATAATGCATAGCTGTTTTAAGATAACGATAAAAAATCACTTCGAAAAAAAAATACAATTGTGTCGCACTAATTAATAAAAATCAAAATATTATTTAACTTTTTTTATACTTTTACAAGCATTTTTGTATATTTTACAGGATTATTTTTAACTAAGTTCTGCCCACGACTTCGGCCGCGTGTGAAGAGGCAAGAGTTAGAAAAAATATTTATAAAGTCAGTTTATAAACTTTCCCATATTTCAATAAAATTTGAAGGTCATTTTTGCCTTAATGAGTAACAAGTACTTATCAACTTTTTGCCTGCGGTGTCACCCGCGTAGTTTCCAATCCCGTGGGAATACGGGGACAAAATATATTAAGCCTATGTTATTCGTCGATAATGTAGTATTCCATTGTTGAAAAAAAAATTAAAAGCGGTTTAGAAGTTTAAGCGTGAAAGCGTAACAAACAAACTCACTTACACGCATTTATAACATTAGTTAGGATAGGATTTCCTCTTACAGTGCACCAAAAATCCAACTTATTCAGGGTAACCTTCGAACTTTTCTCAGTCCTTGTTTTAGTAGCTACATAATTTATTAGCTAATCATAAAGACTTGAGTCGTTACATGATTTGCCAAACTATCAGTTTTCTTTCTACGAGGCCTAGATCTAGTGTAGGCTTAATCATGATAGCTACCCTTGACGCACGTCTTGGTACTATACTGAAGCACACTTACTGAATGGATGATCACACATCAGCTATTATAAGTTTATCAAATAAATTAAATGATAATTTTAAATATTACTTTGTACCATACCAATACTATATAGCCCATACTAAATTAGTATATAGTAGTACGTGTTTGTGTGTGTATATATACATAAATATATATGCCAAACTGACGTAAGATAAGCGGACGAGCTAATAGGCCACTTGGTGGTAAGTGGTCACCGATACGTTAAGATCTCTTACAATGCCTTGGTGGTAGAGCTTTGTACAAGCTCGTCTGGGTAGGTACCACCCACTCATCAGATATTCTACCGCAAAATAGCAGTACTTGGTACTGTTGTGTTCCGGTTTGAAGGGTGAGTGAGCCAGTGTAATTCCAGGCACAAGTGACATAACATCTTAGTTCCCAAGGTTGGTGGCGCATTGGTTAACATCTCTTACAATGCTAATGTCTAATGGCGATGATGATCACTTACCATCAGGTGGCCCATATTATGCTCGTCCGCCTTTCTACGCAATAAAAAAAATGCCAGTGTTCATAGACATTGTAAGAGATGTTATCCATCGCTTACATCGCCAATGTGATGCTCATATTTTTAATATTTATGACATACTACTGTTTTAAGAACAGGAGACATAATAACTCTAATCCTAATAAATCATCTAATTTAAATAATGTCGTTTGCTTTTAATAGATTGTGATGTAATTTAAAAATGTCGAAAGTATTTCACTACCAGATCGTATGGCGAGAATTTAGCAGATATACAGGCTGTTAAAAATAAATTTCGATTCCTTGTACAGGGTGTCGAGAAATACAGTTACTCGTATAGCATATTTACATCACAAAAGACAAATTACGTCTTACTGTTGGCAGCAATGCAAAAGTCGGGTGCTTGCCAAATATATTCAACATTGGAAACGTTTACAAGTAAAGGCAATTACTACAACGGCCGCCGTTCGCTTATCTTTTCATAGTTTATATGACTTTACTGGGAATATTTTTTACTTATCTTACCGATATAATGGGGATTCGGTTTTTGAAAGCCTTTCTTCTCAATAGAAGAATGGCTATTTTTTGGAATGGAACAATTTATTCTGTGTTATCTCAGCATTACAATGTCGTTTGCCATCACACCATACGAGGCCCCCAAAGGTACCAATGACAAAAGGTTAAATAACTCCTCAATATACGCGCAAAAGTGACAGAGACGAAATAAAAAAATTAACATTGTGAAGTTACATGATGACAGATGCAGTTTTTAAGAGGTAAACAAATCTTTAATATTTATAAATTATAAGCCAAAACGTGAGTTTGTTTTAAGACTAATTTATTCACTGAAAATTTTACAACATTTTCATTGAGTACGTATTAATGGAAACTTATAGCTTAAATCATGCTCTTAGAGTATAGAAATCATAACTGAAGATCACTACTGAGCATTTGTGTGTTATTCATATAAGCGTTGGATGTAAATTACGAGCCCGTTGCCCTACTGTCTCTAACGCGCATTAGACCAGCGTAGAAGCTGCAGATATTATCCAAAATAGAAGATGAATCCTAACAGTGGGACATTCACTTAGCTATACATATTAAATTCCAAATTATCATAATGAATACCAATGCATCTTAATACAGGATCGTCTGGAAGAGATAGACTACGTCAACGACAAGACCGCCTCTTGTATACTTTTATTTTATATTCTTATATTTTTTTTTTCTTTTATAAATATAAATATATTTATTATCATTATTGTCTTCTTTGTACAAATTAGAATTTTATGGCACAAAATCTGTTTTTTATTTATAATTTCTTAGTAACCGAAACAATCAAAAATACAACGAGTACCTATTTTAAAAAAGAAACCAATATACCACTAACATTTGATTTAAAGAAAATTCAATTACAATCAGATGGTTATCGTGACGCTCTCCATCACTACAGGATAAGTCCATAAGCCAAGTGATGTCCGCAATTCGTTTGACCCCTAAGTGGGTCAAGCACGCTAATTGTAAATGGCCGGCTTGAAGAATGATATATTGCATTTCATAAGATGTATACGGGTATAAATGAGAAGAGGGAAGTGCAGACAACAAGGAATATTCATTTTCTAACAATTGTATGCACGTATTAGTGGGAATATTTTTAAGTGACAAAAACAGGATACACATTTGTACTTCGAATCGCTGATTCTGATATATAAATTTATATAAGTTTCGGAATTAGAGGCAACCTTTTTTTTCTCGCCGGAAAAACGCATTAACGCGTTTTCGCCACATGAAGTGGGGGGTTATGTGGGGCTCACCAGCACTGAAGGCGCCAGAATACCCACTAAAAAAACCAGCGGTACCCTCTCCGTCTGGTCGGGGAGCGCCACGGGATCGCTTGCGCATGCTACCGTGACGCGCCACGAGTCAAAGGCAACCTATGTTGATTAGGTATATAAAAACCCTATATTTAGATTATACTGCCAATAAAATTTGTTTATGGGTGTAAACAAAAAATGATTATTATCAATATTATTATACGTTTCTACATACTAATTTTATACACATGCTTAAAGATCAAAATTTACAATAATTAGCGTGTTCTTAGTAGTTGTATAAGGTAGTACGGTATGTGGTATGATAGAACGGAATTTTGCACTTCTTAACCGACTTCAAAGATCAATCATGTCATAAAAAATAGAGGATATGTTCGACGTGTATCTGCTTTTATTAATAACCTATATAATTATATTATATGATTCAAGTTCGGTACTATTAATACATGATGTAGTTATCTTCAGTAAATAATGAAAACGAAATAAAACTTCATATAACCTGAGAAATATAAATACTATGAGTCACTATGAAATACATTATATACAAAAATTGAATAATATTAATTTATTTTATATAGAAACCGCTTGTGAATGTCCCACTGCTGGAATAAAACTTACTCTCCTTTTTTGAGAACAAGGTTTGGTCCTCTCCAATTGGGATTGGTGGAATACACATCTAGAAGAATTTCAGTGAAATTATGCAGTTTTTCCCAAGATGTTTTCCTTCACCGTCGCACATGAAATTTCAGTGGCGCTTACCCCGGTTTGAATCCACGATCATCGGTTAAGATTAACGATTATTTATTTTATAAGGTCGTCATAATATAGCAAACTACCAAACTGGCAATTCGATGGTGAATTACTACCGCCAATAGACTTTAGCATTGCAAGTAATATTAACCATCCCCTTAGACCGTTAATTGCACAAAACTTGGTAACAGATGATAAGTCCTTGATTGTGAGCAAAAATAATACTAAGTAAATGCTGTTTGACAATATAATATTATGTGTTAAGTTACCTTCCTAGACGTGGTTGTAGAAGGCCCAACCGCAAAGTAAACATATAAACTTTTTGGAGTAATAGTGCCAAAAAATTCATCCAAAATATTACTCCCCGCCTTATTGCCTCCAATGGTGACAGGAGGGCTGGTTCATCTTTTGCCCAGAGAATCGGAAATGCGATTCAAAGGGGAAATGCTGCTAGCATTCTTGTCACCATTCCACGCGGTCACGACTTGTAAAATAATTATTTTTAAATGTTGGTTTTAATGTAAATAAAATATTTTAAGAAGAAGATAATGTCAATTTACATTTTAAATTTAAACACAAACCCTGAATATTTTACTATACAAACATCTGTAGGAACGCTAAACAGTACGGTACAAATATAAAGGATTGGACAAATATTTGCACATCTTACCGTAAATTTTGGCCAATTTTCGCATTAATAGGCAATTAATTTTTTGCGTGTTTCGTATTAATTAAATTGTATCGTACGCTCGTTTTAACGAATCAACATTTGGTTTTCATTATTATTTAATCCTTTAAAAGAAGAGAACCTGAAATATTTATTATGTACTTTTTTTTTAATTTGTTTTTAAGATCAATTTTGCTTATTTTTTCAATATAATATGAAGAACCCTTTTGGACTCTAGATGTAGATAACAGTTAGAAATATTTATTAAATAAGTGGAGTTTTGGAGTGTAGATGGAGATACCGAGATTAGAAATATGTATTTGTTAAATTGTAATTGTATTATATATAGATTGTGTAATATATTTACATATATACTAATATATAAAGCTGAAGAGTTTGTTTGCTTGATCTGGCTAATCTAAAGAACTACTGTTTATAATTTTTTTTTTGTGTTAGATAGTCCTCTTATCGAGGAAGGCTCTAGCCATATTTTTATTTATTATATTTTTATTAATTATACGCGGGTAAACCGCGGCGCGCAGCCTAGTATTATATAACATAATACATCAAAACATATTTTGATTGATTGATGAAATTGCTTACTGATTTTTTATTCAGAGTCAAAGGATTAAACGATTCGTATAAAGGTTTGTCCGTACCACAATTTGAATCAAAGACTAAACAAAACATAAAAGGCAATAAATAAATTTATTTTTCATATCCAGCCTTCAAGCGCAATCCATCTATTCACATTGTAAAGTATGAACGAACAAAAAGTAATTGCTTTCAAATATAATAAATATACTCCCATTTGAATACAGTGCTCATATTTTTTATTAAAATATTACATGCATGTATTTCTATATATTCTACGGCTCATGTAATCTTACTTACTACTTTTATTATCAAACAAACTCATACATTACCAGTGTATGAGTTTGTCATACACTACCATACACTACCAGTGTATGAGTTTGTTATTGCATTAATTATTGTTTATTGTATCGTAAATCTAAAATAATTTGTTTGTTGTGATCCGGTTAGTATCAGTTAGTTTATTTAATAATAGTCCTCGAGACCGATTTCGGCCACGGCGACCAATCTCAAGAGAGATTAAACAACTGCGCAGGACATATTATAGTGCATAAGTGTGTGCGCAGACACATGTACACTTACTTTTCTTTATATATAGTCCGATGGGACGACAATCCGATATGACCGGAATGGCGCAAGACCAACGGCTGTACGTGCTTTCCGAGGCACGGGAGTGTACACACTCCCAACTTCCAGACTCCGGGCTGCTACTTAAATTAAACTTATATAAAATATAGGTCATAAAAAAGTGTGCCATAACTAAATCTATTATTATATTTTTTTTTCTTCTTTTCATTTCGTATTTGCTAATTTTGTAATAATATCAATGTCAATTAATTAAATCTCACTTTAAAAATGTTTAATACATTTTGTATTTAATTTTAATTAATAAATAGGTATTTGATGCATGTTGTGAAAACCTATATCAAGGAATTCAATTATCATGAGCGTTAATTATATAGTATGTACCTATGCAATACTATTGTAATGTCTGTTGGTGATCCTAATAATAAATAAATAAATCTTGCACGTCCCTCCTTCGCTAAAACGAGGGCGTATTTAATGTGTCTCAAAATATTATTAATAAAAAACACGCAGTATTTAAAAGTGATAGTGTTATTCAATTGACGGAAAAATGTAAGTACTCAGTCCCGAATCGGTATAAGCTTCAAGTTCAACTTTGTGAAATCTACATCTATACTAATAAATAAAGCTGAAGAGTTTGTTTGTTTGATCATGCTAATCTCAGGAACTATTGGTTCGAATTTAAAATATATTTGTGTAGTATAGTCCTTTTATCGAGGAAGTTTCTAGACTAATTTGTGTTCATTATATTTTTATTAATTATACACGGACGGAAACTGCGGGGCACAGCTAGTCATTTATTAATTTTAATGTAAGATCCTACTTAAACCTATGCTATTATTAGAAATGTATACATGGTGTATGTAGAAATAATTTCTGTCTGTATGTACCGCTTTCAAGGGTAAACCACTGAATCGATTTTGATAAAATTTGCTATGAAGCAACCTTAAACCCCAAGAAAGTATATAGACTTATTTCCAAACCTAAGCCCTTCCTCTCTTCTAAACATGAGGGTGAATCCGCGAGCGCAAACTATATTGAAAAGAATATTTCGATGTTTTGGCTACTTGAATAATATATGCAATAAAAATGTTCCCATGAAAAAAGATGTATGTATTAACTCTAAATTATTTACATCGGTTGCTGTGTCTCTCGGGGTATTTTTTCCAAGCCCATTTATATACGAGCATGCCCCAGTTAGGGGTCAAACAAATTACAGGATCTCATCGGCTTAGTGGCGTTATCTCGTTGATTTATTAAAGGTATCATTTTAAGCTGTGCAATATTGATTGCAATCAATGATATGTCTGACGAGCCGGTTGGCGTGGTTGGTAGATGCCCTGCCTTTCGCGCCGCAGGTCGTGGGTTCGATTCCCACCCAGGACAAACATTTGTGTGCATGAACATGTCTGTTTGTCCTGAGTCTGGGTGTAATTATCTATATAAGTATGTATTTACAAAAGAAAAAGTAGTATATGTAGTATATCAGTTGTCTGGTTTCCATAACACAAGCTCTGCTTAGTTTGGGATCAGATGGCCGTGTGTGAATAATGTCCCAGAATATTATTATTATTATTATTATTAATGATCTGTCTAAGCTCTGTGTACGGAACATTTTTAATACAACTCGAATACTCGACTGCATAGATTGGTGCAATGTATATGGTTTTACTTTTAGCTTTTTTCAACACTGTCTCTAAAGGCTTTTGAAAAATGTAGAAAAACATTTATGTGAACAAGTTATTATAGAATAAGTGAGTTCATGTATTACAGCGGAAATTAGATATTAAAATATTACCTAAACTAATAATTGTTAAATAATGCAACTGACGGCTGTCAATGTCAATAGGCTGACATCGACTCCAAAAGTAACAATAATTGTAAATAAATTATCAACCACACAACACATTCGTACCTACATATTGATGAGTAGAAAATAGTAAGTTAATTATCAAATTATAGAAGAATACGCAATTTTTTTTTTACTTTTTAGTGCATATTAATTTGTTTTTCCTATGAAGTCGGTTTTTGTTTTGTTATTTATTTAACGAGCACAAATTAAAAACCAACGCAGCAGAATTCTCACAAAATACTTTTTTCTAGAAGGTTTTCGCGAATGCCGTCAATACAAATATTTAACCTAACCCAGAAGCTGTGTTTGCAAATCTAATATAGTTAAGCCTAGTAATCGCTATACCATATATATCCATTATGACTATAATAACACTTAACATAAGTATAATTATACTTAATCTAATTTGTCCCGAGAACCTGAAATTGTCCCGAAATAATAGACAATTACCTAAACAGCTAAAGATCAGAGTACCAGTAATGAGCTATACCCACATAACAATAGTTAAATGTTCTCGGACAAAAAAAATGGATGATATATTTCTATAATGTAAAAGCCGAGATGGCCTAGTGGTAAGACCGCGTGAATCTTAACCGATGATCGTGGGTTCAAACCCGGGCAGGCACCGCTGAATTTCATGTGCTTAATTTGTGATTATAATTCATCTCGTGCTTAACGGTGAAGGAAAACATCGTGAGGAAACCTGCATGTGTCAAATTTCACTGAAATTCTGTCACATGTGTATTCCACCAACCCGCATTGGAGCAGCGTGGTTGAATAAGCTCCAAACCTTCTCCTCAAAAAAGAGGAGAAGAGGCCTTAGCCCAGCAGTGGGACATTCACAGGCTGTTATTACTATATTTCTAATCGGTAATTGAACATTCACAATGTTCATGTAACTATAACTTAGAGGATTTAGGACACCTAAGGAAAACGCTTTAGCAAGGAGTTTGGGGAGTAACTATATTTTCAACCAAGGAGCGTAAAACCGCACGAGTGAGACAGCGGACGCACATATAACAACTATATTCAAAGTCAAAGTCAAAATCTTTATTCATTATACAAGCGTTACACTTGCTTATTGATTGTCATAAATCTATCATAGAGCACGCTGTGATCAAAGTCTATAGAGATAATCACACATTATTTTTTTCACAAGTTCTTTTTTATAGCATAGGAAGACAGACGAGCATATGGGCCACCTGATGGTAAGTTGTCATCAACGCTCATAGACATTGGTATTGTAAGAGATGTTAATCATCGCTTACATCACCAATGCGCCACCAATCTTGGGAACTAAGATCCCTTCTCTTTAATTATACCGGCTCAGTTACTCTTCAAATCGGAACACAACTATACCAAGTGTGGTACCTATCCAGACGAGCTTGCGCAAAGCCCTACTACCAAGTAGCCCTGCCACCAAGTAAAAGGTGAGTATAAATTCCCCTAGAGCTCGAGTCTCTTTAAAATATCTTCAACAAAATATAATTACGGTGAATGTGATACAGATACCTATTTCTTTTAATTAAGAAAGTATTTCTATTCTTTTCATTTCTGTACGGTAGAATCTAATCTCTTGTTTATAATATAATTGTAATTACCGTGTGGTGTGTTCAAAGCTCTACCTGTCATAAAATTCTCTTTTCTATATTCCTGCGTCAATTGTCTAGACAAGCCTGTTTGTTCGCCAGATTACGTTTTTATGGAACTATATACAGGTGGGTCGTAAAAAGTTGAACACAAAACGACTCTAAGCCATTCGGATTAAGGTTTTATCAAATAGAACTTTGCCCTCTTTGTGGATGTATTCGTTAAGATAATTCTTTTAAAATAAAAATATATTCGACTAAAGTAGGTTGTTACGACAACTTTTGAAATTTTATTTTATCTATTTAAATAAATGTCTGTCTGTGGTTCCAAAATAATTGCCATAGTTTATATGTTTTATTTGTATATTATTTAAATAAGCATTATTTGCTGATGGAAATTGAGAGTTGAGGGTCGAGTCCAGTGTCGTGCTATTGAAGAGGCCCAGCAAGAAATATGTGATATATGATGATTATGTACGTTACATGGTAGATTTAAAAGAATTTTCATCTAAAACTCGATAGCTAATAATTCGTCATATCAATTACGTTTTCATATAACGATTATATATTATGTATATTTAGTGTAATGATGACCCAGAGATTAGAAAATCTAAAGTTCGAACCTGGGGAACGAGCCTAAAACTTCATGTGCTTAGTTTGTTTTTATATTTCATATAAAAACAAACTTAAACGAAATAGAGATTAGAGTGATGAATTCGAGAAGGCCTTAGCCCAGCGTGTCATTTATAGCCTGATACTTTAATTAAGTATAGGTATTTACTCGGTGGTAGGGCTTTGTTCAAGATCGTTCCATCGATCGTTCCGTTTTGAAAGGTGAGTGAGCTCGTGTGACTACAGACGCAAGGGACATAACAACTTCGTTCCCAAAGTTGGTGGCACGTTGGCGATGTAAGGAATGGTTCATATTTGTTACATTGCCAATGTCTATGTAGTGACCAATGACCATCAGGCTCATTTGCCTTCTACCAATGCCACAAAAAATCTGATATTTTTTTTTAATGGATAGGAAGGCGGACGAGCTTGTAGACCACCTGTTGGTAAGCGACCACCAACGCCTGCAATTGGCGTTGCAAATGTTACCGTCGCTTACATCGCCAATGCGCCACCAACCCTGGGAACTCTTGGTTATTGTTGTTATGTCTCTTGTGCCTGCAATTACACTGGCTCACTCACCCTTCATACCGGAACACAACAATAGCAAGTACTACTGTTTTGCGGTAGAATATCTGATGAGTGGGTGGTACTATACGAGCTCGCACAAAGCCCTACCACCAAGAAAAATATATTATATATCAATCAAATCCGTAAGTTCAAAGTAGTTCTCAATGAAGCAATCTTGAACTTGCTCTATGGCGTTCGTCTTATTCATCATTAGATAAGTTTAGATAACTTATCTTAAAGTCGGGGCGCTATGGACAGTTAATTAGTTTTAATGATTACAAATTTCCTTTAATTATTTTATTATCATTATCAGTTTAAAAAGCAACTAGTTTCTAATAATCAGTATTTTAATAATATGTTTTAGGAACAATTACAGGCATAAAGGACACAAAGAACACACACCTTAGTTCCCAAAGTTGGTGGCGGATTGGTGATGTAAGTTATTATTATTTCTTAGGTAGAAAATTGCTATGGCATTGGTCATTTACCATCAGATGGTCATTTGTCATATATTTGCCAAATCTGGCCAAAGACAATTAAAACACATTTCACCCTACACACATACATACTTTTTAAAAGCAGAAGATGGTGTAGTGGTCGGAAATCAATAACTAAATGTAAGCTTAACAAAAATGTATTTCTTAGCGAATTTTCTGCAAATCCCTTCGTCTTTGAACCCGTGACCCTTGTTAAATTATGTTCGTGTCAAGAAACGCATCATGCGTTTCCTACTCTTTGTAATGCAATCAGACATTTTTTTACAACGACCTTATTCAATGCGAGTTAACGAGATCATATGATTGAGACTTGACTTGAGACTGCTAAAAGTGCTTACCCGGTAGATATCAATTGAGAGTCAAATTAAACTTAAGGAGAGCATCCAAGGCAAACTTTAGCATATAAGATTTTTCAATGTGACTAAAATATTTATATACTTTTTTACAATACAACTAAATAGTAATATTAAGTTTTGTTTGGTCGTCTTTTACAGATTGTACTTATAATTACAGTTACAGCCTGTGAATGTCCCACTGTTGGGCTAACGCCTCTTCTCCTCTTTTTGAGGAGAAGGTTTTGGAGCTTATTCCACCACGCTGCTTCAATGCGAATTGGTGGAATACACATGTGACAGAATTTCACATGTGCAGGTGTGCATGTGAAATTTGACATGTGCAGGTTTTCTCACGATGTTTTCCTTCACCGTCCAGCACAAGATGAATTATGATCACAAATTAAACACATAAATTCAGTGGTGCTTGCATAGATTTGATCCCACGATCATCGGTTAAAATTCACGCGTTCTTACCACTGGGCCATCTCGGCTACAACTACTAATACTATTTATCTAATTGATATCAAACTTTTACAATATGAACGTTTCTATTTTCAAGACCAATAATTTGTTGACACATGACAATTTTCTTTTTGTACAGTTTATTTTTTAATCTGGTGTCAGATCAGGCGCAAGGAATTTACATCTTTTTTAGTCCATAAGCTTAACATTGACAACTTCCTATCATACGGTTGATATTTAGCTTGATATAAAAATTCAATAGAGAAAATCCTGATCCGAGATTTTAACCCAGAACCTTGGGAGCCATGCAAGCTAACCACTAAGCCAACAAGACCATACTATATCTACATTGTTTCTTATCTGTACTTCTATATATAACTCAGTCTTATGTATTAAAGAATATACTATAATTCTTAACATGAAACATTATTTCGTGATAACCAAAGGCTTTTTAGGAAGAATAACCGAGAAATACGTTAAAACCGTTATGAAATTCATAGTATGTATTTTCAACATTTTATGAACCATTTAGACGCGAACGAAGCCATGAATAGTATCTAGCTTTATTTTATAACTATTTGTATATGAAAAGTTTTAGCATATAATTTGCATAGTTTCTCGAACTATCCCGGTATTAAGGCTAGTTGTTAACCAAGTTAAATATTTTGCTAACACTTTCTCTGTGGAAACGTTGTAACTCAGTGGTAGAAAGGTTGTTCAAATTATAGTGTATAAATCTGAAGAAGGAGAGGTTTATTAGAATGCGCTAATATCAGAATCTACCAGCTGGATTTGAAAAATCTTTGCATCATCTTCAAACAGGTTAAAGCATAAATATTTCGTGGCTGAAACGGCGCTGTGTTGCTTGTAGTTGCTCAAGTTTGCATGGTTAAACGCGCTTATTTAAAAAACAACCAGAATTATCTATCACTTGGTTGTAGAGCTTTGTGCAAGCTCGTTCAAATTCTACTGCAAAACAACAGTACTTGGTATTATTGTGTTCCGATGTGAAGGGTGAGTGAGCCAGTGTAATTACAGGCACACGGGACATAACATCTGACTTTCCAGGGTTGATAACGCATTGGCGATGTAAGCGATGATTAACATCTCTTATAGTGCCAAATGGGCGTTGGTGATCATTTACCATCAGGTGACCCATATACTCCTTCGCATACCTATGCTATAAACTATGTATATAAAAGAAAAACTAACTAACATATAAACGCACACATACTACTGGGGCCAGCATGATAAAAATTCGCATACATAGTACTAGCCTTTTACACAATTAGTTAATATTAAGTTTTTGAAAATAGAACACCTAAATTAATTATAAAGAAGATAAGGTTTTACACAAATAAATACTCCAAATTTAAAAAATAACAGGTTATTGACATTTCGTCAAGTAACGACATTCTTGGGATAACAATAATTTTTATTAATTAATCTTGTACTTAAATGAATATTACCAAAAACGCAATTAAAATTTCCTTTATGTTTAAGGAAGCCGGTACTTAAAGGCCACGAATAAATATTTGAATTTCATTATTTCTCCATTAACATTGTTCGAATGTACAAACCATTAACTAACTAGAAGCCGCAACTTTTCATTTTAATTACGTATAATATTTTCTTATTCAAACATCTTTAATTAAATTTAGCTTAATTTAACAATTTATATAAGACTCACTTGTAAATACCAAAAGCTTTATTTTATAATCCTATTTAAGTCTAGGACTTCGATTGCAGCTTCCTTTTACGTATCAATTTCTTTCAAAATGTATTTCAGATAACAATGAAATCATTTGATGTCTATGAGTTGATCTGTTCTGGGAAGATTTCGAGCTTGTACCAACATTTTTTTTATATGTTTACCTGATGGTAAGTGGTAGTAGAATCCAAACGCGAAGACGGCTAGTGCAGTCGGGAAGAATGATTTGCACTAGCCGCCCCCGCCTTGCCGGCCCGCAAGATGCCTCTTCACGCCTCGTTTGAAGCAACCCAGTTCATACGATACAGTGTAGCTTAGAGAATACATATGAATATTTACTTGGTGGTAGAGCTTTGTGCAAGCTTGTCTGAGTAGGTAGTTAGTTACCACCCACGCATCAGATATTCTACCGCAAAATATCATTACTTTTTATTGTTGTGTTCTGGTCTGAAGGGTGTGTGAGGCAGTGTACAAGAAACATAACATCTTAGTTACCAAGGTTGGTGGCGTATTGGTGATGTAAGCGATGGTCAACATTTCTTACAATGCCAATGTCTATGGGCGTTGATGCCCACTTACCGTCAGGTGACCATTTACGCGTTCGCTAACCTATATAATAAAAAAAAAATAGTTAAGTAATTGTTTTGACGTCTAAATGCTTTTACTGTCTCAGAAAGTGTTAATTGACTGTGTACTAAATCCTAAAATCAAATTTCGTCCATGGCGGCCAATCTCAAAAGACAAAGTGCATAACAGTGCAAGCGGACGTCGGTACCCTCAATTCCCTCTCATTATCCGACGGGACCGCACCCGTTGACCGGAGATGGATTAGGCGGAGGACCCACGGCGTTACGTGTTTTCCGAAGCACGGAAGTGTAACACCGCAATCTTTCTGAATCCGGGATGCTATATAGAATTAGATAAAGGGTCTATACGTAAGCTATCCCACAAAAGCTAGCCATTAGACCAGCTAATCATTTTTGTTGTATCGTATATTTATTGAGATTAAAATGTAGGAAACATAATATTATTATTTTATGCACACTCTTGAGAGTCCACATGGGCCGTTCGTTTGAATTTTAATCGAAGATTGCGAGATCCAACTCGGGCAAAGGCTGATTTTTTACGATTATAATAATATCGTGGGACATTATTCACACACAGTCTTCTGATCCCAAACTAAGCAGAGCTTGATATGTTCATACTAACAAATCTACCAACCACGCCAACAGGCTCGGGATTGAGAAAAAATTGCGAAGAAACCAACATGAGTCAAATGAAATTCTACCTTACGAGTTACCATCAAATGCTTCCAGCATTACTATTTTTTATTAATTTTTACAAAATTTAATTCTCAGCTCATAAAAAAATCTTGTACACTATCAAAATTACAACTACATCAATTAGAATCCAAAAATTTGAAACATTTCTCCAAAAACTTTAACATTTATTGCGGTAACAGTGAATACACTAACAATTATAGAGTTACAAACATTCATAAATGTAAAAACTAATTTAATCTGCAATATAAGTAAAAAAAAACACATTCAAATAATTAATTGTCAAATATTACAAAATTTTCTTATGTTTCATGTAGTTATACCTACTTTTATTTTGAAACACAAATACAGTAAAAAACTATATTATCAATGGGTAAATTTATTAAATTATGTTATATATTTTTTTAAATAATATAATATTAATTTCCAGGAGAGCTTATGGTTTATCGGTATAAAACGTTTGATCAGAATTCGTACCTAGGGAGTAATATATCTTCAATGTACTATTCTAGGCACGATGGTACGAATTGCATCAAAACTCAGACCGGAAGCCGATCTAAGATAATATAAATATCCCGATTGGGAATTGAATCGATGCTTATCCAATCGCATCTACGCTAGGCTAAAAAATAAACCGATCTTAAATAAAGAAAAATTTTATTACTAACCACGGAACAAATAATGACATTTTCAATTTTCACGTCATATAATGTTATGTGATGAAAGAAGATAGGTCAGAATAATTGTGTCTAAATACTCAATACAGTACCGGTTTACAGCTGATCCATTTGCTACGAAAATTCGATTAACAATTGACTGTACAAACAATAACAGATAACAAATATGTATTTATAAAGTAAAATTATCCACATTAACAAAATAAGCACACAATTGTAAAACGATTTTTCCGTCAGAACCGTTTCACCCAAACGTTACATATAACGTTGCTCTCGCCCATGAAGCTTAATAAGTTAAGCATTAACTGTTCAACATGAATGTTTTTAAGAGGGTGATAAGCAACAAAGCTTTGTCTTCTTTTAAATATAGCTACTACTACTAGCTGTGCCCCGCAGTTTCACCTGCGTATAATTAATAAAAATAAACCTATAGCATTCCTCGATAAAAGGAGTCCCACAAAATGAACTTTTAAATTCGAATCAGTAGTTCCTGAGATTAGCCGGATCAAACAAACAAGAACATATATATTAGTATAGAAATTATGTAAAACTTAAATCTATGTTTAATCAAAGAACCACTAAGTACAGTTTCTAAGCAAGACTGTCAAACCTTAATAACGTCACAAAACATTTTACAAAATTCAAGTTAAAAAACTCTTTCAGACTCATACTGTCCTAGTACAAAAGTAATTAAATAAATATCTAGAATATTCGTTTAATATAAGCTCTAGTGAATAGCGTACTCTTATGTTATCAAGTCTTTTAAATTTCCATTTTAATTAAAATTTCGCATCTTACTTATAAAACCACTGCAGATTTTTTAACCGAGCGGTTTATTAAATTTAGAACAACAAAAAAACTCAGGGATTTTTTTAGATAATATAACTAGTTTTTTGTCCTGACTTTGTACGTATAAAATTCATACAAAGTAAGTTTATTTTTTTAAATATAGTTGAAAACTTATGTACCAATTTTCATATGATGGAAATTTAATTTTGTATAGGATTGCGTAAAATGCGTTCATAGTTAACGTCTACGTCGCAAAATGTGTAACTGATTGCTTAATTTCAAGACAATTGGACCTAGTAGTAGTTTTGGGAGTTCTCGTGGGAGTCGGACAGTAGTATTTCGTGCTTTTAATTTTTTTTTTTTTTTAGTATCTTTAATTATAGAGGTTTCATACTTAAAGGGCTTAAGTTGGTAATTCTTATTTAATTGCATATTTTTTATGAAAAAAATATCTATCGTGAAAACCTGTTAAATAAAGTATTAATATATAATTATTTTATAATTCTGTATTATATTACCTTTATAATTATAAAATAAATATTGGGACTAAAATTATTATTTTTTATTACGTTCTAATCCGATTCGGATTTAACACATTATACAAATTTTTTTAGAATTGACTTAACAATTTTATTTATTTTATTTTATTTAATTTTATCATTTTGATCAACTATGTACGTTGATCAAAATATTAAAATTGTTACGTTTTAAAAATAAATTCTCGTTTTAGATTACGCGTTAAATATAATTACACTTATAAGAGTTCACTTAAAAAATTGAGTGTTAGATATAGGATGATAGAAATCTCATTTGCATTAAAAACCTCATGTGACATTAATATTCGCATCATTAGCTAATCTGTAAAGAACGTCTCGCATAAGACGAAATATGTAGTTCTCTTTTCAAAAACTATTTGAAAAAAGAATGTTAAAAAGAGGTTTTATATCTTAAGTAAAATTATAAATAAAAGAAGTTAAAAACAAAAAAGGTTTTATATCTAAAGTATAATCATATATAAACTCAAGTCAATAGCGAATAATCGCAGAATACTTCGACTATTTTCTAGGTGCCAGAGAAAACAAACGTATATTAACACAAATGGTCAGTGATCTTATAAATTTAATACTTACGTTTTATTTTCAACGATCGAACAACACAAACATCACATCAAAACACTGAAACAACACAAAAGGGGGCACTAGTGGGCACATTTTGTAATTTTATTTTATTTTTCTGTGACACGATACCGGGAGTATTGATAGAGCGTCGTGCGCTCTGAACGACGGCGCGCGAACCACTGGCCGTTCGGGATGACTGGGATGCCATCCTCAGGGAAGTTATACCCTGGAAAAAAAGTTAATTTCCTTTAATAATAAACGTAATTTTCAAAATATATATATGCACGTTTAAAATTATTTGGTAATTTTGGGTCGTGACAAAAATAGTTTTTCAAATTATTCTCATATTTTTTTTTTTAAACATTATATTTCATTTAATTTTTTTTTTTAAATTATTTTACTTAATTCTGTACACTGATATATGCGAATCATAAGAACATATAATATATTTGTTTTCAAATTAAAAAATATGTATATTTTATTAAATGAATATGATTCATTTAATTAAAGAATCACAAATTTTGATTGAAAAGTTTGTTTTTAATAATTTTGTAAAATGACTGCGTAAACATTAGTAAAATTATTTAATCTGGCATCCCTATTCTGAGAAAATGGCGGGAAATGGCGCCTGCGTGGACCCTCCCCGCGGCGCGAAAACTTAGCGCCAATCGAAGTGACGAATTAGGCCTGCACTTGCATCTGCCATTAGCGATCTTTTTTTTTAATTTCGAGTCATAGGCTACTACGTGTTTAAAGCAAAAAAGGTTTCTATTTTACAAGGCTTTTTTTCTTAAATAATATTTTTTTTTAATTTATATAAAACAAGAGAACTTAGAAGCCTTAATTTTTCTTGTAAAACTTTTTAGTTATAAGTTGAATAAAAAATACACAAAGAATTTTCTCTCATTTTTAAATTCTTCTTTTTTAGACTCTATGGTAATTCTCGCAACTAAGCTTGGGGCTCTTCTTGAGTTTGAAGTTTAGATCGGCTTGGTGATTACATTAAAGTAAAGATGTAATTACAGGCACAAGGGACATAACATCTTAGTTCCCAAGGTTGGTGGCGCATTGGCGATATAAGCGGTGGTTAACATCTCTTACAATGCTAATGTCTATGGGCGTTGGGGTCATTTACCATCAGGTGGCCCATACGCTCGTCCGCCTACCTATACAATAAAAAAGTGACAGATTGTCCATACTTATTAGTAGTAAATAATTAAAGTAAAAAGAAGTATATACAAAAAAGTATTATAAATTTTTCACTATTAAATTTTTTATATATTTATTGCACAAATCGTTTCATTTTTAACTAACGTCTGTAGTTAAATTAAGTTATATATTTTTTATGCGTTATAATCTATACTTATTGTAATGAAAATAAGCAAAGGCATAACAGGTCTATACATTTTTTGTGAACCAAAGAGTTTTTTGTTTTAATAAGTGACAAAGGTAGATAAACAATATAATATAAAACATACTAATTATAATTGTCTTGTTCATCTAACTTGTACGCTGCAGATCCAGTTACCGAATTCTGGATCGGTTTAAGTTATTGTGTTTTGTTTATTAAGATTGGCAATGTTTACACTCCAGTGCTTCGAAATAAAAGTTGATCCTGCGCCTAGCCTCTCTCTTGTCGGATTACCGCCTCAGACTATTAGTTACAAAACGATAACGATATTATTTAGGTTCGATTAAATTATTTATTTATTAAGTTGTAAATGTTATACTTGGTGGTAGAGCTTTGTGCAAGCTCGTCTGGGTAGGTACCACCCAGACGATGGTCAGCTATTCTACCACAAAACAGCAGTACTTTGTATTGTTGTGTTCCGGTTTGAAGGGTGAGTGAGGCAGTGTAATTACAGGCACAGGGAACATAACATCTTAGTTCCCAAGGTTGGTGACGCATTGGCAATGTAAGCAATGGTTAATATTTCTTACATTGCCATTGTCTATGGGCGTTGGTGACCACTTACCATCAGGTGGGCCATACGCTCGTCCACCTACCAATACATTAAAAAAAATGTTTCTGTTTTTATGTTATAGGTAAGTTTTATGTTATAGGTTAGGCCGATGGACCACGTGTGCCGATGGACCATATAAGTGGTCACCATTGCTCATAGCTTTTGGCGATCTAAGAAGTGTTAATCATTCCTTACATGGCCGATACGCCACTAACCTTGGGGACTGAGATATTATGACCCCTGTGCCTGTAATGACACAGCTCACCAATCCCTTAAAACGGAACCCTACAATACTGAGAATTGCTTTATCGGTAGAATATGTAATGAATAGGTAGTACATACCCAGACAGTCTTGCACTAGGCCTTACCATCTAAAAAAAAACATCATATTTATTGTTTAATTAAATTGTCATAAGTATGTTTGTTTCTTTACTTCTGGTAATCTACAACAAAGTACACTGTATTTTGTTGCAGTATTACCATCATTTCAGCTGGACGATTTTAGGGTATAATTTGTGCACTTTGTACTAGCCAACTAGGGTATTTGTCTTCTATAAATCTGCAAACAAAATATCATAGTCGATCCAGAAGAAATTAAACCAGGACCCAAAAGTTGCTAGGAGTATATAAGGTCCTCCAGACCGATTTCGGCCACGGCGGCCAATCTCAAGAGAGATTAGCCAACTACGCAGGAGATATTATAGTGCACAAATGTGTGCGTAGACACAGGTGCACTCTCTTTTCCTTAGCTCTCATAATCCGATGGGACGGCAATCCAACACGACCGGAAAGAGTTCAGGCGCAGGACCAACGGCTTAACGTGCTTTCCGAGGCACGGGAGTGTACACACTTCCAACTTCCAGACTCCGGGCTGCTACTGAGAATTTTCTGACGGAAAACCCCAATAACTATTTATTGGCCCGACCTGGGAATTGAACCCAGGACCATCGAGTCTGCTGCCTTATATCAAGCCACTAGACCAACGAGGCAGTCAAAGGATAGGAGTATATACTATGACGTATTTTCAGTTTTGCTCGGCTAACATCTAAGTAATGTAATTGTAACTTAACTTTGACCATACAAAGGGATTTGCTGGCTAGTTATCTTGCTTAAATAATTCACAACTCGGTGAGCAACCTCTTAAACTATACTATAATATTATAAAGAGATTATTCGTTAGCGTAAGGAAGAGAACTAAGAACGAACTTACATTTTGAATTATTATATCTAAACATTTTGTCAATCGATTTTAAACTATATATATTTTCTGATTGAGGTTTTTATTATATTATGTTATTTATTATATTTCATTTATCGTATTTGTTTATAGTAATAGGGCAATAAGATTACCCGTTTATTATTATTAACTCTTGATTTAGATTATTGCGTAACATGATCCCATTTCTTGATGTATAATATGGGTATGCCATGCTCTAAATTTTGGTCTAAATTTTTGTACTGTTACTGAAGCTTATAATTAATCGTTCGCTAAACATGCCAAAATGGCCCAGTGGCTAGAGCGCTTGAATCTTAACCGATGATCGTGGGTTCAAACCCAGGCAGGCACCACTGAAATTTCATGTTCACATTTGTGTTTATAATTCATCTCACGCTTAACGGCGAAGGAAAACCATCGTGAGGAAACCTGCATGTGTCAAATTTCACTCAAATTCTGCCATATGTGTATTCCAACAACCGTGGTAGAATAAGCTCCAAACCTTATCCTTAAAAAAGGAGAAGAGGCCTTAGCTCAGCAGTGGGACATTCACAGGCTGTTACCTTAGTTTTTTTTACGCTAAACATATTGTGATATGGAAGAGCGCCACCTGACACAAGTACTAATCCTTACTAGTAACTTACTACGTTTTGGTTCTTATAACTATTATTGATTAATTACTATTTATTTAACATAATAAACAATTCATTTACTTCGTAACCTAATTTGTCCTAGTACAAAATTTATTATGTACTGTTTGTTACTATTAAATAAATAAATAAATACATATAATATTATTTAGTGGCTCAGACAATGTGCACAAAAGATAAGTTCGATTTTTACTATTTAGTGGCATTTTTTTTTATTAGTATAATTTTAACATTTCAATATATACGTTTGTAATCCTGTAGTAACTAACTGCGGTTGAAGTCGCGGGAACGGCTAGTGCTTTATAAAAAAAGATACAGCATTACCATCCTTGATATCACCACAGTCGGGTAATAAAATATGAGCTAACTAAACATTTTCAACTAGACTCAGTTCCTTTAAAAATATTTGAAAACAGTTAAGTCTATTCCTTTGTGTCTTTTCTATTTAAAACGTAAAATATATCCACATAGACGGCGCTTTGGACCTCAGATAAAGCCCGCTATCCATATATTGTACAAAGATAATAAATGAATACTGTGGAACAAATCAAAAACTGAAATTAAGGCAAAGACAATTTAAACATTTTTACTTATTTGACGCATTCCCAACAAATTATTTTTTAATACTGAAGGGGTTTCAATTGGTTTATATGTTCGCGTTTCAATGTTTAGTTTATGAACCTATTTGATGTTTTATTATTCTTTCTTTGTTATCAATATAGCAGTTACAAGAAGTATCTATTTAAATTGTTTCTTAATCTTTGATTAGAGTTACATAAAGAAGGTTGAGGTGATTTTTGGTGTGACAAAAATACAGTAATATAATCAATTAAAATTTCAATTTTATAACACGAAAAAATATCGCAAAGAACTTCGTTCCTGACGGGGGTTCCCCGAGCGCACAGTTCTTTTATTTTTAATTCAGTTATTATTTCGTTCATTTACTCATTAATGTTAAGCTAAAGTATAAATTAGCTAAAGTTTAAGTTTTGTCGGTAATTAAATAAGTCTGTATAGTCGGTTAAAAAGTAAAATATTACGGTAAGCTCGTTGTCATAGTGACTTACTTATGAATCTCTATACCCCAAGGACGGGATTCCGGGTCAGGCCACTACAAAGTTTGAGTTTGTAGGGAAATTTCCATCAGCAGCCTGAAGTTCGGATGATAATTGTGTTTACAGAATTTTTTTAGAACATTAATTGTTAGAACAGTTCTACGTCTTCCATCAGCCGTGTCAGCCATCCCATCGGATTTCGCAAGTAAGCTGCAATCCTGCGCAATTGGCTAGCGTCATTCAGATTGAACGCTATGACCAAAAATGATGATCATCCTACTAAATAGCTTTTAAATATAACATTGGTATCATATTTTTCTATGTGTACGTTTGCTTACGTTCCGTAGAAAATATATTAATTACTATATTAAGAAAAAATTATCTCCTTTTAAATAACAAACTAAGTTTTTAATCAACGCTAAGCTTGGAAGAAAGTCTAAACGTTAAAATATTATTTTACTATTTTAACTTGGTGGTAGAGCTTTGTGGAGGCTCGTCTGGGTAGGTACCACCCACTCATCAGGTATTCTACCGCAAAACAGCAGTACTTGGTACTGCTGTGTTCCGGTTTGAAGAGTTAGTGAGCCAGTGTAATTACAGGCACAAGGGACATAACATCTTAGTTCCCATGGTTGGTGGCGCATTGGCGATGTATAGCGATGGTTAACATCTTTTACAATGCCATTGTCTATGGGCGTTGGTGAACACTTACCATCGGGTGGCCCATATGCTCGTCCGCCTTCCTATGAAATAAAAAAATAAACTATTTATAATTTCTTAGAAATAAAGCTATGCGTAGTTAATGTTTTCAAAGTAGTACAGCAATAGATTTCGAACACAATTATAGAGAGAGGTGATTGGTGCTTGACTGATTGATTAGGAAGACAATCGTTTATCGCCAATCAGAGTTGTGCCGTCGTCATTAAATAGCAAATCAGCGCGGAGATCGTTTGTGGTTGAACTCACTAGGCACTAGAAATGTATTGGCTTTTGAAGCTAATTATCACGTATCAGATTGAGAACGATTTTTTCTTTCTTTTTTGGACTTGCACGAAGGCATGTAAAACTACCTAGCAATTACACATATTTTAGACACTGTGTAAGTTTTGTAGACTAATTTTTACATTATAAATGTGCTCCCAACTTCCAAATTGTTAAATCTATCTCTTACATGTTATATCCCTTAGTCTTTACACTGACTCACTCACCTTAAAAAACCAGAGGACAACAATAGTATTCAAGTTATAATCTATATATATATAAATGAATCTCTATTTCCCTTGGTCATCACATCACGCGGGAACGGATGGAACAATTTCGCTAATTCTTTTTTTATTGTATTTGTTATTCTCTGGAGAAGGTTCTTATGAAAGAAAAAATTAGGAAAGTTAAGCGGAACATTAGAAATACATAAGAAAAATTAATAACAAGCACTATGTTTTTAAAATAATATTTTTTTATTAATTATACCAATTTGTATTCAATATTCAAAGTTAAGACAACGTCTGTCGGGTCAACTAGTATTAAAATAAATAACAATAACGACAAGTTACTATATTTGAAAATATATTTATAAATATATTTACTTGGTGGTAGAGCTTTGTGCAAGCTCGTCTGGGTAGGTACCACCCACTCATCAGATATTCTACCGCAAAGCAGCAATACTTGCTATTGTTGTGTTCCGGTTTGAAGGGTGAGTGAGCCAGTGTAATTACAGGCACAAGGGACATAAGATCTTAGTTCCCAAGGTTGGTGGCGCATTGGCGATGTAAACGATGGTTAACATCTCTTACAATGCTAATGTCTATGGGCGTAGGTGACCACTTAAGATCAGGTGGC
Organism: Nymphalis c-album; assembly: GCA_963151315.1. Taxonomy (NCBI): domain Eukaryota; kingdom Metazoa; phylum Arthropoda; class Insecta; order Lepidoptera; family Nymphalidae; genus Nymphalis; species Nymphalis c-album. The sequence continues at coordinate 8,522,853 of OY720609.1, forward strand.
CCATATGCTCGTCCACCTTCCTATGCAATAAAAAAAATAAATAAATTAGTAAGCACTATTAACTTAAATAAGATCTACAACTCTGTAGCGACATCTATTCCGCCACATACGAACTAAAAACTGACGTATCCTACATCGCGATATTAAAGTTATCCGAGCGATTGAACATATATACAAGAACCCGACAACAACCGTAGGGGAGTAGCCCACCAGACAAAACACACGTCTGGTCGGAGGATCCTCCCTTTTCAATGGTGGATGAGGAACTTTACACCGTGTCCCTTCCACTCCTAAAACTCCATACCATATATATATATATTGTATTTACCCATATGCTTAAACACACATATAATTATATGTACATGAGCGACTTTTATTCTCTCTTAACACAGCGAGGTCGAGCTAAATAACGCTAAGATACGTATAGGCAACCAGCCTAATGGAGGAATCGAATGTTGGCGCAATTGTCTTTTTTTTTATCTTATACCTTTCTTTATCTTTCCTCCCTTTTGTAGTTTTGTGCCATTTGAGAACGAAAATTAAATATGTATATGTAAAACTGGACATTTCAGGTACCTTTTTTATCGCTTAGCGAAAACCTAACACTGCGGAAATTATGGTTATATTTTAAAATATCCCTTTTAAAAGACCCTCACGTTCATCAAAATATAATACATATATACAAATTAAAACATCTGTGTGTGTTTTCAAAATAACTTTTTTTTTTAAATTAATATGGCTACTTGAGAGTTACCAAAACCAAATCATTTTTCATTGCCTGTCTGTCTGTTTGTCCAGGGTATTGAATTATTGTAAAAAATACTTTAAATATACGGTTTAGTCTTTATTACATCAAAATCGGTTGTCTGTCACGACATAATTAAAATGTTTTGGGTTTTTTTTTTACCCCTTACCTCTTAGGATTATCATGTCTTAAAATTTTCTTATTTCAAAAATAACATTGGTTTTAGTCATGAAGATAAATATAATTAATAAATAAACATAATTTTCTTGTAATTTATTTAGGAAATCCAACAAAAATAAAATAGTTATAATGGATAAGACACATAAAACAACAAAGAAGAAGTTAATTGCACTGTTAATTATGGAAAATTACGACGTGACAAAATAATAGACAACTGCAGCTATATGATAAAAATAAAACAAAAGCTATAGATTATTCATTCGGTATTATTAAAATTATATATGGCAAAGAAATATAAGCAAAGGAGTAGAAAATCGTGGAAATAAGAGGTATAACTGTATTAGATAGTCTTACCCCCAAAAAGCGCCAATTGATGTTTCACTACAAATGGGAACACTCGGGACACTTATGTTCTATATGTAATAAAATTTGTACTTAAGTTTAAATAAACTTAAGTTCTTAATTCAATAAATAAGCGTTTATTACCGAAAGATTGTTTTGTAAATATTGCGAATATGACTCAATAATAATTTAGTTAATAGGTCTCACGTCACTGCCTATCGTCACACACCGCTGAATTATGATAAATTATAATGAACTGGTGCGATAAAACAATTATTGTAAACGACATTCACACACTATACGTCTGGAATCGCATTTAGCCCTTTTATTGCTAAATTGTTTGGCCATTCAAAGTACACCTTCAAAGCGTACCTTTTAAGAATGATTTACATTTACATTAAGTATTTACCTGACGGCGAGTGTGTGGCGTCATCATTAATTTAGAGATTTAAATGAGAGTGATTGCATATTTTTTGTTGTCAGATGTGACGTCACTCTGGCGGAACGTCAAACGAGCCGACTACTCATTTAACTAATCTCTGTTTAGTAACGTTCAAAATTGGCCAAACATAATAAAAATAAAAAATAACTTAAATTATAAAAAATGGTCGATATATTTCACACTCACCTTACTGCACTCTGTTATAAGGTTCACAATTAAAAACATAAACTTATAGCTTTATTCTTCTCAATTACACAGCAATAACATACGTCAATACTCAATACTCACATTATACGACAAAAAGAAATGCTAAAGATAGTTTTAAATTGACACAGTGCCATCTAGTGGTGAAATTGTACAATTAACAACTTGGCATAAGCAAGAGGCATAAAGTTAGCCAATATAACTTCCACTCCTACATATATAATACTAGCTGTGCCCCGCAGTTTCTCCCGCGTATAATTAATTAAAATATAATTAATAAAAATCAGCCTAGAACCTTCATCGATAAAAGGACTATACAACACAAAAACAATTTTAAATTCGGAACCAGTAGTTCCTGATATTAGCCGGATCAAACAAACAAACTCTTCAGCTTCATATATTAGTATAGATAACATCACATGCAAACCGACGAATTAATCTAAAATACATGAAACACAACTAGATGTTTCAATACAAACGCTTATCAATTCAAACTACGTTCACGAGAAACTTTGATACGTCGACATATCTCGTTACGGTGAACTTGATAATACACTATGATCACAAAGATGAAACAAAACAAACTTGGCACGGATCCAACTCACCTCCAGCTGATCTGATACGAGCTACGTACACTGTATGTGAAGTTAGAGGTAAGACGTACAGCGAACACAGTTCAGTTAACGTCGGAACGAAGTTAAAGACACATAGAATCAGTTTAATAATAGATAATGTTGATTCGCTCTTTAATTGTGTGTATATTTCGATTAGCACCGGTTTAGATAGGTTTTAGAATTTTTTTCTTCAATCAATTAAACTGTTTTTAATATACTCTCGGTGGTAGAGCTTTGTGCAAGCTCGTCTGGGTAGGTACCACCCACTCATCTGATATTCTACCGCAAAACACCAGTACTTTGTATTGTTGTGTTCTGGTTTGCAGGGTTAGTGAGCCAATGTAATTACAGGCATAAGGGACATAACATCTTAGTTCCCAAGGTTGGTGGCGCATTGGCGATGCAAGCGATGGTTAAAATTTCTTACAATGCCTGATGGCACATACAGAGTGTAACAAAATTCGTGTCCGACCCGTGAAGTGGTTATTAGGTATCATGAGTCAGTTCTATTTATGTAAAAAAAAAAAAAATATTATGCAAAAAAATTACTCATAATTTTTTTATTTTTTCATTTTCAATTGTATATGACGAAAATTTCATGGACAACTGAGGTCATGACCTCGTCTCCGACCTACCCGATAGGTAAGAGCTGTCGAACGCTGACGCCCGCGCCTGTGTTGCAATATAATTGTCGTTATTTAGTCAAATTAATTTTTTTTCGGCGTAAAATTTTGCTTAAAATTTTAAAATTTATTACAAAATTAGAACCGACTAACGATACTTAATAACCACTTCACGGGTCGGACACGAATTTTGTTACACCCTGTATGCTCGTCCGCCAACCAATACAATAAAAAAAATTCTTACACCGCGGCTTCACACTGCTAACTAGATATTTGCTATAGTTCACTTGTTTTCGCCCGCCGCCTCGCTCGATTGGGTGATTGGTTGAGTAGTTAAGATGTGTAACAAACAAACTTCGCTCCACATTTATAATATTAGTAAGGACGCTATACATCGTGTCACTGACATCAGCAACCATTTCAAGTCTTAAAATCACTATTTAACGAACTGCAATTTCTATTCCGTTGAATTTTCAATCATTCAACGGTTGTCAAATAATCCATTCATTCGTATGTCTAATTGCTCCGGAGTTACGTTGAATGAATGTACGCTTCGAAAAGGGGAGAATTTTTAGTAATTACGTTTTCTAATAGAGACGTAAATACATCGAATCGAATGTCGTGATATTTTACGCTTTCTATTTTGCAAAGTATCAAAAGGTATCTTTTCATGTGATTTCTATCGAGTCATTGGATACTGGTCTTCCTATATTTCTACCCGAACGTACCACTACATTAATGATAAAACGTGAAAATGAACGATTGACTTCCATGCATTTTTTTAAAGTATCGGTAGGCGGACGAGCTAAGGGGTCACCTAATTGTAAGTGGTCACCAATGCCCATTGATATTCGCATTGTACGAAATGTTAACCATCGCTTACATTGCCAATCGCCAATCCCTTGTGCCTGAAATTACACTGGCCCACTCACCTTTCAAATCGGAGCACACCAATGCCAAGTTATGCTTGCGGTATAATATTTGATACGGGATGATACCCAGACGAGCTTGCAACAAGCCATACCACCAGCAAATTATAAATTTTGGTTTATTCAGTAAATCAATTACAACGTACTAAGTTTCTTTGAAGTCCTTTAATGTCCTTCTCCTTTCCTATCTCCCATAGACATTGGAATTGTAAGAGATGTTAACCATCGCTTACTACCATCGCAAGCCCTACCACCGAGTATATATATATTAAAATTATTTTTTTCAACCTGTGTGTATAATGTAACTGTCCGTCTGTCTAACAGCTATAAACTTAATGTTTCAATGTTGAATTTAGAGTTCAATATTTAACTAAACAGAGCTACTTAGTATTGTTCCGGGTTGGACACAATATTACTACAATGTTTAGTTCACTACTGGCGCAAAGGATGACAATGCGCCACCAACCTTGGGAACTAAAATGTTATATCCCTTGTGCCTGTAATTATACTGGTTCACTCGCCCTTCAATCCGGAACATAACAATACCAAGTACTGCTATTTTGCAGTAGAATATATGACGAGTGGGTGGTAGTTACCCAGACGAACTTGCACAAAGCTCTACCACCAAGTAAAATTAGGTTAATAACCTATACAGTATACAGGTTTTGGCTGCCTCGTTGGTCTAGTGGCTTGATACAAGGTCGCAGACGCGGTGGTTCTGGGTTCAATTCCCAGGTCGGGCCAATAAATAGTTATTGGGGTTTTCTGTCAGAAAATTCTCAGTCCCGGCCCGGAGTCTGGAAGTTGGAAGTGTGTACACTCCCATGCCTCGGAAAGCACGTTAAGCCGTTGGTCCTGCGCCTGAACTCTGTCCGGTCGTGTCGGATTGCCGTCCCATCGGATTATGGGAGCTAAGGAAAAGAGAGTGCACCTGTGTTTGCGCACACACTTGTGCACTATAATATCTCCTGCGCAGTTGGCTAATCTCTCTTAAGATTGGCCGCCGTGACCGAAATCGGTCTGTAGGACCTTATACAGGTTTTATTTAAAAGTTTAACATTACCTTCACATACATTGTCATAGATTGGCATACCATCAGACACAAAAGTCTCATAACCCTAAAACGTCGAAACGCTATCCCAAAAAGTTAGTTCAATATAAAATTGGAAATTTTTACTTTTATAACCCAACCCTGAAACAGAGATCGTCTTCGTAATTAAGTTTCAATGTTTTTGAATTTTAACAGCTTAGGGAGTCGTTTCGGTTATGGCTTGAGCTGTTGTTCGTAATGAAGACTTAAGCTTTAGCGTTTTATTACATTTGTTAAAACTAGAAGTTTTATAGTCATTATCATTAAGATGTTACACTGAAACCCTTTAATGCAAGCACTTTTGATATTTATTAGAATACTTGTAGTTGAATAGGATTAATCTTGCCTTTGTTTATCTTAAAAGGACAAAATATATATTTATATAGGATGTATGTGAAATATATGAAGTAGTAGATGGACTGGAAAATTGACCAATTTCTCAATTACCCGATGTTAAGTCGTCACAGTCGCCTTTAGACATTTGTGATGTAAGAAATGTTAACCATCTCGTACATCGCGAACGCACTAGCAACCTTAGAAACTAAGTTACGTATTTTGGCTTTTATATACACTGGCTCAATCACTCTTCTAACCGGTACACAATGACCACCACCACCACATGGAATATATGATGAGTGGGTGGTACATACTAAGACCTGCTTGCAGTGTAAACGTAAGTAAAAGTCAGTCTAGACGCAATAGTAAAGTCATCTGTCAAATTTCAATAGCTGTCAAGTGTCAGCTGTCACGTGTCGATTTAAAACTCTCTCTTGTACGATCTCCCGCCACGGCGACACGTATGTATCGCATTGTTCTGCATTCCGAATAAATTATATTCTCAAAACCACTGTTTTCAAGTGAAAAGCCTACGGATATACAAATATTAATAAAAAATTAAGTACCAACCTTTGAAGTTCTGAAATTGAATAATATTACCTCCTATAACATGTCCCAAACAAGCTGTTACTTTTCCACAAATAAAGTGTCTCGAAGACAGTTCACTACAATGTAAATTTAAGCCCTACATTGTATGTCATAGCAATAAAATCCCGTGAAATAATACCGACTGAGTTTTGAGGGGCGTGCTCTATAAAGTAAGACTTAAGAACTTTCAACGTTAGGACTTTGTATAATCCCCCTTTGGGTAGGTAGCCAGTGAGCGAGTGTAATTAAAGCATAAAACCATAATGTCTAAGACCCTCATACTCCAATAGTTACAAATGATGTTGTTATGTATGTGATATTTATAAGTATATATTCCTTTCTTTTCAATATCTTCCCTCTTTCTCTAATGGCTAGCTTATAAAGTCTCAGGTCCTGAAGTACTGGTTTAACATCGGGTCGGGCTAGTAAAATATTTTTGGTCTTGTTTTTCAGTCGAAAAATTCTCAATAGCCCCCTAGGTATGGAAGTAGATAGTGTTTACAATCCCGTAACTCTGAAAGCACGTGAAGCGCCTGAACTCTTTTGGAACGTCAACTCGTTTTGCCGTTGCTTCGGATTATGAGAGTGCACTAAAACATGTCCTGCATATATGGCTTGTCTATTTTGAGAAACGAAGCTTCGTATTTGACTTCGTATCATCAAATTGTCTAAATATATATTTACCTACTTCAAGTAGGCTACTTGTAAATAAAAAGTGAAACATTTAAATATTTACGTTACTTATGGCCGAATACTGAAACGTCTTTCAAATATGAAGTGGGACTTAATTATTTGTAACGCCATTAATTTCAAATTTCGCATACTAAATTTTGAAATTAATGACGTTCCAAATAATTAAGTCCCACTTCATATTTGAATGACGTTTCTGTATTCGGCCGTTAATCTTTCGGGTGAGTGGTTGAGACGTGAATCTCAACAGCTGATTGCGGGTTCATACAGATAAGCACCACTAAATTATGTATTCAATTTATTTGTGTTTATAATTCATTTAGTGTTTGGCGGTGATGCAAAACTTTGATACTAAACCTACAATCTACATGTGTCGGATAAATTAGCCACATAGTAAGCTCCAAGCGTTCACGGTAGGCCTTAGCCCAGCAGTGGGACCTGTACAGACTATAGTCTTTTGACGTGTTGGAATCAAAAATTTAATATCATCAAACAGCAAGTATAAATGATACGAGTTGAATTTATCCGACTAAATTCAAAATAACAAGACACACTCCCTGTTCTTCCAAACTAAGTATTGTTTAAACAAGACAAGTTGCAAGCTAAGCACATCCACTTCGGAAATTGTTATTACTGGTCATTGTTCTCGAGTTCCTGTTGCGTTTCGTTGTTAATGCATTATTCTGGAACATACATTCGTACATATATTTGTGTTGCAGTTTATAACTCGTTAAGTTAATTTAATTACTGAATAAATCAAAATATTTATGTTTCGGTGCTAATAAGGCCGGCAACGCACCTGCAAGTCCTCGGATGTTGCAGATGTCCATGGGCGGTGGTAGTCACTTTCCATCAGGTGAGCCTCCTGCTCGTTTGCCCCTCTTTATATAAAATAATAATAATAATAATAATTTTACGTCGACATTTGGGACGAGCATTACGGACTGACGCAATTATTAGTTAGAATTATTTTACTTAACGTTGATTAAGTCAATATAATTTTGCTTTTTGTTTAAATGAGAAATATATCGATCTTTATTAAGCTGTTTCAAATTGATTAAAGAAAATATATGAAGTAAAAACAACAAAGTAAACAGACTTTATATTACACTAGCTGTACCCGCAACTTCGTCCGCGTAGAATTAAATAAAAAGTTAATCATTTTTATTTTTATTATCATTTTTTTCTAAAATAAAAGTAGCCTAAGTTACTCCTTATTACATCAGCTACCTGCCAATAAAAGTCCCGTCAAAATCGGTCCAGCCATTTCAGAGATTAGCCGGAACAAACAGACAGACGGACAGACAGACAGACAGACAGACAGACAAAAATTGTAAAAAATGTTATTTCGGTGTATGTACCGTATATATATTCATATGCATGTAGTAAAAAGCGGTTATTTCAATATTAAAAACAGACACTCCAATTTTATTTATATGTATAGATGTATAGATAATGTGATAATTACATATGTGTCCAGTGGCATTGTAGCCAAGATTTTATATTTAACTTATATTTATATTAATATGCGGAGTTGATATGACATGATATCATGCAGAGTTGTATGGCGTCACTGATTGCCATTCTGGCATAAAACAGTCTTTCCCCCAACTTTCTTTACTTGGTGATAGAGCTTTGTGCAAGCTCGTCTGGGTAGGTACCACCCAATCAGATATTCTACCGGAAAACAGCAGTACTTGTTATTGTTGTGTTGCGGTTTGAAGGGTGAGTCAGCCAGTGTAATTACAGGCACAAGGGACATAACGTCTTAGTTCCCAAGGTTGTTGGCGCATTGGCGATGTAAGAGATGGTTAACAGCTCTTACGACGCCAATTTCTATGGGCGTTGGTGACCACTTACCATCAGGTGGCCCATATGATCGTCCGCCTTCCTATGCAATAAAAAAAACGCACCAATATTTCACATCAAAATTACCATGTCTACTTACTAGCTGACTGCCTAGCTGTCAACGCACGGCACAGATTAAAAATCTGAGACAGTAAAAGGGAAGGACTTAATGATGAGTAAGAGGTTACGCTGGATTAAGGTTCATCTAGTCAATCAGTTTCATTCCCGATTGATATTCTCTTAGAAACACTGTTAAGAGTATAACGTGTTTCTTTTGTTTGTTACTAGATGGCGTTGATTAATTTATTGAAATCGCGCTGACTAAATTTGTTTTAAATAATTACATAATGCTCAAATGGGGTGTCATACGGTGCGATTGATCGGATCGTAGAAGTGTTCGCAGTCACAGACTGGAACACTGAACCCCGCCACCACCACCATACACACATCGACGCCAAGCAACGTTTAACACCATCACCTCAAATCAACATCCTCTCGACGCATCTTCTTCTCATTCTCGCTTCCTTGCAGCTACCATTGGAAGCAACAAGCAGTAAGTTAACACGCGCCTACAACACGATAGCAGCAACAAACGCCCCGAAGGTCGAAGCAACTTCTTCTGTACCTAGACATCTGTCAGACATCTGACAAATATTTGTTGGGTACAAGTCTTTCGCTGGATTACCACGAACGGGTCTCATCCGGTGAGCTTGATCACCTTGCGAATGAACGGAGAAACGTTAGACACATCTGTTTCACACGTCGAGGTATCTTTCCCGTCCATAGTAACGGACGGCGAAGCAAGACATAGCAGTCAAAATGGCGCAGCCCTTGGAACTGCCATCACCAGACCCCATCACAAAGAGGTATGAATGAAGTCCGTACGTAACATGATCTATTAAAGTAGTCTGAACGGTAAAATAGTTATAGACCCTCTGATTACTTTGGGAGTAAATACCACTACCACAGATGAATATTGTATACGTTTTGCGATTCAAAAAACGTTTCGTACCGATAAATAGCCCATTTTTTTATTATTCCGCGTATCAAATAATTAAGGGATTCCATTCCAGAAGCTTCTCTGTCGTTAAAATTTTCACATATTATTTTGTTATACTTTTATCATCGTTTTCACAACATGTCTTCCATTTATTGGTGCCTGTTAAGTTTATTGTACCATAAAATATATTTCTTACATCCTTTCTTAAGAACGGTAAATTTTATTTAATGTAATTTTCCTTTATTCGAAATAAGTATTTTTATAAATTTATTATTGTGAACTAAACTAATTTATCCTAATTTTGAGCTATCTCATATCGTACGCATAAAATAAATTTACATCAACAATCATTAAAATAAATTAAGTCGGATTGAGAACCTCCTCTTTTGATTCGCTCAAAAATTATGTAAAAATTACAGTTAATGAAATGAGATTAGTTGTATTTTTGAACGTAATTTTTATCAAACACTTTTACCCTCATTTTGAAATTATTTTTTTATTAATTTTATTATTAAGCTCTTCAATAGTTACAAAACAAAAACTCTTGTCTTTACCTGTATTGATAATATGTTAATTTCAAAACTTATACAAAGTAAATATATTTATATAACAATTCACCAAAGTTTTCCAGTGGTTCTACGATAACAGTTTTCATATATTTTTGCATACATTAGCTACGGACGTAGTTGCCAAAATGTGGTCGCGATAAAAACTTCGACGGCGGAGTTTTGCCAAAACATGTTGCGACCATGAGGATTTGCTAGCAACCTGTAACGAAAACTTTTAGGTATCACGCTAACAAACGGCCTTGTCACATTGTTCTATAGCATCAAATTTCCGTTCAACTTTGTTCCATTATAAAATCATAATATCATCAGATATTCTAACACAAAACAGCATTACTTGGTATTGTTGTGTCCCGGTTTGAAGGGTGAGTGAGCCAGTGCAATTACAGGCACAAGGGACATAACATCTTAAGTCCCATCACCTTCATCGTTAACATCTCTTACAATGCTAATGTCTATGGGCGTTGGTGATCATTTACCATCAGGTGGTCCATAGGCTCGTTCACCTACCTATGCTATAAAAATATATACCGTATTACCTAATACAAGATTTTAACATGAACATTTTCTACACGATAAGTAATAGTTATAAAATATTTCATTTAAATACATTTGTATTAAGTTTATAAAATGAGTGACTACTGAGTTTATTATCGGTTATTCTTGGTAGAATATTTTGAACCGATGGTAAAATAACTCATAATAGCACTTTAAAAACCCTTATTTACTTTTTGGTATTTTGTCTGTGCACGCATTTGTGAAGTATTGTTGTCTAGCTTTGTTTTTGTATAATAATGTATTGATTTTTGACGTGACAACGTCTAATAAATCGATGAACGCTGGCTGCATGCACGAAAAATTGTCCCGTTACGCTCATTGTCCCGTTACGCTCATTGTCCCGCTACGCTGATAGTACGCTTGCGCCGCATCTATCTTTCTTTCACTCGATTGCAGTCATTTCATCAATGTTTTGTTATGACGTTGTCACGTTAAACTATCGTCCGTAAACCGACTTTACAGACAACCATTTTTTTCTTAACTGTTATTAGTTATGAATGCAAAATAAATAAAAGGTTCTAGGTGCTCACCAAAATCTCGCGCTTATTGACAATTTAACATTCAAAATAATTTTCACGCTACAAATATTACAATTCCAAATTCATTAGTTACATTCAATTGACATTAGTTCCAAAATAATAAATGATCAAGCAATAGAATGAATGAAGCGTTGAAGAAAAAAAAAGCTTAAATTCAATTCCAATAGCTTTCAATATAAAGCGAGAATAAGCTATGACAGTCCTGTGTCAGCGTAGCTGTTTTAACTTTTGTCATTTAAAAAAAAACTAACAAAGGAAGTGCCTTTGTGTGGAACATTTTATCACCACAAATGTTATTTTTTTGTTTGATAAAATTTAAATATAGTGTAGATCAGACTTTTGAAGGCCCTCGGGGTTTGCACCTGTCTTTCTCTCCCAAATTCGCCCTTCTACGTGCATAAATAATGAACGAAAATGAAAAACCCACTCAAATAGAAATGTAACTCACACTTCAAGGAATTCTCTGCCATAAGAGCAATGAATATATTTAAATAGAAGATTAGATATTAATTGTCGAATTACACGTCAAATGAAATTGGTCTAGGTATAAGGTTCTCTTTTATCAAGCCACTAGACCAACGAGGCAGTCAATAAAATAACTTACAAGTTACATAAAACATGAGGATTTGGCTCAATTAAGGCTTATAGTTCCCAGCAGTGAGGTAAGTTTGGCCGCGGATGATGATTTTCTTAATTCACTTTTAAAATAATATTTAAAGTAAAGTAAAGTAACAGCCTGTGAATGTCCCACTGCTGAGCTAAGGCCTCTTTTCTTTTTTGGGGAGAAGGTTTTGGAGCTTATTCCACCACGCTGCTCTAATGCGGGTTGGTGGAATACACATGTGGCAGAATTTAGATTAAAATTTGACACATGCAGGTTTCCTCACGATGTTTTCCTTTACCGTCAAGCACGAGATGAATTATAAACACAAATTAAGCACTTGAACATTCAGTGGTGCCTGCCCGGGTTTGAACCCACGATCATCGTTTAAGATTCACGCGTTGTAGCCACTGGGCCATCTCTGCTTAAAATAATATATGCATGTATTTATATAACGGCTGCAAACGGATTAGAATAAATAAACTAGATATATCAGTATCAAGAAAATAGTGTTGGCCGTAAAGAAGTAAATATTAGGGATGCAACACAATACAGTTCTAACTATTGAATATCCGATAAAAAAATATCCTCGGGCAGAAAAATTCGGAAACGCTTAGAATATTTTTACATATTCAAATTAAGAATTCGCGAATCGAATATTTTTCAGCACAACTTTTTAACTTTTTTTTTTGGTTGATTTTTTTATCTTTGCATATTACTTGAAAAATCCTTTACAATACGAACACAAATAAACTGAATAACTGTCTGTCTGAATGTATCTTCCTTTCTACATTCATCATTATTAATGACTTAACGATTAATCTCATACCATATTATCATCTTTTCTATACGTGATATTGGCAGAATACTTAGTGCCCAAATAGCGTGGAAACACGACAGAAAAAGAAAAAAAAAAAAAAATATCTTCCGAATCTCGAATGAAATCTGTCACTATTAAATCCCGGCTGCTCTTATGAGATATAAGTAAGTGGTAGGACTTTGTGCAATTATCCCATATGTATAGAGATATCATCCACTCTACCATCAAAGATAAAAAGTTGCAATTGTTTTGTTCCAGTTCACCATTGTAAGTAGTAAGTAGGCAGAAGGGATATACTATTTAAGTTCCCAAGGTTGGTTAAATGCTTCGCTTTACACCAATGTGAAATCCAATATACCTTATATTTAATTTACCAAATCAAAGTTATTCATTAAGAAAATATATGACGCTAAATATTCGGACCAGCCCTAGATCGCTGTGAGACCGAGACCGTGAAATTGAAATTTGAACAAATTTTATTCTAACTTGGAACCAACATTGGTAACTATGCTATCATAGGAACATACTACATGCAACACGGAAACTCTAAAATTTATACCGTATATAAGCCAATTTTGTTTCTTTATTTGCGCATTTTTTGTCCCAGAATATAAATAATATTCGGCACAATCAAAAGCTTATTCCACAACAAGTACGTGTTAGGTTGTATTTATGTGTCAGAATTATTTCAATCATGTGCATTTTCTATTTGGTTATGTTCTATCCATTTAAGTAAAGATATTCATGTATACTAGTTTTAACACGCGACTTTTCCCGTGTGAGATCAATACAAAGTGAAGCATCTCTGGTCTGTAAGGGTGCATGTATTAGGTTAATATTTACGTATTATTGAAAGATCATATTGTAAATGGAATAATATAGTGCCATCCACTGCTCACATAACTTTAATTTATTTGATCTTTATGTCAGGTTTTCCCTATGTATGGATATAAATTATCTAGTCGGCGCGATTCAGAAATGTGACATTATTGAATCAGCGCCATCTATCGCTACCTATTTGTAAACATACGCAACGAAACAGTTTATATAAAACAACAACCGAACCGTGGCACTTATACCGCTATTAATGGCGTCATTCATCACGCTCTTGGATAATAATTATCAATGGGATCCTTTCAATGAAAATTTTACAATTGTGTTTGATGAATTACTAAGGCATTGAATAACAATATAACGTTGATATTTCCCATATTGACATAAACTTAGTAATAAATAGTTTAATATTATTTTTTAACAAACAACAAGACAAACAAACAAGACAAATTTAATCGTAATTACATGTTTATGTAATATTATTGAAATACAAATACATATTCTACTTGCAAATCAACAAATACTTACTCCACTCATTTTTATTGTATACATTTTGTTGAGTGGCATGCTTTATATTTTAACCGTTTTTATATATTACTAGCTGATACCCGCGACTTCGTTTGCGTTGCTTGATATATTAACAAAGTTTTCTTATGTACGAAGGAAAAAAACATCAAAAAGATCGCAAGCAAAAATATACTTTGTTAAAACATACATCAATGAACACGCAGTGCATGTACAAATCGTTGTTTCTTGAAACTTTAATAACTTTTTATTAAATGAAGATATCGCAATAATTTATTTTATTGATAAGGGCCAAGTGTCTAAGAAATGAAATTTAGAAAATTTCATTGAAATCTATCCTGTACTTTTTCCGTGATGCACGCACAACTGCGGACCTCTATCATTTTATTTATATAGATAAACTGGCAAAGTTGACAATGTCAATATGAAACTACAATACCTTAATATTATACACACAAACAAACAAACACATACCGCGATACATAAACTACGTCACATATCCGTTTTATGTTAAAAATTCAAACTGAACTTATATGTGTGCATAACATTGTAATATATGTTTGCCTTAACATTGTTGTCTCCGCACAGCTTCCTGCGGCTTGAAATTTTATGTAATATTTTGAATAATTTTGAAGGAACACAGCAGAAACGACTGTTGTAAATCTAGCATATTTACGACTCCAATACAATTTTGCTTTGGATTTATTTAAGAGCTTCTATTCTACTTATGTTTCGTAAGATAAAAATTAGAATATATACTTTATTTATATAAATTAATATTCGTGAATCTGGCCAAGACATACTAAATCAGACTCGAATCGATCAGACCCGGCAAATTATCGGCCAATAGCTATCACCTCAGTTCTCTGTAAGGTGATGGAACGGATCTTAAACAACCAACTGATCCATTACCTAGAAGATCACTGTCTAATTAATGATCGACAGTACGGGTTTCGACCAAAACGGTCCACAGGTGATCTTCTAGCGTACGTAACACACCTCTGGGGTGAAGCTATCGACAAGCATGGGGAGTCGTTGGCTGTCAGCCTCGATATCTCCAAGGCTTTCGACAAGGTCTGGCACAGAAGTCTTCTCTCCAAGCTGCCGGCATACGGTCTGCCAGCTCAGCTCTGCACCTGGATTGCCAGCTTCCTACACAAGCGTAGCCTTCGCGTTTTAGTCGATGGTTGCGCTTCACAATTCCATGTAGTGAATGCTGGGGTCCCCCAGGGGTCTGTGCTATCTCCCACACTCTTTCTTTTGCATATCAATGATATGCTCTCTCTCGGGAACATACATTGCTATGCAGATGACAGTACAGTGCACGGGAGATACCACGGACGCGCAGTAGCTGGGCGGGCGGAAACTGAGGAGAGACGGAGGGATCTTGTTGTTGAACTCGATAGGACGTTAGGACTCATTGCCAAATGGGGCTCTGATAATCTTGTCGAGTTTAACGCCAAGAAAACACAGGTATGCGCTCTCACAGCGAAAAAGTCGCCATTTTCCCCTCCTCCTTCTCTCTGTGGCACTACGCTGGAGATACAAAGCAAAGTCGCCATGTTGGGAATTGACATTCGGTGCGACCTCAATCCAAGGGATCACATCGAGGCTGTTATAAAAACAGCCTCAAGAAAACTCGGTGTCCTGAACAAGGTGCGGCGTTTTTTCACGCCACAACAACTGCTCCTGTTGTATAAAACACAGGTGCGGTCCTGCGTCGAATATTGCTCGCACCTCTGGGATGGCTCCGCTAAGTACTTACTGGAGGCCTTGGATCGGTTGCAGCGGCGTGCGGTTCGCATTATTGGCGACGTAAAGGTCACCAACACCCTCGAGCCTTTACAATTGCGTCGAGAGATTGCGGCACTCAGCGCTTTCTATCGAATGTATCACGGCGAGTGCTCAGAGGAACTATTCTCCCTCATTCCTGCTTCCCCTTTCCTTCACAAATCTACGCGTGCTGGCTCCCGATGTCACCGCCTAACTGTGACATCAATTCCATCGCGAACGAAGAAATTTGGCAACTCTTTTCTTTGTCGCACCTCCAAAACATGGAATTCTTTACCAGCACACGTCTTCCCCTCCTCTTATGACCTGGGTTCCTTCAAACGAGGCGTGAAGAGGCATCTTGCGGGCCGGCAAGGCGGGGGCGGCTAGTGCAGATCATTTTTCCCGACTACACTAGCCGTCGTCGCGTTTGGACTCTACTACCACTTACCATCAGGTGGAGTGGAGTCATTTGCCCTCCCGGGCTATAAAAAAAAAAAAAAAAAAAAAAAAAAAATAAACGGAAGCAACTGGAAGAGTGCTATGTATGCCAAGGCCAGAGGACACGCTGATCACTAAAACTTGGAAATCAGATTTATTTATTTATTTATTTAAATATACATTTATTTATTCTATAACTATATTAAGAACGATGTAACAAAAACCCTATTGGATTTATCCGTACATCGGTGTTCGTTGTCAACACTAATATACTTAAAACTATACAATAATTAAAGATAAAAACTAAAACAAACAAAAAGTAGGTACATAGCAAACAAGTAGTGTAACAATGACTTGTTTATGATTTTTTTCATAAAATAGCGATAAGTGGATTATCGCGATGACCGGCTTAGAACAACATCATTTAGTAGGTATAGCATATACAGGTGTTCCATGATTTTTATTAATTAATTATTTTATATTTGCAAAATATAAATCGAGTTTTTTCTTAATGTTTTTTATATTTATTTCCTGTTTTAAATTGTAAGGCAGGCTATTCAACAATGTTGGTATAAGATATTCTAAGGTCTGCCTACCGTAAGTATTATTACACCGGGGAACAATTAGTTTCGAGTTTGATACATTTCGTGTTCTTATTGGGATATCAGTCAATTTTTGTAAGTCATGCTTAAAGTAGTTTTGCATTAACAATGTATGTTTAATTTTATCGTGTATCGGCATGATTCCACAATAAGAGAATAGATCATGATAATTACTTTTGCACTTACTTTTAATCTTATACGGTACTACGGTTTTTAATAGTCGCACTTGAAGGTGGTAAATTGTGTCTAAGTGTGATTTACACGTTCTTCCGTAGCTACTAAGACCATATGATACAATCGACTCTGCTAGTGATTTATAAAGTAATAATCTTATTTTGTAAGGGATTTTATTTTTTATAACAAAAAATTTTGCCAACATTGAACGTAGTTTATCACATACGTTATTTATGTGTTCTGTCCACTTAAAGCGATCATCAATTATAAGACCAAGATATTTATGTTTATTAACTAGATCAACTGTATTACAACTACATATCTTTAGTTTGTTTAAATGCAAACATGTATGGCTATGAGCAATTAGTTTTGGAGATACAGTGCTTCTGTTTTGGCTGGAACTGATATACATTAGTTTAGTTTTACTAACATTTAATACAAGGCCTACGTCATGAGACCATTTTGTTAGTAAGGTAAAATCTGTTTGCAATTTTGAGAGTGCTGTATGTATGTCAGTATCAGCTGCTATGAGACATGTATCATCAGCAAACTGGTAAATATCACAGTTTTTAATCAAGTTGTTAACGTCGTTAACATACGATATGTAGTGTAGCGGTCCTAGTACTGAGCCCTGCGCTGTGCCTTCTGAAACTTGAATTTTGTCACTGTGTTCGTTACCAATTTTAACTTGGTACGATCGATCTTTTAAATAATTTTGGCACCACTTTTTTAAGGGTCCTCTTATCCCACAGTCATCTAATTTCTCTATTAGTTTATCATGTTGTAATGTATCAAACGCCCTACTGTAATCGATAAAGACAATTAGTACATGTTTTTTGTCATTTAAATATTTATTGATGGTATTGGTGAATTTAGACAGTAGTTGAGACGTGCTTTTTTGAGACTGAAATCCATATTGTATATTGTTTATTATATTATTATCCTTGTAGAACTTTGAAATTTGGTTACCTATATATTTTTCGATGATTTTATTTACGGTTGGCAGAATCGTTATGGGTCGGTAATTTTCATATTCTTTCCGGCTTCCGGTTTTATGTATAGGTCTAACTATACCTGTTTTAAGTTCCACTGGGTATTTTCCTGTTTTTACAGCGATATTTATGAGTTTTGCTATTACTGGTGATATCTTGTTTCCGATGGCCTTTAAATCCGAAGCTCTTATACTATCTATACCAGGTGCCTTATCGCATCTTAAATTCTTTATTATTTTTAAAACCGAATCGGCTGTTGCTTTTTGAAATCGTATTGAAACATTTGCAGGCAAGACATAAGTAGATTTATCTAGTAAGGTAGTTTTACAATTTAACATGATACTTTTAACGTTTTCACAAAATTTAGATGCAAACTTATTAGCTATGTCTTTAATAGTAGTAATTTGATTTTCAAGTGCATTTATTATAATATTATCCAAAGAACATTTTATCCTACCAGTAATTTCATTAAGAATCTGCCATAACATTTTTGGGTCATTATTGTTTTTAATGATTTTTGCTTTAATATGCTTATTTTTGAATTTTTGAATTATTTTATTAGCATAATTTCTTGATTTATTATATTTTAGTTTTAAAATTTTATTTCCAGGGTCTTTTAACCACTTCATAAATAAATTATCTCTATATACGCATGCTTTTTTAATTTTTTGATTGAATGTTATATTGGAACGTTTATAATTATTGGGTATCTTTATTTTAATTTCTGATTTTTTATAACAGCTTTTTATGTTACTTATTATAATATCATATATTTTATAAGGACATATTATATTTTTTATTGGATGCCAATCAATTTCTTCCAGATATTTATTAAGTTTTTTATAGTGTAATATAGTTTTAAATTTAGAAACAGGCTGTATACGCTGCGGGCCGCTGCATGCAAGTGCTATTGCACGATGGTCCGCCAGTGTTGTTCCGAGCGCAGTCGTGTACATGTCCTGTGTGCGAGATCTAGCGTATATGTGATCAATACAAGTTTTACTTAATTTGTTGTTATTCAGTTCAATCCGAGTATACTCCAAGATTCCGCACACTAGGCCATGCTTATACATAACAGTGTTGTATTTATGTTTTACAGGGTTATTGGATTTTAAATCTAAATTCATATCTCCCAAAACAAATAAATCCTGATTTGACTCGAATTTATTAAGAAATGTGTCAAGTTCACTAATAAATAGGTGCTTACTATTACTAGGCGGTCTATATATTGCACACAGAGCCGCGGAATAGCCGGTTGGGGTAGTAATTTGGCCAGAAAGGATTTCAAAGTGTTTTGTTTTGTACGCTTTAGTGATAAATTTGTGTTTTTTCTTAATAAATATAATGATACCACCTCCTTTCCGTCCAGTCCGCAGCTCTGTATGCATTTCATATCCTTTTAGGTTATATAGACATCTAAATAAAAGATGTGTTAGGTTAAGATGTAAAATAGATAAAAATAAAGGTTTGAAAAAAAATAAAAAAATGTTCGCGAAATCATTGCAAAATTGACTACAAACGTAGCTTATGGCCATGTTTCAAACATTTATTTTTCTATTTTATATGTCTTCAATAGCTAACAATAAAGTAAAAGGAAAAACGTTTGAATCAAACAAAAAAATAGAGTTAGGGATTTTTCCTCCTTATATATATGTTGATATAAAAATGATTTTGCTACTTATATATATGTAGACGTTGGTATATCTGAGATTAATAGACATCGACACTGCTTGACCGATCGCTATGAGAGCTGTCATATAATTATCATGGAGAAGAGATTTATGGGATCCACTTTGTTGCAAGTCATACCTAGACAATGTGTTAGTTAAGTGCTAGTTCTGCCGTGATTTGGTTAGTATTTTATATATTATTTTATACGTTAAGAGAGAGTATAAAATTGTTTATATTTTGTATATATAACTCGAGTTCCACGTAAAGAAGTAAAATATACGTGAATTGTGAACTACATTCTAAAAATCACTTTTACATTTCTCTGATTTATTTTCGTAATGCTATAGGTTATTGAGACAAAAACTGAACAATTAATTATATCATAAAGCTATGGCGCTTACTGCATATTCTTTCTGGGAAAATTCCGGTGGTCGTTGATAGTAAAAGCATAGGAATGGAATCGCGCACCGAGTGTTAGGGGTTAGGGAAGTCTCAGAGTGCAAATTTCAAGAACTAGGATTCACGGTAATTGTTAACTCCTTAATAAAAGCTGTATAAAATTAATTCATTTTATATTTACATACATATATCTCCACTAATACCACCAATTTGTCGATTCTACCAATAACCATTAATTATATTAGTATTTCTGTCTTCCAGTTTGATCCAGTGGGGATCCATTTATCTGGCGATGGTAAGTTAAAAGTGGCAACTTGCTTTGATCGTCGTTTATTAAATCAACTTTTAAAGTAAAAACTCTTTATTCAACACAGAAGCGTTACAGTTACCTATTGCTTGTCATAAATCTATCACCATTTCCGAAATATACATTTCAGACCTGAGAAAAACCATCTTACCAACTTAATCTTACCAAATTGATGGCATCAGTCATATCTCAATCCATATTGAAGTGAATAACTCATTAAAAGTTTAGAAATGTATGAAAAGCGCCTATTACGAGGGCTACACAAAACTCTTTTAGAACTGGTGTTAAAAAATCGATGTAAAAAAAGTTTTAGTAACATGGCGGCCTCAAAGGGAATGTGAGGCAAAAACATTCAAGTGAGGATTTTAACAAACAAAGCGAATGCCTCTCAGTCCGCTTATCACACCGTAGCGCAACATTTTTTTTATAGCATAGGTAGGCGGACGTGCACATGGGCCACTTGATGGTAAGTGGTCACCAACGCCCATAGACATTGGCATTGTAAGAGATGTTACCTACCACTTACATCGCCATTGCGCCACCAACCTTGGGAACTACGATGTCAGGTCTCCAGGGTTCAGCCATTGCGACGAGCGCTTCCGATTATTATACAGTATTTACTTTTCATCACAAGTTATAATTCGATTTAAAATCCCTTCATTATTTTACGGTTGAGCAAAGTAACACAGCAGTCGACGCGTGTTTGCAAGTCGACTCGCTCAATTCATGAGGTACCCATCGTTAATTTTTTTTTACTTTCCCGATTTGCTTCAAGTGGATTAACACAGTTTTATCACTTACCCCGAAGCCTGCAGCAATCTCTGAAGTGCTTTGTGATGGATCCGCTTCCACAATAACATTTTCCACTTTGGTCTCCGGCCGTTCACGGGGTTGGTTCTGAAGATCGAAATTTCCAGAACGAAAACGTTGAATCCGAAAACATACCGTGCTTTCTTTTGCGACACCAGCGCCGTACACATCATTAATTCTTCGAGCTGTTTCTGCAGCACTGGTGCCACGGTAGAACTCGTACTCGTAAATATACCGATATTTCATGTTTTCCATTGTGCGGTAATAAAAGACACAAAGAAAAAAATTAAAATAAATGAATGACTCTTTTCAAAACTCAAATGTACTAGCTAAATGAATTTATAAATTTGAATTTGGAATTCTTAACCATAGGGGAGATATTTCAGATCAAAGTGGACAGTACGACAAAACGCTAATTTCATATGTAAGGACCTAATAATTGCTTGATATAAATAGGTGTCATAATAAGTCACAGTAACCAAGCGATCTGTACACACGTCCCAAGACATTTTTCAGCGCTTTACCGCGCTTTTAGCTGTTTACACTTTGTGCCACTATGACGTCCTGATTTACCACAGAAAACATTTTCTATTACACAACACCTTAACCTATTAGATTATTTTTGTCGCTATAAGATTCCTTAGATATATATTTTTATTTATTAATTCCAAAATGAGTCTGTTGAGGAATTTTTTCGTCTGGAGCCAATCTTGAGTGTGGAACCAGGTCATGCTTCCCATAAAAATGCATTGTTATCTAAACTAAACCAACATGCAATACAACTCAATGGGATAAGAGAGTTGTTCCAATTCAGTTTGCAAAATTTGACCTAAATATAATTTAAAAAAATTGTAAAATAAATAAATTGTACATGATTAAAAAAAAACTTACTACTTTCTGCTATCTTATCTACATTACCAGTGGCAGCTTTAAATTGAATTAAATAATATTACATATAATAATATAAACATTATATATTTATAAAGCAAAAAAATAAATAGAAATATTTGTAACTTCCTTAAAATGAACATAATATTAGCGCGATTTATTTTTGTTAACAACGCTGTTGTATGCACCAAGGAGTCTCCTAACTATACGTTTTAATGTTTACTACACCTCATGAGAACCCATTTCAATCACGATATTAATTGGTTTATAATAAAACGTGTTATCGATCATCCGTTCAAACGGTTTTTTTTTATTGTATAGGAAGGTGGGCGAGCATATGGGTCACCTGATGGTAAGTGGTCACCAACGCTCATAGACATTGGCATCGGAAGAGATGTTAGCCATCGCTTACATCGCCAAGGTGCCACCAACCTTGGGAACTAAGATGTTATTACACTGGCTTGTGCCTGTAATTACACTGGCTCACTCACCCTTCAAACCAGAACACATCAATAGCAAGTACTGCTGTTTTGCGGTAGAATATCTGATCAGTGGGTGGTACCTACCCAGACGGGCTTGCACAAAGCCCTACCACCGAGTATAATAGTATAGCGTTATGCATGTATATATATATTTATATACAAAAGACTTGTATATGATATTATGAATATTATGAATCGTCCTTCTCTTCAATATACCTCCTCTTCAATATTACATGAAATATCATTAATTATTGATAAAAGACATGTCATAAGAATTCGTAGCCTTAAAGCCTTCATGTAAATTTTTATTTTAAAAGATTTTTAATTGACAATAAAAATATTCTTTTAACATTCAATTGTTCACCGAGTACAAACTTTCAAATTAATTGCAAGTTGCTGTAAAGTTACTTATTTATCTGTTATTGTTTCGATTCCGCAAATTCAATAAATTGCTGGACAAAATGGCTTCTTTAATAAAATTCTGCAGTTGTTTTTAACTTTACCAATTAATAAAAAAGCCGAGATGGCCCAGTTGTAAGAAATCGTGAATCTTAAGCGATGACTATGGATTCAAACCCGGGTAAGCAACACTGAATTTTCATGTGCTTAATTTGTGTTTATAATTCATCTCGTGCTTGACGGTGAAGGATAACATATTGAGGAAACCAGCATGTGTCTAATTTTACTACATTTGCGCCACACATACACTTGTGGTGGAATAAGCTCTGAACATTCTCCTCGAAAGGAGAAGAGGCCATAGCCCAGTAGTGGGATATTCACAAGATGTTCCTGTATTTAATAAATTTAAATTATGTTAAAATATTCGTAAATAAGGCATTTTATTCAATGTGATATTACTCAATATTGTTTCAAAACGGGTAGAATTTTATTGATTTTCTATTTATTTAACAAACATATCTATAATATTTATTTTGCTAATTCTTCGCGACTCTTGCTAGTTCTTGTGGTACGTTAATTTAATATAATCAGAATTGTGAATTCAAGATTTTTTTGTTATTGTATTAGAAAGGCAAACTGACAGTGAGCCTCTTGATGGTAATTAATCACCATCGCCTTTATAAATTGGCTTTGTCAGAATTATTAGCTATCCCTCACTTCAAAAATACACCACCAATATTGGAAAAATATATAATTTTTTTAAGTTAATTTTGAATAAAGCCCAATAACACATGTTATTAAAAATGTTGATGAAACCTTTATTTTATCAGAGGTGTGTTTTGAATGATACAATTTATAAAGCTGAAGTGGTTGTTTGTTTGATCCGGCTAATCTCGGAAACTACTGGTTCGAATTTCAAAATTATTTTTGTGTTGTACAGTCCTTTTATCGAGGAAGGCTCTAGGCTTATTTTTATTAATTATATTTTTATTAATTATACGCGGGTGAAACCGCGGGAGACAGCTAGTATTTAATAATTTTGTTATAGGCGAAAAAATTCACTTCAAATATAAGAATTAATTTACCCTATAAACCCGTGTTTGAATCATCGTAGGTACTCAAACTTCCAGTAGATTCGAAAATGCTGTGACAGACGGACAAACACTTAAGTAGTCTGGTAAAGCTTACATTTTTTTATTAAATATACCAAACGTACAGACTAAATATATATTTTCATACATTTCATTTTAATTTAAAAGTAAATCAAGTAAAGTGACCGTTATTTAGTTCCCCATTCTCATAAATTTCAAAACAATTACTGTATTATACCCATAAAAGATATATATAATATGTTATCTTTGTTTTATGAAGACATTTTTGAGATATACAACCTCCTTAGAATGTTTCTTAACAAATTTATCAAGCGAACAATCCCTGTCAACGATATTTTTACAACAATCACTGTGGACATGATGTATTTACTTTAATGTAAATATATAATATGTATGCTCGTATAATAATGGTTCTCCTGACCGATTTCAGCCACGGCGGCCAATCTCAAGAGAGATTAGCCAACTGCGCAGGAGATATTATAGTGCACAATTGTGTGCGCAAACTCAGGTGCACTCTCTATTCCTTAGCTTTCATAATCCGATGGGACGGCAATCCGACACGACCGGAAAGAGTTCAGGCGCAGGACCAGTGGCTTAACGTGCTTTCCGAGGCACGGGAGTGTACACACTTCCAACTTTCAGACTCCGGGCTGGTACTAAGAATTTTCGACAGAAAATCTTAATAATATTTTATTGGCCCGACCTGGGAATTGAACCCAGAACCTTCGAGTTAGACCAACGAGGCAGTCATGTTCGTATTTAATACCTGTTTAATTATTCCAGGATAGACCCTCTGTCTTTCTATATTCGAAGTTTACTGTCGCCGTCAGTAATAAGAAAATGAACTGGTATCAATTTAATAATAATTTAATAATTTATTTATTACTTCTAATTTATAACATAAACACTGGTGGTGGACCTCTGACCCCGAAACTAATATAAATTGTACTATCAGGGTCAGCGATTCTTCAACAATTAATTGCACACAAGATTAGAATGCTTTTAAAAATGTATATAAAAAGAAAAGAAAATTAGAGTAATTAATAGTAAAAATAAAACATTTACATTATATTCGTACGCATGTTTATATGTGTGTGTGTGTGATTTATAATTGTACTCAGCAAGCAATAATTAATTTAGTTTATTTCAATAGGTTTTCAGTGTCTAAATATGACAATGTCAGGAGACAAGAAGTGGTTTTCTTTTTGACTTCAAACCTATTATGGGTATAAATAGGGGTCATCTTATGAATGCTATTGTAAAGCTTAGCGGAGAGGGCAGCAAATTGGTGTTTTGCGAAAGCTGTTTTACATTTAACAGTTGGACATAAGTAGCTATGAGCACGGCGTCTTGCAAGGACAGCTGTATTAATGGGTAGGGCAGTATGTTTTCTCAGAATAGTCCGAAGAATATAAAGTTGCCTTACAGTTAAAACTTGGCATTCAGAAAATAGTTGGGTTGTGGGGTGTCTAATATGTTTATGGGTCATTATTTTTAAAATCATTCTTTGGGCTCTTTCCAAGTTCATCATTATAGTCTGTCCGGCTCCACCCCAAATTGGGATGCAATAAGACAGAATAGATTGGCACAAGGCAAGGAAGACAGTTTTTACAATTTCAGGCTCGGTTAGGTGTCTTATGGTTTTAAATATATAAGTTAATTTTCTTACCCTTTTTATTAAATCTTCAATTTGCGAATGCCATTTTAAGTTGGAGTCAATCTTAATGCCAAGATATTTCACGCAAGAAACAATATTAAGGGGTAGACAACCACAGGTAGGGGATGGGACAAGACAGGTATGAGCAATGATATTAGAATATTCTGGAGGAACAGAAGAAGCTGTTGTTCTGGAAAAAGGAAGGATTTGTGTTTTTTGTGTATTCACAGTTAGTAGGTTGATTGAGAGCCAACAAGACACTATAGTAAGTGCTTCTTGAGCGTGCTGTTTGGCGCTCTTCCAGTTACTGCCGTGTACCAGAAGAGCAGTATCGTCGGCATACGCATATATACTACAGTTTGGAATATTAAGTTTGCATAGATCATTTATATATAACTGGAAGAGTGTTGGCCCTAGAATGCTACCTTGTGGAACACCGTAGCACACTGGTAACAAGTCACTGAAGTAGACAAATCAATTGACTGGTTTATAATTAAATAAATAAGTCCACTGCGGCATTTGCTATATCGTATAAACAAAATTGTTTATTTCCATAAAACCTTAAACACAAATAAAAATAACAAATTCATAAATCGTGACCGCGTGGAATGGTGGCAAGAATGCTAGCAGCGTTTCATACCTTTGAATCGCAATTCCGATTCTCTGGACGAAAAATGAACCAGCCCCCCTGTCACCAGTAAAGGCAATAAGACGGGGTGTATTTCGGGCAATATTTCGTATGAAAAATAAATATATATATCGTAATAAATAGAAATTTCAATCCATATACAAACATATATTTATTTATAAATTAATTATTTACTATAAAGATTTAAACAAGTAAATAAAAATTTCAAATAGTTACAATATGAATTATAAGCGCGTGGAATGGTGACAAAACTCTTAATAGCATTTTCCTGTTGAATTGCAATTTGAAAATGGGTTAAATGAACCAGCCCATGTCACCAGTGTATGCGTATATTCAAAAAGCTTTTATTTATTGTTCATTCGTTTTTCTCATATTATATTCGAATCTTAAAAACTTAAAATTGTCCCAAATAACAAATAATTCCATGTGTTAGAAATACTTGTATATTAATATATTTAATCACTATATGTTTTTATATTGTATCCGATTTAAAAAAATAAAATCGGTTTCAGAACGTTATTGGTGTTGCTTAATGATACAGATAAAAAAATAGTTTTACCGCGCTTTAAAAAAAAGAAAAGAACGACTGTCATCGAATTAACTATATAAGTTCTTTTCTTTATTGTATATCTCAGAAGTTTAAAGATATTAAAAATTAACTAAGAATAAACTGTATTACTTGTACTGGTGTATTTTTTACATGTTATCAGCGTATAAAACTTGATAAATCATAGTAATCGTATATCATACAAGACAAAATATGACAAGCCAAATTTTAGTTTTTTTTACGACGATAAAAGTAATGGCTATTATTATTCATCCAAAATTTAAAGATGTTATTAAGTCAAAGAATTCATGATAATATTATTCTTGGGATTAATATAATTTAATGCATATTTTATTTAAAGTATTTCCTATGTATTATTTATCTATATTGATTTGGTTCGATAAACAATACTAAGTTGAATGGTTAATGTCTTTTGGCTTGGCTAAACGGTCGTACCGTACGCCCAATTTAGCATGAAAAAAAAACAAATGTCGTTCATAGTGAATATACATATTATTTCATAAAAAAAACCAAAAAAATGTTTCTAATTGTTGTTATTCAGTCTTATACAACTACAGAAACAACTAAATACAAAAATCGTTGCGTATTAATGTATGAGTTTCCTAGAATGTAGCGTTCCAAAAACGAACGCTTTGAACGAATGAATGAACGTTGAATTCCCCTTAGCAGCTAGACGTTTATAGTTCTAGTGGCCTAGTTCTAGTGTAACTATGAGATAAAGACAAATAACGCATATTATGTTCTTAACGAGGCAACAAAAAAAAAAAGAAAAACTTAAAAAAAATAAGAAATGAAAATTTATACGTTTGAAATATTGTTACTTCAGTTCTAAGTAAATTAATAAATACCAACAATACTATTCTCGGTGGTAGAGCTTAGTGCAAGCTCGTCTGGGTAGGTACCACCCACTCATCAGATATTTTACCGCAAAATAGCTGTACTTTTTATTGTTGTGTTCCGGTTTGAAGGGTGAGTGAGCCAGTGTAATTACAGGCACAAAGGATATAACATCTTAGTTCCCAAGGTTGGTGGTGCATTGGCGATGTGAGCAGTGGTTAACATTTCTTGCAATGCCATTGTCTATGGGCGTTGGTGACCACTTACCATCAGGTGGTCCATATGCTCTTCTACCTATACAATAAAAAACCCGGTAGACATTTTCCTGCCAGCGTTTATGTATGTATATGCCAATTTTCATGGCAATCGGTTCAGCGGGATAGAGTTTTATATCTTACAACGCCATCTAGCGTTTATTATAAAGTGCATGATATAACTGTCTCCTATTTAAAAGCCTCCTATTTTAAGCCTATGCAAAATACTTACTATAAGACTTTAATTGTAATTTGTCCAACGGTATTGAAACCTATTTATCACAAACAAACATACGAATATCAATTTTAATAAATAAGATTAAACAAACACAAAATCAAGAGGGCTCTGTTGGTGACACAAGGACATTTTTCAACGTTTTTTATATAATATATTATCAATGGAATCTTTAAATACAGAACAGCAATCAAGCGATTTGGATGTCGCCAAGAAAATGGAAGACGAACGTCTTAGATTACAGAGACAGGTCATTTTTTTTATATAATAGGTAGGACGAGCATATGGGACACTTTATGGTAATATGGTATGGTTTTTACTTGGTGGTAGGGCTTTGTACAAGCTCGTCGGGATAGGTACCACCCACTCATCAGATATTCTACCGCAAAATAGCAGTACTTAGTATTGTTATGTTCCAGTTTGAAGGGTGAGTGAGCCAGTGTAATTACAGGGATATAACATGTTAGTTCCCAAGGTTGGTGGTGCATTGGCGATGTAAGCTGCGATGGTTAATATTTCTAACAATGCCAATATCTAAGGGCGTTGGTGACCACTTACCATCAGGTGCCCCATATGCTTTTCCGCCTTCTTATACTTTAAAAAAGTGATCGCCAACGCAAATGTTAACCATCGCTTACATCACCAATGCGCCACCAACCTTTCTCACTAACCTTTCAAACCAGAACGTTGTGTTCTGGTTACCAAATACCTACTGCTGTTTTGAGTCTGACTGACTGTGTTGATATCTGATGATGCATAAGTGCAAGTTTGTTTCTAATGTATGAAATGATACATTTATACAGGTGCGGATGATACAAACGGACCGACTCCATCGCACTATGGGTGTTCATCCAAAGTTCCGCAGACAGGACAACTTGTTGAGAACTCTGAAAAAGGAATTTCTGAATCTTCATAAGGATTTGAAGGTAATGTAATAAATGAAATAAATCACTGTAAACATCCTATTTTGAGCCGAGATGGCCCAGTGGTAAGAACGCGTGAATCTTAACCGATGATCGTGGGTTCAAACCCGGGCAGGCACCGCTGAATTTCATGTGCTTAATTTGTGTTTATAATTCATCTCTTGCTTAACGGTGAAGGAAAACATCGTGAGGAAACCTGCATGTGTCAAATTTCACTGAAATTTTATCACACCAACCCGCATTGGAGCAGCGTGGTGAAATAAGCTCCAAATGTTCTCCTCACAAAGAGGAGAAGAGGCCTTAGCCCAGCAGTGGGACATTCACAGGCTGTTACTTTAAACATCCTATTTCTGAGCAATTGAGAATATGTTGGTCGTATACCGCCAACCAGATCTTTTTGAGTTTGATAAACGTGGTGCAGATACTTCTGTAGCAGATATCCTCAAGACTTTATTCAACTTTTTTCGATTTGGTGCACCATGCACACATGAAATATCGAAAATTTAATTTGATTCCGCTATATTGGATAAGATGTGTTTTTAACAAGACGGCCATTTTGTTACTGACCAAAAAATTTTTAGTTCTATTAAACACAAATTAAGCATTGAAAAATTAAGTGCCCAGATGGCAGTTAATTTGCTACTATGTTCAAGGCGTGGGCAATAAAAACAGATACTCTTAGAACCTTTTATTGCTGTTTAATTTATCTAAACAACTCAACAGTAGATTAATTTGAAGAGCCGATGGGCGTGGTTGGTAAGACACTTGCCTTACACGCCGCAGGTCGTGGGTTCGATTCCCACCCAGGACAGACATTTGTGTGCATGAACATGTCTGTTTGTCCTGAGTCTGGGTGTAATTATCTATATGAATTTGTATTTACAAAAAACAAAGTAGTATATGTAGTATATCAGTAGTCTGGTTTCCATAGTACAAGCTCTGCTTAGTGTGGGATATCTGATCCCGTGTGTGAATAATGTCCCAGGATATTTATTTTTATTATTATATTATAATATGAAAGACACAGTACAACAGATTATAAGAAAACATAAATAATAATAAAACCTAAGAAAACATTGCGTCATATTGAAAAAGGGTTTGCTAATCTTAATATCATTCACTTAGTATCCTAAACAAACTGCCTTGTATTATACAACACTGTCCAAAATAATATTTACTTTTATCTACAGATTGCTAGATCTGGGGCCCATAAGAAGAATGACAGGAAGATGAAATACGATCTCGAACGAGCACTTTTTTTGCGCACACAGACCAAACAAGAGTGTATAGGTTTGTTTGTTACAGTCCAAAATATACATATTACAAAACAAACTCCCGTATCTAACGCAAAAATTACCCCCATTCAAAAGACTACTATATACTTTGATGTTCACGAAAGTTTTTCAAAATTGGTATAAGTTACAGCTGCAGATCCTAAGGTTCCGTGTTCGCAGCCTAGATCCTAGATCGAGTCAAAAAAACCCAGTACACACACACACAAATAAACATACACACAAAAACATTGAGTTTTTCTCTCATAAAATAATCCGTAGCAGCCGTAACTTTCTAAAACCTATTGATTCCTCTACTTGACTCCCATGTTTAAGAAATCACGTAATACTCTTGGTCTTGGTCGGTTAGTCTCGCTTAAGACAGCCAGTCAAATCATCCCAATAGCAATAGCTACGTCTGTTAGTGATCCTGTAACGCGATTGATCTGACCTCTTGAGGTCTTGATCTGAGGTCTTGTTCACACAATAGGTATATTGAATGAACCATAGACAATTGATCATGTGTATCAAACAGGCGTCTATAACTGTAATTTAACGCGAGTGAAACCACGCAACATAGTATTGCAGGAACTAAATCAAATGATAGATTATAAAGTCAACATGTTCACCTTACTGATAAGTTAAACTAAACAGACCCATTAGGATATATAAGGATTATAATTAGAGCATAGTTTTGAATCACATTATTATAAATTGAATGCTTATCTGAATTGTTCTTCTTAACATTATACTCAGTAATAATATAACAGAAGTAAAAAGTAAAGTGCACACAAAGTAAAAACAAATTGTTAAAATTCAAATGAACTTATTAAAATTACAGTATACATTGTAACCAGATTTCGTGGTAACATTATTTTTACAATAAAACAATCCGATGAAATTTAGATAATTCGAAAAAGACGAAGAACAAAAAAAAAATCTTTAACTTAAAAAAACAAAATAAATAACTGATTTTCGATATAAATATAAACTATTGACTCTAAATTTAAAGTAATAA
This sequence comes from Nymphalis c-album, assembly GCA_963151315.1. Classification (NCBI taxonomy): domain Eukaryota; kingdom Metazoa; phylum Arthropoda; class Insecta; order Lepidoptera; family Nymphalidae; genus Nymphalis; species Nymphalis c-album. Next base: position 8,554,386 of record OY720609.1, read on the forward strand.
ATATTATATTATTTAAAACATTTGTGTTTCCAGAGGGACTGACACTTATGGATCAAATAGATGGATTGTTGCACCGAAAAAATAAACAAATGATTAAACTGAAGGGCGTTGTCAACTCTAATACCGGTCAGGTACTATAAAGAACTTTATCAACATTTTACTTTTAATATATTTTCAAACAAATTTACAACACATTACAAATTTTTAAAAGATTGAGGAGCGCCGTAACTTGAGCGAGAATAGACTAACATCCACAGAAAATAAGTTAGAAGCTGCAATGTGGAGATTCAATGTTGTTCAATGTGAGAATAAGAAAATACGAGATGAAATTGAACATATGCTCAAAGATAGGTGAAGTAAATTAATTGTCCGTAAGTCTTAAGCACAGATGACTTTTTTTTTTTGCATAGGAAGGCGGACGAGCACATGGGCCACCTGATGGTAAGTGGTCACCAACGCCCATAGACATTGGCGTTGTAAGAGATGTTAACCATCTCTTACATCGCCAATGCGCCACCAACCTTGGGAACTAAGATGTTATGTCCCTTGTGCCTGGAATTACACTGGCTCACTCACCCTTCAAACCGGACACACAGCAATAACAAGTACTGCTGTTTTGCGGTAGAATATCTGATGAGTGGGTGGTACCTACCCAGACGAGCTTGCACAAAGCTCTACCACCAAGTAACAAAGCTCTACCACCAAGTAACTACTACAACTACTACGGAAGAGTGGACAAATATTTGGTATAAGATCCTGATTGTGATGTCCGGACAGATTTCAGTCACGGCGGTCATTTTCAAGCACATACTATACGTGCACGTTTATGTTCAAGCAAAGGTATTTTATCTAATCCCTTCTCCTTAAAATCCGATAGGATTTCCGAGGTGCAGAAGTTCGTTTTTCGCCCAGAAGATCGGGATTGCGACTAAACAGGGAAATCATATTTGCATTCTTGCCACCAAACTAATTTTAATTTGATTCGAATATACTCATTTAAGTCCTCAATGTTTATATTGATATATAAATAAAATCATTATATTATATATATTAGTATATATATTATCATTAATATAGATTTTTCTTCTTTCTAAGCTTCCGTTCATAGTTAAATACTTTTAGAGCAATTTTCAATCAATCGTGGACAAAGATGCTGAATTCCTTAAACAAGGGCAAGAAGTTTCTCACGGATCTTTTCGAATCGTCGACCCTGGCTTATGATCAGCGTGATGAATGGTGCGCGAAACTGAAGTCCGTTCAGGATAAGGGAAAAATTGATCAAATGGTCCAGATTCAGGTGAATTACACGTTATTTGAAAATAGAACAATTATTTAGTACGGAATAGTACCAATTCATATTATCTCTAGCTAAAAGCTAGCTAAAGTAGAAAAAAATATAAATGTGCCGACTTTTACGTAGGTTTACTATGAAAGCAAATAATATATTCCATACTTTTTTTCATGGAGAAGATTTTTATGTCATTTCGTTGTAACTCGGTGCTAAGGTGCGTTCTGGCCTGACATCTGAATCGTTCAACCGATTGCCATGACATAAACTTAAACGCCTTTAATACAATTTAGAAGCATGACACTTATTGTTCGTAAATTTAAAATCTATCATCGGTTCAGAATAATAACCCTGATCTGAGAAGAACCGGTGAAAGAAACTGAGCTAGGTTTTTCTAATAGATTTTTTAACTTTAGTAGTATTAATAACAATGATCAATACAGTAAAAGAAATATTTATTATTTAATATTCATCCATAAACTCATTATGGAATCTTTTTCACATAATATTCCTATAATTTGGTTGCAACTTGAGCAATGGAGATGAGCGCTTTCTAAGTGCCTGTTTTAAAACGGTATACTAAGTCATAGAAGAGCCACTGACTCAGCAAACGTGTGAGAGGAGTCACTTACATGAGAACACATATGTAAAGTAACATAACACTCATATTCGTCGTTAATTTACTCAACGCATTGGTTTATTTTCCTTCTTTTTTTTTCTATTGTCCCCACCAAAGTGATCGCTCCGTTATATGGTAAGCTAGGTTGATCTAAAAAGTATTAAATGAAATTAGTTCGTGTTTGTTCTTGTTATGAATATCATTTTTTTTCACAAAACCATAAACTCTTTTGTTTATTTATATAAAACATTCAAGCAACATCTGCATTTTGATAGTGACATAACATGCAGTAACTTATAAAGCGTGTGAATCCGCGCGGAACGGCTAGTTTTATTACACGATGACAGCTTCCACTCCAATTCCTGAATCGATCACACCTTATCGCCCTACTTTATTGACACCTCGCTGATAACGCAACCCCATTAATTTGTACCTCGACACATCCATTTGTTTATGGATAGAAATGCCTTTTAAACTTGGTCACGTGATATGTTGAGCAATAGGCATATTGAAATTTATGGTGGAAGTAATGACATTTATGCCCCACGACTGTGCACTCTTGTATTGAAAGAACGGGTTAGGAAAAATACTTATGTCCGAAATATATATATTGTGTATGTTTTTATGACATAATGCAGTATTGTCTTTTTTTTATAGCCCGGGAGGGCAAATGACTCTACTCCACGTGATGGTAAGTGGTAGTAGAGTCCAAACGCGACGACGGCTAGTGTAGTCATCACTACTTCATTGATAAGACCACCCCTTGCATGCTTTTATTTTATATTCATAGTTTTCAGCATTTTTTTGTATATTTTTTTCTTTATTTGAGTCTGCAATAAAGATATTTATTACTATTATTTATATTATCTTTATGAGTTATAGGCCTATAAACACACATATGTACATACACGAATGTACGTTTATTCACACAAATATCGATTCATTTTATATATCTAATTCAGGTATCGTGTTTTGTAAAAATCATTTTTTACATTTTAATTCCATTACTTTATAAAAAAAAACAATAAGACATTTTAAGTGTTTCCAAGTCTTTAAAGTATTTACATTTGTTATGATATTGTTTTTAAGCCTTTCATTTAATTCTATTAGCGACTATTATTACTAATATCTTTATTATTTGTACTGTATTCTTTTTACAAATTGTAATTTAATAATCAGCTAAAAACGACAGGATTAAATGCTATCTAATTGTTGTAACACAGACGATACGTATTATTGCTTCTTGCTTTTGTCATATCCGCATTATTTTACGTGAAGAATCTAATCTATTGTTCTATGTTTGTTGCATCTGTACATGTAATTGTAAAGGTAACATATAAAAAAATCCCGCTGAGTTTCTTTCGCCGGTTCTTCTCAGGTCTGAGGCGTTTATTTCCGATGGTCGATTTATCGCATTCAATAAGTAATTGTAACTATAGGTGTAACGCTTCGGTCTTGAATAAAGATTGATTTGATTTGTTTTTTCAAATCTTTATAGTGGCAGGTCAATTCATATGCTCATAGTGACTTCACGATGTGTTCATTTATGTTCCCAGGAAATGAGAGATCTCCAGAAAGCATTCGACCATGAAATGAAACTATACAACTTTCTAGCGAAAAAAGGTGTGATAAGAATAAATAAGAAGGAACAAGACAGAGAAGAGGCACAAAAGAAGAAACAAGAGGAAGATATACGTAAAGATATTGAGTATCATAGAACAATATTAGACGATATCCACGTAAGTGATTATTCATAAATATTCTTGTAATAAATAAATATAAATATACGTTGTAGAGTAATGTTCAGAATAATAATAGAGAGAATGAGTGAACGAAGTCAGCTAAATGAATTTCAGAGCAAATACCAGAAACTTTTTTTAAAAACATTATAGGCAAATTCTTAACATTATCAACATATGTCATATATATGGTATATATCATTGATCGATATCTTTTTTAAGCTATGTATGTATTCATTAAGAATTGGTGAAAAAATGGCACCTTGAATGTTAGCTAATTCATTTTCTAAACATAAAACTAAATTGTAAATAAATAGTTGAGGTGATGGTTATATTTTAAGATATTTTAAACAGGAACTGTTTGTAGTGCAGTATACAGAGCTATTAAAGCTAAACGCATGGAATGTTTTTCTAAGGAATAGGTATTCACACGAGCATATTAGCCACCTGATGGTAAGTGGTTACCAACGCCCATAGCCATTGGCATTGTAAGAAATGTTAACTGTCGCTTACATCGCCAATGCGCCACCAACCTTAGGAACTGAAAGTTTCTGTCCCTTGTACCTCTTATTACCCTGGCTCACTCACACTTCAAACCGGAACACAACAATAGCAAGTACTTCTGTTTTGTGGTATAATATCTGATGAGTGAGTGCTATCTACCCAGACGAGCTCAATATGACATATCGAGCACATGTGACGCATGTAAATCTAATATTTATTTATTTTTACTTCTGCTATTAAATACGGTAAAAAAAACAGCCCGTGAATGTCCCACTGCTGGGCCACTCTTCTCCTCCCACTCGAGAAGAGTGGGAGGAGAAGAGTGGCTCTTTGTGAGGAGAAGGTTTTGAAGGCTCCAATGCGGGTTGGTGGAATACACATGTGACAAAATTTCATTGAAATTTGACACATGCAGGTTTCCTCACGATGATTTCCTTCACCGACAAGCATGAGATGAATTATAATCAGATTCACGCGTCCTTACCGATGGGCCATCTCGGCATTTTTAAATACAGTACGAGTATAGTATTGTGCATATTGAGGCAATACAGTCGCAATCAAAAATATACCTAAAATTAATAAAAAAATAAACTGAACTATTAGAATATCTATTAAAATATGCAAATTTGTAGCGTCGACACTAACCACCACAAATATTTGCTTTATAAATATTCCACGGACGGTCGTGAACAAAGCGTGATTTAAATAAAACACTCGTGGGTATGGATTTTGTTAAATTTTCACAGAAAATATAAAGCTTTTAGTCCGGTCAATTCGCTTATGTGAATACATTTCAGGATTTTCGAAAAAAAAAATACCAGTCAAGGTTGAATCTTAATACGTTGTGTGGGAATTAAGGATTGGCATTAAATCGCGCAGTTTCCTTGATTAAATCATTACAAATTATTAATATTATTTATACTAACTGATCTATACTAAATACGAAAGTAACAGCATGTCTGTCGTTCATGAGTAAAACACAGAACCGATTGTGATGAAATTCGGTATGAAGATAGTTAAAAAGTAGCATATAGGACCTATGTTACTTTTTAATACTTAACATCTACTACTAAACGTGCGGTCGCGGACTTTAATTAGTATATCTACGGTATCTGCCTGTTATAGCCTTGTAGCGACATCTATCTCGCCACATACGGAACTAAAAACTGACGTATTCTACACCACGATATTAAAGTTATCCGAGCGATTGAACGTATATACAAGAACCCTACAACAACCGTTGGGGGGCAGTAGCCCACCAGACACAACGCCCGTCTGGTCAGAGGATCCTCCCTTTTCAATGGTGGTGTGTCCCTGTAACCCTCACACCCCCAAAGTCTCATTATATATACGGCAACCATTCCTTTTGAGAAGAAGGTTTCTACACTATTTTCTTACAGGCGGATATTTTCACGACGATTTCCTTCACCACCTGAACAAGACGAACTGTAAGCACTTTGATTTGCAGGGTTTGAACCCAAAATTTTAGGAAGCAATATCACCTCAATATGTTATCTTCATAGGTTAAGTTAAGGCTATAAATTTCCCAATGTTTTGATACTGCCTCATTGGTCTAGTGGCTAGATGGCCGCAGACTAGGTGGTCCTGGGTTCAATTCCCAGGTCGGGCCAATAAAAAGTTATTGGGTTTTTCTGTCAGAAAATTCTCAGTAGCAGCCCGGAGTATGGTAGTGTGTACACACCCGTGCCTCGAAAAGCTCGTTAAGCCGTTGGACCTGCGCCTGAACTCTTTCCGGTCGTGTCGGATTGCCGTCCCATCGGATTATGAGAGTTAGGGAAAAGAGAGTTCACCTGTGTTTGCGCACATACTTGTGCACTATAATATCTCCTGTGCAGTTGGCTAACCTCTTGAGACTGACCGCCGTGACCGAAAATCCTTCTGGAGGACTAATGTCCTCCATATTATTTATTATTATATTTTGATAACTTGGAAAGGAATGATACCTATTCCATTTTACTGGTTTGTAAAAATACATATTAGTCAAAACATATTCTGACATCGGCAAGTTTTCTATTATTATGAAGCATTAAACTGTAGTTTTCAATATCGATAATAATATATTAATCATGAATTTAGCACAGGTCTAATTCTATTGTAACTACATTCTATTGTAAGAGAATTAACTTAAAACTCGCTTAAGAAAACGATCGTTTAATATCAGAACGTCATATGTGCCTGACTATAATAATTAGAACATTGAAATTCATCGAAAAAGCGTATCACAGACAGTCGATATTCAAAAGAATAGCACTTATGGTTGGAATAAAAATGAATGGAAATGAATAAAATCGAATATATCAACTGAATCGGTTTTTTACATTTTTTATTAAACTTGTCGAAAGACATTTGGTTGAAAAGTGTGTCTGTAAGAAATCGCTCGTTTAAGAATAAGACCGTTTTATATATTATAACTATCTGAAGCTCGCTACTTTGTCCATGTAAAAGTCGCTTTTATTACAATATATTTAAAAAAAATATGTAATTAATTATATTAATTGATGTATCAGTTGAGACATTAGGTAAATCCATCTTATGTTATAATTCAAACTAATTAAAATTAACGGCTATCCGTCGATGAATTTTTTATTTTTTTATTTTATTAATATTTAGTTTTAGTTTTGGTTGATTTTTTTTATTTTTGATTCTTTGATTTACATTTATATAAATTTTGTTTTTTTTTTTAAATAGTTTAATATAAGATAAAACTGTCCTTTACCATGCCGTGGCAACTTGTAAATAAAACAACACTCAGCAAGTTATTGTAATTTTTTATAAAATGTATGTATATTAGTGTGTGTTTTGTAAGTTATCCTAATAAATAAATAAATAAATAAATAAATAAATAAATAAATAAATGACGACAAGAGACACGAGATGGCCGCCATAGTGACGTAATAACAGAAAGTATCTAATCACTCTCGTCTATTCGTAAAATTATTAATCAGTCACAGTATACAGGGTTATTTGTAATGACCCAGCAACCTCGCAGGACTAGATAGCTAACATCATAAGCAACAACTTTTGTTCTATGAAATCGGACATAACTAAATACATGAAAAAAAAAAAATATTTTACCAGTTTTTGTCGTACTTACGTAACATTTGTAAGTCTATATTTAATTCATACACGACAGGACGACGCCACGCGTCGAGCTTTGCGTTGCGCGTAGATTTATAAACGTTTAAGCGGGAAATTAAATTAATACTTATTTTTGTATGAAAATATAATTAAGTTTATTAAGTTTATTACCTACCAAGATGGGCTTGAAAGTCCACCTAGGTCACTCGAAATTCTAAGTACACTTTAAATTTCATTGATAAATTCGTAATTTCCAGGACTACACAGAAGAATATAACGCGGATAAAATAATAGAAACATTTCAGAGAGTGGACAATGAAAATTATTCCATTTACAAACTCCTGATTGATTTTTGCGCTGAAAACGAAGTACTAAGACGGAATCTTAAACAGATTCAACAAACTATTGGTGATATATAATATTTTTATATTATTATTATATACGTGGGCACATCATTGGTTTTTCTTCATTATCACAATGCGTTGTTATTTAATATCATTATTACCATATTATTATCGCTATTAGTAACATTTGCCATGTTTGCTGATCATTTAGAAATTTTGCTCGCTAGCTCCCTAACTATATAGTCATTTGCCACAACGCGTTATGGGCGTTTTTATAAGATCACAGTGCGTTGGGAGCTCTAGCATTTTGCGTTCGTCCTAACATATATACATATAGTAGTAGGTAGTAGGTAATATTTTGTTATATCTTCATAAGTACAGAGTGCGAGTGAGTTTCATCAGACTAATTAGCTTATTATATTAATAGTTTTACGTTATGAAAATTACTATTAAACTTTGACAACGTAAATGAATTATGAAATACCTAGCATTTTTCCATATCAATTGGCATTTTTTTACTTAGTGAAAGGGCTTTGTGCAAGCCCGTCTCGCTACTGATAAAAAATAATACTTAGTACTGTTACGATCAGTTTGGAAAGGTGAGAGAGCCAATGTAGATAAAGGCACAAAGGATATAACATCTTAGTTCCCAAGGTTAGTGGCGCATTAGTAAGGAATGGTTAATTCATTTACGGGGCCTTTCCTTACGGGGCCAATGGATATCCGCGATGGTGACTACTTACTATTAGGTGGCTCATCTCGCCCGTCAAACTCACTACATAAATAAATACAAAATATAATACAGTGGACAGAAAAGATTGGAATGAGATGATGGAAGAAAAGAGACAAAAGAAGTTGGAAGAGCTGAAAGAGAAATTAGAAGAACAAAAGAGTATAACAGAAGACAAAAGAAACCAGTTGACGTTCAAGATAGAACTTATTAATGACGTTATGGATAAAGTGAATGAAATATTCAAGTAAGTAAAAAATATAGTATTCACTTTGAATAGCTTTTAATTTCGGTTTGATTTTATGTTACCCATAATAAGTAACTGCCTCGTTGGTCTTGTAGCTAGAATGCTAGATAAGACCGCAGATCTCAAATCTCAAGTCGTGTCGGCAAATTGTTCTATACTATATCTATATTCTCAGTTGAAATATATATAAAATATATATATTAGATGACAAATACATTGTTTTGGTTTTGGTAACTCGCGAATAGACATATTAACTTTAAAAGATGCAGTTATTTGACGAACCAGATATATGACTTTCGCGCCGCAGTTCTTGGGTTCGATTCCCACCCAGGACAGACATTTATGTGCATGAACATGTCTGTTTGTAATGAGTCTAGGTGTAATTATCTATATGAGTATGTATTTGCCAAATTAAAGTAGTGTATGTAGTATATCAGTTGTCCGGTTTCCGTAAATGCTCTGCTTAGTTTGAGATGGCCTCATGTGAATAATGTCCCAGGATATTATTATTATTATTTGAAATCACTGCAGACACTTCAATTTTATTTATTGGATTTTATATGCTAATAGGACTAGTGTGTCATATGTTTTAACATTTTACTTGGTGGTAGAGCTTTGTGCAAGCTCGTCTGGGTAGGTACCACCCACTCATTAGATATTCTACCGCAACACAGCAGTACTCGCTATTGTTGTGTTCCGGTTTGAAGGGTGAGTGAGCCAGTGTAACTAAAATATACACGCGTTGTTAAAATGGACCATCATAGCTTTCATTATATTATATAATTTATATTAATTACATTAGTACTTAAGTTTTTATTTTGTGTGTGTTACCTAAAAGGGGAAGATGTTGTAGTTGAACCTGGCTGGTTAAAGAATAAAGTTAGTTGTCAATGACGTGACTTCAATATACAACATGGTGAGAGTGGTGGCATCTAGCACGAAAAAAAAACTACGCCCCGCGCACCGCGCAGCTTCGACGCCAATTCGGATACAGTTGGAAGTAGAAAATGAGAAAGTTGCACTGCTTTGTTTAGTTCATATGGATCTAAGCAAATACGATAACCATTACTTTCGTAATACAAACAAAGTTTTTTTATAATAAAACTAGCTGATACCCGTGACTTCGTCCGCGTTGATATATTAACAAAGTTTTCTTATGTACGAAGGAAAAAACATCAAAAAGATCGCAAGAAAAAATATACTTTGTTTAAACATACATTACTGAACACGCAGTGCATATACAAATCGTTGTTTTTTGAAACTTTAATAACTTTTTATTAAATGAAGATATCGCAATAATTTGATAAGGGCCAAATGTCTAAGAAATAAAATTTAGAAAATTTCATTGAAATCTATCCAGTACTTTTTCCGTGATGCGCGCACAACTGCAGTCTCCGTCATTTTATTTATATAGATAGATATGTTGCAAATTACATGTATATCTTCGAATATATTAAGGAAACAAACAAATCTGTCATAATTATAAAATCTCATTAAACGTATAATCAATCATTACCGACGATCGTGCGGCGTCATTGACGCCACTCACCGGTGACGACCGACACTTGCGGGTAGAGGGTATTAATTAATACCGACGCGTTGATGTGATCATATGCTACATTATTACAGCGACAATGGAAAGACATTACAAAAAATATGACGTATTCGTTAAATATACCACCAGAGATTTTTACATTTGCCAAGTAATACGATGAGGTCATTTAAAATAAACATCATTAATAGACATTTTGTTGTAGTTTATATATTTTTTTTTATTGTATAGTAAGTGGTGGTGGCGGTGGTGTACTTGGTGGTAGCTTTGTGCAGGCTCGTCTGGGTAGGTACACCCACACGCAAAACAGCAGTACTATGTACTGTTGTGTTCTGGTTTGAAGGGTGAGTGAGCCAGTGTAATTACAGGCACAAGGGACATAACATCTTAGTTCCCAAGGTTGGTGGCGCATTGGCGATGTAAACGATGGTTAACATCTTTTACAATGCCATTGTCTATGGAAGTTGGTGACCACTTACCATCAGGTGGCCCATATGCTCGTCCGCCTTCCTATGAATTAATTAAAAAAAAAATTGGTCACCAGGACCGATACACAATTGCATTGTAAGAAATGTTCACCATCGCTTACATCGGTACATGATAACATGCGTATAGTTAGTATTCGTCGATTCTCGTGCAGCCCTTATGTTTATCATGTCTAGTCGCCTCTTGGCTTGTTCTGAGCTTCGTAATCGTAATTTTTCTGATACGCCCAGCCTAGCACGATATGAATTACAAAAAATATACGCTCACCCCGATTTGATCCCGTAGACCTTCGTTACAATCCACGTATTCAATCCACTGAACCATAACGTCTTTAGATGATAAACTTCTAACAAATAACGTTCACCATTTCGACGTCAGTTAAGAAACTTTCTCTAAAGTCTTTGAAAACATTTTCTCAACAATATGTTGCAAAACATTTCTTCCCGATCGCATAGTGTACGTAATTGATTGGTCCGAGTATATCGTATTGTGAGACAGGGAGCCCCATCAATTTTAAAACTAGTTACAGAGTTATATTTCACGATTAAGTTTAATTCATTTTACAATTCAGTTATTTTACGCTTTATTAATTGCTTAATCATTGTATATATATATATATATATATATGTAGACATTCGTAAATATATAGTATACAATGCATGAATATTTATTTACACATATTTATTTAAAAAGTAAAATTGATCCTGTGCACCTCCTTACCGCGTTATTCTTCTCGTGTACTCTACCCAAAGGTTGTCTGGAAGAGATCGCTCTTTTAGCGATAAGACCGCCTTTTGTACTTATATTACTACTCTTCTTAAATAGCATTTATAATTGTTTCTGTTATCTTGTATGTGTACAATAAAGCATATTCTATTCTATTCTATTCTAATCAAAATGAAAACATTCTCTATTCTTAGTTCTTTAAAATCGTCGTGTATAGCTTTTTAATGAGTAATAAGGTTTACTTATCATTTTTTTATATACCATTTAAAATTATTGATAATAATAATAATAATCTTCATTTGTCACAAACATGGGTGGAGATAGATAGATAGGCGACTTACAGCCGAATACTGAAATGTCCTTCAAAGTTAAACGCTACTTAACATTGAGAAGCTCCTAAATTAGTAAGCGAAATTTGAATTTATCTCAAATAATTAAGTTGCATTTACGATTTAAGTGACGTTTCAGGATTCGGCCGTAGGGCACATACTAATCCGACGCATACATGTCCCCAACATATTATCCTTTAACGACTCATGAGAACAAAAAATATGTGGCACTTGGTTGTGAGCCACGATTGATTGTTGTATAATGATTGACGTATTCTTAACCATTGGGGCATCTCGGCTCATACGAGCCTTCAATTTAATTAATCACAAAAGGTGTAAAAATCATAAAATTATGCATTTCATAGCAAAATAAAGCTCGAACTCAAAGTATATCTTTCTTACCTTTAATCCTAGCCGAGGCGAAGTTTATATATAATTGATTGGTTCCGTAAGTAGGGGCTCGTATTGCGGGGCACGCGCCCGATCAATTTTAAAACTAGTTTCAGCCACTCACGGATAATGCTGTGGTCTTGAAAATTAATTACGGATTTTTGTTAGAGTAAAATAATTTTAAGATTTCATATACTTTGTGGTTGATTTGAACTATTTTATATTAGTTTCCTATATACCAGCATTGAATATGTAAGGTATGGGTTATATGTCTTACAATGCCCATGGGTGTGGTGACCCCTGACATTTCTATGTCATCACAAAATTGATATAGAAACTATATAATATATAAAAGTAAAAGTGCTCAATGGCTGTCATTTCACTTTTTACTTTACGTTATGATCCGTGGTGAGATAAGTTTTGTAAAATACCAAATCACAGAATAATTACATTACAAATCATGAACGCTTGGAGAGGTGGCAAGAATGCCAGCAGCATTTCCTCGCTAAACCGCAATTCAGCTTCTTTGTGTGAAATAATTAAACTGTACATACATGAATACGAGGTCGTTTCGCTAAATTAAATATTTTCAAGAACTACTAGTTTTCGCTCGTGACTCCTCCCGTGAGTCAGTCAAACGTCAACGCTATTGAATAAGTGAAAAAACTCGCACGACACCCTTCATGGTACCATCAAGTTTTGATTGATAATAATAATCAATGTTAGCGTTTTTCGAATTCGATATCAATAGCTTATTGCTTTTTCGTGAAAATTTATGTCTTTGTTTGCAAATTATGTGACGTCATGGCGCAGATAATCTATAGACCACCATGGCGGATAGATATGTCGTATTTTCTGGAAAAGTTATCATGATATATGAAACGACAGACGATGGATAAGATCATAAACTAATTTCCGTTTATAATTAAGATAATTTACAATTAAACAAACAATGATCTGTTTAACAAAGGGCTAATCTTAATAGCGCATCAACGCGGGCGATATCGGGAACACGAATATAATTATACTTGTATACGTATTGAGGACAATCGATGCAATTTCGATCAAATTGGATTAGTTCGGACCGTGTCTTGGTAATGAATCAGTAACATGCCCTAAAGGTGTATGATTAACGCGATATGCATATCAAATGTCAACGTGGACTTCATTAAATGATCTGTTTCGGCAGTGTGGTAATCCCTTAAATTTTTGGGAATGTAGAACTTCATGGTGGCATACACAGTGGCGTTTTTACCTGTACAGTGGTGTTTATGGCAAAAGGACACGTTTCCGGGGCGATAACCTAAGTGCCTATCATAATCGATACTCATATTTTGTATATATTTTAAGTGACGTTTTTAACTATTAACCAATAATTAATGAATAAGTTACAACATAACACGTCTTTTTCCTTAAATTTCCATGGAATATTTCGTTCCTTATTTTACCTCCTCAGGGGTTTGGTGAGTTTAAATAATGAAACTTCCTGACTACGAGCTACATTTTTAATATTGATGTAGACACCCCTACCCCCACCTTATTTCAATTATATTATTGGAAACAATTAAAGGAACAAGAAATTTTCCTGATTTTTTAACCAAAGTTTGGAAGGCTGTATTTCTGAAATAAAATTATACCGAGATAAAAAAAATAGTATTTTGAAGCTTCACTCTTCTTCTTTTAAGATCTCGGTTAATTTTTTCTCTTATACATTTTGGTTATTGAGAAAATTGATGAAACATCTCGAAGGAACAAATTCGTAATTATTTTTTCACGATTGTGCACGGACATTTTTTATATATATATATAAAAAGAAGGCAAACGAGCAGGAGGCTCACCTGATGGAAAGTGACTACCACCGCCCATGGACATCTGCAACATCCGAGGACTTGCAGGTGCGTTGCCGGCCTTTGAGGAAAGAGTACGCTCTCTTCTTGAAGGTTTTTATGTCGTATCGGTTCGGAAAAGTAAATTTTTTTTCAACTCGTTTCAATGTAAGTAACTAGTAGCTTGTTCATTAAGCTTCAATTTTGTTTTTAATCACACATAGGCATATGTGTGATTTTTTTGCGGAGATATCGACGGTTGAATGAAAAAAGACCATTTCCTTTTCAATCATCGATATTTCGGCAACAGATTATCGGACAGTAAATCTATACACTTGATACCAATACAATGAGACAAATTAAAGGTATTTTATCGACTTATAAATAGTAGGACGTTGTCAATCCGTCTGTATATTCGGTTATTTATATTTTATTTATTTATGAACAGATTTTTTATTCTATTCATTTATTGTCCAGTGTCGTGCCAATACTAAGCCATATACCAGTGTGTTTCTAACTTAATATAATTCAATGTTTGTGATAGTGGCATTCAAACTACAATTGAACACCATTGCAATTAATTTAGTCGAACTATCAATTTCGCTTTCTAGTAATTACACACCTGTTCACTTAAGAATATAATTATTTGTAAGTTGTGTTCAAATCTTCAGGCAGAGCTGTTGAATTTAACGAGATCTAGATACACAAGAACACAAGTGCGAACTGTATATATATTTGTCAATTAATTAATTCTTTTTATAGCATAGGTAAGCGGAAAAGCATATGTGCCACCTGATGGTAAGTGGTCACCAGCGCCCATAAATATTGACATAGTAAGAGATGTTAACCATCGCTTACATCGCCAATGCGTCACCAACCTTGGGAACTGTTATATCCTTTGTGCCTGTAATTACACTGGCTCACTCACCCTTCAAACCGGAACACAATACCAAGTACTGCTGTTTTGCGGCAGATTATCTGACGAGTGGGTGGTACCTACCCAGACGACTAAGCTCTACCACCAAGTTATAAAAACATTGTTTTAAAATGTGTGGAGGAGTATTTGAATTTTCATGCAGGAAAAATTTAATTTTATTCAATTAACATGCCTATGCAATTTAACGTTCAAGAACAACTAACTAGACTAGACACACAAATAACAAGAATGAACTGTTACAAGAATGTATCTTGTACTCGCTGTCTCTACATTTAAATTAAGTTGTACACACATGGTCTACGAGCTTATACTGATTTATATTCACAGTTGAATAGTCAAGTGGATTGCTTATAAGGCTGCGATTTCCTAGGTTCTCGGTTTGAATCGTAGGAGAGAGAAACAATTATTGAGTTCAAGTAACGCTTAGTAACAGTAGCGAAGTTATTCAACTCTCGAGAACCAGGACTTGTTGTTTGTCCTCTCCAATCGTGTCAAATCGCCATCCCAACTCACTATGGGTGTGTTTTCGCACAAAGTGCATTAAAAATCATGCGAAATTTTCGTGACTTCAAATTTCTTTCCAATACGAATAGACTATTGATAAATGTATTAAAAAAAGTTTTCTTATTAAAAAAATATTATATATGAAAATTAATTTCTCTTTTAGAGCGTTAGACTGTTCAATGGAACCTTATAAGAATCTGCTCGGAGAAAAGATACCATCGCTACATAACCTCGGCTTGACCTTCAGACTAATAACCGACAAAATTAAAGAGATGGTTAAAATAACATACTACTACGTAAGTTCTATTTAGACCCATGTAAGAATTATATACTATTACTGGATCTTTTGTAGATATTATTTAGCTGTATATAATCGTAATTTATAAAGTAAATACGTACTTTCAAAATAGTATTCGTATATTTTAAACAAAAGGATTTAAATCTGACGTTAATACAATGTGTTACTATATAATTATTACAATGTTATATATGTATATATAGATGATAAAAAATACGTGTCGCTGTAACAGTATGTAAATAGTATTTTAATTTGTGTATTATTATAATATATCGTATAAGGTTTTTTATTACTGTGCCTGTACTGTAACATATGTTTAGCCTTTTCACACGATAGTCTCATGGCATGCTGTTAAATATAATTATTATTTATAGAAATCAAATTCGACCATACGCTCGTCCGCCTACCTATGCTATAAAAAAAACCACCTGACGGTAATTGGTTACCACCTCATATAGACATTGGTACTGTGAGAAATATTAACTACACCTTGCATAACCCACGCCAATGCGCCACTAACTTGGAAACTAACATGTCCCTTGTGCCTTTAGTAACACCAGCTCACTTATGCTTCAAAGCGGAGCAAAACAATACACGTCATTACTGTTTAGGGGTAACATATTTTACTCGGTGGTACAGCTTTGTGCAAGCTCGTCTGTGTAGGTACCACCTACTCATCAGATTTGAAGGGTGATTGAGCCAGTAATTACAGGCACACGGGACATAACGCCTTAGTTCCCAAAGTTGGTGGCACAGTGGCGATGTTATTTTTCTATGAGCGTTGGTGACCACTTACCATCAGGTGGCCCATATGCTCGTCCACTAACCTATATTATAAAAAAAAATTATGAGTGGGTTGGACCATCCCAGACGGACTTACACAGAACCGTACCACCACTCACTCCTTACCTTATATTTCATCATTACCATCAAGATAGACACCCATTATTTATAACAATGTCAATACAGGAACGCTTTGTTCAGAAAAAGGGCGATAAAAAAAGTTCACGTCTTAAGAATTACACAGTTCACCCTGAACCTTTAGATTACTGGACCGCCCCTCCCATTGGCCTTCTAGTTCCTGCTGACCCTTGCCCATCGTAAGTAAAGCTTTTGACTCTGACCTTCAATATAATCACAATCCATCAATGTTTCGCTGCTGGAAATAATCTAGATTTGAAGTTTATTTGGCACGTTGTTTAATGGGTCTGAAGGCTGAAGATCCCCTAGGTAATGGATTCAAAGCCGTGTCATGTCGTGCCGAAAAATTCTAACCGTCGGTACCAGCCCGAAGTCTCTTCAAATTCTTCTCCGAAGAAGATCTCAAAGCATGGAATGACACAATAACTTACATTCCGCTGATTAAGCATTTATTTCTATTGTCTTCATGCCTTGAGCTATGGGTATATATTTATAGCTTAATCAACAAATGAAGAAAATTTAGATCAATTTATATTTTTCATGAAATCATTTCAGTTGTGTGGAAGCACGCTGGCTCTCTCGAGTGAGCGACATACTAGAGGTGCCTTTCGATAAACAGCAGGTGATGTCGGCTATAACGGATTTGTCTGAAGACCCAGCCTTCGAGAGGAGTGATCGAATACACCCCCTGAATGAGTGCAGAGTACCAAGAAGTAGAATTATACTAGCGAGACGATATATGCAATATTAAATACATTAATTGTGATGGTAAATTTATTTTCCAATAAATTTTTTATTTTTGTTTAAAAACAATTCTTTAATTATTTATCTGTATAATATAATTCATCTTTGTTTGCTTAAAAGCCGAGATGGTCCAGTGGTAAGAACGCGTGAATCTTAACCAATGATCGTGGGTACAAACCTGGGCAAGCACCAATGAATTGCATGTGCTTAATTTTTTTTTCTTGTGTAGAAACCAGCATCTGTCAAATTTTAATTGAAATTCCATCACTTGGGTGTGTTTTCCACCAACCCACATTGGAGCAGCAAGGTGGAATAAGCTCCAAACCTTCTTCTTCTTCAAAAAAGGAGAGGAGTTTTTAGCCCAGCAGTGGGACATTCACAAGCCAACAGTTTTCGCGAAATACCAAACATTAGTGCGATTCAGGAAAACGTTTTATCATACAAAATTTTAGTACAAAAACGTTTTGACAAATGTAAAAATTTCATTTTAAAATACTTATTTCTCGTGTCACTTAAAAATGTCATTATTTCAAGAAGAGATTTAAATATGGCGTCGATGTCAAGCGTAAGTGTCGCAAGGAATTCCGGCGGCAGCGGTAGTGACGTCACATCCGGTGGTGCGGTTCTTTTTGTTTTGCCAGCCATTTATGTTCTTCCAGAGGGAAGCTCTGTGTGATTGGGATTTTTTTAAATCTTTACTTTTTCTCAGATTTAATTTTCTTTTAAGAATTTTTTTCTTATTACGATTAGTTTTAAGAATTTATCAATATATGTATATATATCTGTATCCAATAAGTTATAAATTTTTGAACTTAGGACCCCGGAATCTGCAGCGTTTAACTGACCACTAAGCCAACGAGGCAGTCATACAAGACAAATACAAAATAAGAATAGAATAAAGTCCGAAGCTCAGTAACAACAGGCCAAACATTAATTTGATAAAACCCACCCCTATCCATGTAATCGGGGAAAAAAACAATATTTATTTCCCTACCCTCCCATAGAAAAAGTAATAAAATACCAGGCTGACATAAGTGTCGTAGAGACAGACAATATTACGTGCACGACGCGTCCAAGGATCGATTCTCGCTTCGTATACTGTGAATGTTATTTATTGCGATGGAATGAAGGTTACAAGGCTATACTTCAAGTTCAAGGTCTATTGTTAACAAGCGCAGTGTATCTAGTTGAAAAAACTCCTTCTTGAGTAAACTTAGACGTCTTGGGGTACCGCAGTCAATTTCAAAACAGTTAAACTTTTTTGACATTACATTAAAATATATATAGTCGTAGTAGATATAGGCCTCTCGCAATGTGTGTTAAACCTTATGGTTTGGAAACAGTTACACACTCCATCTTCCGCATTGAGCCGGGACCCACCTCTTCTTCAGGTCATCCAGCTAGTTCGAGAACACTCTAGGCATCGTTTGTCGATCCGCAGTCTGCAGTCTAAGACGCATCTTCAAAGGCCATCAGTCCTTAGCTATACGTGACCATTCCAATATCAATTCAAACTTAAAACGATATTGCACGATATATTAAAAAAAAAATAAGCTTTGATTGCTGATTTACTAGGTGGTAGGGTTTTGTTTACACAACCTGAATGAGTCCTGCCCGGCTGTTTCTACCACCCACTCATCAGATATTCTACCGCTAAACAGCAATACTTAGTATTGTTGTGTTCCGGCGTTTGGTTTGGCTTAGTATTGGTGCATAGGCGCATCATAATTATAGTAAGTCGCCAAAATGATATACTATTTTGATGCGTATATTCATGAAATGATACAATTATAATTGTCAATATCGCATATCACTATTAACATTTTAAGCCAGATTTCTGCAATGAGTTTCGAATTTGTTCTTACGGACTCCATGTTTGAATAATTTTCGATTACGATTTACGTCTTTCAACCATTAAACATCTAACCTTCCATGATAGCTAAGTCAATAAAAAAAAAACTTTCTGTCAACTTCAACAATAAAAATTTTCATAACCATTAAAATACTTTTCCACTGTGAAGGCAGCGAAATTTAAAATAGTTAAAAAACTCCAAAAGAGACAATCTGAACTTTGATTCAATTTAAAATTAAACTTAGACTACGGTTCCAATAAAACAGTGTAAAAGTTTCCCTGCGTTTTAATTAGACGAAATTCCTCTAAGTTAGTGAAACTTTTGAGTTACATGTTACTGGTGTTAATTATAATGACCAAGTGAATATACGATCGAATGAAAGCGTTGCGAATAAATCATGAAACTAAACTATGAGTACTAATGTAATCACCTCGCTTGGTGGTTTGGATTAATACAGAGGTACCAAGTACTTCTTTTTTGTGTTAGAATACCTGTTAAGTGGATGGTACCTATTTAGACGAACTTGCACAAAGCTCTACCACCAGTAAGTACCATGTTTATAAAACAACTTACAAACACGGTGTCATATTAATTTTATCATTATAAAAACGGTGACTACGCCAGTAAGCTAAGTACTAACATATGTATCTAAAGCGCGGTTAGATTAAGTATTTTCAAGTTTAAAAGTAAGACCTTCCACTTTCCACATTTTCTGGAATTTTCAACATGCTGCATCGTTCCTAATTAAAAACTTCTAAGCTTTGGACTAATTACCTTGCTCTTACGGGAGTATCCATTCAGTGGGCACGCTATTTAATTTGCTGGGGCGTTTAATTCTACTAATATGTACATTAATTTGCTTTTTAGAATAACTTACGTTTGGATTTCAAACGGATATAATTACGATTGATATAAAACCTCTAGTTTTCTATGGAAATACATTTCTAAAATTTAAAAAATATATCAAAAATTAATAGTTATTAAAGGGTTAATTGTATCAGGAGTTTTGTCACAAATGTTTAGTAATTAATTTGTAAATATTCAAGATAATTGCTTGCATGCTGCAGGTGCGGTGGTGTTGTGCGGTGGTTGGCCAGGGGGTCAATTCATGCTGGTGTAGTTTACACTCTTAAGTCCGCCTCTTGTTCAAAGTAAAATTTATTTTGAGCAATAAAGTGTTGATGCCACAACCTCGATGTCTGGTCAATCCGCAACATTGCGATTTTTAAGGAATGTCCTTCCTCCGACAACCACTCTGAAGAAGCAGCTTTCGCCGGCTGCTTTTTCGTCCGATATGACACAGAAAGTTTCAAGAAAAGAGAGTACTCAGTAACGCACCAGCAAGCCAACCGGTGTTGTAAGTTTAATGGGTAGTATTTACTTTTCATCAGGTGAACATCTTGCCACTTTTCCCCTGCCTTACAAAAATAAATCATAACATGACGATAAAATCATTTAATTTACAAAAGCATTTCAGCCTACGATGTTATATTACTTTCGAAACTTGAAGTGTTTAGAGAATCAGAATAATTGTTCTTGTTGTCATTTATCAAAGGTGTCCTTCAGGAAGACAGATTAAAAAAGTTTTATATCGAAACGTCACAGTGACATTCTAAAAGTCGAATTAAGTACCTATTTGTTAAATCTAAGGTTTGTTAATTAAGAATGCCCTTACGATGATTGTTTTAAAACTTATTAAATTATTAAAAAATTGTAACAACTTGAGCTAAAGTTTACGAGTTCCAAACCGGACAAGCACCATTAAGTTTTTATGTACTTGTTATATTTATTTATGTGTCAGATGATAATCTATCACATGTGTGGCCAAAACTCATTGGCAAAGCGTTATAGAGTCAGCTTTTCCTCTAGAGAAGATTAGGCATTATTCCTGTTGTACATTTACAGGTGTTACTTTACTTTTTACTAAAAGTAAAAAGTAAAAACGACTTAGCAATGCGCCTTTGGAAGTTCGGGTGGGCTTTCCTAATAGAAATATATTAGGAATCATTCGATTATTCTCCAAAATTAAAGTAATTATGTTACATGGTCTGCTATACTTTATAAATACAATTTTATAACTAGTTTACATGTATATGATTCTAATTGCTTAACAATAAATTTGAATAGCTGGCTGAATATGCTTCTAACTAGTTCACTATATTTTCTTTTATTTTGTTAGTAATAAATCAATTGCTCTCTCATCGACATAGATAAAAGGTTTAGAAGATGGTATTTTTTAAATCTTGCGGTTAATTTATTGTAGCATAATTATAACACAATTAAAATTAACTGTAGCACAAAAATAGAAAATGGATTCAAGAAATATATGTAATAAAATAACAAAGTCACAATATTAACTTCACGCTCGTTGATTAAGATCTTTATTAAAGAAATGAATTTCATTTTATGACGTCACAAAACGAGTACAAAAATTAACTCATCCAAACGAAGTCGTTACAACCGCCTGCGAACGTTTTAGCGTGTAATTGAATTAGTCGAGAAACTAGATTCAAGTCTCAAGACATTACCATGCCTAATAGACATCTTCCTAGGATTGCTTGTTATGTTGAATGGTTAAATTAAAAAAAAAGACTATTTCTTAAATTATAAATCGCGCTCACTATTATTGATTTGCATAAAACCTCACGATGTGAATATAAGGTGTATTTTGTGAAAAAAGAAATTATAATGTGTTGCACTTTTTTAAACCGTAAGTGTTTTGCTAGAAAACAATTTAGCTCACTGGCTGGCTGGCTTACTATCTCAATAGCAAGACTTATTAAAAAAAAAAATATCCCATAAATCTTCATGACTTAAAATACATGCCATAAAATAAAAAATACTGTCATGAAACACTAAAAGACTAGTTCGAACCGAATCATTGGAATAAAAAAGATCTCACGACATATATAGGTATAAATGAATGTTTCGGAATAAAGCCGCTGGAACCAGTAAGAAACTTTGTAGTTGTTTATAAGTTAAACATATTATAATCAGAAACGTACAATTGAATTTTTGATTACTTACTCTAAGCTCTTTTATCATCAATTTCATCAACCAGCTATTGCCGACGGCTTTTCCGAACTGATAGGACATAGAAAACTTCAAGAAAAGAGCATACGTATTCTTTCCTTAACGGCCGTTAACGGACCTGCAAGCCTTCGTATGCTGCAAGTGTCCATGGGCGGTGGTAGTCACTCCCCATCAGGTGAGCCTTCTTATCGCTTGCTCCTCTTACATAAAACAAAAACTATATAATTTCATGAATACATTTTAACGTGAATTTGAAACTATTTATATTACGACATATAGGTATATAATTAACGCAAATCTTTGACTATTTGTATATAATTTACTGTAACATTATATTCTTATAAAGTTCAAAGTATAACTGAAATATTTTTATAGGATCGGTAGACGGACAATCGTATGGGCCACCTGATGGTAAGTAGTAACCAACGCCCTTCGACATTGGCTGTGTAAGAAATGATAACCATCGCTTACATCGCCAATGGACCACCAACCTTGGGAACTAAGATGTTATGTCCCTTGTGCCTGTAATAACACTGGCTCACTCACCCTTTAAACCGGAACACAACAATACTAAGTACTGCTGTTTTGCGGTAGAATATCTGGTGAGTCACGCACTCACTGGTACATACCAAAGCGAGCTTGCACCAAAAGCTTTACCACCAAGTAGACTCACTTCGCTTTATTCATGAAAGGACATAAACACTTTTGAATTGTCATTATAAGGTACTCCAGACCGATTTCGGCCACGGCGGCCAATCTTAAGAGAGATTAGCCAACTACGCAGGACTTATATTATAGTGCACAAGTGTGTGCGCGCAAACACAGGTGCACTCACTTTTCCTTAGCTCTCATAATCCGATGGGACGGCAATCCGACACGACCGGAAAGAGTTCAGGCGCAGGACCAACGGCTTAACGTGCTTTCCGAGGCACGGGAGTGTACACACTTCCAACTTCCAGACTCCGGGCTGCTACTGAGAATTTTCTGACAGAAAACCCCAATAACTATATATTGGCCCGACCTGGGAATTGAACCCAGGACCACCGCGTCTGCGACCTTATATCAAGCCACTAGACCAACGAGGCAGTCAAATACACACACATATTAAAAGTAAAACTAATAATCATATGACATAAATATCAAGTAAATTCAATTTCAGTAAAACATAAATAACATATTATGTACAAAAACACATATAAGCAAATATAGCTTTTAAATACTTAACATTAATATCAAATTTGTTCAAAGACATTGAAACTGTATGAGGCATAAAACAATTTACTACAGCAATGGGCTATTTACAATGGAATTTATGACATAGCGTTTAACCCTTGGAATATAGAATTGCGAAGCGAACGCGCGTGGAAATAGAAGAACTTAGGAATGGGTGACATTTATCCAATCGGCCTTGTGTATTTACAACACATTATGTAATATAAGTCGAGATGACCCAGTGGTTAGAAAGCGTGAATCTTAACCGATGATCGTGGGTTCAAACCCGGGCAGGCTCCACTGAATTTTCACGTGCTTAATTTGTGCTTATAATTCATCTCGTGCTTGACGATGAAGGAAATCATCGTGAGGAAATGTGCATGTGTTAAATTTCACGCAAAATTCTGCCACATGTGTGCTACCCGCATTGGAGCAGTGTGATGGAATAAGCTCCAAATCATCTCCCAAAAAAAGGAGAAGAGGCCTTAGCTCAGCAGTGGGACATTCAGATGCTATTACTTTACTTACTTTTTTATGTAACATTCGATGTAATTATACAGTTAATAAAGCAAATTAAACTTATATTATTTCTCCATTCTTAGTTACAAAACATTCACGTCTTGCGAGAGCTTTCTTCTAACAAGTTAAAACAAGTTATATTTTAAACTCTGCTAATTTCGGAGGAACTTGAGCAAATTATTTAAATTACTATTAAGATTAAAGTTTTGCTGACGAGGAATCTGTCGCATGCATAATACGGTCTCCGTCTCATAACGGGAACGGCACCATGCTATACTAAAAAATATGTTTGTATAGCATAATTAGGTGATTCCTTGATGCCTAAAAAAACGGTTTAAAAAAAAAAGACGCGCGCCAATTTAAAACCGCCATTTTGTGTGAAATCTGGGTGAGTAATTTATATGATTTGGTGATCTATTTTAAAAAAAACAAATCCGATTTTTTTTTACAGTAGTTTGCCTTCTGGATACTTATATATGTTTATTTATGTTGTGTACATAATGTTGAGATTATTATAAATGACACCTGAAAATATTATACAAAGTATGCGCCTAGTGAAGTAATTTGATTTATAATAGTCGTTTATGCCTGTAAGTTTGGCTGTCAGACATTCTAGATGTAGACGAACATGTTTGACTTCCGCAACTTTTGTATCTCCGCTCTTTAACCATCGCCAAAGTTATTGACATAAAACACTGTTTTTCAAATGATTTAGACACATCTTAAAACTGTGAACTAAAGAGAAAAACTCTGAATAAATGTTATGATAAATACTATTTTTAACCGACTTCAAAAAAAGGAGGAGGTTATCAATTCGTCTGTATGTTTTTTTTTTTTTTTTTTTTTATGTTTGTTACCTCATAACTTTCGACTGGGTGAATCGATTTTGATGATTTTTTTTTTATTTGAAAGGGGTTGCTTCCCATGGGGTCCCATTTTTTTTTTGTCGAGGTTTGACAATGGAATCCATGAGAAAACCATATAAGTCGTAAATTTGCATGAGGTATGTGCGCGACAAATGGACGAATAACTCAATATCACGCCAACCGATTTCGATGATTTTTTTTTTATTAGAAAGAGTATACTTCAAGGGCTGTTTGATGATAGTTTGGTTAGATTCTGATTATAGGATCCATGACAAAGTAACGGAAATCTTCAATTCTTAGTAGCAAATTAACTATACACGGCCGAATCTTTTATAGGCTATCTAGATTTATTATTCACCTACCATAACATCGTTATGATCAAGTAATTAAAGTACTATTGTAAAAAACACTTCTTTATATAGCGTCAATAGTTTTCGCAGCGCACGCGAAATAATAACTTTTATAGGCAACAGTTTGATACGTTGGGTTACATTGCTCCATTATAAGTAGGCATCTATAAGATTTTGAAAATATAATATAGCCTATTACTCGGTAAAGACGTAGCTTTCTAAGGGTGAAAGAATTTTTAAAATCGGTCGAGTAGTTTTTGATTTAAATCGTAATAAAAAATAAAACAAAAATCAAATCTTTCCTCTTTATAATATGAGTTATGCATGTAAGCATTAGTATATATATGTATATGTTTGTAATTGAAACATATTTGAACATCCCCTAAAAGTTTTTGTAATGTGTATGTTTTTAAAAGATTCCCGTATTATTATTGCTAGGTATATTATAGTGTTTCCTTAGCTGACATCGACTCCAAAAGTAACAATAATTGTAAATAAATTATCAACCACACAATACATTCGTACCTACATATTGATGAGTAGAAAATAGTAAGTTAATTATCAAATTATAGAAGAATACGCAATTATTTTTTTACTTTTTAGTGCATATTAATTTGTTTTACCTATGAAGTCGGTTTTTGTTTTGTTAAAATTTTTATTTATCTACAAAGAGGTTGCATATTTTTTCTCGAACGACGCACCGTGTGTAACAGTTGCAAAAACATATTTTCCAAAATCTTGCGTCAATAATTATAGACTAACTATAACAAATTCCTGAAATAGTAATCGGGGTAATTAATTTAATTTAATGTTTAATTTATTAAATATATACAATAAACTTATATATATTACTTATATACAGGGTTATTTTTAATGAACCAGCAACCTCGCAGGACTAGATAGCTACCACCATAAGCAACAACTTTTGTTCTACGACTTTTAATAATTCGTTAGATTCTATTTTCCTACAAAAAAAAAATTGGTTGCCTGTAAAGTCGGTATACGGGCGAAAGTTTTACGTGACAACGACTTTGAGTGGTAAAATAATTTTAATGTGAATATTCATTCGTATAGTAGGAAGAAGGATGAAATAATAGTAACAATTTAAAACATTAATTTATACAAAGAATCTCGCACTGAATTTCATATTAACAAAATTTTATTTTTACCTTTACACATACATACCTATTTATACTTAGAAGGGACGCGTGCCTTTCACTTTTTATGTCTGTCTCTCTCGCTCTTAGGCGGGCTAAGCATGCCCGAGTGGAAGGGACGCGTGCCTCTCACTCGCTCTCATTGTGAGCGCATAACGTGAGCGGAGCGTAACGCAGTTTCTTGAAGTGTCACCCGGCAAACCAATTTATAAGACGTTGTCACGTCAAAAAAAGTTTGTTATGAGGATTGTGAATGTAATTTTATTACCATGGCGTATCGGTATTACAATATCGAATACACAGAAATGGCGAGGTGCATGCTAGGTGGGCCTTTAATCAAATAAAAAGCAATTCGGAAGTATTAGCACGAGTTAATGAACTTGATAATTAGGTGTGGTCTTTGTGTTGGTTGTGAAGGTAACTATTTTAAACACTATGTGCGCGATACTCACCACCATGCGCTAGACTAGAACCTTAGAGGTAATTATTTTAAATATTATTTTAGTTGTCAATTATTTAATCATTGTAAATACGCCTCCTTTAAAGAATAAAAGGTAAAGAAAACCTAATTACGAATATGAAATTGGTTTAAATAAACTTTAGAATTAGTATTTAGATGTTTAGATACCTAATCTACCTACATACAATTTATTTGTTTTTAATTGTTTAATGTAGTCAGTCCTTAGCTTGGTAAAGTACGAAGGGTACATGTAGGTACATGTACGTGGACTCAGTGTAGGCATGTACCTACATGTTAGTATTATTGTTATTAGCAGCGCAAGCGCGCGCGAGTGGCGCGTCGTTCTTTCGTTTATGAATGAGACATAGACATACAAATGTCACGACAGTACGACAACGACTTGTAAATTCATTTTTTTCTTATGTATAGAGCTATACCCGAAATCGTTGAACAAAAGTTGTTGCTTACGGTGTTAGCTATCTACACCTGTGAGGTTGCTGGGTCATTAAAATTACCCTGTATATAAACTTATATATATTTATTACTGGGTATATTTATACGACAAACGTTGCTACAACAAAGTATTTGCGAATGTTTCCATATCTATATTTATCTATACTAATAAGAATAACTAACAAACGACAGACAGTTGATACGTATGAACCACTTTTTTAAACAAAATACCGGGCGAATACTTCAGTAAAAAAGAAGCGAAGCTAAGCTGTTAAAAAAAGCTAAGCTGTTAAGCTTAGTTATCGCCCCGCTTGGTAATATATAGCAACGACCTAATAAGAAAACTTTATACGTATTCCTTTCCCCATTCTCGATTTAAGTTAAATTAAATGCATATTTGTAATTCATACACTACTAAAGATATTGCTCATAACTTACAATGAAACTATAAAGGAAGATTATCACTTTAGTTCCTTGTATATTTAATAATTATTCTTTTTTATTAATATTCCGATTGTACTCGGTGGTTGGGTGGTCTGGGTGGCACCACACATCGCATATTCTACCGCCAAACAGAAATATTTAGTATTGTTGTGTTGAATAGTGAATGGTGAGTAAGCCATTGCAATTACATGCACCTATTTCTTTATAGTAATGAAGGCGCAATAATGGTCGATAATAATATCTCACTGTTCATTATATAAGTTAAAATCTCATGTCAAAAAAAACAAAGTAAATCATATTTAAAAAAGCTTGGAATCAAGATTTGTTGATTTCCAAGTAGGTTTTTTTTATAGCATTGGTAGGCGGACGAGCATATGGACCCCCTGATGATAAGTGGTCATACCTATAATTAATTGTAAGTGTATTGCAGTAATAATGTAAAAAGTTTCATCAAAGGTATTACACTATCTTATTGCATTATCTGGTGACAGGAGGGCTGGTTAATTTTTCGCCCAGAGATTCGGAATTGCGATTCAAAGAGGAAATGCTGCTAGCATTCTTGCCACCTTTCCACGCGGTCACGATTTGTACAGTAACAATTTTTAATTTTTATTAGTTATTTATTTAAGGCTTTAATGTAAATAAATGTTTTTTTAATTATTTTTTATATGATTGACTGTAATTCAAATGATAAAAAGTTTACCTACTGAGTTTTCTGCCGGTTGTTTTTGATATAATCTACATTTAGAAACAGTGGAAGTGCCCTTATGAGCCGACTTGAAAGAAATTATTCTATAAACATAGAAATATTTTTTATGTATATAGGTGTGTATTTTTGGAACGAAGTTATTTTACGCGGCTTACAGTAGAGTGAAATGGCATTAGCCCAAGGTCACGTGAGTAACGAAAAGGCGTTCATACTGTGCCTACCAAATGCGATGCGTTCGAATTTAAGAGGTCGATATAAAGGAGGTTTAGGTGCTTTTGGGATGACAAAAATACAGTAATATAATCAATTAAAATCTATATTTTAAAACACGGTTTGAGTCGAAAGAATATCGCACAGAACCTCGTTACTGGCCTGAGTCCCCCGACCGCACATTTTTATTGTGTACATATAAGATTATTTTCTACTCCCACAATATAAACACTGACTAGGTCAGCCATTAATCGCAGCTTTTATAAAAAAAAATGTCACGAAATCAACAGTATTTATTTAATAAATAATATAACATAGCGTGTTAACACCATATAACTAGTTTCCGCCCGAGTAAAGACCACAGCCCCCCTTTTACCCCCCTTGCTACCCCTTAACTGCAGGTGTCACATGCGTCTTGTACCCCCTCACAAAGTAAATAATAGGTTGAGTTTTCAAGGCGTAAGCGCGTAACAAATTTATAGTATTAGTATAAAATTCATGAAATATCATACGGTACATAATTATTGCGACGGTGACCACATTTAACACGGTAGCGGTTACAATGCGACCATTACGCTAACCGACGGTACTATCGAGGCCCTAATTACTTGTACGCGGTTATGTTTTTAACCTAATTATATTTTAATGTTATCGTTCATGTTCCATAATTTAATATATTACAGATTATATTCTGTTAGCGTGCAAAAAGTATTATGTAATGTCTAGTTTTTTGCATCGAGGCAAAAGTATTAACATACTTATTAAAAATAATGTTCATAAATATAACCCATTTGGTGCGAAATCTTTGCTTTAAGTTCGTATACTTAAAGTCTACATTCAACTCCTCAACTTTATTCTGAGCAAGATGGAATTATCCAGCAGATATCTGGAGGAGCTACCTCGTTCGGTCGTGTCTCTGCAAGACTCCAACCGTTGTAATTTAATTTACGCCGCTCCTCCACCACCTAATTGTATTATCAATTGACTTTAAAAAAGGAACGTCTCTCTATTGCCAGTATTTTTTGCATTGTTCGGCTCATAGTCCTACAACATAGTTCTCATGGCTGGTAGCGCATTGGCGATGTAAGCGATGATTAATATTTCTTACATTGGCAATGAAATAAAATAATCAAACGATTATTATAAAGCATTATTTGGCTTAAACTTTAACTGGCATGTTTGATAAAGTATAACTCTGAACGGACTAAGATTTAATCCTTGGAGCTTTTGTTCAGCTCAAAAATACCTATCCAACGATGTTTATACAATACATGTGGAATAGCCACGAGCCAGAGGTGGGACCAAAACTTGCATCCTCTTTTCAAAGGGTTTTTTTTAACACCTAAATGATTTGAATTAAACAACTGCTTGTAACGACGGATAGAGCAGTACTCCATACATGACCTCACTTGTGCTTTATACAGGCTGAGTGATTGTTCTGCAGTGAAGTAACGTCTCGCCTTGGCGAGGATACTAAGCTTTCGAGCGTCTATATTGTCTTTGGTCTCAATAAAAGAACCGAAATTTAGAGTTGACGTGAGAGTGACGCCAAGAAGGTGAAGGTGGTCACTTACAGGTACGGACACATTTCGGAAAGAGGGAGTAAGCTGGAATTCCCTCTTTTTTGCGGAAAACAGACACGCCTGCGTCTTGGTTTCATTGAACATGACCAAATTGGCATCGCCCCAATCGGACACTGCCTGTAGGGTCACGCTCAGGCGGTTAACCATGTCCTCTCTCTGAGCCTGGATTTGGGCCTCACCAGCTCGTGCGCTGGAACTGTAGCGCTCGACAACAGTGCAGTCGTCTGCGTACCCATGGATACTACATGGCGACCACGACCACTCTGACAAGAGTGCCACGAAGAAGAAGAAGAATACGAAATAAATCCGTTCTTAGTTGTTTGTTTAAAGCAATTTGTAACAATCCCCAATCATAATCTAAGAAATCATTATTTAAATATTTCTTGTTTGCGGCCCCCGACACTATGACACGTGCTTGTGGCCCCTGTAAAGAATTTGACAGTAGATTAGGCTAAGGTTTTACACTATATCACCTTTTTATTATTATTTGTGTTTAGTTGTATTTTTTATCTTTTAGTTCACACTATAAGACACAAACATTCACATGTTCAATGTGATTTATTTATTTCATTAAATTCATTTGTAAATAAGAAAAAATAATAATAGTCTATTTAACTACAAATGCTTTTAATATTGTTCTTATTTTTGTATACAAACTTACATTCTTATTTTTGTATACAAAACTTGTGAATGTCCCACTGCAGAGCTAAGGCCTCTTCTCCTTTTTTGAGGAGAAGGTTTTAGAGCTTATTCCACCACGCTGCTCCAATGCGGGTTGGCAGAATACACATGTGGCAGAATTTGAGTGAAATTTGACACATGCAGGTTTCCTCACGATGTTGTCCTTCACCGTCAAGCGCGAGATGAATTATAACCTCAAATTAAGCACTTGAAAATTCAGTGGTGCTTGTCCAGGTTTGAACCTACGTTCATCGTTTACGATTCAAACGTTCTAGCCACTGGGCCATCTCGGCTTGGCTATTGTATACAGACTTATTTGTAAAATAATTTTGTTAATTGAGTGACAAAAATTGTTGGTTTACAAGAAAAAACTTTATAAAAGTTCGCTTTCGTTTCGTTTAAAATCGACTAAATAATATTTTCAAATTTCAAGAACCCTTTTTATCTCCTTCGGGATAAATTATTAGAATTCAGTGAAACGAATATTCTTTTATCTTTTAGAATACAATATTTACAAAGTTTAAGAATTATAAAGTATCTTTCTTTTGTAAACTTCGATAATACTTTTATTATTTCGTTTGGAATAAAATTAACTTAATTTAAATAAATAATTTTAATCAAAGATAACTGATGCAATATTATATTAGTATGTTACTTAGTTTCTTACATCGCCATGTCCTTGTGCAATGGCGATGGCGGCCACTTATCACACGGTGGCCCATCTGCCACATGTATATGCAAAATGGCATTGGAGCAGCGTGGTAGATTAAGCTTCAGGCCTTCCCCTCAAAAAGGAGAAGAGGCCTTAGCGCAGCAGTGGGACAATTACAGGATTTATTTAAAACATAGGCAGGCGAGCGAGCATATGGACCACCTGATGGTAAGTGGTCACCAACGCCTCTAGACATTGGCATTGTAAGAGATGTAAAATATCGCTTACATCGCCAACGCTCCACCAACCTTGGGAACTAAGATGTTATGTCGCTTGTGCCTGTAATAACACTGGCTCACTCACCCTCCATACCGGAACACAACAATATCAAGTACTATGATATTGTTACCAAGATTACCTCGTTACTTTATAATTCTCGAAGATCATCCAAAAACAGAGATATATCAGCCTGCAGGAGCAGATCATAAATTCTATGTAATATATTACTACACATACAAGAAAACCTAAATTCATAACAAGAGTAACTACTATGGTGGCTTCTTAGCTATTTTTCGTACAATAAACATTCTTGACCTTTTTTACATTTAATTTAGGTACCTTGTAAGTAATAACGCTACTCGAACTTGGGAATTCTTACTAATAGTAATGAATTCAAAAGTGAATTTGTTTTTTTGTTACGCTGTTTTATTTATGTTGTTATCTAGTATATGAATTTTTGTTATTTTGTTTTCCCATACATATTTGATTGATTTTAATTTAATATTTTTATTAAGTGGTAACTTTTAATGTTTTTAAGGAAAGGGAGTTGTAAAAATATATTGTGAATATAATAAATGGCTATCGCTATACGAGTGTACACACTTCCAATATCCAGACTCCGGGCTGCTACTGAAAATTTTCTGACAGAAAAACCCAACCTGGGAATTGAACCCAGGACCACCGAGTCTGCGTCCTTATATCTAGCCACTAGACCAACGAGGCAGTCACTGTACTAATACAGGTGTAACAAAAACCTGTCCGAGCCGCGAAGTGGTTATTAGATATATTGATTCGGTTCTATTTATGTAATCATTTTTAAAATTGTACGGAAAATTTTATCTCGAATATAATTTAATTAAATAACGAAAATTATATTGCAACACAGGCGCGGGCAGCGCTCGATAGGTCTTACCAATCGGGTAGCTCGGACAAGAGGTCATGACTTCAGTTGTTCATGAAATATTCGTCATTTTCTATTGACAATTAATATATTTTTTCAAAAATGTTTAAATAAATAGAACCGACTCACATACAAGATAATAAATGCAAAAGTAAATCAGTCTGTGTGTTACGCTATCACGGCTAAAACTCAAAAGCGAATTTGGTGAAATTTGGTGAAAGCTTACTTTGAACGAAACAAAGCATGCTTGATCCCCGTGAAGTGACATATTTTTTTATTTTATTTTTAATTGTATAGGTAGGCGGACGAGCATATGGGCCACCTGATGGTAAGTGGTCACCAACGTCCATAGACAATGGCATTGCAAGAAATGTTAACCATCGCCAATGCGCCGCCAACCTTGGGAACTAAGATGTTACGTCCCTTGTGCTTGTAATTACACTGGCTCACTCACCCTTCAAACCGGAACACAACAATACAAAGTACTGTTCTTTTGCAGTGGAATATCTGATGAGTGGGTGGTACCTACCCAGACGAGCTTGCACAAAGCTCTACCACCAAGTAACTGTGTCGATGCCTTTACATTAGGCAAGTCAACGGTCAAACGTTATAATAGACTAGTTATTTGATTAAAAAGGCATATTAACAATGTAGTATAAAAATAAAACACATTTATTTTTTTATAATTTATTAACTAACATAAACAATAAATGTATTCAAAAAGATGAAAACAACATTAGGAAAGCGTTTAGTTTGTGATACAAAAATACTATTATAAATGCAACAGTCCAGGAATGCCTATTCACTGCAACCGAAGGACACTGCCCCAGAATAGAGAATCTTATTGAAATGGCATATAATCATAAAAAAATCACTCAATTTTGAAACATAATTTGTTGTCATAATTATCCGTATATAATCATCTTCATCATCATTTATTATCATCATCACAATATTTTTTATATCAAATTACTTTTTTTAAGTGTCAAATACTTTCCATACCTATATTTTAAAAAGCTTCTTAATTACCTATCCATTAAATAATAAAGTTACAATACCATACCATTCCTTATTAACTCTCTATTCAAAGTAAACACTTATTCAGCTAAGCCATATTCCATGAATATTTTTCCCGCCTAAATTATACATTTGGTCACAGATAATATTATGAAAACTATAAATCACATTGCACTTCAATTCAAATACAGATATATAATATTAAGTATAAAGTTTTTTTAACAAGTCCTCATAAATTAATACTTTTTAAGTTTTTATGCAGTGATTAAATCTTATTATAAACCTAATACTAATATTTGATTTATTCGTTTAATAAAGATGCAAGATTATTATTTGTGCATTGTTTTATGCTGCATCTGAAAGAAAAAAAAATAATTACATAAACATTTGTATACGTAACATATAATTAGTTAAAAGTTAATTTGTTTTTTTTATAACATATAATATATATATATTTATAGATTTGGTTGAGTGGATAGGCAAATGTAAAGTAAAGTGTGTAAAGTGGAGCCTGATGGTAAGTGATCACCACCGCCTAAATACATTAACATTGTGAGAAATATTTACTATTCCTTACATTGCCAAGGCACCACCAACCTTGGGAACTAAGATGTTGTCCAATATGCATGTAAACACGATCGAAGATTTATTACTCAGGCACAATAACTCTGCAGCTCGCTGGAAAGCGGTGCCCCTCCCGCTTTCGCCTTCACACGTCGCTCTCGCCCCGACCGCCTCAGTACGGTTAGCAAATAGCATCTTTGTTACTGATAGGCGTCTCGATAATTGGGGTTATTTTTACGTTATATTTATTTGGCACACCATACCGTAAATGTGACGTCATCGAGCGGGGTACAGAGATATTGTGACCAAGTAGTAATGTGTTATAACTATATGATTTTTATCTATTAACCTTTGAATTGCACTTAAATCCTATTGAAATGCACTGCTGACTTCTTAAGATAATTTATATAGCGAATGTACTATAGAAACAAAAGCCATAACTAAAAGAAAACACACCATGTCAATCAATCAAGTACATTAATTAATACAACTCACATCTATTGTTTCTTCTCGTCTTTGATCTCCTTGGGATTGTTCTTCCAGACATAGTAGGTGATGGAGCTTGCATATGCGAGCCATGCTAGGTACGGTAACATTAGCAATCCAGCGGTTTTGTTGACTCGAGCGAAGCTAGCTGCGGTAGCGACGGCTGCACCACTCAACACCGATATTTCGATGAACGCCTACAAAAAATAAAAACAAAATTATTGAATGCATATATAAATTTAACAGTACTCTTTTTTTTTCTTTTTCTTCTTGTGAGTGTGCAATAAAGAAATTTATTATTATTACTACTTGGTTTCCATGTTTTTAATAAGCGCTAACATTATGGTAAATATTCTAAGTAGCCTCTCCTCTACAGGAGCCCCTTAGTCCAGGAAGGGATTAAATTGTCTTATTTATTATACATGAACGATTAATTTTAGTCAAGTTTATGTTCTAGCAGTGGTACAACTTACCAATTTAAAATCTTTAAGACCAAAGAAGATAGGCGTCCATCCCCAATTCAAGAGAAGTTGTCCTCCATACAAGGACAATGGTAGAATCGCTTCATCTGAAATGTGAATGAACAAATGAATGAACAAAATATTATAAGTTTAATGTCAGTGTTAAATTTAAATTTACAATAACAACAGCCAATTAAAAGTAGAAGAAAGGACTATTCCAATACAACTGTTAAAAACTATCGCTATGTCCAGTTTCTGAAAAACAGTGTGATTTTAACTAATCAGACTAAATCTGCGGGCTCATCAACTGCTATCCACCAATTTCGTTTTAGATCAAATAACTTCAAGTAGAAGTAAGGTGCATGCAATAATATTCCCCTTAATCTGGTAATAGACATTGGCTGGATGATTACTGTGGGTGAATATTTTACTTGTTTTTCTTTTTTGACGTGACAACGTCTAATAAATCTATGAACGCTGGCTGCATGCATGAAAAATTGTTCCGTTACGTTCATTGACCCGTTACGCTCATTGTCCCGTTACGCTGATTGTACACTTGCGCCGCATCTATCTCTCTTTCACTCGATTGCAGTCATTTCATTAATGTTTTGTTATGACGTTGTCACGTTAAACTATCGTCCGTATGCCGACTTTACAGACAACCATTTTTTTTAGCTAAATTATTTGTACATTATGTATGATAAAGAATAAATAAACATGACTAAATCTACTTAAAACTCACCTGTAAATCCTCCACACTCCTCATAAACCAAGTATGAAGCATAGCCCATTCCGCTGTAAAGCACCGTCCATGCTGGTCCAAACACCCATTTTGGTGGGTTCCATGATGGCTTCTTCAGTGTATCATACCAAGCCTTCTCACTTTCCTTACGGATCTGACCCGCGAAGTAGATACCATTGGCCCAGCCACCTGCATTGGGGAGAATGATGGAACCGAGTGCTGCCCAGTTAGCCATTGTGATGTCACTGTTAAGATAAATTATAATACATATTTTAGTTAAACAAATCAATATGTATGATTGTTGCTGCAATTTTTTTTATTTTAAATATATTATGGTCAACATCTTAGCTGACAAATACATTACCCACTGTTAGGTATAGGCCTCCTATTGGCTGTACCACTTCTCACTTATCTCCTATACTTAATTAGGATATACGCCCATTACATGGATTTCACACAGTGCCTCTAGCCTAATGCACATTGAGCTCATTCAATAAAAAAAAGTGTCACATTTGTTACTTAAAATAGCAAACAAATTCCTGTGCATAATCTTCTATTACATAAGTCAGGGTAAAAACAGAATAAAATGATGGATAGCTTGTGTATTGATATACTAAAATTCTATCAAATGTGGCACCAACACACATTGGAGCAGTGTGGCCAAGTTCCAACATCTCCTCAAAGGGAAACTAGGCTTAGCCCAGGAGTGAGGACATTCTTGGGCTGTTACTTTATTGCACTTGAAAACCAACAAATAATAAAAATCATTGTTATAATATTTTATTGACTATTATTCCTTATTTATTCATTATTCCCACCCCTCCCATCTATCCCTCCCATTATCCCTCATTTTTATCATAAGATTTAAATTTATTCATTTGAAAAGTCTATAACATGTGCAGAATTTTATTTTTACAACTAGCCAACTAACTCGTCCTGGACTGGCCAGGTTAATATAAAATGCTAGTAGTTGTTCTAAGTATACCTATAATGTAAGTATTGAGTATATTTTATCAATCATATATTTCCATGTTACATAATAAACTGGCTTATCACTAGTTATCATAACTACATGATCAATTACATGTCTGATAGGATGATATGTCTAGAATAAAAACAAAATTTCACCAAACAGCTGCATTTGAAATTGTTAAATTTTTAAATTATATTTAATTTTAAATTTATTTTATATTTTTCCATACTTTAATAGAATAAACTATGTAACTGGCAAGAAATATGTTTTTTTTTTTAATTTTAATTTTAAAATGAAAATGCCGAGTTCAAATGTTAAATGGTGTTTAAATATTAAACATTACAGTGACAAACACTTTTTTACATATCAATCTCTTTTTTGTAGTTATTCTCACTTTGACGATAGTATTTAAAAAAAAATATATATTAATCTGAGAACTATAAATCTAAGCTTTCAACGATTTTTTGTTCTTGGGTTATATAGTAAGTTATAAAAATATTTCGTTTGTACTACCTTGTAAATTTAAAATAATCCTGCACACTTTCCATTTTGTCCTTAAGTGAATAAACCCCGACGAATACTAATTTTTTATTCGCCCAATTATAATCTTATCGAAAAAGTCGTAGATAATTGATTCAAATTATTTTTTATGATAGTAATAACGAATACAGTTGTTTTAATTTATTTTACACAAATACTTACCCAAAATTATAATGTTTAAAACACTTAACAAATTAGCAATGATGATGTAATTTTATGCTACGCTAATACAACGGTAATATAAAACTTTATATGATGAGTAGAATAATAATTACCTATATGTAGAATTGTAAATTATATTATAATGTATTATTAAAAAAGTAATTAAGTTGGTTGCTTGCGAATAATGGAGAAATCTTTTATTTACTTACATGTAACTTTACTAAGAATCCCACGAACAGAAACTAGAATGCAGGCGATGAATGTAAAAAAATCTTGTGAAAATAGGAAAACTTACGGTGAAATCACCGGTGTGAATAAAACCGTATTAATTTAAATAGTAAGAAGTTCTAAGCAAATTTAACTATAACATTGACTCTTTTATTTCCCTGTATTATATTTGCGGCATCGTGACTTAAACGTTCCTTATCACGCAGAACTCAATTTATAATCATATGATGTTTTAATTTAAGTTTATTTTATTAGATTGTACTTTAAAATACGCCAATATAACTATTAAATGAATGGAGTCGGAATTGGATTTTGTGGCATACTTGGGTCTTGGACTAGTTCTAGACATTGTTTAAAGATATATATTTGTCACAATGCAAATCGAATCAAATTGATTTTATAAAATAAATTAAAGAAAAACTACATTAAACAATTTACATATTGTTTAGGCTTCAGTATGATTGTTAAATACATTCCTTATCCATTACTATCGTGTATCGTCCGGACTATTCGGGTATTCCATCCCAGATATTATATTTTGGTATTGCGATCTTGCGTGATTTAAAAATTGCCGACAATTTTTTCTTTAATTACTTAATACTTTAAACTTTTATTCTTTTAGCAGTGACATAACGATTCATATTAATACAATCATGTAAAAATATCATAGCAGCGATATATTAAATACATTTTTTAAAAGTGTTGTACATCAGCAACTTATAGCACTTGTCATTGACCATTATCTAATATACTTATCCTGTTCAAACTTCAAAGTTCATGACGTCAAGAAGTTACCTGTTGCTATTTACTAACAAGATAAATATGAATTTTCGTATCGGTTATCGATAACCTGCTTATATTTACAAAAGTGATATCATTATTTGATATTTGATTTTTTAGAACCACGTCGCAATTTAACCTAAGCTTTTTAAAATTTGATTGTACACGAACAGGTAAAAATTCAAATTTATTTTACAATTATTATTTTTTTGTTAAAAAACCACTAAATATTTAGTCTAGTTCGAGTATATAAGACTACGTTATTGGCAAATTCATTTTCAAAGTTCTAAACTGTATTTACAATGTTTTTCTGATATATATTTATGCAGTAGTCACTGAGTTTCGGGCCGCTGGTGGCTCTACTCGGTAGGATCTGCATTCTTAACGAGTGTTAATTTTAAATTTAATTTAATCCTTTGTTTGTCTTTATATAATAAATCTTAAAGTATCTTTGTAGTTTATTTTACTGTTACACTGCTTAAACTTCAAACCAGTATACAGCTATACAAACTATTGTTACTGAGTTGTGATACCCACTGATAGGTTTCTCCTGGTAATTTTAAAGTTGTATAAAAATAAATTTTATTGATACCTACATAAAATAAGACATTCAATATAATCTAATATTTATTTATATAATATGCACTTGTGATATCTTCTTGGATAAACTTTATTTTTATTTGACTCGAATTATTGTGACATAATAATTATTATTAGTAGTAATAATTAGGATAGTAGTAGAAAATCAAATGAATTTTCAGTTAAATCAAGATGATCAACTGGAATGCGATTGGTGCAATGATCCTGCCTAATATCGGTGGGTGGGTTGGTGCTTTAACCATGAGTGGTGAAGTTCGATCAGCCAATGGAACATCCTGGTATGAATCAATTAATAAACCCAGCTGGAATCCACCAAACTGGGTGTTTGGTCCTGCCTGGACAGCTCTGTATACTGGAATGGGATATGCATCCTATATGGTCTATGAGGACTGTGGTGGATTAACAGGTTTGGCTTTTATTTTTGAATTACTGAATAAAAATGTATTCTACATTTTTGTAACAACCAGATATATTGGTAGTTTAAACCTCAGTCTTTGTCTTTGTCTCCATGTTTGTGACTGTGATTGTAGGCATGTTATATTAATGTAATATTAATTAAAGTAACAGCCTATGAATCCCACTGCGGGGCTAAGGCCTCTTCTCCTCTTTGTGAGAAGAAGGTTTTTGGAGCTTATTCCACCACTGCTCCAATGCAGGTGGAATACACATGTGACAATTTCATTGAAATGCAGGTTTCCTCACTATGTTTTCTTTCACTGTTAAGCACGAGATGAATTATAATCTAAATAGGTTTGAGCCCACGATCATTGGTGATTCAGATTCACGTGTTCTTACCTCTGGACCATATCGGCTTACAAATAAATATATATCAATAAAGAACTGATTCTAAAAATATAATAGAGCTAATAACAATTTTGTTAAGTAGATAAATATTTATACATTGATTTGAATATTATTCTGTAAACACTTTTTTTTTTAAATTATAGATGATGCAGTAATTCCCTTGGCATTGTATGGTGGTCATTTGTTATTAAATTGGACTTGGACACCTGTCTTTTTCAAATTTCATCAGATTGGTTTGGTAAATATAATTTTTACTATCTTCTCACTTGTTTAACTAAAATTAGTTAACTTGCCAGTGGCAGTATGACTTGTATAAATATATCAGATTTAAAATTTAAAAAAATGGAAACATTTATTATTATTGTGCTTGGTTAAACTTTTATAATAAATTTACCATGAATTAACCTATATATAGATATATATATATATATACATATTTCAATAATATGCATATAGAATGAGCATAATTTTCTGTTTCTTTCAGGCTTTAATACATATGTTTGCACTAGACGCCGCTGCAACAGCTTGTACAGTAAGCTTCTTCAAGGTTAACAAAAAAACCCTATACCTTATGGCCCCATATTTATGTTGGCTTACATTTGCCACCTGCCTTAATTATTCTATCTGGCAACTAAACAAAAATGGCGGCAAAAAGGAATAAATATACGAATGTTAACCAAGATTATAAATTGTCGTGACGGACCCGACGTCATATATTTACAAGAACTATAAAATTAAAAAAACATGTTAAATAATATTATTAATTAATTGTTGTATTTTTCGTAATATATTACGAACAGGCACTTTTAAAATGTATAATTACAATAGATTAAGTGTAAAAAAATATTTGTATAAGTATTGTTATCACAAAATGTATATAGCCTATTCCAATCACAGGATAAGTATTCGAAATCTTGAATAATTTATGATATCCAATATGTCACTATAAAGTTAGTGTATATAAGAAGTTGTATTGTATTATAAATAAGGATATATTAATAAACAACTGTTTGTAGTGCATAATGTAGCACAGCTATTAGCAAAGTGTATGGAATATGTATTTTTTGTTTATTGTATAGGTTGGCGGACAAGTATTTGGGCCACCTGGTGGTAAGTGGTCACCAACCCATAGACAAAGGCATTGTGAGAAATGTTAACCATCGCTTACATCGCCAATGTGCTACCAAACCTTGGGAACTAAGATGTTATGTCCCTTGTGCCTGTAATTACACTGGCTCACTCAACCTTCAAACCGGAACACAACAATACAAAGTACTGCTGTTTTGCGGTAGAATATCTGATGAGTGGGTGGTACCTACCCAGACGAGCTTGTACAAAGCTCTACCACCGAGTAAATGTAAATATAATGTTTGTTTATATTATACACCTCCAGTCATTGGAATAGGCTACAGTTATATTTTTATAAGAGTCTACTACATTGTTTATAAATATATTGATGATTGGATATTTTGTATAAATACATAATAAAAACTTTTATAAATACATAATTTTTCATTATATTTTATTATTTCCCTTTCTATTTTATATATTACTAGCAGAGCTCGCGCTTGCCCGCCTGGCATTGTTTGTGACGAAAGTCCCTCAAAATTTGTCATCGGGGATTGCTATCATGTTTGGCTATTATTATTTCCTAACAATAGCGCACACGAAAAACATTTGTTAGCGCTTTCTCTTAATTGAACAAATACAATTATTGCGGAGTGAAATGTAAGTATAATTAAAATGAATGTAGCATTTCTGGATAAAGTAGCTTTCTAATAGTGGAACAATTATTAATATTGGTTCATTAGTTTTAGAATGTATTCATTACAATTAGTATAAGAGTCAATAATACTAAACAAAATACGTATTATTATTAAATATTGCTGAAGAATATCTGTGTTTTTCATGTTAAACAATAATATTCTACATTTTTTAATCTGTAAGCAAGAATGACAGATACTTTTCATGGCGGGAAACGGGATTCACTTGGACTTGAAAATTGGCGGGAACGGTGGACACACGTCAGAGAGAGATTCGGAATTTTATTTCACTTTTTCATTCTTATTCTCAGTTCATTATTATTTGTAATGTAAATAATATATGTAGAATAATTTCAGTAAGTGTATTTCTTCTCAATTGCTTGTAAATTATATATTTAATATATATAATTGTGGTAAGTAATTTTAGTTCTAATTTTTCATTAATATAAAAAACTAATATGAGTACTAATATTCCACCAGAACCTCCAGACCCTGGAGAAAAGGGTTATACTCAGGATTCTAATATTTTAAATTCTAAAACTAATAATATAAATTTAAGGAAACGTCCCATTGAAAATGAAATAAATACTTCAAATAATTCTACTAAAAAAACTATAATCGATCCCACTTCTGTTAATGCTTCATCTCAAACCGTTTTTATTCATTCCGAATTTAATAATTTAACAAATAATTATACACCTGATGATAAAGGTCCATTTATAGTTCATGTTTCGCGTGAGGATCCAGATCCTTCGGCGGGAACTACAATTCGAGCGATTAAATTTGGTCAATTTTTATTTGCTAATAAAATTTCTTCCATTGTAAGTGATGGTGTTAAAAATATTGGCAGAAATCGCATTAGCATTAAATTTTCATCTGCTTCAGCTGCCAACACGTTTTTATTAAATCCAATTATTTCGTCTAGTAAGTACAAGGCCATTATACCGACATATAATATTACGAGAATGGGATTAGTGAAAGGTGTTCCAGTGGACTGGACCATGGAAGAGTTTGTCAATTCAGCTGTTCTTCCTACTGGCTGTGGAGAGATTTTAAAAGCTCGTCGTATGAATAGAAAGCATATTGCGGAAGGAGAAACGACATGGATTCCAACACAATCAGTCGTTTTAACATTTAGAGGTCAGTTTTTACCGAAAAAAATTTTCTCTTTTTATACTTCTCTCCCAGTAGAGACTTACCATTTACCGACCATCCAATGCCTCAACTGCTGTAGATATGGCCATATAAAGTCACAATGCCGATCTAACACCAAATGTTTTAAATGCTCTCAATCTCACTCCGCCGATACCTGTGAAATTAAAAGAGAGGCTGCATTCTGTTTCTATTGTTCAGGAAAGCATTTCGCAATCGACAAAGATTGCCCTGAACAATCTAGACAAAGGTCTATTAAATTACTTATGTCACAAGACAATATCTCCTTTTTAGAAGCATCTTCTCAATTCCCTCCATCACAAAAATCATATGCAGAAATTACCAAAATTCCTCAATCTTCTATAGTATCAAATGTCCAGTCTTCACACAATCCATCTTCATCGCGATCGTACATTAAAACAACTTTTAAAAATCATCGTCCCCGTCCTCATTTATCCCCAGGTTATGACAAAGTTTCACATCAGGCCATTACATCAAATATTCCTTCATCTTCGGGCAATGGGTGTGCTCTTCCTGGTCTATCTTCAGACCCCTGTAACATTGATTCTCTTTTGTCTTTACTAATTTCTTTTCTATCTCAATACAATTCTAACCCAATACCGTCCAACGTTGCACAAAAACTATCCTTTATATCATCCATCATAAGCAGTAATGGACACCATCAAAGTTCTTCAATGGAATTGTAAAAGTCTTATTCAACGAAAATCTGAACTTATTCATTTAATTAATAAATTTGATCCCGTTATCATAGCCCTTTCGGAAACGTGGTTAAAACCAAAAGACAAATTTCGTATTTCAGGATATTCTTGTTTAAGAGATGATAGACAAGATGGCTACGCTGGTAGTGCTATCTTTGTTAATAGATCATTCCCATTTTCTCAAATTGCTCTTCCGCCTCACAGCCCACAACTAAATATTGTTGCTGTAAAATTTTGTAATATTTCATTTGTATCTATTTATATTCCTCATCCTCATCCTTCCCTCATTCCAGAATTAAAATCTCTTTTATCCATTTTTGTTGACCCTGTCCTTGTGATGGGCGATTTTAATGCTCACCACATTGCCTGGGGCTGCCACTATACTGATAGTTTTGCTTCTTTATTACTAGATTTGTTAGATGAAACTAATTTATGTTTCATTAATGATGGTTCACCTACTCGTCGAGTATACCCTAATCAAAATCCTAAAAGTGCAGTTGATCTAACTTTTAGCTCTGCTTGTTTGGCTCCAATTTTATTTTGGAACACTCTTTGGAGTACATATGGTAGTGATCACTATCCCATTATAATGTCGGTTACAAAGAAAATGACTCCATTCCCTAGATCTCAACCTCTTTTAAAATATATTTTAAATAGAGCTAATTGGGATCTCTATCGAGCGTCAATTAATGCTGAAATTCATAAAATGCCTATTTTGAATCATGAGAATATTCTGAAATGTTATGATCAATTTATTGATATTATACGCCTTGCTGCAGACTCGCATATTCCGATCAAAAATTTCAAGTATCAACGACGACCATCTCCTCCCTGGTGGGATGAAGAATGTACCCTTGCAATCAAAAGACGTAAGGCAGCTGAGTTTGCTTATCGACAATGCATGACACCGTCAAACTTCATTCAGTTTAAGAATGTAGCTAGTTATACTAAAAGACTACTTAAGAAAAAGAAAAAAATAGGCTGGAAGAAGTTCTGTAATCTTTTAAATCCTCGTTCTCCTATATCAATAGTTTGGAAATGTATTAAAAAATTTAGATCGTCATTTAATTTTATTCACAACATTTCTTCAAATGAAACATTTTGGTTATGCAATTTTGCCGACAAATTAGCTCCTGCCTTCATTCCAAACTTAGACAATATTCTATCCATTATGCCAATGTCTTCTTCTGATTCCATGGATAAACCGTTCACTTTTTCTGAGCTTGAATGTGCTCTCAACGGCCTAACAGATTCTTCTCCAGGGGAAGATGGCATTCCATACTCATGTCTAATTCAAATGCCGTCTTCAGCTAAACAAATATACTTA
This sequence comes from Nymphalis c-album, assembly GCA_963151315.1. NCBI lineage: Eukaryota > Metazoa > Arthropoda > Insecta > Lepidoptera > Nymphalidae > Nymphalis > Nymphalis c-album. Next base: position 8,599,349 of record OY720609.1, read on the forward strand.
AATTTAGTTAATTTCTTTTTTGAATCAGGAGTTATCCCATTATCCTGGAAATCTCAAATTATTATTCCCATACTAAAATCAGGTAAAGATCCTAATAATGCTTCATCATATAGACCCATCGCCTTATCATCCACCTTATATAAAGTTATGGAACATCTCATAAAGAACAGATTAGAATGGATCTTGGAAAATAGAGAGGTCCTTTCTAAATCTCAGTTTGGTTTCCGTAAAGGCTTCGGTACAATGGACAGCCTTAGTGTATTAACTTCAGAAATACGCTTAGCTATCACTCGTCGAGAATTTCTCGTGGGTGTTTTTTTGGATATTTCTGCAGCTTATGATAGCGTCAACCTACCTATTCTTAAAATAAAAATGTTGCAATTAGATCTTCCTCCTAGAATTGTTCACTTTATTTTCAATCTTCTCACAGAAAGATCTATTAAAATTAGGCATGAAGGTTCAATTTTTCCCCCTAGAGTGATCTGGAAAGGTCTGCCCCAGGGATCGGTTTTAAGCCCTTTACTATATAGCATTTTTACACATGACATTGATAAATCAGTAAATAGTTTTTGTAATATTTTACAGTATGCTGATGACATTGCATTATATTGCAATTCTAATGACATCACAAACATAACCAACAGACTTAACTCTGCTTTGCACTATCTGGGGGAATGGCTGTCGGTGCATGGTATGTCTTTATCAGTTCCCAAAAGTAAAATTGTTATATTCACCCGTAAAAGAATTATTCCTCATTTTAATATTCATTTTGATGGTCAATCCCTTCCCGTTTCTGGTTCTGTTAAATTTTTAGGTGTTTATTTGGATTCAAAACTGTCAGGTTCTATCCATTGTGAATATATATCCAAGAAATGTGAAATCAATATTCAGGCTTTACGTGCTTTATCTGGAGTGTGGTGGGGATCCCATCAATTTACCCAAAAAATCTTGTATCATGCTATTGTTCGTAGTCATTTTGATTATGGGTCATTTTTATTAGATCCATGTAATAAAACTTCACAAGACAAACTTAATAAAATACAATATAAATGCCTCCGAATTATTTTAGGGGCAATGAAATCGACCCCCACCAATGCCCTCCAAGTGGAATGTGTAGAACCTCCCCTCCATTTACGTAGACAATACTTGTCTGATCGTTTTATTTCAAAAATATTACAGTCATCATCTCATCCACTCCTTTACTGTCTCTCGCAACTTTCTAATCTTATAAATTCAAATCAAAATATTCCATGCATTATAAAAAGCTATCGTAAATTTACTCAGTTATCCATTCCCATATATAAATCGAACATTAACCCTATTTATACAATTTCTTACGATTCTCTTATTTATAAGCCCAACATTATTCTGTCTTTGGGTATCGACAAGAGAAATATTTGCGCTTATAGTCATTTCCTTGATATTGTAAGTAGAGATTTTTCTGATCACTTTACCATATACACAGATGCCTCCAAGTTAGCTGATGAAGGTTGTGTCGGTGCTGCATGTTGGATTCCTAAATTCAATATTATTCTTAATTTCAAATGCCCTCCTCAAACATCTGTTTTTACTGGGGAATCCATAGCTTTACTAGAGGCCATTAAATTTGTTGAATCCCATGATATACGAAAAGTCATTATTTTTACTGACTGCTTAAGCTGCCTTCAAGCTTTATCTCAAAACCCGTTCCGTAGTTCATCGAAATTTCCTATTATTCTACAGATTAGAGAGATTCTTTATATTTGTCATCAAAAGGGTTTAATAGTTAAAGTTGCATGGATTCCTAGTCATTGTGGTATTCGTGATAATGAAATAGCTGATCAACTCGCTAAAACAGCTTCTTCGTCAGGTTCTTTGTCTCATTTTCGTAACTATTCTCACGATTTATCAACTTTTTCTAAAAAGTTCCTGCGTAACGAATGGAGTCAACAATGGATTGTTTCTAAAACGATTAAGGGCAAACATTATGGTTCCATTCAAACTGATATTCCACTCATTCCATGGTTCAGTCGTTATCGTGGGGCGGATCGTAAAATTACGTCTATTATATGTCGGCTTCGGTTGGGTCATGCCTGTACTCCTGTACATTTAGCTAAAATTAGAATTAAAGATAACTCAATTTGTGAATGCGGCTTAGATGAAGGTTCAATTGATCATATATTTTTTAATTGCCCTAAGCTCCAAGATTCTCTATATGATCACCTTCCCTCTAACATTGAACGTCCTGTAAACATGAAATATCTTTTGACATTAGTCTACTCACCATTTATTAAATATATAATTAAATTCATTGTAAGAAATAGATTAAAATTATAATTATTTTGTTATTATTTATATATTAATTTTATGTTGTGTTTATTCAATTATCTAATATAGTTATAATATTGTTGTAAATATCTACTATAGTATTACGTAGTTTTGTCATGCATCATCATTAACACTTCAAAATTTGAAACCGAATTATCTCAAACAAAATTTGTCATCTGTCCAATACTTGACATTGGCAGAATATTTTGCGCTTAAATAGCGTAGATACACGCCAGAAAAGCAAAAGAAAAAAAAAAACGGGATTCACATATTAAATTATAAATTAATTATCTTACGAGCATTGCGCATTATAATATGTATAAGGATTTTATGATTGCTAATACATTAGTTTTATTGAAGTCTCGTTTTATTTCTGAGTATAATCTAGTCCTTTCACAAGTAAACAAATCTTTCCTCTTTATAATATTAAAAGAACCAAGTAGGTACATATTAAATAGTCCCAGATATATTGAATAAAGTGAATATAAACAAAAAAATATAAAAATAGAAGTGGCATTAAAAATTATGCAATTATAAATAATTATAGTTCATCTATTATTGTTAATATATTGATAATTACGATAGGATGTCCGCCCTACTTGAACACGTTATGTACGAATTAAATACAATTATAAACGTCCTCGGAAAGTTAAGAAAGATATTGTGCGCTTTAGCCCGACAAGATTGTCTTATTTGTTTTAATGTTCTAAAACGAATAGTTTGTTTAAAATCGAATGTAGATATATATGTGTTTATGAACGGCAATCGAATTATTTAACCGCACGTGTTCGTATGTAATATGTATGACAGCTTTAATAATTGTGTCTGTGTGTTACATACAAAATCTTAAGCCAGTTACACACAAATGGTTTACATAATTTGATGCTGTCAATAAAAATCACTAATTTATCTAATTTTCGTTTTAATATCATACTCCATAATCCATCGCGTTCCTAATAATAAAACTATTTATTTTTTTATCTATTTGTTAACATAAAAAAAACTATTTTCAAATATAAAGGACAAATAAAATATATATTTTTACTGTGAATTTATTATTTACAGATAAAGTAACAGTTTCATTTCATTCGTTTCAATTGATTCAGCTCTCCTTGTTGAATAGACGCGTCCTTGTATATCTGTTTGACTTTCTCCTTCCGAATGTTGTCACTGAAAAAAGAAAACAAATGAGTTTTAGATAAATAAAAACGATGCATCTGAATAGTTGGTATATAGCATTTCAAGGTAGAATTTAAATACAAAGTTTGAGTTGACCATTTACCAAGCAAATCTAAAAAAAATTATCAACTCCCTAAGACCTGGAGTTTTCATGCAATGGCAATGTGTGAAATTAATGACAAACGTGCTTACAATACCATCGATGGGTAAAAACATATAATCAATGGCATTTGATTAGAATCGAATGTACTTCTTTACTTTAGTACGTCAGAATTTGATATTGTGACATGTTTAATACATAAGTATTTTTTTGTAAATAAACATATGAAAATGTACTTTAGTCAAGTAGGCTCTTACAAGCACTTCTACATAGACATTTTACAGTAACATCTTAAGTCTAAAACCAGAAGTCGCTATTTATCTTTCGCACTCAATAAAGGTCACTAACCTCTGGATCTTCTGTCGTATCTTCACAGATGCGATGTACGCCTTATCCCGTCTTATCTCCCTGAGAGCTCCCTTCATTTCCTTCTTGTACTTGCCCTGTAATCTCGCCCTATCTGCGTTCTCTTTGGAAAGTTTAGAACTCTTGCTGCCAGTGAAGCTGAAACGTTAACTCAAAAAACTTGTTTAACCGTGCACGAGAAATCGTGTAGTTTTTTTGGAGATGGAGATTGCAGAAAGAGAGTTTTACATGAATAAGATTTAAATAAGCGTATTTTGAAGTAAAACAAATGAATGTTTCAATCAAACAATCTCCGAATCATCCCCTACTCAACAAACACACGCACATATGTGCATTCTCTATCTCCCTCTCTTTCATAATGGAATCCAACATTTAAATAATCAAAGATATACCTCTCTGCTAGTAGGTACTTTTTAAATCTTCATTTTACAAGATAAATTAAATTTATATAGGTATTATATATGTTATCAGGAAGAAACTCCAAGAATCTTAAAAGTTAGAATCGATTTAATACTTCGAAGTCCAATAATGAACTATCTCTCTCATTCTCAAAAGATTTAAAGCGTTCTGATGTTTAAGTAAATGTATTAATACTTACACATCTTGAATATCGGGTTCGTAGAGCCTCAATGCCTTCGGCTTCACCTTTTCTCTAGACATCTGCGTGTATGTCTTCACTTCTAACGTCTGTTTAATATACTTCAATACTTCTAAAATTTTCTTGGATACTTTCTTCGGATACAAATCCAGATCCACACGTCCTAATATCTGTATGTGTGGTTCAAAAATAGCTTCTAAAGCTTCTATTTCTATATAATTATCGAAAAATTCCCTTAGCATGAATGTAGCTGTTAATAAACATCGTATTTTGAAGCTGTCATCAATTTCGCTCGCTGCTAGGTCTTTGGCCGCCATTTTGCGTTCGGCTGTCATTTGTGAACAATCATGTTCTAAAATCAAAATTTTCGCGCTCTTATGCAAACGGAATGGAGGCACGACTTGTACAGGATTTAGAACAGAAGTATTCGCGCACAAATATAGAACACCCCTTAGAAAATTAATTGCAGCTGGAACATATCTTTTGGATAGAACTGTATATTCTAATATAAGAGACACTATAAAGAACCCTCTCGAAACTGAATAAGCATCCGTAAACCTGGCTAACGTTAATATTTCTGACATGAAAATCATTGATGGCGTCACGACAGGATGCCGAAAGTCCGACGTAGGATACAATAAAGAAACTAGTTTAAAAAATATAAGCGTATTTAAATCTGGAACCTTTTTAGGGTGCCGCTTATAAGCGTCATATTTTTCTTTTAATAGTTCAACTAGATACTTTTTCGTCGAAACCTTGTTAATGTGAATAAGATCGTAGAAATACGGCACTAATCTTTCGAAGATGAGAAATGATTTTATTATTTCCGCTTCATCTGTTACATTCGAAAATACATCGTGTGTATATTGCAATAAATGTGCAAATAGCCTGCTCAGTAATTCTTTGTTATTCTCTGATAAACTTGGATCATAGCTTTTTATTAATTTTTGTAAAGCGATTGAGTGTTGGGATGGCGTCTTCCCTGTTAATAACTCCTGAAAATTTAATATAATTTTATGAATCTGTATTTGACAAAGGGTTATAGTTCTATTTTAAATAGTTCTTAGAATGATTCTTATGTTTTTCACCTACGATTTGAAACTTGAACTAAATATTCAATAATAATAATATATAATCTTACCTTTAAATTATCACCTTCGACAGATTTTAAATCGAAAAAAGAACCAATTTTTTCATCACTATTTTCAATTTCATCATCGTCTTCAGATTCATCTGATCCTTTTAAATCGTTTAGATTATTGAAATTGTTTTTTTCATCATCAGAACTATCATCAGAGTCATCTGACGATTCTTCTTCATCATCATCATCATTATCCGAAAGGTTTTTATCATCAATTGAATTATTTAATTTCATTTCATTTTCATTTTCCGATTTGGATTTTGTTTTCGATTTAACTATATTTTTGTGTTTTTTATCATCTACATTAGATTCAGTATCATCATCAGAGTTTGAACTATGTTTTCTTTTCAAACTTTTACTGTCATTGGGTTTTTCATTTGTGTTAATATTCTTAGTTGTATTTTTATTAGTTTTGTCAATTTCTTGATCTGATTCACCATCATCAGAAGTCTCTTCATCGGAGTCTGTATCTTCATTTTTATTAACATCACTTTTTTCATCAATATTTTCCCCCTTATCTACTTCATTATCTTCTTTATCATCACTTTCTTCGTCATTATCACTATCTTCTTCTTCAGACGTATCAGACACACCATCATTGAATGACTTTTTCGCGTTGGGTACTAAAAATAAATTTTTGATTGTTTATATTGTATTGGGTTAAATGTTTTTTGATTTTATTTTCATACACTTATAATTTACGTCTGCCCATTGCTATGCTAATATAACGTAAATAAGGGCTGTATGCTTATTTCATGTTGCTAGCCCGAGTAGTTTGGGCTGTACGTTGATATGTCAGTCTACTATTCTTTTAGTAATAATAATAATAACAGCCTATGAATGTCCCACTGCTGGGCTAAGGCCTCTTCTCCTCTTTTTGAGGAGAAGGTTAATACCAGTAAATACCTGAATAGTCCTTAAGCACATGTTCCGGTACAAGCGGTTTCCCATCTTTGTCATATGCTAACATAAATTCTTTTTCGTCCTCCAGTTCAAAGTTATCCTCTAAATCATCAGCAGATCTAGAAAATTTTATAACAAAAAAAAAATCTTTTAAAAATCAAACTTTTGGTTTACTTCACTTGGTTGTAGGACTTTGTGCAAGACTGTCTGGGTAGGTACCACACACTCAACATATATTCTACCATTAAACAGCAATACTTAGCATTGTTGTAGCCAGTGTAATTACAGGCACAAGGGACATAACATCTTAGTTCCCATGATAAGTGGCGAATTGGCGATGTACGGTACGGTCTAGCGGTGACTTATTATAAGATAGGCCATCGGCACCAAAAAAATAATTGTTTATAATGAGCGTACACTTCTAGCAACAATTACTAAAAAAATAATATTCTAAAATATTAATTCAAACTTAGCTAAGGTACCTAAAGCTTAGGTATAAAATAAAATCATTTACTTAAAAAAAATCTTTCAAGCAATAGACAGTATTTACCTGTGTTTTGCGGGTTTAACATTCTTAGGAGCAGCCACACTTTCCTCAGAAATCATTCTTAATTCTCTTTGATGTTCTAATTCCTCTATCTTCTTTCTTTCTTCTTCATCTTGCTTCTCTTTACTCTTAAGAGCATCTGAAGGCTAATATTAACACTTGTATTAATATTATTTACTTCGCTTCATTTTTATTTAATTTAGATAAATATGTTATAGTGATTTAACACCATTTTAATTCAACATAATATGTATCATTAAAAAAAGATACATAAGGAAATTAAAAAAAAACTTTATATAAAATAAACTTACTGTGCCTCGCTTCTCAAACCTCAACTCTCTCATTATTTTATCATAATCCTGTCCATTTTCCGCTTTACTTAGCAATTTATCAATCAACGATTCTTCTTGGACCTTTTGTTTCTTAAATACGACTGGCTGTAAATCTTTCCATTCACTATCTAACTTCTCCGTCAGATCTAGAGTTTGCTCTTTCTCTTTCTGCTTCTCTGCTTTTCTCTTCTTTGATTCAGCAATGAGCTGTTCAATCAAGTCCTTATGTGATTTGGCTCCATCTTTTGACTCTGCCTTGGATAAAACTCCACCACCAAAATGTCCTTCTGACACAAAATCATCTAAAAATATTTGTACATTTTTAATATAATATTGGACCAGTTTCCACCTGAATGTAAGTGGGAGGGTTAGTACAGGGTGTTGATAAAAGTAGCCTTCGACCATAATTACAATTCAAGTTTGCTGCTTACCAAATTTCATCAAATTAAAAGCGCAACAGACATAGAGTAACTTTAACATTCATAAAATTAGTATAGTCGTATAGATATATATTCATAGTTTAACTTAAGAATATAAAAAAAAAATCATACTAAAGAAAAAAGCTGCTCTACACATATAAAGTTATGTATGGATATATATTTAATATGGAAGGACATAGGGGTTCTACTATGTGACTTTTATGTTCTATGTATGGGGTTCTACTTTCGTGGAAAGAGAGAAATATAAACAGCCCTCATACACATTAAGACGCGAGATATGCCATATTTCGTTTTAATAAGCCTAATTTTGTTTTTTTAATATATAACCACTATATAAGCTAGGAGTAGTAAGTATTTTTACTTGGTGGTAGAGTTTAGTGCTAGCTCATCTGGGTAGGTACCACCCACTCATCAGATATTCTACTGCACAACACCAGTATTTGTTATTGTTTTGTTCCGGTTTGAAGGGTGAGTGAGCCAGTGTAATTAAAAACACAAGGGACATAATATCTTAGTTCCCAAGGTTGGTGGCGCATTGGCGATTTAAGCTATGGTTAATATTTCTTACAATGCCATTGTCTATGGGCATTGGTGACCACTTACCATTTGGTGGCCCATATGATTGCTCGTTTTTTATACAATAAAAAAATTAAATGTATTATAAGCTAGTAGTTATAAAAGATACTCAAACTTACTATCCAAACCTCCAAATTGCTTATCTTCTTCTTCATCATCTGATGATCTCGGATCATCAAACTTCTCTATTTGTTCTAATGTCTGTCCTCTAAGGAAAAAGAAAGTATTCACTTCACATTACAAAATATCACAATAATCAAAATATTGGTTTTAAAACTAATTAAGACAGAAAATAAAAAACACAAACTAAAAGTAATCATGATCAATTATCCCTAATCAAGTCACAAGATGAACTGTATAGTGGTTTAATTGCACTATGATTTAATTATTTACATGTAATAGGAATATTACCTGTGTGTCAATATCTCGTCATCAGCAAGGTTGTAAATACTCTTTTTATTATGCTGCTTAACTCTCTCGGCCGCGAACCTGGCTATCATCCGATCTTCTGCAGATATCTGGTTATTCTTTTCTCCAATACGCCGATCGATGAATGTATTTGTTTTGTTTATTAATTTCATTTCTGTGCCTAAAGTTTCTTTCCTCTAAAAAAACAAAAATAGTTTTTGTCTATTGCAAAACGAATAATGATATTAAGATTTTTATTTTTTTAAAAACCTGTGTATAAATAAAAAAAACTGTTCAGTGTAAATTATGGTACCGTTAAAATTATAAACATGATTTCGATAATGGAAAGGGTTCTTATCAAATTAAATATGTTAATGTTAGCTAAAGAACAATTGTTACCTTTTGTATAGCTTTAGCTCGTGCGACTCCCGGCAATCCTCTATCATGTTTAGATTTCTTTCCTAAAACTTTTAGTTTTTCCTTATTTATATGAACTTCGAAGGGATTTAATTTTTTCTTATTTGTTTCAGCTTTTTTCTTATTGTGAACTTTATCCGCTAATCCTGCGTTTCTCTTGTTCTTTACTTTAGCCATTTTCTTTTAATTTTTGGAAGATATTGAATTTATAATGTATATTTTTAGGTTAAGCATTCGTCAACAAATAAAATACACATGGCTTTGACAAGAAAGAATCAAGATTGACAATGACAGGACAATGTAATGACAGTTCTTCGGCAACCTCTGCAGTTGCGTTCATTGACTATTGGCTTATTTTAATTAATTACGTTTTAGGGAAACATACAATGAGATGAGATGAAACGTATTTATAGCATAATACATATTACAAACTAATACATACATTAGCTTAGTTTTTATTGATTATATAAAGATTAATTAGATTTTTATTCGGTTTTATTTTTTCAAGCAATTGTATTGTTAACAATTATTATTGTTATACATATAATAAATGAAATAGCATATAGCAATAACTTTTTTGTACATTAATTGTACTATTGTATTTTACCCAAGTAAATTTATTACATACCTTAATCCATATTATACTTCATCAAAACAAAAATATATATAAAAATAAGATTTTAACGATGAACGAACGCATATTTTATCAACTTGATCCCTAGATTCTATTGGCACATGAAGCCGACAACATCCGAATAATTGTTCGGCTACTTTCGTTGGGACGCCGTGTAGCATCTAGCGCGTAGGTATATTATTGTGTGGCTGTGCCTCCTTGTGTTGCTGGCGGAATCTACTTGTTCCAAGAAAATGGCAGATGTTAGTAAGGAAGATCTTGAAAAGGAAATCTCGAGTAAGTTGATTATTACACTCATAATAATTTATCAATATTTTGACACTCCAATCGATTTAACAAAGCAAAATAAATATAAAATCTTTATGAAGCATATCTGCCCGGGCTTCACGTAATGGCTTCCTATAAATGTTCAAAGCAACTTTGATTTTTTGTATCCTTTAATTGAAATATCTCTGATAGTATGGCATTCATACGAAAATGTTTCAAGTGAAAGTTGTTTCAGCATATAGTGCGGATCTTCTGACATATACGCCTTTATTTTAAACCTCCTATTTAGGTCTGCCCACTGGTGGTTTATTTTTATGCAACGCGTAACTTCCAACATCGATGCTCCACGTATGGAACGCCACAATTGCTGGCTTTTATTAATGGTTTTATATCAAATAAGACGCGCATCTATAATCAGAACAGTTTTTATTCGAAGCATTTTGCTTATTACGCTTTTGTAACAAACATTTTTGATATTTTCTGAATGTTTTATCAATTTATTATAGGACGCCATGTTGCGCGGCCTCGTTCAGAAACGCCATACAAACATATGAACATTAGACGCAGAACTTGCACCGTCTAACTTTACTGCACATAAAATGACTTTGTAATTCATTTATTGACCCAAATAAGTATTTGTTTTGTAACTTTATTTACAATAAAAGTCGATTGTGGTTATTCTTGCGCATATTTTCATCCCGATGCTTTGTTATCGATTAAATAGCAAATGGCGGGAAATGCATTACTTACACTTATAAGCGAGATTATATTTCTTTCCTTCCTTTTCTCGATAATACTATTACAATTTATGATAAAATATCGATTATGATATACTTATTACGATATTTCAATACATTGTCATGGAATGATAATTATAAATTATCTTAACTATTATGTTAAAAAAAAACAAACATACTTCATTAATTTATTGTGTAATTAAATTTAAAAATCAAATACTTCTTTTAATCCAATAATATTATTTAGCATATAATTCATATGTATGATGTATTTTTGATGAAATTTACTTAAATAAATTAATTGTTTATGACTTTTTTGATTTAATAAAATTTATGAAGTATTTTCAGTTTTTTTTATAATATATAAGATATTATTAGTGTATGTAAAATTTTATGATAATTGTGTGAGTAGTTCATATTATGTGGAAGTTTAATGAACAAACTCACTTTCGTATTTATAATATTAGTAAAGATTCATCAATTTATTTATTTAACATACAGTAAGAGACATGTAGTTGGTGGAGTTGTTTATTTTGATATAGGCCATATGGCGATTGACAATATGCACACATAAAACTGAAAAAATTACTATTCAATATCTTTTTCTACAGAGATTCTTAAAAACGCGAATCTAGCAAAGACCTCGACTAAGAAGGTCATCCAGAAATTGGAAAAGGTATTTGATACCGATCTTAGTGAGAAGAAAAAGGTGATTGATCAGCTCGTCATGGACTATGTAAACAGCAAGGGTTCCGATGAGGAAGAAGAAGAGGAAGAGGAAGATGAAGAAGAGGAGGTAAATAAAAGAGACTTGTTATTAAAATTCAACAAATTGTGTAGTGATTTTTTTAATTTTATTTTTATTCAAAATATCTTATTAAAATGATCATTAACCCAATTCGTTTCTATAACTACATACAAGCTAGACATGCTTGTTATATTGTATAAAATTTAAACTTATTATTTCTATAATTAAAATCTCCTTTTTACTAACTTTCAGGAAGAGGAGAAAAAGCCAGCAAAACGTGCGGCACCAGCTGCTAAGGCATCTTCAAAGAAGGCTAGAAAGGAAAGTTCTGAAGAGGAAGAAGAAGATGGCACAAATGAGAGTGAATCTGAGGTATTTGTAATTATAAATCTTTCAATTTAAATGAGAGAAATAACTTATTATATTATCCAATCAATATCTCAAATGTTTATATTAAATTATCTTTCAAATCATAGGAGGAGAAAAAGAAGCCAGCTCCGAAGAAAGGCAAGAAGAAGAAGGGGTCAGAAGACTCTGATAGTGATTGGGGAAAGAAGAAGGAGAAAGCTGCTAAACCTAAGAAGGTAGATATTATATTTTCGCAACAGAAATATGTAAATTTATCTTTGGACAGTTTTTTGACTTTCACTATGGGAATGAAACAAATGTCAAGAATGTACATTGTCAATATTAGTTTGGTTGCTTTCCTGTTAACAAATCAATTAAGAACTACAAAGTATTTATTCATTATATGAAATGTTCCTATAGGCTGGCGGCCGCGGTAAAGGTGGCGGCTACACGCGCGCCTACAAGCTGTCCCCAGCGCTGGCCGAACTCATGGGCCAGGATGAGATGCCACGACATGAAGTCGTCAAGAGGGTCTGGACTATCATAAAAGAGAAGAATCTCTATGATCCCAACAACAAACAGTTCGCCATCTGCGATGACGCGCTGTACAAAGTCATCGGAACGAAGAGATTTCGCACTTTCGGTATGATGAAATACCTAAAGACGCATTTCCTTGATGAGTAAACTAGTATACATTGTAAGTTATATTTACGTCGCAGTTTTGCAAAAACCCTTCATTGCACTTACGACTTTTGAGATATTGATAAAAATTGTTTACACTAATAAATTATTAAAAATAAACTAAGATAAGTTTAAAATTTTCATTCATACAAATTATGTGCTATCTATTAGTAAAATTATACAAATAGAGACACATCTTGTGTTGGAATGGACAAAAGAAAGATGAAAAATATACTAATTTTTACTTAAGAATCAGATAATAAATTATATAATTTTGACATTTGTAGCGTTTTGCAAAACCGCGCCAAGACTTATAATTACATAATATATTCTATCGATATAGACATACATGTAATTATGTATTTTTTTTATATTGTTTGGATGATTGCACTATTCATCAATATTATATCAAAACTGTCTGAATATTTTTTGCCGATAAATGTTCAATGCATATATAGATTAAGTTTATATAAGATCTCTGATATATCATGATGTATGATAAATTTTAAATTCATAATATACTTTATTGTGATATTTTAAGGGACGTAATTGGCAGCTTCTTTGGCACCGATTAATCAGAGTGAATTGAAGTGCCCTACTATTAACTATCGCAATGTGTGTTATACATTTTCATATATTACTCTGGTTTTATATGTCAGCTGCAATCAGTACAAGATGTACTTGTAGTATCCTGAGTTCTTTCCGGTCGTGTCAGATTGCCGTCCCATTGGATTATGAGAGCTAAGGAAATGAGATTGCACCTGTGTTTGCTCACACACTTGTGCACTATAATATCTCTGGCGCAGTTGGCTAATCTCTCTTGAGATTGGTCGCCGTTGCAGAAATCGGTCTGGAGGACCTCATCTTATCTTACAGTATATCGACCGAACAGAGTTATGATCCTTGATAATTAGCTGTTGAGTAAAACCGGAGTGATATATAAGTATGTATTGTAAAAGTGTACATTGACATGTGTACAATTTATATTTTTTAGATTTAATCTAAATTACATATTTGTGCATTCTATAATGCATTTCTCGTATTAAATATAAAATTATCCTAATTATAATTTGATGTAAGTTTATGAAGATAAAATAACTAAATAAACAGTTTTTCAAACATCTAAGGTTTAATTAAGGTTGCTTATATGTGGATGCTCGTACTTTGTTAGGTGTTTGTGAAACTTTCATGGATGAATGATTTTTTGACTTGATAATAATATATTTAACACTTTTTTCTTACAACATACATCACAATTACTATTAAATTAGATTTCTGCTATTGACTAAGACTCAAAATTAAATTATTACTTCATGAAAAAATTAATACCTTTTGATATTTTATTACCGATAGTTAATCAATATACATTCCATGTTAAATTTAAAGTAGATTTTTTTAGAATCAAAGAAAAAGGTGTTAAATATTATAAGAATAATGTATAGAATCTTTACCTAACATGAACATAAAGATTTGTGAAAATCTAGTTCGCTAGATTGAAAGGTTGTATGCGTATATCCCAGAGGGATTTCTAGGAAATAAAAGACTTGCAATTATCGGTTTTATTTACTTTGTGACGCCCACCCCTCATTAATTCACGATTCACAAGTTTTAATAGATCTTATAATGAAACTATCATACATATCATATATTCTTCGTGATTGCACTAGCCGTCGTCGCGTTTGGACTCTGCTACCACTTACCATCAGGTGGAGTAGTCATTTGCTCTCCCGAGCTATTAAAAAAAAAAAAAACAAACAATTCATATTTTGCTACATAAATCTATAACGAATAGAATTTTTATATGACACCTGAATATAATCTGATTACCGGCTACGGCTAGGTGACCTGTGACTCATAATATTATATCCTCTTCTTTCTTTAAAAATGTGTTGGATCTTATTCCTATGCTGGTTGGTGGATATTATGAAGGTTTCTTCACGATGTTTACCTTCACCGCCATAGGCACTAGTATATATATATATATATAAAGAATTATAAAAAATATCAGCGATAGTTGCTTTTTTAAAAAAAAAAACAACGATTTCACGAAATATTATATTTTGATTTATAATAATCTCAAATGATTAAGAATAATAAAACTAACAAATAATAAAATTTATTACGTCTTGTACCTGTGCATTTATTATATGTACGTATAACAAAATAGGATATATAATTATGTATTTATTACAAAAACGAAATACAGATAAACATGGATAAAATGACGTATCTCATTACACGTTACCATAGTGATATTGATAAATGAAATTTACATTTTTATAACTGCATTATTCCTATCATTTTATAATAAAGATATTTATTTCATAAAATTTGCTAAAATGGCGTGCGATGAAAATGTTATAAAAAACATGGCCAACGAAATAACGCGAAACTGTCAATCGCAAAACGTTACAGTTGATACAGACTTCGTCATTTATTTAATAGACTTACTACTACTGAATCCAAAGTACGGACGGATGTTCTCGAAAACAATTTGTAGAAACAATTTAGAAACATTCGTGAATGACTGTGTCAGTATGCTTACAAGTAAGTTTTTATTTTATTTACACAACGAATGATTCACCTGATTCAGTTTTTAAACCACAAATGCACCGGCGATACTAACTAATGGATTGAAGATGTTATATTATTTGTGCCTTTAATTAATCTGTTTCACTCACCTTAAAAACCAGAACGTAGTAGATAATATTAGGTCCTCCAGACCGATTTCGGCCACTCTCAAGAGATATAAGCCAACTGCGCAAGAGATATTATAGTGCACAAGTGTGTGCGGAAACACAGGTGCACTCTCTTTTCCTTAGCTCTCATAATCCGATATGACGGCAATCCGACACGACCGGAAAGACTTCAGGCGCAGATCCAACGGCTTAACGTGTTTTCCGAGGCACGGGAGTGTACACACTTCCACTCCAGACTCCGGGCTGCTACTGAGAATTTTCTGACAGAAAAAAACCAACAACTATTTATTGGCCCGACAAGGATTTGAACCCAGGACCACCAAGTCTGCGGCCTCATATCTAGCCACTAGACCAACGAGGCAGCCATATACAGTACTGATAGGTACATAGCATTACCAACTGTAGTTAAAAATAAATTCTGGAATTAGATTTGAGTGGATTTCAGTTGTAAATAAACGTTCCATAATCTACCTATTTCTATTAACAGGCAGCGAAACTTCAATAAACACATTAAAAATGCAATTCATAATGCAAATTAATTACGATAAATTAGAAAACCTCATCGAAAAACATTTAGAATCTATAGACCAATGTCTTCGGCCACTTATTAATGAAATACTCGAAGAAGATCCTGCAACTGATGATGATGCAGCTATAAAGAAATTATTTAGAAAGATATCGATTTACATTATTCTATCTAGTGGACTGGGTAATCCGGGGTCTATTGTGGTATGAAGATTTTAATACTATATTTATATCGAATCGCTTCTGTGTCGTTGTCAGTACTCTGTAGAATAGGGAAACGGTTAAACAGTAACGATTGAGGTTCGATTCGATTGCGATAAAGTGACAATTTGTTAGAATCCATCCTTGGTGGTAAACTTGGTGGTAGAGGTGTGTGCAAGCTCGTCTGTGTAGGTACCACCCACTCATCAGATATTCTACCGCAAAACAGCAGTTGGTACTGTTGTGTTCCGGTTTGAAGGTTGAGTGAGCCAGTGTAATTATATACACAAGGGACATAAGATCTTAGTTCCCAAGGTTGGTGGCGCATTGGCGATGTAAGCGATGGTAAACATCTCTTACAATGCTAGTGTCTTTGGGCGTTGGTGACCACTTACCATCAGGTGACCCATATGCTCGTCCGCCTTCGTATGAAATAAAAAAAAGGTACTACCTTTTTATAGTTACACTTATCGTAAATCAATGACTTCTTATGTGATGAAAAAAGTAATAATATAAAGTATCACTATATACATACGTTTATTGTTTATACTTACCTAATTAAATCTACCTTTATTGCTATAATGAAACTCAACTACCAATCTCCGATCAGATCTACCGTAAATAAAGGCTATTAATGTTAAACAAAACTTGTATACAATCTCGTTTTATAGTTATCAAAAAAACGTCTCTTTAACTCTTCTTGTAGACATTGAAAGAAGGAGTGGCAGCTTTAGAAAGCGTTTTCTCACTAGAGGATCTCAAAATATTTATATCTTTGCCGAGATCAGAGAAAATGGCTCAGTTGATAGATCTGATGCAAATAGCATCCGGTGTCAGGCTGTTCAATAGAGACTGTAAAAAAGGGGGCGAAGGGATTCCTGATCGTGAGTATACTGGCATTTGAACTTATTTACTGTTTCTGTTCTACATGTTTCTAATATACATAAGCTAACTATTTATGAGGCTGTCACTTGGCGTTGAATTATTTATTTGGTCTGTAATTAAATAATAATATCCTGGGTCATTCACACATGGTCATCTGATCCCAAACTAAGCAGAGCTTGTACTATGGAAACCAGTCAACTGATATACTTATATATAACACTTTACAACCCGACTCAGGACAAACAGACATGTCATGAAGACAAATGTCTGTCCTGGGTGGGAATCGAACCCACGAACTTTGGCGTGAAAGACAAGTATCTTCCCAACCACGCCAACCGGCTCGTCAATATACAAACTTGTATTGTAAATCGTGTTTGTTTTAGTGCAGTTTTCTTTTCAGTACCATTCAACCTGGTGGACGCAGGGAAGGCATGTTTGGCTTCATTGTCAAATTCGCTGATAGCGGTTATGCAAAGAGTGAATTCCTTGACGACGGCGATAGCTGACACAATAACGATTCAAGATGAGACAGGAAACGTTATTATCGATATACCAACGAACTCTGAATTGACTGAGTTAGTAATTAGTATTCACTTGAACAAGATCGTCCATTTTGTTAAATTTGACATAAATTTGACACAATTTTTTAATTTTTTATTTGAAATTCTCTTGACTAATGTTCGATTTTCATCAACAACAAATTGGGGAGGTTGATGAAAAAAGTGAATCGTAGTTAATATAAAAAAAAAGTAATTTAGTTTATTATTTAGTAGTAGTTAATATGCAATACAAAAAAGATGTAGCACAGCTAGGCAAAAGGCTTTTCTCCCTAGTGATACTTTAACAAAATATCTTTGAAAGTCATGGGGGCAAATGGATCACCTGATGATAAGAGGTTAACACCTCATAAAGATAAAAAATATTAGTTACAATACGCAAATATAACAAATCATAATAATACAAATTATTTCCATATTGCTAAATTTAATTTCAAACTGATTAACTTTAAAACCGATATAATAAAATCTACTTCACAGAAACGACTACAAACAGATATTTGAATTACTCGCTTTCAATCGTCAATACGAATTGTATATTCGAAAATTGTTATCTGACGTCGAAACGATGAAACAAAATGGCGCCCACTACGTCGATAAAGTGAAACGTGTTCTAGAAGAATTACATGCGACAGTCAAGTATAAAGCTGCTGTGCCGGTTGTTACAGTTTTCGTAAGTTACAGTTATAACTTATGCATAACACACGAGTAACAAATAGGGCGGCGCCTAAAATACACGTTCAAAATAAGGGTACCTACAGTTTTAGAAATGAGTTCCGATATGTTGCCATTCCATACATTACACACTCATGGAGAGTGCTACATTATCTAGACGGAATATTGACGTTTATGGAAAAAAATTACGTTATATTTTTTATTTTTTAGCCTCTATTCACAAAACTCTGGAGAGTATGGCGTTCGATGCAAAATATAATGTATTTAATGTCAACTGTGAACCGGCTCATGTCTATACTTGGCAACATCTCAGATCAGATGAAAATACCCTATAGTATTATAGACAAAATGTTAGAAGGAAAGAACGTCGTAACCGACCAGGATCGAATGAGTGATCGAGTTAGTATCACTGACAGGATAACTCTGGGCTCGCTGAAGAATTATGTAGCTTACAGTGGCAGCTTCACTGTTGTGAATGACAGAAACATACAGGTCAGTATTATTGGGATTGGTAATGGAAATTGTAGCACTAAAAGCAATGATAGCTCGTAAACGTTAATGTTTAAAATCATGATATTACACTAATGGCCGAATACTGAAACGTCGTTCAAATATTAAGTGGGACTTAAGTGGGAGCGTCTCAAATTATTAACTTCCACTTCATATTTGAATGACGTTTCAGTATTCGGTCGTATGGGTGATAATAATTTATGCGGTATGAGAATGGAACGGAACTTTGTCGAAGTATATCGTATAGCGTTAGAATATCTGAATAATAACTACCCGACTGGCAAAGCCAAAAGTTGGGTATGGTTTTAGCGCGTTATTTCTAATCATAAGTATGTGTTTTAGAGTGTATGTCTGTATGTTTAACAGCAAGAATAATAACGAAAAGCATTAGATTGAAAGTTTCATATTTGGTAGAATTTCAGTGAATTCAGACACATTCAGGTTTCCTCACTATGTTTTCCTACACGGTCAAGCACGAGATGAACTTTAAACACACGAAAATTCAGTACCTGTTGCTTGGTTGGTTTAAAATGGCGACCATCGGTTAAGTTTTCATCCGTTCTATCCACTGGACTGTTATATTTAAACACTTAAACATACAGCTTTATGCAATTAATCAGAATACTATCAATTTTCTAACTGGGAACTGGTTCTGGGACTGTTGATATAAAAACCTCAATAACATCTAAGTCTTCAACATCTAGGCCTCCTATCCTTTTTTGGAGAAGGTTTCGAGCTTATTCCACCACTGCTCCAACGCGGGTTAGTGGAATACACATGTGGCAGAATTTCCTTCACCGTCAAACCCGAGATGAATTATAATAAAACATTAATCACATGAAAATTCAGTGGTGCTTGCCCGGGTTTGAACCCACGATCATAGGTTAAGATTCACGCGTTCTAACCACTAGGCCATCTCGACTTATATAATAACATATTATTATCCTTAAAAGCGAAATAAAAGAGCAACGAGTGCCATGGAAACGCAGAAGAGATTGCTAATTTTTGTTATATATTTTAGTTTCTAGGCTTTTGTGCCTTATGTCTCAGTGTAGGAGCCCTGGTACCGAGCAATATGAAGGTTGGATTGATCATGTCTAAAGGACACCGCTATGGATTCTGTAGCGTGAAGATGGCGACTAGATTCAGTAAGGATTCTCAAAGGTAATGTCTATATAATTATAGAATATGAAGCTAATCCAATGTTAAGTAAATGGTATAAACATTGGATCCAAGTGTGGTTCCAACAGTGGTATCAAGTTTCTGATTGGTGATATTAACTCTGACAGTAATGACCTTACAAACAGTGGTTTATTTATAAATAAGCTAGACGGCGGTATCTTTATTAAGTGGATTTTCTTCTCGGATCCTATTTTGTCTAATTGAATACATATAGAAGTTTTTGTAGAAATACAGGTGACAATCTTTTATCAAATTTTCATATGAACAAGAAACATATATTTATTCGTGCGATATTATTAACGTCGTCATTTATTTCTTCACATCAAACAACATTAAAGTAAAAGTAAAGTAACAGCCTGTGAATGTCCCACTGATGAGCTAAGGCCTCTTCTCCTTTTTTTTACTTTATTTTGAGAAGGTTTGGAGCTTATTCCACCACGCTGCTCCAATGCGGGTTGGTGGAATACACATGTGGCAAAATTTGAGTGAAATTTGACACATGTAGGTTTCCTCATGATGTTTTCCTTCACCGTCAAGCACGAGATGAATTATAAACATAAATTAAGCACATGAAAATTCAGTGGTGCCTGCCCGGGTTTGAACCCACAATCCTCGGTTAAGATTCACGCGTTCTAGCCACTGGGCCATCTCGGCAAACAACAGTGGAACACAACAATACTAAATGATGTTTAGCTGTAGAAAATAAACTACTGGCTGGTAACGAAATGGTTTGCATAAAACACCAAAAATGTTTCGGTATGAAGCACGGTTGTGAAATGAGCATAGACTTCACAGATGGCAATTCAAAACACGTAATTGACACCGCCGACGTAATGTAAAAAAGTAAAGTAATAAAAACTTCTATATACCTACCTATAAAATTTTGTATTCATGCTGTTGAGCGTTGAGGAGTTTTTTCGTCTGGAGCCAATCCTGAATTTAAAATTTCAACTCCGTTGGATAGGGAAGTGGTTCTTATTAAGCTTGCAATATTGGACCTAAGCACAAAGTCAAACTCAAAAATCTTTATTCAATATTCAAGCGTTACACTTACTTACTTATTGATTGTCATAAATCTATCACCGATTCGGTGGTACAAACTATCAATCGTTGCAAGTTTAATAAAAGCATGTAAAAATGAAAACTGGCGTTTTCTTTATCTAATAAGGTTAAAAAAATAATTCATTCCAATATCAAATTAATTTTATTGAGTACTAGCTGTACCCTGCGCGCGTTGCTACGGTACTTATTAATTTTTATCAAAAGATGGCTCGTACCAACTCAGAAACCTTAGTGGGCTCATGCACAACACTTTGCTGAAGATCATGACATGATCAAATGCATAGTTAACGATTCTATAAAGGACATACAGACAAACATTCATTTTTATATATATAGATTTTTAATTAAAGGTACGTCAACGAAGTTTTGGAGTTCGCCCGAAACAATCCACATGTTATCAATTTACTGAATATATTGGAAGAAGTCGAGGACGTGAAGACCATAGACAACCTCGTGACACGGGTCTTTCCAAAGAGTATATATTATTTTCTAATATTTATTTGTAAGCACACTTACAACGTACACGCAATGCATTTAAAAATGAATTTATAAAATATCTAATATGTCAATTACAAGTGTACCACTGTAGACTTAGATTTACTTGTTAGAAGTAACAAAAAATCATAAGTTTTTTTTTTGTTTCACGACTAAACGTATGACTGAACTGAACGACTGAACAGCGTCTGAGGTTTAGAAATTTATGTTTACTAAAATATAGACTAATATGTCTTATAAAATTCTAATCTTCTGATATGATATTGATAATATTTTAAAAACTCCAAATATACAGAGGATATAGGTAGTTCCAGCGTGAGTGCCCAGACACACTATAGGCTCACTCTCATAGTCCAAGGAAATGGTACACACGCGGAGAGAAATTAGACGCTGGATTAAATGCTTTACGTGCTTGCGTACTGAGGCAGGAGTAACGAACCAATAACAATTATTGTTTGTTAATACAAAATTCGCACTTATCTCTTAATTGACGATTTAAAATATAAATATGCTAACAAAATAAACAGGGCGCAAAAGGCGGAATTTGAATTCGACCTAATTATTGAGAATATGGCCCGACAATGCACTCGGCCCTGGCCCGGTAATGACTCGGCTAAGCAATAATTAGTACCTACACTATATAGTTATTTATTTACTGTGTTCATTTTTAATTTGTTTGTTTTCCTCACTAACAGCTAAAGTATCAGATAAAGTTGTACAAACAGACATACATCCGATTGATGGGCACATGGAGAAGAACTATTCTTGGGATATGTGGGAGTGGAAGCGACGGGCCTGTCAATGGGTTTGTAATCAAAGATAAAATTTGTATCAATTGTAGCTTTTTGTTTTTATCTCTTCTTAAAACTGCAAGTGCAGTAAGAGAGGACATAAAATTAATTATTACTTCTAGTAGTAGAATTGGTAATAGCAAGAGCGAGAAAGAATTAAATGCACAATTGTGATGGCAATCACAGGTGCAGACTTCACTATTCCTCAACATAACATAACTTTATTCCAAGGCAGTTAAATTTGAAAAATCTACAAACGATCTTCGATAGTATTTTTTTTATTGCATAAGAAGGCGGACGAGCATTTGGGCCACCTGATGGTAAGTGGTCACCAATGCCCATAGACATTGGCGATCTAAGAAATGTTAATCAGCGCTTACATCGCCAATGCGCCACCAACCTTGGGAACTAAGATGTTATGTCCCATGTGCCTGTAATTACACTGGCTCACTCACACTTCATACCGGAACACAACAATACCAAGTACTGTTGTTTTGCGCTAGAATATGTGATGAGTGGGTGGTACCTACCCAGACGAGCTTGCACAAAGCCCTACCACCGAGTTATTAGTATTGCTTAATATTTACAAATCCTTATAAGCAAAAAAAAATCATCAATATTTTAATGACTTTTAGGCTTCAATAGTCAACTGTCGAACGCATTCAACCCAAACGGACTATAGCCATCTTAGATCAGAGATACAATGTCAAACGGTCGAGCCGCGTGATAAATGTCTTCAAACTAAGAAAGATTCTGGTGTTAATACGAATCCCCGTGATGAATTCCTATGGGGTCTAAGGGGGCAAATCGGTTACGGACAGCACGCTATGAAGTTGAATCAAGAAACTAACACAGACAAGGAAAAAGGTTTTATATAATGTTGTACTAACAGCCTTAATTGTGTATGTAATTAATTTAATCTATAATTTTTGTTTTGACTGTATTATGTGTAGGTATTGGTGAAAACTATCAAATTTTTATTTTAAAAGTACTTACATTAATGTCGTCACCAGTAGTAGAATTTAAAATTTCATTAATTAGACAAAAGTCAGGCAATTATTTTCTATCAAGACTCATCATTTATACAATATTCCAATACTAAAAAATGCAATAAAATCAATATTTTTGTATATATATAGGAAATAAAAATATTTATAGTTTTCCCGCCAATTATTTATTTTGTTTGCAACTCGACATACTGGCCCAGTCACATGGCACACAGCGCTGAAAAAGATCCAGATTAAAAAGCAAATCTATGACCATTAACAATACGTAGAAAACAAAAGATTTTCATAGTAATTTGCTGGAGAGTTTTATTCTTGATTTCATTTAGTTTTATTACCAGCACATAGACTTAATATGGTTTAAATTTAAAAACTCCCGCACAAGTTTGAGCCAATAATCTTATGTTATGAATACATGTATTATTTACTGTAGACTTAGTGTAGATTTCAAAGTTTTCATGTGCAATTAAAAAACATAAATATTTCAACAGCTCGAGTTCTAAAAATATGCAGTTGGCCGTGTGCTACAGAAGAATAAAACACCGTTATACACAAATGAATTTATTTAATTTTAAGATTTATGTACAATATTTTTCCTTAAATAATATTTATTTAATTGATTAATGTTTTTTTCTATTTCAAAAGAATCAAGTATTAAACATACTTAATGTTGACAGAATAAAAATGTTATACAACTTTTTTTTTATATATTATAAAGACGATTTTTGTAGCTCTACATTATAAATATAAAAAGGGCATGCTATTTGAACGGTTAATTACACTGGCTCACTCAACCTTCAAACCAAAACACGAAGATGATTATTACTTGAAATAAATCTATGATATGCAAATCAAACTGAGTGGTCCCGCTCTGGGCGCCAAAATTACATGTTCTTAAACGTTGTCATGTATTTATAAGCGATCGTTTTATTTAACAAAAATTGAATTTAGTACAAATAAAAAAAGATTACATTAATAGGAAATACCAAATTGGGTTGTCAGATATTTATATTTTTCTCTAACGTTTTCTTGTATGTAAATAAAACGGTTTTTTTTTTTCATCTTCTCAATCTACTAAATGTGTCTCTTGCTTCTTTCATTAGTAAGAAGTCATCAGCTCTCAGCTTCAAAGCCGAAGCTTCTTCTTGAAGGGCGAGAAGTGACGCCACTTGGGATGTAAGAGATTTTGGTAAAATTGCTTCTGGTACAGCTAGAACCGCGTATTTACTCTGGAATTTTAAATACATACGAAATTGAAATTAATCATCAAATATTCGATATTTTTACGTACTACCTACAATACTCTGCCGAGATGGCCCAGTGGTAAGTGAATCTTAACCGATGATCGTGGGTTCAAACACGGGCAAGCACTGCTGAATTTCATATGCTTAATTTGTGATTATAATTCAGTTCGTGCTTGACGGTAAAGAAAAACATCGTGAGGAAACCTGCATGTGTCAAATTTCAATGAAATTCTGTCACATGTGTATTCCACCAACCCGCATTGGAGCGTGCGCAGCGTGGGGGAATAAGCTCCAAAAACCTCCTCCTCACATAGAGAAGAGGCCTTAGCCCAGCAGTGGGACATTCACAGGCTGTTACTTTACTACAATACTCTTAATATAAGACAATTATGGATACCGTTAGTATGACCATTACATTTGTAAAACTTTTGGACTTTCCCAAAGCGTAGAATGCACATATTATAATGAAATCTTTTTTACCTTCGCCTTTTCATAGTTCTCTTCGTATGACAACAATTTCTGTTTCAATTGCTTTATATGATCATGTATGTTGTCAGGATTCGGATTCTGACTGGCCAAGGAGATTTTAGACGACTCCAATTCTTTGCGTAGTTCCTCTATCGATCTATTGTTACGGTTGATTTTTGCTTGAAGTTCAGCATTCTTCTGCTTTAGTTTGAGTATTTCATATTCATCTGAGAGTTTCTCCGATATCTCTCTTGACCGATGCAGGGATATCGACACTGAATCTAAATTTTCTATTCCCAAAACCGATTGGCTTTCAGCAACTCGTTGAAGTATGTTTTGAGATTTCTGTGGTAATTTTTCGATTGATATATTTAGATTTTTCAATATATCTGAAGTTAGAGACGCTAAAAAAAATACACATATATATTTTATTAATTTAAAATAAAAAAAATCTTTTATGTAAATAGTATTTTATATGCAATTTTAACTATGTAATAAGATGAAATTGAACTATCAATCGAAATAGTTAATTAATCGGAAAACTGAAACATGGTGGTGGTAGGGCACTTGGTGGTAGGGCTTTGTGCGAGCTCGACTAACCTACCACCCACTTATCAGATATTCTACCGCAAAACAGCAGTACCTGCTATTGTTGTGTTCCGGTATGAAGGGTGAGTGAGGCAGTGTAATTACAGGTACAAGGTACATCACATCTTAGTTCCCAAGGTTGGTGACGCATTGGCGATTTAAGCGATGGTAACATCTCTTACAACGCCAATGTCTATGGGCGTTGGTGACCACTTACCATCAGGTGGCCCACATGGTCGCCCGCCTTCCTATGCAATAAAAAAACACTCATACTCTATTTTGGAAACATTCTCAATGCATATAGTTTTACACCAAAGTAGCCCATAATATGTACTATTTGTATTGAGATGAACCATAAGTTAATTTTAAATGTATTTCTTAAATAGTAGCACAATACAGATGTATACAAATAATTATGTGGATTGTTTTTGTTTCTACTTTACAAAAGTTGTGTACTTTGTCCTATTACTTATATGGTTGTTTTTTTTTGGTGTGCAATAAGTATTAAATAAATAAATAAAAGTGATTGTACTTGAATACAAATAAAACTTGAATTTAAATAAAATCAGGTAATGAAAGACTGGTTTCAAAATTCTTCTATTCTATTTACAGAAAAAACAAAGGGAGCCTGCATTATAAAGTGATAAAGTTGATTTATTGCTACCAGACAATATAAAAAAAGCCACTTTTCTAACATAACAATTTATTTACAACACACTTATTTATATAATAATGCTCAATTTAATTATTAATTACTTTTTTAGACTTGGAAAGTCAACTATGCTTTCAATCTTCTTGGCTACATTTAAAATTAGTTCCTCGGATAAAGATGGCCCCATTAGCTGTATAGATAAAGGCATATTATTCTTTGACAATCTGATTGGTATAGAAATGGCTGGTATTCCAGCCATATTTGCAGGTTGTGTACAATAATCTTGTAAGGCACACTGATCTCTGTTATGCCTCGAGGTAAAGTCTTTATACAACGGAGCCTCCGTTAATGTTGTAGGTGTCAGAAGTAAATCCACAGAGTTATCTCCATAAAAAACTTGATTAAAATCATCTGCTATTAATCTGCGCAACTTTAAAGCTTTAAGAAAATATTTCTCATAATTTCTTGTCAATAAAAAGTAATTACCAGCAAATATCCTAGATCGAACAACATTATTAAAGCCTTCTGATCGTGTTGAAGCATACAACTCTTCTGTGGA
The DNA here is from genome assembly GCA_963151315.1 of Nymphalis c-album. Classification (NCBI taxonomy): domain Eukaryota; kingdom Metazoa; phylum Arthropoda; class Insecta; order Lepidoptera; family Nymphalidae; genus Nymphalis; species Nymphalis c-album. The sequence continues at coordinate 8,626,175 of OY720609.1, forward strand.
ATAATCCTCAGCTGCCCTTAATCCATATTCTAATCCGTCATACCTTGCCATATTACTTGCTACTTCACACTGGTTTAATATTGAATACACAGCGATTGACACAGATGTATGTGGTAATGAAACCCGACTGATATGACATTTTTCTTTCTCTAATAAATCTGCAACACTTCTCCAAACATCTAACACGTCTTCACTCATACCTTCACAATAATACTCACTCGGTATACCAATTTTAATTTTGGTCATATCAATGTTATCGTCAATTTTAACAGGTTTAAATTGTTTCTTTATGGTTGTCGAGTCCAATATATCAGGTCCAGCTACACAATTCAATATCATTGTCAAATCGTCAATACTCCTTGCTAAAATACCCGGCACATCCATAGAATTCACTAAGGGTATAAGTCCATATCTTGAAACTAAACCATAAGTAGGTTTAAGACCAACAACGCCACATAATGCAGCAGGGTTTCTGGTAGATCCACCTGTGTCTGAACCTATGCCAGCTATACAAGCACCAGTTGCCACAGCTACTGCACTGCCTCCTGAACTACCGCCTGATATTCTCCAGTCTTCACTGTTACACCATGGATTGCGAGTTGGACCGAAAATTGAATCTACAGTGCCTGAACCCATAGCAAATTCGTCTAAATTCGATTTTCCAATAAGACACGCGCCAGAATTGATGAGACGAGAATAAACCGTTGCATTGTACGTTGGTACAAATTTTTTTAACATATTCGAAGCGCAGGTTGTATGTATATTTTTAGTACAAAAGTTATCTTTCATGGCGATTGTAATACCGTCCAAGGGTAAGCTTTTCTTTTCAATATATATCCGTTTTTCACTTTCAATTGCATGGTTTTCGGCTATTTCGTCGGTTAAAACGATAAAAGCATTTAAATCTCTCGTCTGCTTTACACGTTGAATACACAAATCAATAAAACTTGTTGGTGTTAAAAGTTTATCACGGAACGACTTGTGAATTTCTTTTATACTATAAGATGTTAATTTATTCATTTTATAATAAGAATAATGGTTATTTGTTCAGGACACAGGTTATACGGTTTTTAAGCTATTGGTTAGCCAACTACATTATATACAACAATAACAAACACGCAAATGTCAAAATAGATGAACCTTCTATAATTGACCGGTTTATACAGTAAATAGTTAACTTACCCAAAGCTTTTTGTTCCAACTTTTCTCTTTTGGCTAATGCTTCGTATAATATATAATGGCTTTCATTTTCACTACAATTTACTTTCATGATTACAATTTACAAGACGAACGTATCCTAATAGATAAATAATGTTTTCGTTAACGAAGTTTAAAATTTAAATTGTGTTGGCATTAAATATTTCATTGCCATATCGAAAGAGTAAATATTACAATTTACCATGAAATTAATTCAATTTAATGAAAGTACCTTTTAAAATTTTATAGAATATTTAAACTATATTGTGGGTTAAGCGTTAATAAATATAATTCGTAATCTAAATATAATATTCAATAAAAGTTTTTAAAAAATAATTTTAAGCAAAAACTTATTATGGCAATATTTAAAAAAAACGTTCAAAAACGTTGTATTGTAAACTAAACTATAAACAAATATAATTAAAAATTAATAATTTATGTCTCAAATGAACAAGTATTACTTTAAACCAATGTATAAACATCAATTTTCTTAGTTTTCTTTAAAACCAATAAAAAAAATAGGACGCATATTCTAAGTCAGAGCTACAACAACCAAGAAGATAATGGTACAAAGTGTGGAATTGATTGTCAAAAAGTATTTTGATTTTTTCAAGTGTAGAGATATATTGTAATCGGATCAATAGGATAGGAATTAATATTAATAGGAATAATATTTAACAGAATAAGAGAAACCTTATGTTTTGCTTAGTAATTTAAAAATGGCTCATTTGCAATATATGCCCGGTGACCCTCGTTTAGTCGATCAATTAGTGTATGAATTAAAATCTAAAGGAATTTTTGATCAGGTGAGAAATGTTTTTACACAATACATGGCTAAATCATTATAATCATTTTTAAAACAAATTGCGACGAAAATATCTACAAACGTTATATATTTATGCCAATCTAATATATACTTACTGTTTTACTTCACTTGAGTGTTGACTTTTAGAAACTAGATTGAATTAAATTATCCCTTGATAGGTGATAGCGTTCTTCATAACTATTTAAGTTTTTTTTTTAGAAAAAATATATTTTTGTTTGTAATGTCATAACAATGTATCAAATAGTTGATCACCAAAGATGGCCATTTTGCTTCTCAAATATCTTCATTTTAATAATGGTAAAAAAAATAGGTTAAATTAAAATAAAAATTTAGTCCCCACATCTTTAGACTTCTTATTTTATCCTGCCTCCTTTATTTTGTATTATAGTATAATATTTTTCATATTTTTTACGGTCCAAAATTACAAAATTAGCAATTTACTTAAAGTTGGATCATTTATCCAATACAATTAAACATTCACATTATATTTAAAGAAAAGAAATGTAATATAATTGTTATATATTTAGAGCTACTGTTTTGCCATGTATATATTTACTAAATTCTTCATTTACTCAAATTGGCACAACAGATCCCGTAAAAATGTAAATTAGCAAATCTCCAAAAACCTAAAATTAAATCTTTCTTCAACTGAGATTAATACTTGATTATTGATACCTGACCTTGTATTTGTTAATTTTAAAGTTAGAATTACCACTACCACTATGACAGTTCTTCATAGGTTTATATTGATAATATGAAGAATATTTATGATGATAATTGAATATTGAGTTTATACCGAACTGGTAGTAGTTGTTACTTTCTTTACTTACCACTTTCTTTAAAAACCTGAATTTAAAAAACAATTCAACAAATTAAAATCATAAATTTTCATGCGCTTCTGTTATCGGAAATTAGTGTATTTAAATGAAGTGTCTTATTTTTGATGTACAATTTTTTTCAAAACAGATGACTAATGTTGTAATATAATCATTAATTTAATCAGTTTATTTCAATATAATTGTAATAAACTCATTTCTTCTATAGATAGTAATCACCTTGGTTTGTAGATACTTTCAAAATAGTCTTATGTAAATTAATAATATTAATTTATCTCTCGACTTAAGTCTTTTTTAACAAAATATCTTTATATGTCAGAACCTAGATTAAAGATAAGTGTATGAAGACTTAATAATAACAATGAATAACTAAAAACAAAATTGTACTATTTCATTGTGACCATGAAAAAAATCTATTTCATGTGCCATTATTTTCCGTATTTTTTTTTTTACTAATAATTGTAACTAAACATATTTGGAATAAAAATACTTAAGAAATGTAGTGATTGTTTTTTAGAATACTTCCCGTTTGCCCAGAGATATTTGCAATATGAACTAGATTTTCTCATGTTAATATTGTCCGATATACAGATTGAAGATCCGTTTAAATCTCGGACTATGTAAAAATTATGAGTTATGGCCTTTAGTCAGTAGTTATTATTACAAATAAAAAAATATATTAATTAATAATTAAATAGAAAACTTATTTAACTAAAATAAAAGTTCCCAAGGTTGGTGTATTGGCTATGTCAGCGATGGTTAACATTTCTTACAATGCCAATGTGTATGTACATTGGTGACCTAAAGAATAAAAAAGTAAACCAAAAACCACTAACTAAATCAATATACCAAAATAAATTATACATCAGAATAAATAACCTATTGTAAACAAAAGTAAATTAATGAATTGACTGTGTTAAGATGTAATAGTGACTACATAATGATCGTAACTTAAGATTACAGTTTAAACCTGGGACAGCACTATTAAGTTTATATATATTTAATTATGTGCTTATAATCTTGTGCTTGGGGGTGTAAAAAAAAGTGTCAAAATCAGACATTTCAATTGAAATGATGCCAATCGCAATCTTCAAGAGGATAAAATAGAATAGGATCTCCTATAGTTGTATTTACTTTAATGAATAAAAATATTCTCAGTTTCGCAAGGACTGCATAGCAGATGTAGACACAAGGCCTGCATACCAGAACTTGCGGCAGAGGGTTGAAAATTCAGTTTCTACGTTCCTGTCAAGGCAGGCCTGGCAGCCGGATCTCAATAAGAATCAGTTGAGAGAAAAACTCAGGAAGCATATACTGGAGTGAGTTTTCTGTTTACCTATATGGATATTGCAACTTTTTCAAATCACTATTTGATTAGTTTTATTCTAGTCTGGTTTTTTAATCTACATTTTGATAAACTTAATGAGGTTATCTGCTTAAGATACAATTATAATAGGGATTACAAGTCAATTTATTTTAATGAATGTTTATAAGGTCTTTAATAATAAATATACAGTTATATAGGGTGTATATGTAGTTAAATTTAGTTTTGAATTAAAAAAATATCTGTCTTGAATGTGAACAAAAATCTAGTTACAATTATATTTATAAGTTTAAAATATTTTCGTTTTACTAATTTTCAGTGGAAATTACTTAGAACAAGGTGTGGAAAGGATAGTGGATCAAGTAGTCAATCCGAAAGTAGCATCTGTTTTCATTCCAAAAGTTGAAGACTTGGTTTACAATTATTTAGGGATTGCAAGAAAAAAATCCGTTACTGCTGAAACTTCTAATGGCAAAATCGATGACCTACTGCCCACTGACTTGGAAGCAGTTAGCCCGGGTTCCGTTAAAAGTAATGATGACAAAAATGAAGCAATGGAACTGGATGATATACCTAGTGAAAGTAAAATGGATATAGATGAAATAAATTCAACAACCGAAAACAAAGAGAACAATGTTGCTCCTGAGACAGTTCAAGATGAAAAAGCAGAGAATATCCAGTTACCAAGCAACGAGCAGAATACAGACATAGATAAGAGTAACATACCTTTACCTTCAGAGGAAATTAAGCCCGAGAATATACCGCCGCCGGAAAACAGCCCACCCAAAGTTGAATTGGAGAAAATAGAACTGCCTAAAGAGCCAATAATATCCACGGACATTCCCTTACCAGATGATATAAGTAAAGACGAAAAAGAACAATACTTCAAACCAATAAATAGTGATGATGACGATTCGAGCTCCGATTCTTCACTTCGTAGAAATATGTCACCTTTAACGCCTATAAGGAACTTTAATAACGAAAACTCATGTGATGCACAACAAGCATTCGAAAATGATTTAGTTGAAAATAAAGAAGATGATAAAAAAGAACCCAATTCTTTCAAATTTACAATAGACGCAAAGTCTCCTGAAAACATTTGCGATGATGTCAAACCTGAAAAGAAAGATACTGAAACAAATTTGGCCTATCAGTTTAATAACCAAGTCAACATAAACCATTTCAATACACCTGTATATGAAGATAGTTCAAATAGTAACATTCTACACATTGATTACGAAAGTGACGCCAACAGCAAAATTAATCAAGAAAATAAAGCAGTAGAAAATGATCAGAATTCAGAGGATTCTAAAAAGGATCGAAAATCAGATGACAAAAAGAGTAGCCACAAAAGTTCTCATCGTTCTAGAGATCATTATAAACATTCGAGTAGCAGAGATAAAAAATCAGAATCTAAACATTCAAGTTCTCGAGACAGTAGCAAACATGACAAAAGTAAATCATCGAAAGAAGAAAGTAAGTCTAAGTCCAGTGATAAAGAGAGATCTCGCGATAGAAGCGATAAGAAAGATAGTAGAGAATCGTCAAGACATAGAAGCTCCCATAAATCAAGTCATAAAGATTCAAAATCTCATCGAAGCTCCAGTTCAAGTCATAGACATTCTAGCAAGCATTCCGATGACAAAAAGACGTCTTCATCGTCATCATCAAATCAAAAGGACAAAGATAAAAGTTCCGACAAAAATTCTATGGACAAACCTAAAGAAACAAAATCAAGTTCACATCGATCTGACAAAGACAGAAAAAGTAGTAGCGGTAGTAGCAAAAGCGATAAAAGTAGTAGTAAAAATAAAAATGACGATAAGGACAAAAATAAAAAGAGCAAAAAAGATACGGATGATCATTACAGTCTATCTGGCAGAGGTAATCCAAACCGACGTTCAACAGACAGGGATTCTAATGACGGTAGTTCTTCCTCGAAAGGTTCGAGCCACCCTTCGGGTTCCAAAACGACAGAAGCAAAAAAAGAAAGCAAAAGTAGTTCGAAATCTGAGAGTACTTCTACTGCAAGTGGAGAATCAACAAGTCCCAGTGACAAGGAGAATGTTGTTTACGAGCATGGAACGAAAATTAAAGAATCTCTTCAACAGAAACCAGTCGTTAGGATAGATAGCCATTTAGAGCAGCCCGTTGTATCGCCACCGAGGTTACCATTTGTTCCCGATGTAACAATAAGAAAACCTAAATTTGCAGCTAACTTGGAGGAAGCTAAACGGTTAATGAAAATGAGAAAATTTTTAGACGAGGAACAAAAGCGGATGAATCAAGAAGCTGCACTGCTTTTAGAATTCCAAGCGAATGTGAGACCGAGCTTAAGCCAGGTTTACTCAAGTATTCCTGGACCGGAGTTAGAATTTGCGTGTGTTACGAGCACAGCACACAAGCAGGAATTACTTGTACAGAGTAATGAAAATATGAACAATGTTCCAGAATCGCACTACACAAGTAAGCAACTGTTAAATGTTTTAAACGATGCCAGTGTTGAAGTTGAAAAAAATGCTTTTGTTAAGGTAAAAAACAATGTAGTAAACGTCGATGAAGATAATGTACCATCAGAAAACATTGATGAAGTAAATGAAAGTAACGTAACGAACGCTGATGTAGAAAATGACAGTTTAAAAGCGGGCTCTAAAGCTGAGTCTCAATCTTCGGCTACTGTAAATGATTTAACATCGAAGAAAGATAAACGTGAGCTGCGACTTGATAAACAGAGAGCTGAAATATTCGAAATTACAGTCATAGCTGAAGAACTGTCGGAACCTGAGGAAATCGAGGAAACGAATAAAGAAGCAGAAGCAGAAACAATAGAATTAAAAAAAGAAATTATGGGAAATAATGAAAAACAAGAAGAGCCAAACGTTGGCAATGAAAATAAGTTTCATTATTTTGCTGAACATGAAAAATACAACGCCGAAATAGAGAGAGCTCGATTCGAAAAGTTTTTGAAAGCTTACAATATTAAATCATCGATCAGTGATAAAATATATTTGATCAATTGCGACAGCTACGAAGAGAACATACTCCGCGAAATGTCGACAAACTTTGGCGAATACGAAATAGTGAACTATCATAGGAATGGACATTTGAAATTGTCGAAAACAAGAAATGTTATTAAAAATGTGAATATATCCACTGAAATATCACTACCGATAGACGCTGATTATGAGACAATTAACGATTACGAGAGCTTCAAGTCGCACGTGTTCAGTCCTGATAAATCGGAGTGTTCGTTTGAATTGTCGAGCGATTATGACGCCAAATTAGAAGAGATGGTGAACAAAACGTCTCGACAAGAAATAATGGAAATCATACTTGGCAACGTTGTCGACGCCTCACCGAGTAAAATGCCAAGAATAGATTATTTAACAGATTCGAACATTGATAGTGAATACGAAAACAATTTGAAACGTAAAATGAGTGATGTCGAAACAACAGTTAACAACAATAGACAGGTACTTACGCCTAATAAAATAAGAAAAATGAGTACGGATCAAATATCGTCGACTACACAGGGTGAGTGTTTTGTTTTTTTTTTTCACTTCACTTCACCAAGCCATTACTCGAGCAAGTTGTTGGGAGTTACTTAAATGCTCCGAATGGGTTTCACATGGGTCGGGCCAATAAATTGTTTTTAGTAGCAACCCGGTGGTAAGCTGAGAGTTTTGAATCCACTTCATATTAAGGAGGCAAACAGCTTATTAAAATTAGGCTGACAAAGAATCAGTTAGGGTCTCAACCAAATTAACTTACAACTGTTTTGTAAATTTGAGGACTAATTGCAGTTTATAGTTCTCAAGTTACTTACATTACCAAGTGACTATATTTTTATTTAGGTGTAAAATAAAATTAGCGTATAATATATAATAAATAATTATAATTATACGATATAAATGATATTATATTTATTTTTACAGAGAACGAAGAAATTTCTAACAAAATCGTAACTAATACTCGTTCTAAATATTTGGGTAAAGCGAGAAGGGTAGGCCTTCCTCGGCTTAAAAGATCTAGTAAGTTTAAACTTTGTTTTTAAGGAATTTTATTTCAATGATTATATTCCATTGATATATGTATGTACATATTTATAGGAATATGATAAAATTATGGTAACCCTCGACGCCCAGTAAGATAAAAAATAATGTCACTCATTAAACATACTTATTATTATTAATTATGAAATGTTAATGCCATTTTGGAATACAGTTAGATAAAAAATTCAATGTTTGTTTTTGTCAAATTTTGATTAGTTTTATTTTTAAGAAATATATTAATGAATGGCTTTTAAAATAATTAATCATTAATAAATTAAATTGTATTTTAACAAATAGACTACATAGTTTAACTAAAACGTAAATATCAAATTAATATTACTAAAAAAAAGATTTTTTGTAATATTAATTTGATATTTACAAATGTTACCATGGTTATGTCTAGGGTGGTAAACTTTTAACGTTTTCCCACATTTTATGGTACTAAGTAAGTATCACTAGAGGTGGCGGCTTAAATTGCCATTTCGCGTATTCGTATCCCTCCTCTCGTAAATTAAGGACTAGATTAATAATCTAAATATATATTATTTGAAAATTTTATATATTGAATCATTTCAAATTCATGTATGTATGTTTGAAAAAATGTTTGCCTTGTATGAAATCTAAATTAATGATAAATTGTTTACAGCTTTGCCAAACAGCCCGTCAAGCGACAAATCTGTTGAGAACTACGAACAAAACTCTCAAACAACACCACAGACACCGAATGGAAAAATAAAACGTAATAAAGTTCAAAGATACGACACCTCGGACCTCTATAAGCCGAAATTACATTTTCTTTCACGAAGAAACCATATTACTTAAACTGAATGAATAAATTTAGCATGTGTTTTGGTTTGAGCCACATTTGAGGTAGACGTGAGGTAAATTTTATTTGAAATTAGAAGGTCGTTAATATTTTAAAATTAGCGGTTTCACCAGAGTGACATATAGTGTGACGTCGCTTTCAATGTCGCCATATTGAAAAAATGAATACTTTTTTTTTAATTCGCGTTGACTATTTGTCAGATGCGGGAAAATGTACCTTATTAAAAAAAAAGAAGAACTAGAAACTTCGAATCGAAACGTTAGTATATTTGATAAAGGTATGTTATATTATATTAATAATGAATTTTAAAACTAGTGTAGTTTTATCTCTATAACAGTTAATATGTAAATATAGCTATGTTTGCTTCCTTAAAGCCGTAAAAAGAAATATTATTATATATTTATGTTGTTATTCGTTGTAAATGTTTTAATAGTATCCTATTTTATAATTTATTAAATAATACCGGCAAGTAACTTTTTTTATCTTTTTAAAAATATAAATTAATATATTAATAAAAACCCTTTATTGTAGCCGACGTTTTAAAACATAGATCATTGTACTAAATACACTGCCATGTCATAAATACATTTATATATATTTAAATAATATGTATATGTGGCAATATTTAATATAGTGGCGTATTGATAAAATAGTTCAAATATTAAAAACAAAACTTACATGTATTAAATAAATTAATATTCATTTTTTTTTTTGATTCCAACAGATTTGTGTCCCGAGTTTTTTTTATTAAGTAGGCAGAATGAGTTGTTCCTTTTTGTATAAATTGATACGTAGGAAGCGTTTGATTTCCTTATTTCACATCCATGCGAGAAGCCAAAATGTTGAACGTCCTCTGGCGTCTGTGCTTCATAAACAGTACATGATTGGTACCGATTGAAGGCATGAGTAAATAGACAGACTCCATTAGTATGTACTTACTGTTAGGCATAATAGAGATTAAGCGGTACGCCAATATTAAAAAAAAAATAAGCTCGATAATGTTTTGATGTATTTCGTTCAAGCAAATTTTACGATTTTTTTTTCATATTTAAATGTTAACGGAATGATTACCATGAAAAGCTCGACGAATTCCGTCCTTGAGTAATATCTTATTTTTAGTTTACTTAATTCTACATAACATCGACTAAGTATAAGTTAAGATAACCATATACATATTAGGTAAAATAAATAAAATTTGTCGTAATTAATGACTTACCGCTTTGTATTGCCGTCAAGGATTTATAAAATAAAAATATATAGCATCTGTTAAAATGTTTACCGATTTAAATAAATATTATTGAAATTCTCGAATTGTTGTTTTATTTAATAGTTTATCGGGGTGAGGGGGGGGGGGATTTTAGGTCAACATAGGTCCTTTTTGTATTTTTCTTTAACTTCAATAACTCAGTTGCATAGTTAAAAAAAATATATACTCAATGTTATTTCACAATGTTATGTAATAAATAGGAGTAATTAAAAACTTTCCGTTCCACTTATATTTATATGGTCATTACAATAACAGCTTCAACCATACGTCATTTTATTCGATAAACTTAAAAAAAACAGGAATTCGTCAAACAATTAAGTTACATTTCGAGAAAATGAACTCTGTTTGATTGACACAAATATACTAGATGTTGGTGTTTTGCCTCTAAATGAGTTGCATTTACTAATTGATTTCCTTATTTGAATTAATGTGTCCAATTATTACAGCAGACTATTTCTTGAAAACGAGTTTCGTGAACGACTTTGAAGGTCACTTTCTGATTTATCCAATTTAGGTAAATTATATTTATTAAAAACGACTATTTTTTATTTTATTACAACCTAAAATATATTCGCAAATCGAGTACTAATAAAAACTTTAGAGTTTACTACTGTAGGTAATGAATTCTAGCTAAACCAGAAAATTATATTTAATCTGGGAATTACTTCCATTGTCACAAAAGGTGATTTAAAAAAAAATCTCATGCAGAAAAAAATAAATCTTTATTCAACAAAATTCAAAATAATACAATGTAACTTCTTACATTTGTACACCTAATGAGATGATAAATAAATAATGACAATAATTTACGCTTGAAAGATGTTAAATAATTTACATCAACAATTTCATACATTAGGTAAACTCATTTTTAAATTAAAATGTATATAAAATGTATGTTAGATGATTAAATATTGACATAATACTTTCTAATTTCACTAATATACAAAATTATCTAGAACTCGTTATATTGTTTATTTATAGGAATAAAAGTCATAGTAAAAAGGTTAGTTTCATTTGAAAATTTCCACCCGTTTTCCTTCTAAAATAAGAGTATAGTATTATTGTAAAAATCTATGTACTTAAGTACAGGGTCAAATAAAGTGAAATAATTTTTAGTTTAGTTTTTAAGAGATTATCATTTCATTTAAAAATCTTTCTTTAAATGATCAAGTTTTCATTTATTTCATATCAAAGTTGCTTCTTAAATGTATTATGTATGTTAAACTATCAAATTGTACTTTCCTTAAAGTCAAATTATTGTCAACTAATAAATTAACATATTGGCAAAAACTTAACAGAATTTTAACTACAGCCATAATTATTAGTTTTGCACAGTTTGCTTCTTCAAGCCCGCAGGGTCCATGATGGGGTCTTGCTTCTTGACCATTCCTGACAGTAGTGTTTTAATTTGAGCAATGGCTCGGCCAGGATTGAGACCTTTCGGACATGTTCTAGTGCAGTTCATGATAGTATGGCAACGGTATACAGAGTAAGTATCTTTCAGTTTCGATAAACGTTTAGCTGTAGCATCGTCACGGGAATCTATGATCCATCGATAAGCCTGCATCAGTACTGCAGGACCCAAATACTTGTCACCATTCCACCAGTAAGAAGGGCAACTAGTCGAGCAACACGCACAGAGTACACATTCATACAAACCGTCAAGCTTAGCTCTGTCTTCTACATCCTGCAGTAACTGTGTCTCCGCTCCTTTAACAGCTTCCTTGTCGCGCTGCAGCCAAGGCTCTATTGATTGATATTGGCGGTAAAAGTTAGTTAGATCTGGAACGAGGTCTTTTACTACGTACATGTGCGGCAATGGGTATATCTTTGAAGGCTTAGACAGATTCTGATCGATATGGCTGATACAAGCAAGTGTGTTGATACCGTCGATGTTCATCGCGCACGAACCACAGACTCCTTCGCGACAAGATCTTCTGAAAGTAAGGGTTGGGTCCATTTCATTTTTTATTTTCAACAGAGCATCAAGCACCATGGGCGCGCAATCATCGAGATCGACTTCAAAGTTTTGGGTTTGTGGCTTCTTATCAGGCTCGTCAGGATTCCAGCGATACACTGCAAAGGTCTTCACTCTTTTTCCGAGGGCCGATGACGTTGCGAAGGTACGCAACTGCCCAAAAGTACCAGCAGTTAATCGCAATAGTGGCATTATGTAATGTTTTTATTTATATTATTAGAATATAAATCTTCTTTTCTGGTGAACGAGTAGCTAGTGCAGTAGATTATTTACACTTAGGTCTAAATTAAATTTAAGATTCAGTCGTAGAGCGTGTCGCAACTCGCAATCGAAAGCTCGTTTTTTTTTCTCGAAATAATTTTGTTTTTTGATTGGTTCGATTATCAATGTCCATGTGACATAGAGAATGCTATTGACATCTAAACTTTTTAAATTACATGAAAGAATAATGGACACGATCAAAGAATAATCCAACTAAAACTTGATGATAAAATATAAATGATTAATGATTATTTTGTGTTTCTTATTCCTTAATAACTACATTTGTTATCTTTTATAATTACATTTTATGATAAAATTGATTAAAACTTGTAATGTAAATGTAATAAAAATTAATGAAAAAACTATTTTTTTATTATTAACTTGAATGATTTAATCATTCGAAAAGTTATCATTTAGAATTTTTTTTTGGAACGACAAAATGGCGGGAATATTTATAAATTATATTAACTTGACAGCTGCTACAAAATAACTATTGTTTACAAGATAGTATTTTGATAAAACAGGTTAGAAATGATAAATATATCTTCAATACAAAAAAGTAACAAAAGTGAGTCACCTAAAACACCTGGTGGTATCAGTAAATCTTTATTAACTCCTTGTCGGAGGGTCGGACTTTCTCGTAATTGGAGAAAAAGAGGTACTTCGCCTTTTATTTCTCCTTTATCAGGCACAGAAAGTTGTATTGAACCGAAACTAGAACAAAACACAAATAAGAGGAAATGTCCCGCAGAGGAGGAATCCTTACAAGAAATGTCACAGGATACTAATGTGGAAAATGTACACGCTCATACATCCTGTAACACACCACGCACCAATGCTACAAACAGAAGTCGTAGTTTTTTACCTCGTAAAAAATCAAAAACTTTATTATTAGCAAAGGAATGTGAAGAGGAGATTGAAAATATTCCTCAAATAATAGATAAAACAAGCAACGACGGAATAGATTCTGTAAAGCTCGATGCAAAACCAGATTCTCCTAAAACCGTAAAGTTATCAAAACTTCCTAGTACAACTTCTAAAAATAAATCAAAGATACTTAATTCTGAAACTAACAACACTAAGACTGCAGTAGAAATAAAGATTAGTGATAATACTAAGCTAGAATGTAAGCAGAAAAGTCCAGATAATTTAGCTAAGGAGTGTATTGTTGTTATTCAAAAGAAAATATTCAAATCGTCTATAGATAAAAAAGATAATACTGAAAAATTAAAACCAAAAGAAAATAATTCAATGACCCAAGTTTTATTTGATTCCGATTCAGACGACACACCTTTGATCAATTTAAATAAAGAACAAAGCCAAACATCACAACCAAATGATGATGATGATGATGAATTTCAAGAAAGTAAAAAAACAGTTAAAAAATTGCAACACAAAACAACATCGACAACTGAATTGAAAACAAATAGTAATTTAAAACAAAAACCTAAAACAAGCAAAAATAAAACAAAACCAATACTAGTACAATCTACTATAAGGTCATCACAACAGTCAAATGATTTTGACGATGATGATGATTTTGTAAGAGATAAGAGGACGATACTAATAAAAAAATCATACGATAAAATCCCAAAACCATCCAAATCAAGGTCCACAGGTTCAATAACACAAAAAGATATTGATGAATTAAAAGCAAGGATAGAAACGAAGAAAAATTTACTCTTAGCAAGAGCAATGACAGAAGAAACAGATGAATTAAGAAGTTTAATTAAGAAATGGCAAAAGGGATGTCAGACTGCATTGACGGAGCTTCTTGAATTAATGAAAACGAAGATGCCCGATCGTCAAAATATGGACACCTCTGAGATTTTACAGTTGTTAAAAATTCCACCAGACTTAGTTGGTTATGATTCTGAAAATGATAGCTTCAACACTCCCGATGATGCCAACATTGTTTTATCTGGATTTAATCTTAAATAGTTTTCCATAACATTATTTATTAATATAATTCTATTTAAACATAAGTATAAACAATTTCTATGTTTCTATATTTTCTGCTTAAGCAGTATTAAACTAATATATATACTCAGTGGAGTTATAAAATATATGGATGTAAATGAATTTCAACTTTAAATGGGACCATGTTTTCTAATTTCCTGCAAAAATGCATGTTATAAAGGAAACTACAATACAATAATAAATATGTGTTCATGATTTCATTTTATATTTATTTTATGATTTACAAGGTATGTATGACAGACCTAAACTACTTAAATCTATTAATAACATTAGAATCTATGCGAGCGAATTGGATTTTCGGGGTCGAATAGCTTGGGGTCCTTCAGGAAAGTTTTATTTTTATAATAATAAGGCATGTAACCACAATTCTGTGCCTTCCTGATTTCTGCTTCAACTAATGTTTGTTTTGTTTTACATAAGCCCGTTATGTGTCTTCCGTAAATTCTTCCAGTGTATGGACTTTGAAATTGAGATAAAAGGCGGTAATTTTTATAGTCTGGTGTTATATTCAATTTGCAAAGAATACATTGAACTTTTTCTTTTTTAAACGGATTTTCTATTTCGACTGGTGCATCGTCGTCTTCAACCGCTGGTGCGTTTGAAGATGGTCGTATCGTTGATACTATTGCTCGATGTGTAGTTAAAACTGAAAAAGAATAACAATATAATTACATATCGATATAATTTTGGTAGAATGTGTTTGGGAGAGAAAAAAAACAAGTTGTACTTACAGACATTACGTAGTATGAAACTTTTAAGAAGTGCCATTATTTTTGTGAAATTATATTAATTATTTAGTAACGAGAGAAGATCAACATAACCTCAAATCTAGTAGTCAAAACAAATGACATTTCTGAAACTTGAAATTGACATGTTACGTCAAATTGTTTCTGTAGGAAGTTTATACTAGCGTTAATATTTTGAACCGTTTTCACTCAATAGGTCAATCTAATTTTCTAGTATGACTTGTTGAGGCGAGTAGACGTGCCTCTTTGTATAATAGTTAGAATAGTTAATTAATATATTTAATTAAATTCATATCATTATATTCAAATTGCTCTAATTCTGTATTATTTGTAAGTGGAAACTTAATTGGTATCTGTATTATCTTTTTCAATCATATATTTGTGTATTATGTTACTGTTTGTTTCCCAAATAAAAAAAAATAAAATAAAAAATAAAGTATCCCCAAAATGTATGAAATTTGGATAGCGCTATGTAGTTAAAGGGTAAAATTTATACGAAACGTGCTAATACACGTCAGAGTAAAATGGAATAATTAGAGACATAAAGTTAGATGATTAGATCTCAATAATTAATATCTATATAAATAAAATGATAGAGGTCTGCAGTTGTGCGCGCATCACGGAAAAACTACTGGATAGATTTCAATAACATAATCTAAATTTTATTTCTCAAAAAAAAAAGTGATAGAGATATCTCCATTTAATAAAAAGTTATAAAACTTTCAAGAAACAACGATTTGTATTTGCACTGCGTGTTCAGTGATGTATGTTTAAACAATTTATATTTTTGTTTGCGATATTTTTGATGTTTTTTCCTTCGTACATAAGAAAACTTGGTTAATATATCAAGCAACGCGGATGAAGTCGCGGGTATCAGCTAGTTGTAAATAATCTCATGAATGTTATTTTCAGATAAATGTTAAAAATGGCACTACTGTAAGTTAGTAGCGGGTAGCTTTGGTAATGCCATTTTTAACCCTTATGTTATAAAGTTGGTGGTCACTTTTTAAGGTGGAGCCTAATAAGAGATTTCATTTCAGAAATTAAGGTACTGTTTTTTTTCAAAACTGTTTAGATATTTAAAAGTTATAGTAGAATATAGAAAACTCGTATAAGTTCATAGATACGTCATACTTAAACCCTAAAAACATTACATTATTATTTGCTCATATAAATAATAATTTTTCATCTATTATATATCTTTTACCTTTCATATTTTATATGTAACAATTTTTTAGCAATCAATAAGTAGATGAATTTAGTATGATTTTTTTATCAGGAGTGTAAATATTAAATACATCGGTACTTCAAAAACAACATGACAAATTACAAAAAAAGAAGATTCAAATAACTTATAACTACTTACATTTAAAGGAAAACAAAATCAGAGAAACATTTTATGTACTTATATTTATTTATTTATTAATTTCATTTGGTTCTTCTACATATAACATATTATTCGTGTGCGAGCATGTGTGGGTATATCTGTGCGTGCGTGTGTGTTTATGTTGTAGGTACCTAATTAGGCAAACCTGTGTGTATCCCTACAAGCTCCATAAAATGGTTGTCTCTTTAAGTCTAGTTTTATATAAAGTAAGCGGGAAATTATTATTTTTTTGTTAATTTGCACTCAACATCATTTATATACTGTATAAAATAAAAATTAAATATCTTGGACATTATCATCTAATTTAACGTTACTTATGTAGTAGGACAATTTTATGTAATACGAGCTACAATCATGACGTTAAAATTACCGAGTCATTAAGTGATAGGTACTTACTGCATTAAGTACCTACAAGTTTATTTACTTAAATTGCGAAAATCAGCATCCAGAAATATTGCGACATGTACATTCTGAGTGATGTTTGTTAATATGGCTATTACGCTGCTGTTTTGAAACGAACGTCTTACTGCGGAAATGCAACCCGGCTCGTCGTATTTTCCTCCGATCGGCTTGGACTGACTAGCAAATGCTTGTAAACAAGAAATCGACTGAGACGCAACGCCTCACAGCCGGCACAGCCACAGTCCGATCCGTACGTGGCGAACCGCATTCTATATTTGAAATTTTATTTCTTATTAAATTTCTTATTGACTATAATTTAAAAAAGTATCGGTGTTTACGCGCGAAAATTCGCGCCATTTTAAGTGGCAGTGACGTTATTTGAGTGTGGGTGATAACAGTTATTTTTGTGACTTTTCTTTTAATCGGATCATATTAAAATTTGCGGTGAGTACTTTTCTAATTATCAAAACGGATATTCGAATAAGGAAACGCTTACGGTAAATGCGAATTAAATGGGCAGTGATTATATTACGCAAGTTTCCGTGTTCGTATAATAAATTTTATATAATCTGTCATCGTGATATACGGGAAGGTTCGCTTTTGAAAGTTTCGCCGTGCTGGCGGGAAAAGTAAAAGTTTTCGTTGTGTTGTGACGAAAATGCCATCGTTTTGAGGTAATGTCGCGTTTGGTGCGCAGGCACAGCCGTAAGAAATCAAGGTTGGTAGGAGAAAGTGGCCCAGGTGCATGAATGAGGGAACGCGCCACTCTGAGATGACGCACTACACTGCTTTAATAAAATACAATTTTAACATTTATTTTGTCTTTCGTTGTCAACAAATTTAGGTACTGTTATAATTCTTTTAAAATTATCTTCAATTCAAATAAAAAAAAAGTGTGTCCATAGAGCACTGTATTACAATATTTACTGTTATGAGTGAAATAAATACAAAAGTAGGTCTGTCTGTTATTGATACGCTTACGTAGCATTCTATTTTCGAACGTAAAATATTTTTTACTGGTCACACGTCAGCGGTAATTACAAATTATGATTTAAAAATAATTTTATTGTCTGTGTTAAAATTAAGAGTTGTGTTAAAAAAAGAGTAATTTAATGCAGTCGTATTTATATATTCAGATTTTATGATAGGGTTATATTGTAGCTTATTTTGTTATTTCTCCTTGACTGTAATCATGGGAATACAATATTAACATAAAACATACTTAAAGTATAATATTTATATAATTTATCGCAAGTTTATGATACGTTTTGTAATAGGTTATTAATTATGTAAATAAAATTTGTGTTTTTTTTTATAAATTTCTAAACGAAACATGTTTATTATGTAATGATAGTTCTATAATTTTAATTACTATTACATATATGTGTATTATTTTAATTGCTTATAAAAAATATGATAATATTAGTTTTATTTATGCACAATGCTTAAACCATGATTGCTCCTACGTTCTAAAGATTTTTTTTTAATTATTTCTGATATAACTACTTGATTTTCCGTAATTTATCCACGTGATATTGGTCCGTAGATATTATATTTAACTTGAACTAACCGCAGAAAAGATCTTGAAATTAAAATTAAACTAAATTATTTACATCTATCATAAATATGAAGGAAATTTTGTCTGTGTGTTTCGCTTTCACGGCTAAACCACTGCATCGATTTTGATGATGTTTGATGTGAAGCTACTTTTTATACATTAAATTAGACCCACCAACACGTAAGATAAGCCGCGCGCGAAAACTATTGAATATTTTATTCGAGTAGACTTGCATTTGATTCGTCATTTTACAAGATTAAATTAATTTTAAACTACCTCATAATATCACATAATAATTATGAAACTGATTCTTGCCTTTCACGCCGCAGGTCGTGGGTTCGATTGCCATCAGGACAGACATTTGTGTGCATGAACATGTCTGTTTGTCCTGAGTGGGTGTAATTATCTATATAAGTATGTATTTATAAAAGAAAAGAAGTATATCAGTTGTCTCATTGACTGGTTTCCAAAGTACGAGCTCTGCTAAGTTTGGGCTCAGAAGGCCTTCTGTGGATAATGTCCCAGGATATTATTATTATTAGCTATGACTAAAGCTTATTGTTATTATCTTATAAATGATTCTGCTTTGTGTGCACGCTCTATTAGGGCTCTGGTAGAATTGCAAGTGCTGCAGTATTTTTCCGTAACACACGCTAATGTGAGTATGCTCTGCTTAGTTGAGGGTCAGATAGCCTTGTGTGAATGATGTCAGATGTCATGATATTATTATTATTATTAATCTTAAGAACAAAATATATATATTCTATATAACCGTTGTTAAACACTAATTTATCTCTTTTTGTCATTATTGATTTGTTATTCGTAAGAAGAAGACACAGCATTATTTAACTAATCACCCCCTATAGAACGTTATAAGTAAGGCTGAATATAAATAAACTTAAATAATAATGTCCGCCCATGGACATTGTGACCACTTACCATCAGGTGGCCCATTTGCTCGTCCCCTGCCGATAACATTAAAAAACCCTAAAAGATTAATGGACCCTAAGGGATAATAAAAGAAACCATTTACATATTGAAAAAGATTTGCTAATAGCTCTGCTATATTATGCACTTAAACCATTTCTTAATTAAAATTAATATTAATAAAAACAATAAAGATTTGTCATAACACTATATCATTTAACAACTTTACCGATATTCAAAAAGTCATTTTTATTAGGCTTTAGGTATATCAGTGTCGATCTCATTATTATTTATTAAAAAAAGAACCGTGTTTGAAAAAAAAAACATGTCACATTAAAAACCAGTCATGTAAGATGCTACTGCCGTGGAATGTGGATGCTTCCGAGAAGTACCTGCAAGGAATTCTGTTGTGTCTATTTTAAACTTTTTAATGTAATTAAATTTAAATACCATGTAGGATCGATAACGGTACATATACTTTATCCTCGTAATAATCTTTTACAGTAAACAATTATTAGTATGGCGTCCATTAATTGATATATTTAATGACTAATAAAAAAAGTATGTAGAGACCTGGTTCAAAGTTTATGAGTCTTGAGCAAATGTCAATCAACTGTAAAAAAAACATGATATAGACGATTACGGGTTCAAACCAGGCACCGCCTAGTTTTGACCTGCTTAATTTGTGTTTATAATTCATATCAATGCTTTGTGGTAAAATAAAACATGATAAGGAAACCATGTATCGAATACGGAACACATACATTCACTATTTAGAGAAGCAAAGGTGGAGCATGCGCCAACCCTTTTTCCGCGAGGCAAAGGCATTTAACTTAGTGCAGTTATTACAAGCTTCTATACTTATACTTCGTTATTCAATAATCCAAAGTACATAGCTTTTTAATCAAATGATTTATGATATATAATGTGAAAGTCGGAAGTCATCCTGACCCCTTTGATTATTGACGTGCTCTTTCTCAGCACTAGCTTATCGCTTAGTTATCAAACTTCAGTCTCATCAGACCTGATTAGCGTTGTAGAAATTAAAGGTTACTAACTCGTTTCCTATGCATGAATTAATGGAAGCAGTAAGAAAATTAATAGCACAATCAGTGCAAATAAAATATTAAACGCATACTTTTACGTAGTATTATTGTTTATATCAGTTTGAGAAGCCATAAAACTCCAAATTATTTAAAACCAAATCATATAACCAAGGACACGGATTGCATTATAAGGTTTTTGTGATACAAATCGTTCGGAAATTCCTGGCCCATTGCAAATGCGACCGTGAACAGTAATTTTGGTGAAATCCAATTTTACTTTTTTTTATCTTACATAGCCATTGATCAATTTATTAATAAAGATCTATTACTTTTTGGTCTAGTATTAGTGCCTGACCAAAAAACTAAAAGAAAAAAATTGTAAAGATTCATAATTGAAAAGTTCATAGCTAAAAATTTGGCTCTAAAGAGTTTCTTTGTCTGGGTTGGTGCCATAAATTCTATATTCTTCCGACATATCACTACCGTTCTACATATTTATGTTTAAGCAAATGTAGTTACAGATATAGGAGAAACTTATAAGAATGCTTAATGCTAAAACTATACACCAGTGGATTACAACTTGTCCAAAAAAACACACTAGTATGAATTATAGACTGTTATAATTTCTTCCGAATTACGGCACGTCACTCACGATATCTACTTGTATCGTAATACGATCGTCGATAACTGTAAACATTGGTTTGGTTATACGGCACGTGTTTCATGAAGTGCGAAATTTAGTCTATCTATAAAAATATTACAGTTTCTATACATTATTGGTAAAGTAATTGGAAGGTTACAGGTTTGGTCGTGGCACTTTTGGCAAATGTTGATCCTTATTAGGTCAATCGTGAGTAAGAATGTGGGGTGAATATTAATGCACACACCTGCTGCCGCCATATTTATTCTCGTGTGCTAAGTTATTCTCATTTACAAGAAGTACGTAACTGTTGTGAAGCGGGGTTTGCTCAATCCTAACTAAAAGATAGGAACTCCACAGGGCCTACAATCCTGGAGTTCCAAGTATTCGAACATCAATATTATTTATCATACAAATGTATATACATAAAAATAATGCCTTTTTGCTTTATATTCTTTTTAATTTCTTATCATGGTCTTGCTGCCTGTAGGTGTCATTCCTGGATAGTAATTGTTAAATTATATTTTTAATCTCTTGATCTTTTGTTGTAAAATGCTTATGTGCGTTGAAATAGGCGAGAACGTGATTATCCAACCGAACGTGCAGGCAGCTAGCTAGGCTGGACTGCTTCCTACATCGTACCAATTTAGTTTTTTCTCAAACAGCCTTTAACTCATACATTCATACATGTCAACAGTATATCCATACATATTTAAATTTGCAGGCAGTGAGAAATTTGTTAATTTTCCGCACTGTATTCGTTTATATCGATTAAGCATTTTATTTTATACTAACTGCCCCGCGGTTTCACCCACGTATCATTAATAAAAATATAATGAATAAAAAAAAACAGCCTAGAACCTTCCTCGATAAAAGGAACATACAACACCAATTTTTAAATTCGAACCAGTAGTTCCTGTGATTAGCCGGATCAATCAAACAAACTCTTCAGCTTGATATATTAGTATATAGATTTAAAAAAATATGTATTCCCATTAAATGCATCAATTCTATTTTCAAAATTGTAATATATATAAAGGTCAGATCACAAACCAGGGCATAAACTCGTCGACCACTTAGAAGTATAACTTATAATATCACTAGTATTATTTTAGTAGTGTTATTTTATATTATAATTAATAAGTAGATAGTCAATCGAGTGATGGCGGTCACTGTAGTCACGTGGCTGTCACGTGCGATGCCCAAAACGAAGATAGCCTATTGTCATATTGTATTCACATGAATGACGTTGTGGAAATTATAAAAAAGAGAAAGTGTTTGGATTGAGACTCGTATACGCCATTCCTCGAAACGCTTAGCGACTTTTAAAAATGTTTGAACAAATGATTTGAAGATATTTGTGAAAAGTAAAAAAGATGGTTTTAATTCACCGTAGACTGTTATATTTAAATATTTTTTAAAAACTTTTCTACATTTTTATTGGCTTGAAAACAAAATATTTTAAAGAAATAATAATTACTTATTAGTTTCAGCTGTTTAAGAGTATGTGTAATAATAGCTCTGAAACTATAATCTTAAATAATATGAAAGTTTAATGTGAATTGTGGTAGTATTATTTCGTTTAATAATGTTTAGAGTGCAAATTTGGGAGAAGTAAATTCGCATTTTATTCTTGAAATGTTGAAAACCGACATAGATGCTATTTTCATACGTGTCTTTTAAATATAATCAATGTTCCATACCACTTTTTGAATTTAATGGTTGATAGAATGAAAAAGAATTGTGTTATATTTTAATATGCCTAAGTTCCCCAACAAAACTTGTAGGAAATAATTATAGCTATCATATTCTGCTAGGAAGATGAAATAATATGAAGGTTTGTTTATGTCTACTTGGTGATACAGTTATGTGGGTAGACCTGGGTAGGTAATACCGATAAATATATTCTACCGCTAAACAGCAATATTAAGTATTGCTGTGTTCCGGTTTAAAGGGTGATTGAGCCACAGTAACAGTAGCCTCAAGGGGATTAAATCTTAGTTTTTTTTTTTATTTCATAGGAAGTCGGACGAGCATATGGGCCACCTGATGGTAAGTGGTTACCAACGCCCATAGACCATGGCATTGTAAGAGATGTTAACCATCGCTTACAACACCAATGCGCCACCAACCTTGGGAACTAAGATGTTATGTCCCTTGTGCCTGTAATTAGGTTAGGGCGAATTGGCGTGTAACGGTTGATATTTCTTACACCACTAGTGTCTATGGGCGGTGATGACATACCATAAACAATTAATATTATCAGGTGGTCCATTTGATCATCCGGCCAGGTAGTTTATAAAAAAATATAAAATAATTGGTTTACAATAACATTCTAATATTAATAGTCGTATCGGCGTAATAAAGTTCAATATAAAATAATGCAGATAGCTTCATTATAAGTAATTATATATTACATTGACCATTTGCGAGAAAGAGACGGCGAGGTAAATACTGACTAATGGAATTTATTCCTTAGTCATCAATTGTAACAATAATTACGATGAAATTGATGTGTCTATTGTCATCGTGTAATCGGAAATCTTATATTACGGTTAATTTTTATGGAATTAGCGCGAAAAGTAAATTACTAAGTCACACTTTAGGTTAAATACCATGTAATTAATATATTGAATATGTTATTGTATTGATTTAATTCAATATCCTCTGGAGATATAATGTTTTGTTAATAATAAACATTTAATTAATTGTCCTATATATTTTACTTGGTGGTAGAGCTTTGTGCAAGCTCGTCTGCCACCCATTCATCAGATATTCGACCGCAAAACAGCAGTACTTGGTATTGTTGTGTTTCGGTTTGAAGGGTGAGTGAGCCAGTGTTATTACAGGCACAGGGGACATAACATCTTAGTTCCCAATGTTGGTGGCGCGTTGGCAATGTAAGCGATGGTTAACGTTTCTTACAATGCCATTGTCTATGGGCGTTGGTGACCACTTACCATCAGGTGGCCCATATGCTCATCCACGTTGCCACAAATAAAGAAAGACAAGCCAGAACAGAGCTCTCTGACGCAGAAGCCCAAGACCCGATACCACTGAACTGAATTGGGAAGAAGAAGAAGAAGATAATATTGATAGTAATGTTATTGATAGAATTTAATCTTATTGTTTACATTACCTTGGTGTTCAGTGTTGTGAATGTAAAAGTGATTTTTTTCTTCTCACGATTAAATCCTTGACTTTTTTAATTACTTTCTGAGAACAATGTTTTGTTTTACACTTGTATCTACCAAATCGCTTTGTAAAATGTTTGCATACAACGGTAAGTTGATGGGAAATGGCGAAGTCAGAATTGTAGTTCGAGCTCGCCCT
The DNA here is from genome assembly GCA_963151315.1 of Nymphalis c-album. Classification (NCBI taxonomy): domain Eukaryota; kingdom Metazoa; phylum Arthropoda; class Insecta; order Lepidoptera; family Nymphalidae; genus Nymphalis; species Nymphalis c-album. The sequence continues at coordinate 8,650,761 of OY720609.1, forward strand.
TGAAGACCAAAAGAAATAAAGATACAGAAGTTTAATTATTAACAAAATAACTTCGTTTTAATTTATTACATACATTTGTTTCGGGCTTTAAGCGTGATCTTATTTTTTTAATATTGTGCAAAGTTGCTCCGGTTGTGGTTACGATCTGACGTGAACTGCATGGGTTCTTTTCGTTTACCGTCACTTCACATTTAAGTACCATTCACATCAAACGCGCTGCATGGATTTTAACATGTGGAAATAAATGTGCTTATACAATATTTAAAGTTAATGTCGCTTATCTCCTTCTGATATTTAACGACTGCGCTGAGAGATCGGTTACGATTTTTAACCGTCTCCAAAAAAGAGGTGCTTATTAATTAACCTTAGACTCCGTCATTCATAAACGATTTGGATTTTTTTTTAAATTGTTTCAAGTCAGCTTTGATTTTTAAACAGATAATTACGTTATTAAACAATTGGTACTGGAGATTACTGTTTTTAGTTAAGTTTTAACGTTATCCGTTATCCGACATACTAGTGCGAAAGAGACGGCAACATCCGATTAAAACGCACATCCGATCCGTTTCGTGACAAGTGTGAACGGGCCGTAAGCATTGCACCAGCACCTTTACACTCTCATAAAGAGAAAACACACACACCCACACACACATATATACACACACACACACACACACATCCAACAATTAATATAGATGCTTGCTAATTAACATAATTATACATATATAACGGATATAAAAGGTGATATTATGAGATATGTTAGATAATATTACAAATGTTTACTGTACATAAAAGTTATGTAAATATCCCGCTGCTGTGTCCGGACCTTAAGTCCTTTTAAGAAGGTTTTTTTTATTCTATTAGGCAGCCTGACGGGTAGGTCACTTGTTGGCGGTCAAATAGAACAATCGGAATTTATCTTCATATATAACAATTACATTTAATATACAGCCTGTAATTAATATTTATCGATTATAGGCTGTTTTGAACGACTAAAAATAAGTTGTCTATGTCCGTTGTGTGACTTGTGTCTTTGTTGTTTTTTGGTGTTAAACGATCGATTTTTCTGATTTCTCATTGAAAATATATAATATACGTATGGGAAACTTTGATTATATAAATTTCTATTATATTACTACTTTGTACATTTTTATATATAAAGTAATTGTGTCTTTTGGTTGATCAATAAGGTTTAAAAAAATACATTTTAAAGAATCCTGAACGATTTTATTAATATTATTATGAGGCATAGACAATGAGAGAGACTTTCAGTTTTAAGTAAACTTTTCATCAATTTATATGTTATTGCAAAAACTATTATTATTAAAATAAATATTTTTATTAGACAACACTCACTTTTTATCTGAAGTTTAAATTAATAATTAAAAACAACAGAATAAATGAAAAATAAATTTCAAAAGAAATTACATCGTTTTAACGTTTAGAAATTTTCGTTTTGTTTGAGAGAGAAAGTGCGACTTTGTTATGTATATTCAAATTAATTGCGTGTAAACGGATCGTTATGAATTATACGAAAATTTTAAAGCAATAATGTGTCTTATTTCGTAATGGATAGAAGTTATATTAATGTTGCATCGAATGCCTTAAAAGGCTTATTACATTACCCGAATGTTACGATAGAGACTGTAGGTGTAGGTGCGGCTTTCAATAAGAGTGCCATTACAATAGTCATACTTGTAACTATAATAGCAATTAGTTCTGAGGTATATGAGATTGATAAGCTAGGATAAGTGATATAATTTTCATTTAGTTTGAGAGAACGGATGGATGGATATTTGTTACTCTTTCACGCAAAAACTATTTACCGGATAGGGATGTAAAGTGATCCGATTCTGACCCAACACATAGGATACCTAACATATGTCATTCTCCCCTCACAAGAATAGTAATATTATGTTTATTTTTATCTATATATTCTCAGTCATTTGTAAATATGTCAGCAAATATCATAATTTTTTATCACTGACATGTGAATGATGTGATGTGATGAATAGAGCTTTTAAATTGATTTTCCTTTCTTTTTCTAAATAAGATTTTTTTTTGATTACTAACAATTATTGAAAAAAATAATTATGAATGAACATGAAGTTTTTCATACTTACTTACAGTGTAGTACATACGAAATAGTAGCCCTTGGTCGTTTTATTACATTGAATGAATTTTAAAAATATTTACGAACATTTTTCCTTATTGTATTCGTCATTGCTTGCACTTCAAAACCACACGTTCGGAATCCAAATTGTCTGACTGACAAGATTGATTAAAATTTCGTTAAATGCAAAATTATGATTTTTTTATTACTATCTAAAAATATGTTTTTTGTAAGTAGGTTTCATTACATTTAATTATAAAAATTATATTTAGAAAGTGGGTATTTTTAAAGTTATTCAATATTAAAATTGTCCATTACCTAATAAAACAATATTAACACTCAACAACTAACACATTAGACGTGTATTTCTCAATTTTTTGGTAAATAAACCAGCGGAATTCCACTTGTCCCAGTTCGAGTCCGGTCAGAGACTGGTTTTGTTATGTAACACATTAACGGCTCCTTTCACTGCGGATCCTTTTCTGTTCATACCTCGAAGCTATTTGACAACTATTTTTTTTTAAACAACTGTCATGTCTAAGGAAGTAATCATCGGGTAATGAGGTTATAGTAAAAAGTATTTATATCTAAATGTTTTTGTATACTACTACTACATTTTATCTACATTTCCAAATTTAAGAACCAATTATAAATATAATACAACTTATAGAACTCATGAATCTTAATCTTCAACTATGAATCCTAACCTAACAAGCACTATATAGTTTTCATGTGCTAATTTGGGTCAATAATTCACCTTATGGTTTGTGATTAAAAAATGTTTGCAATTGCACCTGCATTGGAGCAGCGCGATAAGACCTTAGCCCACCAAGGGAACATTACTTATTTATTTATTTATTATAATATCAACACCAAAAAGAAATACACTAATAAACACAATATAGTCAATAAAGATAAGGCTAACATACAAACTAACTGCTAACAACAGCTAAGGCGACATTAAAAGGGTATTACTTTTTCTTTTAAGTACATTTTTTTTGTTTTTTCTTTTAGCCAATTTAATACAATAATAATATCTACCGTTATTTCAATTTTTTATTTAACTTCCAACTAATATTATAATCTAAAACTAAAATAAATAAAATAAAACACACGCTAAAATTTTAAAGAAAAAACACGCCGTCTAAAATGACTTAAATTTTAATAATTTAAATTACAAATATTATATATCGGTTCCCTAATGTTTAATTACTTGACGTACCTAGTCATCGTTCAATAAATTAAAAGAGCATTATTTAATTTGACTTCAGTATCAGTAACAGCGAAGCTATTACTAAGAAATTATTTTCACATTTTATACTCAAGCCAATCATAAAATGTCGCAAACCGTTTTAGTGATATGCTATTTTAATGTGTGTAATAATTAAATGTTATTAACATTATAACCAATATCGCATATCACTTTCTTACGTTTTTTTTTCACCGAGTTATTCGTCATTTTGTACCTACATAACAATAACTCTATTCTTGGTATTTAAATTTTTAAATAGGAAAACTATAATTCTTATATAAAACATGGTTAATATTATATTCTGTCATAATTGATTAGTTAGTCGAAAGAAGAAGATGAATGAAAGAAAGGAGAGACTGCGGTCTTAGCATTGTTTAATTATTCTCGTTAAAAGTAACACGATTTGTAAAACCTAGATGGCTATTTCTCATTAGATTATTTGGCTGATTTATTTTATTTTATAATAAATTTTAATTTTTATTTCATAAAAAAAACACGCTGTCGCGATACTTTGTAGATGGTATCCTTGTAATCGATATACATAACAGAAGTTTTTTTTTATCTTATTTATTATATTATTTATATGTGTCGTCTAGTAATATGTATGTTGTTAGTCTTCTTCGTCTTCCTTGCTCTTTCCCACTTTATGTGGGGTCGGCTCTCCTAATTTTATGGCACCGGGACAATATGTCCTGGGTTGTCGGGACGGGCAGTTTTTCCTCTGATAAGAGTTTCGTCATATTGAAGGTCGTCAGCACGTCGTCTTCTATCTCTCCTTTGCTCGGGCAGTTGCAATGCTTTTCTCACTACGCATAAAGAGACGTTAAATGTGCTTAAATAAATAGATTTACTTAAAATATATTACAGGAAGACTATAATCATTCAGAGAAGGTGATTCGTTTATTATTTACGTGACATTTCGATCTTTAATTTAAGCATGCATTTATTTCACAAGACAAATATGGAAGTTCGTAATAAAAGTAATTACCGTTCAAGGAATACCGCAAAATGATGATTTCGTTTGTGCCTCCGGTGTGTTCCGATTTGGTGATAATAAACTTTACTTGGCGGTAGAGCTTTGTGCAAGCTCGTCTGGGTTAGGTACCACCCATTCATCAGATATTCTGCCGCAAACAGTAGTACTTTGTATTGTTTTGTTCCGGTTTGAAGGTAGAGTGAGCAGTGTAATTACAGGCACAAGGGACATAAATCTTAGCTCCCAAGGTTGATGGCACATTGGCGATGTAAGCGATGGTTAATATTTCTTACAATGGCAATGCTTATGGGAATTGGTGACCACTCACCGTCAGGTGGCTCATTTAATCCTCCGCCTACTTATACTATACTATACCATAAAAAAAGCCAAGATACGCACTGGCGGCTTTCGTACGAGTGTCCGCAAGCGCTTCTGCTGGTCCGTAGGATATGAGCCAACACCTGTTCCTGGCTTTGATTGCGAGCAGGCTTATTGCGACGCATAGAGCAGTATTACAACCACCATCTTTAATATTTAATTCTATTAATGAACATGTTTGAAAAAAACGTAACTTTGATTTGATCTGCGTCTATTATGAGTACTGCGAGTCAAGTGACGTCATGTGGGTAATGTAACTGAAAGGCTTACTTATATTAGGTAAACATACAAAATGTTAATGTAAAAATAAGCAAGGATTAACCATCATTGGTAGTTTTGATGTACCGTTACTTGGGAAGCCTTATTTATTTATTTAAAACATACATGTAATAGGACACAAACAAACTACAAATGGTGCGCAAAGGCGGTCTTATCGCTTATAGCGATCTCTCACAGACAACCTTTGGTGAATGAAGCTTTGCAAGAGGACAGGTAGATGCAATTAATATTCAAGGGAGAAACTACGTGATACATAAATCGGATAAAAGTAGTATAATAAACACCTTACTGTACGATATCGTCTCAATTCCATTAAGCATTCATGGCGGTCCATATCTTATATATTGGAACATAAGTCATAATTAAGTAACCAAGTGCCGCACCTCTGTTGTACCCGTTATGGTCGTTCATTACAAGTTTTCCTTTATTTCGTAAGAACACCAATTACTTTAATTATTTTGACCTCCCGTCGTACATCTTGTTTGTATATATTACTTCAATAAATTTATTTTTGGTTTTCATATATTATGTATTTTTTAATGAAATGAAACAGTGTTTATTAGTTGAACATCATGCTATGAGCAAATATAATACAAATAAATTAAAACAATATTAATTTAATTATCTGTTACATTACAGTAAACAATTTTCTTATTTATATAGTCATTTTGTTTTGTCAAAATATGATAAAATTACGGTTAAATTTTCGAATTTCGAATTTTCTACAATTTGAGCAAAACGTATCTGACAAAAAAATAACAAAGCAAAACAATTTATAAATAAATTTAAATGATATATAAAAACATTAATAAATAAAGTATATAACTCAATACAATATCAGATTATAAAGATAAAGAAAAACCACGAAGTTTGTATTCATATTCGTACGAATTATATAACAACAGTAACTACTGTATATTAGCTGTTACATCTCGATTGACTAAACTCAATCCTTTTCATTGAAATTTGTTTGGATTAATCCTTTAATTTATTGCCATAATGTAAGAGTAGCATAGCCTACTTATTTATACTTGAATATATTTAGATTTGATTATTCGTCGATGTTCGATAAATTTCCAACACATTCTTGTTCAGTATTACACAATATTAATAAAAAATATATGAGAAACAGAGTTTCCACTGTTAGATAACTGAGAGACAAAGGCCTACATCGTTTCATAACTCTATTATTTATCGACGAATGATGACTGTTCGTGTTTTACGCGTGTACTTTCCCTTGAAAGTATTGTTGTGCATATTTATATGAGTATATATATTGGTTGTTTAAGATATGTAGTTTGTAAAGTCTAGTTACAGCCATACTTATGAACATTATTTCGTAAAACAATGCTGTGTCTTTTTCTTTCGAATGTCAAATCAATAATGACAGAAAGAGAGAGAGAGAGATAATCTATCTTTAACTAAACAGTCATCAAATAAGGTCGTTACTGTTTAAAATAGAGGTAAATATATAATGATTACATTTCGAATATGTTGTTTAAATTGCACATTTGCTTGAAGATAATTAACAACTAGCGTATAACGCAATTTGTCCGTCCGTACGTTTCTAATAGGATGTTGGTTTGTTAATACGATATCCTATGTAATATCGGATACTTGTCGAAAGTAAAAGTAATTTGTTTGAAATGAACATTTGTATTGATAGATATCTGGATCAAATTTCTACACTCCTTTGTCCGTTCAAAAGGTAACTTTTATAACCAATTTTGTAGAAAGAAGTATGATAAATTCGATTTAAAATTATACAGTATATTGACGTCTTTAACGAAAATCTGTTTAAGTTTCCTAAAACCTTAGCTAACTTTATTTTTACATTAATATCATTATTTTATAATTTCTTTTTTGTTACTAACTTCACTCCAAGTTTCAATGTAAAAGTGGAAACTTTGTTGGCGTGTGTAAAACTCACTTTGTTGTCGACTTTTTATGTATTATAATGTGCTGTATGTTTCCCAATAAATAGATAAGTAAATTAATTAATTGAGTATCAAAAATATATCATTATCATATAATTCAAAAATAAATTGACATCTTTGATATGTATTTTTTAAAACGTATTTGAATTTAGAAAAACCTTTAGTTACATGTAAAACCATCACAATTGCAACAAAAAGTAGAGACCCTGAGCTCTAACGAATGTCGAAATGTATTATCGTAATATACAATGTAAAATAGAACTTTAAAGTATAATAGTGATGTTATAGTAGGCGATGTATTCTAAAATAATGAAGTATCATCCAAGTATCGAGATAGTTAAAGTTTATCCAACTCTTAAGAGCGTCGTGGAGTGAGCTATTCAACCTCGTTGTAAACATATACGTATAACGCAACAGAAGAGGAGGTCTTTAGCAAGCAGTGGGATTTCTTAATGGTTACCTAATTCTTGTATTATTATTTAAAACTATCTATCAATATATTTTGTTCCTTATTAATACAACCTATAATAATTAATATTTTTAGAATTTTTCATAGTTTTGTTAATATTTTCGAGTTCTAGAAACTTCTGCCTAGAACACCATTTCAGAGTTTACTTATTAATAAGGATCTCCAACTTAGGTTGCACAGTACAGTACATTGCGTCACCACATTTACGACAATATTTAAAACATCGTAAATAACTAAGTTACGAATAGGTCGATAGAGTATTAATATTAGGCTGGGGAGAGTCTATTGCTTTACGAAACTTAAGTGTTTATTAGACTGATTTTGAGATAAAGTTATCCCCTGAATGGTTAAAACTTTCTCTTGTAAAAAATATATCGACAATAACTTAAGCTCTCTTTAATCAATAAACTTTGGTAATATACATTTAAAGTAAACTGGACCTTGACTTAAACTACTTCTACTATTCTACTAACCACACCATAGTCAATAAACCTTAAAAATCATTCGAATATAATAAAAAAACCCATACATTTTTAATTTAGAAAATTATAAATTCAGTATCCGTATTTATAGACATCAACGCGCTCAAGGCTGCAAATTATTTATGTTTCTCAAATTTTGAGGGATTAAACCACAATGATTGTGACGAAGCGAAGCGGAAACATACTTAAATCACCTATAAAGCTACGGCCACATCTATGCGATTTCATAGCGACACAAATATGTAACTTTACAGACTCGTTAATTATAAATCATTAAAAAGGCCTGTAACATGCTTTGTAATTTAGATGCTATTAAGGTTATTATGATGTCATAACCTATGATTCTTTGCACTTATTTGTGTCTAACAATACCTTTGTCAAACTTGTAATTACGCAAAACAATGCATACATACGAGACGAAAATTTATATTACAAATAATAATCGTTCATTTTTATGTTAACATGCGCTTCTAATCCGACTCCGACTTGAAAGGGGGTCAAACTCATGCCTTGAAGGATAAATTTATTTGTTCCGTTAGAAACCGGTTTAAGGTACGCACCGACAAATAGTCCCGGACTATTGAGTGGGATTGGAATTGGAATCGAATTACATATTTTTATAGTATGAGCCTGTCGCTTGGTTGGTCACCTGCCTTTCGCGCCGCAGGTCGTGGGTTCGATTCCCATCCAGGAAAGAAATTTGTGTTTATGAACGAGTCTGTTTGGCCTGAGCCTTTGTGTAATTATATATAAAAGTATGTATTTATAAAATCAAAATCAGTTGTCTAATTTCCATAGTACAAGCTCTGCTTAGTTTGGGATCAGAAGGCCATGTGTGAATAATGTCCGGGGATATTATAACTATTATATTATATCGTTGAAAGCATTCTTGAAATAAAATTGTAGTAAACAAATTATGTCGTCATGTCGATAGTAATGATAGAGAAACCTTCGATTTACATTTTCCATGCAGTTTACTAATAGCTCCGATATATTATGCACTTCAAACAGTTGATAAATATAGGTATATTTTATAGTACAAAACGATTCCACTTAACTACTTAAAACCATAACTTAACTTTCAAAGTACCAATGACGATTTCGTTTTAAGAATTCATAATATAACGGAATATATCAATGTTATTTCAATTCAAGAACAAAGTAGTTTATTTATCTCAACTTATCCGGGCATTGGAATTGACTATAGATGGAAGCATTCTTGAAATAAAAATGCGTTGAAAGATTTTTTCGTTGTGAGAATGTGTCTAAGTTTTACAGTCACAAATTGAAAACATACATTTATTAAGATTTTGATAAATTTGTACCATTTCGGAATATGCTTGAATGGAATAGTTAGTAACAAGATAATGTCCAAAAGCCCTGCCTCGGTGGTCTAGTGGCTAGATTGGCGATGTAAGCTATGGTTAACATCTCTTACAACGCCATTGTCTATGGGCGTTACTGACCACGTTCTATCGATTTGTATTTACTACAGTCTACATATGATCCATAAGTCTTAAAAAAATGACCTTATATGTTACAGTTCAAAGTTGAACCCAGGCAAAATAACATTGACTAAGTGATAGATTAAGTGAATTTATTATCGTAAACGTTTCGTCTGGGTAATGAGTATGCCATGGACGTTTAGTCCTGTACTGAGAAACAGTATGTAATAGTCAGATGGCACGCTTCCAAGAATTCAACTAGCCTTCTTTCAAAAGTAGCATTGAAGGTGAGTGGCTGGTCCTTTGTCTAGTGGGTCGTATTGTCGTAGTAGTTCTGGGTTCAAATCGACGAAGATTCTCAGTTGCAGTCCGGAGTCTGAAATTTAGAAGTGTGTAAAGTCCGTCTCGTAGGATTAGGAGTATAGAGAGTGCATCTAAATCAAACTAAGCAGAATCTGTCCTGGGAATCGAACCCACGACCAGCAACGTGAAAGGCAAGTATCATACCAACAACGCCAACGGGCTCATCATATAACGACGAGCCGGTTGGCGTGGTTGGTAGATAGCCTGCCTTTCGCGCCGCAGGTCGTGGGTTCGATTCCCACCCAAGACAGACATTTGTGTGCATGAACATGTCTGTTTGTCCTGCGTCTGGGTGTAATTATCTATATAAGTATGTATTTACAAAAGAAAAGTAGTATATGTAGTATATCGGTTGTCTGGTTTCCATAGTACAAGCTCTGCTTAGTTTGGGATCAGATGGCCGTGTGTGAAAAATGTCCCAAGATATTATTATTATTATTATATAAATAAACATATATGTTGTGCAGTGGGTCTTTAAAGACTGATGGATCCATTGTATGTAGGGTTGATTTATTTACTAATTATTTTAAAACATTTAGTTTCATTCAAATCACGGAGAAACATTTGTTATAAACACAATTGTTGTTAACGCAACAACAAACACACTTAACCTTCAAATATCTGATGGGAATCGTGTTGTAAAGAGGACGCTCATACAATACAAATTATCGCATTATTTATATTGCATGCGAATGATCTTTTTTTATACAGAGTGTTGTGAAAATCTTTGTTTATAGTACGTAAGCGATGCGTGAATCTTGACGATCATTTTAATGTTTTAAGATAACTTTGTTGGTCTCATTCGTTCGCCAGTGGTATGTCAAAAATATCTGGGTTGGTTACATTCACTCATTCGTTATTGTACTGTCAAACAGCAATACTTTGTGTTGTATTTTATATATTGTGATATTGGTAAAAATATCAGTTCATTCAGTTATACCTAAAATACTTAAAAGTAATAATAAGATAATAATAAGGTCCTCCAAGCCGATTTCGGCCACGGCGGCCAATCTTAAGAGAGATTAGCCAACTGCGCTGGAGATATTATAGTGCACAAGTGTGTGCGAAAACACAGGTGCACTCTCTTTTCCTTAGCTCTCATATTCCGATGGGACGGCAATCCGACACGACCGGAAAGAGTTCAGGCGCAGGACCAACGGCTTAACGTGCTTTCCGAGGCACGGGAGTGTACACACTTGCAAATTCCAGACTCCGGGCTGCACTGAGAATTTTCTGACAGAAAACCCCCAATAACTATATATTGGCCCGACCTGGGAATTGAACCCAGGACCACCGCGTCTGCGGCCTTATATCAAGCCACTAGACCAACGAGGCAGTCATTAGATTAATCTGTCCTATAGAGGGAACGATTATTAATAGACAATATTAAACATTTTTATTATTAACTCCCAACAATTTTTAGGTTCACGTGCAAGTTGCGTTAAATTTTATTTTCGTAAATATCTTATTCAATATGATACGGCTAGTTTTTTTCTAGCTATAAAAGTTAAGCTAATAAGTGTCAAGCTGCTACATTGAATAAATGAAGCTAAATTGAAATTTGAATAATATTATATAATTTATTACTTTCGATAATCATGATGTCTTTAAACTAATACTTTGAACCAAATTTTATCAATTTTTTATTTTATAATGTGGACGGACAAATAAACCATCTAATGGTAAGTGGTCACCACCACCCATAGACATACATACTGTAAGAAATATTAACCATGCCTTACATCCCCATCAACCTTGGAAACTAATATTCTTTGTCCATTGTGCCTAAATATACTCTGGCTAACTAACATTTTCAACTGGAACATTTTACTAGGTAGATACCTATTACTATTTGATATAATATATGATGAGTGCCTGATACCTACTTAGATGGGCTTACACAAATCGCTACCTAAAAGGTGAATATGATAGATCTATGGGTGTTTCTATTACGTCATTATCAGTAGAATATTTATGGAACCATCAATATTTCGTAACGTACGAACGAAGGCCAACCTTGTTCCAAAAAAGATACATTGACATCATGAGTTAAAACTTTATAATCTTTACTTCCATATATCATAGCGTTCATATTTTATAAAAATGTATTTTGTATTGAATTTAATTGAAATTTTAATATCCTTGTTTTGTTTACAGACAAAATGGCGACGAAGGACTTCCGGACGGAGAGGGTCAAGCAAATGTTCAGTTGGACAACAGCGTAAGTGTCTTTCATTAAGTTTAGATTTGTATATTAATATATTATCGCAACGATTTCACTGAAATTGATTTTCGTTTGAGTTAATTTGCATAAATATTTATTTTTATTGAAACTAGGTCTAAGCATGCTTTGTATTTTTCATAAAATTTGTAGAATCTTATAAATTTAATTGTTGATTTCTGAAAGAATAAATGTTTCAAAAGACCAACTTTAAATAAAATAGATAAGTTATTTCATCTTTCAAAATCCCAATACGATACTTGTATAAAGTATACAGATTAGTACTTCTCTCAAAAATCCTACGCGGAAGGCTCGTAGGCTTGAAGCCACATAATTCTGACGGTAATCGAACTGAGAACATATCTACTATGTAAATAGATAGCCATTGATAAACCGACATAACATTATGATGCAAACGTTATGAGAAGTTGACCTGATGACGTAAGAGCTACTTTCGCGTGCTGCTGAGATGTTGATGAACGGGTCCCGTTAACCTAGATGATGCAGATTGCCAGGGGATTTTCGATCTTAAATTATAATTAAATGTTTGCATTTCACCGGCTCTTTTATGTCCGAGACTTATAAAAGATAAATATTATATAATATTATTAGTATTAATGAAATTCTTTCTTGGGCTTTATTATTATAGTATAATGATATCCTTGTCAGATTTCGGCCACGATAGCCTTTCTGATTGAAGACTAGCTCCCTGTGCTGGAGATATTATAGATAACAAGTGTAAGCGCGAAGTGCCAACACAAGTACACTTCATATTCCCTCATTCTCGTAGTGCAATTTAATGGCTCGAATAATATAGCAGAGAAAACAAATATCCGACTTTACGTCCTTGTCGACTCCGAGGTACGGAAACATTTCGAACTTCCTACCTCTAGGCAGCTACATCGAATTGCTTAAGAGAAAGCCCCAATAGCTTTCATTGTCAGTGGTAGCCTAGCTATCCACTAGAACAAACTGTAAATATATAACTAAGCCAATTTATATATTGTGTTATTATTAAGATGTGTATACAGATGTGTGTATATAGGTACCACCCACTCATCAGATATTCTACCGCAAAACAGCAGTACATGGTACTGTTGTGTTCCGGTTTGAAGGGTGAGTGAGCCAGTGTAATTACAGGCACATGGGACATAACATCTTAGTTCCCAAGGTTGGTGGCGCATTGGCGATGTAAGAGATGGTTAACAACTCTTACAATGCCATTGTCTATGGGCGTTGGTGACCACTTACCATCAGGTGGCCCATATGCTCGTCCGCCTTCCTATGCAATAAAAAAAAAAAAAAAAACATTAACAGCATTCATACTCAAAAACGTTATTTAGTCTCTTATCTTTTGTTATTCTATTTGATATTTACTTAAATGAATATTCTACAACATTGCTTAATTTATAACCCAATTCTAAAGAACTAGGTTTTAAAGATTAAAGAAAGAAATAAATTTATTTCTTTCTAGGAATTAAAGAAAGAAATAAATTTATTTTATTTTAATTACTTTATTTTACTTTAGTTGTACATTGCAGTAATAGATTGTTCGTTGTAAACTTTTCATTGAATAAACAAAATGTATCGTAACATTGTTATTGATGTATGTATCAATAGAATATACATTTATTTTTAATATTTAATAAATAATTGCGATTCAAAGGGGGAATGCTGCTAGCATTCTTGCCACCATTCCACGCGGTCACGACTTGTATAATAATTATTTTTAAATGTTATTTGTATTTAGTTAAGGTTTTAATGTAAATAAAAGTTTTTAATATAAAACTTCACCAAGTAAGATTGTTTCAACAACGTCAATATAACTTGGATTTAGTTTAACTTGGATTGATAGGACAACACCTCAGCATGTTATGGCAACAGCATAGAGTTGAAAATAATTATAATAATAGGTTAGGAAACTGCTTTTTAAAATCGAGAATGGAGAGAGTAACGTGTAACCCAGCTAATAAATATTAGTATTACATTCCATCACGATAGTAATGTCTTTTTTAACATGTCTGGCATTAGTAATTATTTTGCTGACTGTCAAAATAGTTTAGCTTTAGCAATGCCATCTATTGGTGTGTCATTGCAACGCCATCTGTTGTATGTGATTGGAACGATCATATAGTGTTCATGATTATGATAACATGTCATGATCGATTCATAGATGGCGGTAATAGCGCTATTCGACATTAATCAAATTAACTTTTTGTATATCTTTTCTGTAATCATAATTAATTAAATGAGTAATTCTTTTTTATGTAGGTATGTGTATAGGTAGGCGGACGAGCATGTGGGCCACCTGATAGTAAGTGGTCATCAACGCCCGTAAACAATGGCATTGTAAGAAATGTTAACCATCGCTTACATTGGCATCGTCAATGTGCCACCAACCCCGGGAACCAAGATGCTACGTCATGTAATGTAATAACTGGCTAACCCACCCTTCAAACCGAAACAATACAAAATACTGCTGTTTCGCGGCAGAATATCTGATGAGTGGGTTATACCTATCCAGACGAGCTTGCACAAAGCCCTTCTACCGAGTAAAAGAGCTTAAAGAATATTTACTGGGTATTCCGGCGCCTTCAGTGGTAAAAAAGGCTTTCTGAATATGTGCCAAAGTCACCGCATTCGCATTCAGTCACCCGCCACCTTCTTCAGGTTATCGGCCCATCTGGTCGACTCTACGCTGATCCAAAAAGGATTTGAACGCAGCGTAGGGTCAGCGTACTCAAATATCTTCTCATCCATACTACATACATCCATACATACCATACATACCATACATACATAACACAATAATATACATATATACGAAAGAAGCAAATAATATATTTAACAATGTAGTAAAAAGTTTAGTTTAGATGTTGATCTATGATCCACATTATTGATGACTGTATCACCACATCCCAAAAGCCTCATTTCGCATAAATTACATAAATATAACAAAAATAAATCATATATTTACATAATACTTACATATGTTCAAGACATAAACTAAATTACCATTCACATTTCTTAATTTTAGAATGTAATTAGAAAGCGGAAACAAAAAGTATTACCTCATTCAGTAACAGATCGACTTACATAGATAAACAGTATAGTTTTATATATTTGTATACATTTGCGTAGCCTTCTGATATATATAGAGTTCTCTCGTAGGAGTCATATACAGTTTAATTTAATAATTTAGCACAAGCTTAGCACACAAAAAATATAAATCTCTCTTAACTATTGTCTATCTCTGGTTACACTTTGCGACGTTGGTTTACAAAATTCCAAGCAAATGAATAAACTAAGTTTTCTTTTTATTATATTAATATAGTGAGATGGGCATTCATTGTACTTGGTGGTAGGCCTTTGTGCAAGCTCATCTGGGTAGGTACCACCCACTCATCAGATATTCTACCGCAAAACAGCAGTACTTGTTATTGTTGTGTTCCGGTTTGAAGGGTGAGTGAGCCAGTGTAATTACAGGGACATAAGATCTTAGTTCCCAAGGTTGGTGGCGCATTGGTGATGTAACCGATGGTTAACATCTCTTACAATGCCAATGTCTATGGGCGTTGGTGACCATTTACCATCAGGTGGTCTATATGCTCCTCCGCCTTCCTATGCAATTAAACTCTTTTAAGATTGGCCTCCGTAGTCGAAATCAGTCGGGAGGACACCATCATGTACAGAAATGATTAGATTATTCTAGTAAGATTTTTTTAATTCATCTCTTTCTCGCTAATTAGTAAAGAGCATTGGTTAGAAGAGGATATTTTATTGGATTTGGGTATCAGAGCGTCACGGTAGCATACGCAAGGCAAAAGCAAAAGGTACCGTTGATTTTTAGCGGGTATTCCAATGTTCGGGGCGCACTCGGCGATTTGGCCCCAGAGTCCATACCATACTGTCCACTTGTTTTGCTTTTTTCCAGTGTAAAAAAAACTCTTATTGGATAAGATTTTTGTACATATTCAGTATCTTATATAGTTAAGTTATAATCATTTGAATCAAGAATTTTACAACAACAACATAATTTATTAAACAGTTTTTTATGTACACAATCTAGCGAGAGTTTTTACGTATTTAAATATAATTATTTGAATAACAAGTAGTAGGAAGCTTGTTTATGTAATAAGCCTTGAAATCACTCAAGGTATTTCTTTGTTAAAATATTAAACATTTAGGTAAACAAAATTTCCTTTGGGAGGATTCCATTACGAAGTTCTATTACGAAATGTCAAAGAACGAGTTGTTTTTTTTATGTCATAGTTAACAAATTTTATTTATGAAATTCATTATATATTAATAATGATTTTACAACCAATGTTTTTACAACTTCTTTAATTTGTGCACACAAACATATAAAAAAACTAACTTATTAAATCACAAACACAAATTAAAATATTGTCGCTATTACCTACCAGGTGTATGTAATAGTCAGTCGCTAGTGTGATACTGGCTTAATTTTAACCCATACATATTAAACTACAAACTAACCGGCTAGGTTGAATAAAAACTTCAAATGTTTAATTATATTATAATTTTTATTGTTATTTTTGATTGTAATAATCCATTGAATCTTATGTGCAACTTTGGCCTACAAACCAGAACATAACTAAACTAAAAATTGTGACGATATAATAAGCGATGAGAACGTGGTACCCAGACGGGTTCAGTTCAGCCAGCTCTAGTCTCTACCACCGAATACTTCTACCTTCATTATAGATACCTACTATACTAGCCTATTACTGAAGTATTTTAATTTATGCAAACATTATATTATTCTATAGCAATATGTGCGGTGATTATAAAAATTTAAGAATGATTTCGCGTAAATTAAACGAAATTAATTAATAGCATAAAAAATACAGGTAAAAATTACAATAAAGGAATTAAATTACAAGAAAGGAAGTAAATAGTTCTCACGTTATTAATTATTATGTAATACTTGTTACGTCAGAGGCGCATGCATAAGAGTTATATGTGTCTGTTTTACACAAATTGATAATTTTCGACCATAGCACAATTTCCAATCCCGATTTAGTGTTTTTCTTACTAACCTTAAATAATCTGTTGTGAACAAGACTCATTTTGGTTCTTTTTTTTATTGTATAGGAAGGAAGAATATTTTGTTATTTTAGAAAAAACTGTTTTCAAAAATTTGTCAATTTAATAATATATTTGTTAAAATATATTGCTTACATAGAAAAAAAAAATTGTCAAATTGGTTAGTAGCTACGACACAGTTTAATACTACTGTAGTTCGATAGTAACTTTATTAAACAAATAAAAAAGTAGCAGATTTCGCTGTGATCAATTGACAATTGCTTAAATCTATGACTATAACTTTTACATTTGTTGAAATATTTGTTAATTTTGATTTTAAATATAATTTTAATCGTTATCTGTAAATTGCAAATAAAATAATAATGAAACCAAAGTGGTCCTAACGACTTGATTAGCAAAATCGTTGATTCATACGTGTGACGTCAAACGATTTGCGTCAGACTGGGGTCAAAATACCTGACTTAAGAGAAAACGACTTATCTCGATTATTGTGAATTAATTCTGACTAAGAGTGGAAACATTTCATAATATATAATTTTATAAGTATAGTTTTCTACTAATATTAGGCAAACGGTATTTTGACGTTATATTTTTTTTTATTTTTAGCATAGATATATTTGATTTGAAGCACGATGTAGATTACTTTGTACTCTGAAAAATGTACAGAGACATAAATGTTATCCGGAGAAAGGCTGACTTAAAAAAAAAGTAAAAATAAACCGTCTCAGTTAAAGAGTCCTTGTTATTCTCATAAATATCCCTTTACATTGGTGCTTGCGTTAGTGTAATAGCCGTTTTTTTTAAATATTTTTCTCTAAATGTCCGTTTATCGATAAAACTCCCAATTTTGTTTTTATTCTTAGTTTGCTTATCCAGATAACCCGAATTTTAGTCTTATTTCAACAATATTATAAATAACACATATGACTTAATTATTATACGAAATACGAATGCAACCACTGAGATTCTTAAATTTAATAGTACATATAGTCGACTGAATTTCATTGTCACAATAAGGTATGCAAATAATTAAAACTGTATCATTTTGGTTATGAAAGTAATAATGTATAGAACTATATTTTTTCTTAATTGATATCAATTTAATTGTTACGATTATTATTTAAAACATATCTGGCAGTCATTCCACTGCAGTTGAACAATGTTTGGCTTTCTCGGGTATCGTAAGACATAACAAAGTATTGAATTGAATTCAATTCTTTGCTTAGTAACTTTATTGATAAGCATAATAAGCGATATGAGTAATGCTTTTAACATTATCGTATGGAAAGTTTTCTGATCGTAATCAAAGATAAAATCTTTATTCAATACTAGCTGTGTACTGCGGTTTCACCCGCGTATAATTAATAAAAATATAATGAATAAAAATTAGCCTAGACCCTTCTTCGATATAAAGACTATACAAAAGAAAAGTAATTTTTAAATTCGAACCAGTAGTTCCCGAGGTTAGCCGGATCAAACAAACAAATTCTTCAGCTTTATATATTAGTATAGATAATGCCATTACGTTTATTGATTGTCAAAAATCTAATCTAATCTTGTAGTTCCCAATCCAAACACAAGCTGTACGCTTAATTGGAGGGGCTAGTTAAAGTGTTAGTAGTAGCCGCTAGTATTCTCAATAACAATAATAAATTGTTGAAAAATACGCTTGTCGGTATTAGTACAATATATTTTTGGCGAAAAATCTTTTATGGACATACATACGTCACATTTTCAAATATATATTGAGAAGCGACAGTCAATATTTTAATTTCTTTATTTTTTTTCTTAATGTTCAGATGACATGTCAGATTTTGTCTTCAATCTTCTCTAATACAAATATTGCATTGAGATGGGCTGCACTCCAAAGATGAAAGCTACGGGACATTATACTGTGGACTGTGGAGAACAACAAGCACATGGTTCTTTGTGTTATCCTTTTATCAATCGCACAATCACTCTGTGGAACCAGCTTTCGCCGGCGACTTTTCCGAACCGATATGACATAAAAACCTTCAAGAAGAGAGCGTACTCTTTCCTCCAAGGCCGGCAACGCACCTGCAAGTCCTCGGATGTTGCAGGTGTCCATGGGCGGTGGTAGTCACTTTCCATCAGGTGAGCCTCCAGCACGTTTGCCCCCTTACATAAAAAAAATCAATAAAAACAATTAAAACACACAAAACAGTTAAAATATATAGAGACGTATAATTTAATTGATATATCAATGTTTCACAAAAGTGGAAGCTTAAATGTTTATTTAAAATAATAAAAGAAGAACCTCAAACTATTCACTTTAAATAAAAATCTAAATCTAGTAAACAAGAAAGATAAATTAATTATCGTTTCCATAGAATAAAACAAAGAATTGTATATTGAAAACATGTTAGTGCGAACTTAAAATGCCGTAACTAATTGAACGTGAGCTGACAAAGCGGTGTCAAACGAAGGAGATATAATCTTGACACATGAGTTGTGTGATTTAGTCATCATTCAAATAAATAGTCGTAATGGATTGAAGGATTAAATCATATATAATACTAGCTGTGCCCCGCGTCCTCAGCCGCGTATAATTAATAAAAATATAATAAATTATTTTATTACTATAGTAACACACACGCACACGCACACACACACACACACACACAAACACACACACATAAACACACACACACATGTGGCAACTGGTAAAGAAATACGTAATTAACGACTTGAATTTAATTTTCATAAGCCGTAATTTCAATACCGTAGGGTTTACCGATGTTATATATGGCCTAACATTTGCGCCATCACATGTTCTTTGTGTGTACCAATTTTTATCAAGAAAAATATATATATTCTTAAAATATATGTATATATATATTCTTGACACTATTAGATTTATATAGTAGTATAGATATGCCAAAAGCCGAGATGGCCCAGCGGCTAGAACGCGTGAATCTTAACCGATGATCGTGGGCTCAAACCCGGGCAGGCACCACTGAATTTTCAAGTGCTTAATTTGTGTTTATAATTCATCTCGTGCTTGACGGTGAAGGATAACATCGTGAGGAAACCTGCATGTGTCAAAATTTACTCAAATTCTGCCACATGTGTATTCCACCAACCCGCATTGGAGCAGCGTGGTGGAATAAGCTCCAAACGTTCTCCTCAAAAAAAAAAGGAGAAGAAGCCTTAGCCCAGCAGTGGGACATTCACAGGCTGTTACGTTACATATAAATATGTAAGTTTCAAATACGTTGTAGAACTTCTACACAATTTAAAGCAACATCAGTTGCATGACATTAATTACATGTAAAATGAAGTAAATTTTTGCCAGCAATTTGGAATTTAATATACATCTGGTATATGTACATAAAGAGTATTTATAGGTAAATTTATCGTTTACATAAAAACACTAACTGAGCTGCATTTCCTGTTATTTACATATTTAATATTATGATGAGTACCAGTCTTTCAATTTGAATGTTTTTTAACATACTACAATTTTCTCACAGTCATGTGCCTTGGATTATAGCTGTTTTCTTAATTTGTAAAAAATGTTTGCTCCGATTTCAATTACCAATCCTAAGTATTTATTATATCTTACTCATGGACATCGGTGACTTTAGTAGAATTTAATGCTCTATAAATTTATATACCATATATAAAAATGGATGGATACATCACGTATCTTTGGAGGTGATTAGTCGTCGACACTTTTTGAATGAACATCACGAAAAGTGGAACAAATTCAAATGTATTTTTTTTTGTAATAAGTTTTTATAGTATCAATTTTGTTGTAACTGGCCGAAAATGGCGCTGCAGCACATAATCTTCTATATCGTTCACATAAACGCCAAGACTATTGGTAAACATACGAGTATATACACGGGCAGCTGTCAGATATTTTTAGTATCCTAAAAAGCTTCCTCGATAAACATTAAAAATACAATTTTCTTAAATCTTTGTGAGTTTCTGAGAGTTGTAACATTGATATCGCTGGGATATTTAAGTAATTTTATCTGATATTGGTTAGAATTTTAATTGGGATTAATTGGTTAGTGGTACATTTAATTCTGTAATATTGAATTATAATTAATGATGTAAAGCATATTTGAATAAGTAATATTTTCTCTTTATGCAAAACAAGGATATTTTATCGATAGAAGTTTTCGAATTTAAAACGTTTTGATTTAAATTAATTGTCACAAGTAATTTTAAATCAAACGATTCCATATTCATCTCATGTTCGTAACAGGAAACATTGCGAGGAAATTTGCAACATGCAGGCTTGAACGTTCTTCTTAATAGCTAAGGACACATAGGCCTTGCTGTTGAAAACTACTTATTATACATCCATATATATACAAGGTATGAACTACTACTTACTGAACTAAGCAAATGAGACACCTGTTGACAATTGGTCACCATTTTCCATATACAATAGCACTGTATGACTATCCTTTAAATCGTTAACACGCCCCCAGCCTTGGGAACCAAAATCTTATGTCCTTTGCAACACACTTAGTATTGCTGTGTTCCGGTCTGAAGGCTGAGTAAACCAGTGTAATTGTAATAAATGAAATAGTATTTTAGGTCTCGTGCTTGGCAGTGAAACGCTTGATTTTTCTGAACAGAGCCAGTATCAATGAATCGATTCTAACCCAAATGTAACTAGCATAGGCATTACAGTTATAATAATAAAGTTATATATATTATGACAAATCCTTTGACTAGACGTAATATATTGTAGATAAATAATTTGTTTCGTAATTTCTTAGTGAGTTTGTGTGAGACTTTAAATAACGTTGTCGGCGTAAAACTGGTTTAGCGTCCTTGCTTCGACCAGTCAACGTTTGGACTTTAACCCAAAAATACTTTACTTTATAAGATACATTATTATAATTGTTTTATATCCCGGCTATAAATTGTAATGTACTTACTTAATTACTATTCAATCTTTTATTTATCAAATGTCTATCACTTAACTGCACTTTAATATACGGATAAACCTACTAAAAGCTAAAACGTCATAAATGATAAATTATTCTGAACGGCGGCCATCTTGTAATATCCGACGGAGACGTTTAGGTAACATATTTCTTTTTGTATTTATGGAAAATAACTATCAGAGTTCGTAAATTCAACGGTAATTCTTAGGAATATTTTTTAAAGTTAATTATGGTATATGATTTGGATTACCACTTGTTATCCTTTTAATATTTCGTATCACCATGTAAGGAGAAATGCTAAAAATGAATTATTCGGTGGTACGGCTATGCACAAGCCCATGTTGGTACCACCAAATCATTCGTTATTATATCGTTAAACAGTAACATTTACTATTGTTTAAAGGGTGAGTGAGCCAGTGTAATTACAGATACAAAGGACATACCATCTTAGTTTCCATGGTTGATGGCTCCAATGTCTATGGGCGGTGGTGACCACTTAACATCAGGTGGCCTAATTGACCGTCTGCCTACATATTTTATAAGAAAAATGCTGCCAACCTTCATATTATAATACTTCAAGGTAAATCGTTGGAAAGGATCTATTTGTTTTAACCATTAAATTTTTTAGTAAAAAAATAAAAATACAATGTTTATGGAATTAGAATAGGTATGAAATATATTTATACGTATTCTATTTTTAAACTTAATTACAAAACCAAAATATACTCTATGCATGTTGGTTAACAAGTTTAAATTAAATTTTAACGGAACATTCCAATCGGAAAATAGACTTTTCCAAGACGAAAATCCAGTGTACTAATTACTTACTTTTATATACTAATAATATTGTATTAATACATTAAAAACCCTGTATGTAAACCAACGAATATTAACTATATCTTTTTTACCATTAATGTAATATTTTGTTGAGTAATAAGCCAAAATTATCATAGTCATTCTTTTTTCAACTAGATATTAAAATGAGGTGGCCAAAAAAGTATATTCCACGCACACACAGATAATAAATATATATTGTACAATAAAACTTGCAAAAATTAATAACGACGTTGTTTTTAACCTCTCTGAACTTGGGAGTTTTTATTTCAAGATATTATGTAATGCAAGATGAATTTTAAGTACCGTTCGTCAACTTCCACCCTAATGGATCACAGAGAAAGATAAATACTCACCAAGCCATTTGAAATTTGACATTTTTTATAGCTAAATCATGATCTATATGATTTGATTTTATATGATATGATTTTATGAAAATACGTCTATTCAGAGGCCCTAGCCAAGTTGACATTCTACAATCGTAAACGCTAATAGAAAACTAAAGATATATATGAGAATGACCACCTGACTTATCGTTGAGAGATGTCAATCTCATACATTTGCAAGGGCCTCAGTGGTAATGCCGAGTTTTTTTAAGTTTTTTATTTATAGCAATTAAATTTTCCAATTTTCACGAATATAAAACACCACAACTCATTGGTGTGAATTAAATTCGATACGTATGCAAACCGCCATACAGGAATTGGCCATGTCCATTATTATTGACAACGGTAAAAAGTTCTGCAGGTTTTTATTATAGAAGCGAATAGGTTGTGCAACGAAGGGTGTAGTGACTTTGCGACGGAAACTAGTCCATACAAGTATTTATCCACTTCTCATGTTCATACAATGTTTGTTATGTTTTTATGATTATAATATGTAATTAATTTTATTGTGGATAAACATTTTATTGTTGTAAGTAATGTACAAATAATGATACTTAATATTAATAATTCACAGTGATGCTACTGTTTCTTGTCTAATTATAATAAATCCATATTATTTTTCTTATTCTCGTCTTATTTTGAGATACAAGTAGTAATCCGATATAAAAATATACTTCGTACGGTTTTGTGCAAGACTATCTAGGTAGGTATTACCTACGCATATATATATATACCGCCTAGTAGCAAGCTAGCGTGATCCAGTGTCCTTCGAACCTTGAATTGGTATATTTAGAAATAAAATGAAATCATAGAAATTGATATAAATTAATCACTCAATTACTCTTAAAATACCAAATAATACATAACTCAAGTCGCGTCAATAATGAATTACATTATTACTTTACCATTTTGTAAAATAACAAAATCTCGGTTTGTATTAGCGTGCGTCTTTTGTTTTACAATTACTGTTGTAGGGATCAAAGAATTTCCTAATTATAATATATGTACTTAAAAAAAAAAAAAAAAAAAAAAAACTAAATTTGTATAATAATAATTATTTTGAAAATTTTAATAATGTGTTCAATCGTTTAATCAGTGATTGTTAAACTGAAGTGAGAGGAGGGCAATGATCCCAGTTTATGAAAACTTAATAACATTGACCTTACCGACGTTAAGATTTTAACTCTTGGTAAATATTATTAATTATATTACCAAGGTTTTGTTGTTTATTCTTAGAGGGATTAAGGTTATTTGCTACGTGACAGCAAGCAAAGATCCACTCAAATATATATAAGCTATCCTTCAGACTTTTAGTACTGAAAATCGTAAGTAGCAGTTACGTACTTTTATGGCGTGCATTTTATCCGTGCGTTTGTACGGATTATAATATCATGAATTTTTCATATGAAATTCTGTCACATGTTTAGTCCAACAACATGCATTCTTCAACATGCATCCT
The DNA here is from genome assembly GCA_963151315.1 of Nymphalis c-album. Lineage (NCBI taxonomy): Eukaryota > Metazoa > Arthropoda > Insecta > Lepidoptera > Nymphalidae > Nymphalis > Nymphalis c-album. The sequence continues at coordinate 8,675,356 of OY720609.1, forward strand.
TTCCTCAAAATAGAGGAGGCCTTAGTCCAGCAGTGGGACATTCACGGGCAAGTTACTGAGGGCGTGCATAATAAATGATTATTTTCGTATGTTTTATTAGTATAGTATTCATATTTTGCTTTTATATGTCCGTGGTATGTATAATTTGGCATTTAAATTATTGAGTTATGAATAAAATAAAAACAACAACATACGACCTTATGCATTCATCGAAGCGATTTGCTTTAAATCTTGATTCGATGCAATTTATTCGCTAATTATAATCTTATACTATTGAAATGTATGTATAGTTGATGGTTGATGTAAATAAAATTCGTCAGAATAGTAATCTGTGTGTCCGGTGAAGACATATGAGGATATTTTTAGGAAATCGCAAAATTCAAATATTATAATCGTTAAAGTTTATCTCGTGCCAAATCAAGACAAATGTTTTGGAAAAAGAAATATTTTAACAGAAAATAAATCGAATCCTGTAATGCGAAAAGATCTTCGATTTTGACAACCTGTAATTTAGCTTTAGTTTTTTATCCTACAATAATAATATTTATTTATTTATTAAGGAACTCCAACATACGTGTACTTCACACTTAAAAATACAAAAGAGCCTTTATACAACGGTTAAATGTACCAACAATTACTGGAGAATACAACATGCAATAGAATAATGTTGATAACGATATTTAAAATTAATTAAAACATTTAACTTAACAATAAACGAGCAAAAATAGGACTGATAACATTAATATATATTATTACATCGAATAGAAGGCATAACTCTTCTTTTGAAAAGGAAATTAAATGTGTCGAAACTCACTAATAAATATTGTATGTGATAAGCAAATAAAATCTTTACAAAATATTATAGATTGAAATTACATATAAAGCAGCATCGTAATAAAATGTACTCAACTCACACTACATAGCTACACGTTTGTACGGATTATACTATCATGAATCATTTATATTAATAATTTGTATGATATTTCTAAAAATACATACAAAGACCATTTTTATCACCTACATATTTTTTATATAAATAATGCATCTATTAACGGTTCCTTATATTAATTTCCTGTACACACTCGACCCTGTTGTTGTGTTATGTTTAGAATTGTCGAGATACGACAGTGTTATAGTTTTGATGTTGTCACTTGACCTCCTTTATTATAAGTCATTATATACCGCGTCATTTGATTGCACATCAAATTATGCACATCACCTTGCGTTTTCCTTCCTTTTAGAGAATGTTTTGCAGAGAGTTATAGCTAAATGTATACTTCATTTAAATGTTTATTCATTTTGTTTTAATTAATATATAACACTTTTCTTATATATAGTTACATATAAGTCTTCTTATATTATATAACTTCTCATGAGTGACTTATGTTTTAATGAGAAATAAAGTTCAATAAACCGTTAAAAAAACACTTCGACTAAAGCATCGTAATTTAAAAGGATATACAAATGTATATTTGTTAAGTATGTGTAATATTGTATATCCCTAAAGGGATAAATATTTTAAAAGAACTGGAAACTAGCTGGTGTCGTATGAAAGTAAAACTATATTATGATTTATTAAAAAAAATGTACAATCATAATCTTTAATTATATTACACATCGCACATGCAGATCGAAAATACATTATTAAAATTTAAATATCTATATGAATTTAAAAAGTCTATGTAATGTTAAAATTCATTAGATGCAAATGATTTATTAAATCAAAATCATATCATACTTTATTGAAATAGGCAAGTTGAATACTAGAACTGACTTGGTGGTAGAGCCTTATCCAAGCTCGTCTGTAGGTACTCATGACATTGTCAAACAGCAATACTTAATAATGTTGTGTTCTGGTTTTAAGGGTGAGTGAGTCAGTGTAACAGGCACAAGGGGTTTAACATCTTAGTTCCCAACGTTGGAGGCGTATTGACGATGTAATGAATGTTTAATATTTCCCACAACCTCAATGTATACGATGTATACGTGCGGCGGTGACCATTTACCGTCACGTAGCTCCACCCGCCTTCATATTAACTAGATATTAATTTATTATCTTAAATGTGATTACGTTTACCTCATATCTAATAATTGTACAATTTGGTTTAAAGAGGCAATTCCATTAAGTATGTGAATAATCAAAAATAATTTTCCAGAAACTTAGAAATATATATTTAACAGAAATGCCATCCAACATATTGGTTAGTAATGATAAAAAAATATTTCATGTATCATCCATAAGGCCATTGGTCTGATTTTCATTTAAACCTATTCTAAACCTTCTACGTACCGTAAGGCTACGCAGAAGGCCGAGTACAGGATGATATTTTACTTCTAAATATTTCCATACCAGGTGAAATAGTAGAGAAAGAAATAGTAGAGGTAGAATAGTAATTGAGAATCCTAAGAATTATAAAAAAAAAAACAAATATTTTGGTACTTCTATATAGAGAGGCGTAAGTCTAGCAAGACAAAAATGATTGATGATAATAATAATAATTAAGTTACAATTTTATGACTGTTTCGATATATGTATTTAGACAAAATTGATGATTTCAATAATTTGACGACTTTTGCTGTGTGAATGTTATTGAATACTCCGTTTATTTAAATTATATAGTTATTATATTTATATTTGGTAATGTTGGCTGTAAGATATATAAGATGCTGACTGGACCAGAAATTTCATTCGCGATGTTCTAAACATACACTTTTTCGTGACAGGCTTCTGATATAATGAATTTAATGTTTTTTTCATTCATCTCCCTCTCGATGGCTATTGTTATCATAAATAATACCTATAAGTGTCGGATGAAAATCTGCCACACACGTATCTACCAACCTGTATTAGAGTAAGCGCCAAAACATCTCCTCAAAGGTGAGGAGGCTGTTACGTATACATAACGCATGAAACGTTTCGCATTCGTGTCACACGTGCAACCTTCGTGCTACTCACTGTTCTATGCTATCACGATACCTTGTAAGACTTCTTTACACTTACAATTAGAATGAAAGAGTGTACCGAGTGTCTGTGGCAATAAAAAAAACCCCAACGAGTTCGAGTTTTGAGTTGCCGAAACAACTTGCGTCATTACATTACGAGCCGCCCAAGACTGTCGCTGGCTGAACGCACTGACCAGCAAAAAAAAAACAAGACAGCGAAAACGGAACGCAGCCAGTACGAAGTCGACCGCGCACCGATCTACACGGCGAGTGGTCGCGGCTGCTGTCAAAAAATAATAAATACGCGCCAACGATTAGAAAGTTACAAAAAAAATAATACAAATTAAATAATTTGCAGTGCGCGCGTGTGTTCGAAAAATATATTCGAAACGAGTGATTTTGTGAGTGTTTAAGTGAGTGTATGACACGGGGAAGGCCGCTGAGATGCTTATAACGTAAGTTAATTAATCCGTGATTAGAATTGTAATTAAAAAGGTACAGAGTTTGACTTTGAGTTGGCTTAAGAATTGCATAATGACGTTGGCCGACAATCAGTCGCTGAGATCTCGAAGAAATCACTGGAACTTAATGCTTCGCGTCGCTTATAATACGTTTATTAATACCTATTTATACTTGGGTGTCAAGCAATTAATATTTTATTATATATTATTATATATAGTTTGTGTATACAATAATTACAATTTATTGGTACATTAACATTGTAATCTTAAATATACACAAATAAAAATAGCTACTGTACAAATCGTGACCGCGGCGGATGGTGGCAAGAAAAGTACCAGCATTTCCCTTATGTATCGCAACTCAAACTCTGGGCGAAAAATAAACCAGTCCACCCGTCACCAGTAGAGACAATAAGACGAGGAGTTATATTTTTCTGTAAATTAAATAATAATATCCTGGGACATTATTCTCACACGGTCATCTGACCCCAAACAAGCAGAGCTTGTAATATGGTAACCAGACAACTGATACACTACATATATTACTTTACTTTTGTAAATACATACTTATATAGATAGTTACACCCAGACTCAGGACAAACAGATATGTTTATGCACACAAATGTCTGTCCTGGGTCGGAATCGAACCCAAGACATGCGGCGCGAAAGGCAGGTGTCTACCAAACACGCCAACCGACTCGTCATATCGTAAATATTATCTTCACTTCTTACTAGTTGTTACACTGTCAAATCTTTAAAAAGGTACCCAAAATATGAATTTAGTTTTAAAAACAAATTATAACCATTTTTTTATCAATATATTTAAAACTAAAGACAAAACGCCTCACTACCTTTTTCTTTGTGTTTAAACTATTGATAAGCTTTACAATCAATAAAAAGAAAATTGGAAACATCGTTAGGCAACTTGTGTATTCCATCAACCCGCATTTGAGCAACATGGTGGAATAAGCTCGGAACCTTCTTCTCATAAAAGGAGAGGAGGCCTTAGCCCAACAGAAATAAAATCTACCTCAATATCAAAGTGTAAGACCACGAAGCCAAGAGCGTTACTCATTGAAAATAATGATAAATAATTTGTGTAATTAATTTGACATTACATTAATGATAAGACAATTATGTCATTAATACGTAAATTTCATTTAGCCTAAATAGTTTATAAATATAGTGATCGATTCTAACAATTCTATTATATTATATTCTACTAGCTGATACCCGCGACTTCGTCCGCGTTGCTTGATATATTAACAAAGTTTTCTTATGTACGAAGGAAAAAACATCAAAAAGATCGCAAGCAAAAATATACTTTGTTTAAACATACATCACTGAACACGCAGTGCATATACAAATCGTTGTTTCTTGAAACTTTAATAACTTTTTAATAAATGAAGATCATTCATTTGCAATATTTTTTTTTTTGATAAGGGCCAAGTGTGTAAGAAATAAAATTTAGAAAATTTCATTGAAATCTATCTAATAGTATTTCCGTGATGCGCGCACAACTGCAGACCTCTATAATTTTATTTATATAGATTATTTGTATTATTATATATTGCTAGTATTCTAGTGTATATGGGCCACCTGATGGTAAGTGGTCACCAACGCCCATAGACAATGGCATTGTAAGAAATGTTAACCATCGCTTACATCGTCAATGCGGCACCAACCTTGGGAACTAAGATGTTATGTCCCTTGTGCCTGTTATTACACAGGCTCACTCTCCCTTCAAACCGGAACTTCTCTCTTAGTGTTATTATTAAATTTTATGTAATAAGATCAGCTGAACAATATTTCAATTTCACGATAAAAACCAGTCGAGAAACATATATCGATTTTATTTTGTTGTTTCTGTTTTCATTATAAATGATTAAATATAAATTAACTTTCAATAGACAAAGTGTAGTCTATTTAATTAATCTCTTATTTAGACTTTTGAATCGTAATTTCACAAGAATTAATTATATTTAAAATCAGAACTGATTCTGAATGATTCTAGTAATTTACATAAGTATCTTAATTAATCACATTTAATCTATGATTTATTATAATATAAAAATAATAAAAAATACTAACTAAATTTTATTTTTATTATCATGTATATAATCTTTTTATAATATGCCTTATTTTTTTTAATGACTGGAAATTTTGTACAAAGTTACAGATTTCGATTTCTTGTTTTCGATTAACATATTTGCTTATTTCTAGCATGATGGTACGATATAAATAGTTTATAATTGCTTTGTCAAAAGTTATCAAACTCAGTTCGAGCTTTATCCATTACAGAATGACGAATTCAGATTTATTAAAGCCATTTACAATACTAATATACATATACAATCGTACACAATACGTACATATATATATATAACACCTCACTGTTTAAAGCATAGAAAACGAATGAACAAAAGAATAAATTATCTCGTTCGAATTTATATTATATTATTATTATCGTTATTGGATAAATTTGCGTTTATATTTCGAAACCGAATCGAGTGTTATGTATTATGATTAAATCGTAAATGTATGTCGAGGGGTAACCCGACCAGAAATATTGACAGTATACTTCAACGGTTGCAAACGGATATATACACGAAATATTAATTATTGTTTCAAATGGAACTGTGAAACTTAATAGCCGAGCGCTGTAAGAAATAGGTTCGATCCTAATAGTAGGGAAGATTTTCTAAGGGGATGTTAAGTGAACCTAAAAAACGCTCTAATTCTTTTGCTTTTTTCCGCTCCCCCCACCGATGAAAACGTATACATTATATAACATTTTTTTCTATTTATCATCTAAGCTGCAACCCAATCGGTCTCTTTGACGCTCGAGTAAATCCCCATTTAGCATCGTGGGCTCCGCTACCCTAAGCCCTTGGCCTATTGTCCTCTAACAAACCTGCTTAGTTGCAAGATAATTAGAATATAAGTAATTCTTTGTATTGATATTTAGTATTCATTTAAAAGAATATATAATTAATTCCTTAATTATACTTAAATATATATAACTATAACCAATTAAATTGTTTCCTAGTCTAAGTTCACAAGTTGTTTTCCTTAAGTGTGTACACTTAATAACTATGTGCTACCAACCTGCTTGGTTACAAATAAAGTTTAGTACTTACGGTCACACTTATAAACTTTGCTTATTGGCTCTTTAGTTAAACACTTATCTCTCTCTTTCTGTCATTATTGATTCACGTTCAAAAGAAGGAGACAGCATTGTTTAACTAATCATAATCGTTGAACAACGTTCTCAAGTAAGGCCGTTAATGTGTAAGGCTTTGAAGGAAAATATCGCGAGGAAATTCATGTATCGAATGAAACTCTGCTATTATTACTAAATAAGCTCCAATCTATTTCCTTAACAGAAAAGTCGGGTCTTTGTCCAACAGCGAGACAAATACATGTAGTTGTTTTATTTTGTCCTATTTCACAATATAATCGACTTTCGCGCCAAATATGATAAATTGATAAGAATCGAACCAGTGCTTAGTGTGATAGGGTAACAACTAACGCAAATCTTGGTAAGATTGTCATACCAACGTGTTTTATATTTCAACGAATATATATGTAAATAATGTTTCAAGTAAAACGTGCCTCCTGTGATTTTTTTCTTGATAAGCAACGTAGAATCTTATAAACCTCTATAGTTTAATTGATTTTGTGCGTTATGAGTTATCAATTAAAGTACAAATTTAAATGTATATGTTAGTAATTTTTAATAAGCGTGTTTATGTAAATATGGTGGAAATTAAAAGTTAACGACATTGATCACAACTGGTTTTTTACTCAAAGTTCACATCGATACCGATTTGTTATTTTTTTTATTTGAATTATGATTTTTATCTATAATAAGATTTAAGGCGATCTTATCGTATACTATTCTAGCCTGCCTCGTTGGTCTAGTAACCACTATATATAAGACCGCAGACCACCGGGTGGTGGTCCTGGGTTCAATTCCCAGGTCGGGCCAATAAGTGGTTGTTGGGCTTTTCTGCCAGAAAATTCTCAGTAGCAGCCTGGATTGCCGTCCCATCGGATTATGAGAGCTAAGGAAAAGATAATACACCTGTGTTCGCGCAAACACTTGTGTACTATAATATATCCTGCACAGTTGGCTAATATCTCTTGAGATTAGTCGCCATGACCGAAATCGGTCTGGAGGACCTTACTATTCTAACATCACCTATTATATGTATTATAAACCATCGTGGACGTGCAAACTTTAAAGTATCGATTCGGTCGAGTGAATAATCTGTAAATGAATACAATAACAAAAACAAGCTTTAACTTTTTTTATACAAGATAAGATCGATAAAATAATTAAAGAGCTTTTTGTAGCGAGATAGAGAAAAAAATAGAGCTGTTTTATAAATGACGTCTGACTGTTGTAAGTTACTTGCTATTATTCTTAGCGCCATAATTAAAAAGAGATAGCAATATCTGTTATCCTAGTTAGTAGTTGTTTATACATGTTTCGTAATTAGTTTTGCATGAAACGGTATAATAGTATTGAATAAAATAAAAAAATATTGATAAACTTTAACTATAAGATCGAGTATAAAATTAAACCATAACATATTAAATTATTACAGATAGAATAGGCAAAACAAAAGTGAAATAATACAAAAAAAAAAAACAAATTAAAGAAGAAAGAGAGCGAATGAAAATTAAAACAATCATAACATAACATGGCGCGGCTTTTTTTGTTGTAAAAACATTTTTTTTAATAAACCAACAAAAACCAATTTGTGTAACATTTAACGTTTTTGTTAAAAAAAATTGTATTTCAGTATACAAACATACTTAAGGATATGATTCTAAGCTGTTATAAAGTTAACGAACCAAACTATAGGTTTCAATTTTAATTTGTATAAAAAGTTTCAATACTTGGTTAAAATGTTTATTTCAAAGGCATCTTGAACATGATGGAGTTTATGAGTCCGTCACTGTATATCTAAAGTATCATTATATTCTATACATTTTTGAGAAGAAAATAATTATATATAAAGATATCTTATTGAAACCATGTACTTAAACGTATAAAAGTTAGTAGACTCGTTTGTATTATCCGCAAACTAGTTTGTTTTAAACACGATCTGAGCTGGAACTAGTTTGTAGTTCACTTGTAAGATTGACCCGCACTTCATGACAGGTAAAATTAAATAAATCACATTAAATGTTGCATCATAAAGTACCCGACGAAGCTTAATAATTGCGACTGCGTAAAAAAGCTTTTTAAACATAATGTCATATAATGTCTTGTTGTTTATGTTAACACTTGAATAACGAGGCCGACATGTGTATAATTCACCTTGGCTTTACTCAAAACGTGGGTTCAAGGATTAAATACTTGTGCTAATTAATTAAATCCAAAAATAGTATCTATTTATAAAGGAATATATGAATGGTCCATTTTCGTATAATTTTTTTTTAAACAAAAGAAAAGATGATGAAGTCCCCCTAATCGATTTCGGCCACGGCGGCAGTCTTATGAGAGATTAGCCAATGTTGAAGACAGATTTAAGAAGTATCTGGTAATTGAATTAGGTACACATAATTAGTAAATGAATTTTAATAAGAGTTAACGTGAAAAATGAAAAAATTGAAAGTCTAATAAATTCGTATTTCGTTTTTATATATTTCTCTTCTTTTTTAATATTTTTTGACAAACAAAAATGGCATTCCGTCATTCCTTATCGTCATTTCCGTCCATCTTATTTTTATTTCCATTTGTCGTTACAAATTTCTTGCAAATGTGTTAATTGACAATGTAAATATGTAACCTTATTCGATTAGAACTATTTACATAAAACGTAATAGGTTTGTCCACCAGAAACGCCTTATACGTGGAAAAAACTCGGAAGAAAACGTCAAGGTTTCGTTTAAATGAATATAAATAGTGTTTTCCGATTTATAATTATAAATAAAATATAAGAAGAAATGATTGACTCATTAGGCTTAGTCGTGAAACTATTTCAAGTTTCTAACATATACATATAAGTTTATAGTTTTACTTGGTGGTAGAGCTTTGTGTAGGCTCGTCTAGGGTAGGTACCACCCATTCATTACATATTCTACCGCAAAACAGCAGTACTCGGTAGTATTTGTTCCGGTTTGAAGGGTGAGCCAGTGTAATTACAGCACAAGGGACATAACATCTTAGTTCCCGAGATTGGTGGCGCATTGGCTATGCGCCACCGTTAGGTTAGGTTGGTAGGAGAATACTTACCATCAGGTGGCCCATATGTTCGTCCACCTACCTAGGCTATAAAAAAATATAATATCATAATTTTGTACATAATGCTTCCATATTGAAAAGTAAATTTATATTTTATTAGTAGTATATATTAATTTATTTACTAACGTTTAGTCCTCTTGTTCTTACTCACTTACTTTAATCAATTTTTGATATTTATCTTTTAATTTAAAATATTTTACTAGTTTTGTTTTACCAAGACATCTGTTAAATACGTTTATTAGAGCAAATATAAACCTCAAATCTCACTCGCTAATACAGCGGCATTATATAAGAGTGAATGTGCTCTCGCAACGAGACCTCCGCGCTCTGATTAGTAAATCTTTTGCTGATAAAATTGAAATTTATATAGACTCAGTATTATATTATACCTTTTTAACGTTTGGTATTTTTAAAATATTTCGTTGAAATGCCAAAATTTGGTATTTTTAAACTATGTACATACAATTGTACATACCTTAAGAATTTATGTGACAATATAAATAACTGTTGCAGACGTGACCTTAAACGGAAATGAAATTTAAATTCCAACATAAAAAAGTATTATATATAGACTTTTGACGTTTTACAATTGAAACAGCAGATGTACGTCATACTGGTTCTCGATAAAACTGTGAAGCTGATATCAATTATAACGATTACGTATTATCACTTAGGTTATGATCTTGCAGCTCCCAAACAAACATTCGAAATGTCAAGTTTGAATTTGGAACTGAATACAGAAATAATAAATCTAATAAAGAATTATTTAAAAATAATGAGGTGGTCAATTATAACTGTGATAGTTAATGATGCAATTAAAACCTCAAATGTTATTTATTTTACAGAAATAATTAACAATTATACATATTGAGAACGATTTTTTCTGATTATATTTGATTATTGTTACTCCTGTGTTTTTTTCATATTAAAGACATCAACGCGTCATATACTATGTCTACATATTTTTTTTACGATAAAAAGTTAATTTAAAAAGAAACCATGGAAATCAAATCTATCTCACAAAACTCACTTGTTTTATTATTATTTTTATTATTATATCTTAACTTGAAACAATCTGTAAGATATGCAAAATAATATGAACGATTACGGATATATGGAATTATGGGATTAAATTGGGATGTTTATAAAAGTTTACAGTACTGGCAATACAATGAATCTCACATAAAAATATGTAGTTTAAATATATATGTATACATATTAAAATAATATAATTTTAAGTCAAACTTATTGTATATATACAAATACATGTAGAGTCCAAAAATACAACATTAAATTACTATACTACTAACGCACATTATAGAGTCTTATTGTCTATGTCTAATATTACTTTGTGCATATGTCCGGGATCAAAAGGTTGATATGTCGCTATCCAGCCGACAAAGCGACTAACACACTTTCGCATTTGTAGTATTAGTAGAGATATCTATAACGGGAATTGCAAACATTCATTGAGACTCGTTGAAAAGTTTAATCTTAAAAGTACATGCGAACAATGACCTCAGAACCGTTAACTTTATATTAAAATACATAACTATACCAAATACTTCTTCAAAGGTAAATCCCCTTTGAATTATCATTCAAAACTTGCAAAAAAATCTTACATACAATCCGCAAACGTTGTGTTTATCCGAGTATCATACCAAAAAGATCTTTAATGCATGGGAATACATCACATTATCTATTGACAGGTAATTGGTTATTTTTAGCGCCGGCTATTCGAGAAAAGTCTTTATAACAAAGAATATTAGTTCTATTATCAATAATAATATTCAAATAAAATACATACATTCGCCGTAATGTATCCTGATCCAATGAGAGTTTTCGCTACGGGGAAATACGGTGTAGTGAAAGTTCAATTATTATTTATGTAATAATGAGGACGTTAATTATTATCTGTGGTTGATATTTTGACCACGTGGAGAGGAGGCATTTGTGTCAATGATGGACCAATGACTATTCCATGATTATTTTTTATTACTTCTTATATTTTTTTACACAAGAGGTTTCCTTAAGTAATTTAATGTACTTTATACTATATATAACTTGACTGCGTGTTGGAACTGTGAAAATATAATTGTCACATGAGACAGAGAGAGAAAGAGATTTACGTGCTAAGTCAAACACAAACGATCGTAGACGCAAATAAATCACGTGAACTTAGGAAGTTTATAGAATTCTAATAAAAATAAGCTATGAACATAAAAATAACTCTAAAATTGATAGGAATTATATTATTGAAATAAAAAGTAATGATACATTACTGAAATTATCAGTTTATTTTTTTGTGTATGATATTTGCTACGGTTTTACTACTGGGCTAACAAAAGCTGTTGAGTACAAAGGCTTTCTCTTTTCTTCAGATGGAGGATGTAGAGCATATTTTATCTAGCATTTACGACTCATATAGCTGTCTTTACGACGGTCCTTCATCCTTGAAATCATTATAGAAAACATCAACTCGCCCGCCATGTTTCAAGAATTAAAATATATGTTTTGTATGATTCCTTGAATCGAAGGTTCAGAATGTCAGTTCAAATAGAATTTTAGTTTCACCAAAATTGACATGAGCCTTGTGCCGTAAGCGTAAGAGGTCAAATCCCGCAAGGTCCAACGTGTGCTAATATTTGCATAATGATCTTCGTCCGTGTACCCACACCGAATATTAATGTGTCAACTATTTATATTACCATCTCGTCGTTATTTTTTAAATCGCATAACTTTTCCATGTAGGAATAATTAATTAATTATACAATTAGGCTTATGTTAAAATCATAAATGTATACGTAATGAAAGAGCTTGGAACTGGTATTAATTCAATTTTGGTAGTTTATATAAATACATATCATGCAAATAATAATTTCGTCTTAACATTTCTCAAGACATTCCATATCAACCCCTAAAAGTGTGAGAATACAAGTAATTTAATATGTAAAAAAACAGTCAGGTTTCAAAAATTGTAATATTATATCTATAATATATATAAAAAAGAATGTTTGTCTTGATGTCATTTATAGAATCGTAAACTATGCATTTGATCATGTCATGATCTTCAGCGATGTGTTGTGCAACGCCCTGAGCCCTCAAAGATTTTTGAGTTTGTACGTCCAATCTTTGGCAGATGGCGTCACTATCGTTCCAATGAATTTCATTTATGCTTTCTGAGTTGGTACGACCAATTTTTTGATAGTTAATAAGTAGCGTAGCAACGCGCTACTTATTAAGGGTACAGCTAGTACTTAATGAAAATTAATAACACGTGTCATCTATAACGCAATGCTGCGAACGGTGCGCACGTTACCGTTGTCTATCGCAATCTTCAAGGCTAGTGAAAATCCGTCGCGACGTTCGTATCGGAAGATGGAGTGTAAATATGTGATGCAATGTTGTAATTACGTCAAGTTTTCGTAGAAATTTGTTTAAGAGTTTTGATTCAATAACTTGGTGGACGGGCCAATGGGTCAACTGATGGTAAATGGTTATCGCCAATAAACTAATAGACCAATCCTTACAATCATATGCGCCACCGACTTTGGAAATTAAGATGTAACGTCCCTTTTGTCTTTAGTAACACGGGCTCACTCAAATTATATACTGGAACAATAATATGTTCGCGGTTGAATATGTGATGAGTTGGTTGGTGGGTTTGTGAAAAGCTTTACTCACTACCAATAAAAGCACAATATATTGTGTGATTGCTAGTACATATATACAACTATAGATTTCAGGTCAATATATTGCTTTGTCTACTCATAAATCCCAATTAGCCCGCAGTTACAAAGACACTTATGTGTTGAAAATAAAAGTAAAAGTAATTAAAATAGTAAAGTAAGATGAAATTTAGTCCTGCTGGATTCTATTTATTATTCGCGCTGCAATGCTGTGGAATGTTTAGCTTGACTCTATATTTCGTGACAGGTACAACTTCAAATCCAGATTAAATTGTTTTTTGTAGGCAAGCGTGCTACATCCTAGATCGTGTTGATGCTTCACATAAGGCAAGTCAACGGTCATACGTGGTCTATATGAATTTAAAAGCAAGAATTTTAAACTCTATAAATCAACTACCACACCCACTCTAATAACCGTTTTATTCTATTTTCAAATATTCATGTTATCTAGAAGCTACACACAATATTCTATCGTATTTCTCAAATGATCAGTAAATTAAATCGATTATAAAATTAAAATTGAATCAGTGTAACATCAACGACGCTATATGTAGAGCGGATGTAAATTTTGGCACGTGCTGGCCGCTGAGTTGGCGTTATTAACAAACGTTTGGACCAACGTTGCATTATGTAAGGGACACACTTACCCACATACATCGGCCTCGGTTCAAGTTTGGTGTGGTTAAAAAATATTTATTGCATATCTGGTTTTAATTTAGTCCATCGTGTATAATTAGTTGAAATGAGGCTTCTTTGTGTCCGTTCATTACTTTCATTTGTATTTTATGCAATTGCGATGTAGCGTGTGAACCATAATCAAAGACTGATGGTGCAAGTCATCGGATGTATCATATGAAAATCTTTCACATCTGTATCCGTAAGCCCTTTCACCAAAACCGACACATAGTAGTATCAATTTGCAACTTGAACCAATAGGATAGCAGAACAAATATTTGCTACCAACGAGTTGATCTAGTAAGTTCAAAAGGTGAATTGTCGAATTCTTTAAAGGCTATGTAACACCATCAAAGTTTGTGCACAGTTCGACGAGCGACATAACATTAATAAACTAGAATTCATTACAGTAATTAAATATCATCTTTTTATCACATTGTATCAAATTAGGTATTTAAGTTGCAATTAATAAACTGTCTTATTTATGAAGTTATAACCCTTAATCATTATTAGTTAACAATCCAAAATGAACTCTATTATGATATAGCCAAGGTCGCTTTTCGCAGATTAGTATTAATAATAATATATTTTAATGAAATTATTTCTTCCTACTATAAACATAAGGTAGCTAATTGCCCATCAAGTGTGATGCAATCTATCATTATGTCATATTACGTTGATTTTGGCGCTTGCGCAAAACCATAGTGGGTCATGATCTCAACTGGTATTCTTACTTGTCTTCCGTTTGACTAGAAAGTGAATACTCAGGCGAGTCTTATTATTATAATAGGATATTATTGATTTTTTTTTCTATCTTGATGCGTAGAGTTACATGAGTGTTATGTATGGATGTGTGTGTTTGTGTACGTCTATATCATTTTCAGGTAGTGAATTTGACATTTCGACGTCGAGTTTTGTTAAATAATTGTAATGATAAGGAATAATCAAATAAAGTTCAAATATTAAATGAATTTCCAACTGAAAGTCGTAAAGTTGAACATTAGTAGGTTTCCCTTTATATGATACATTTTCAGTATGAAAAGTAAAATGTTTTTGTGTAAGATAAGACTAGACAATTTTTATTAGTATCGATACTAGATAACTGTGAACCGCTTAACTGTCACTTAACTGTCGCTTAACTGTAACGCAAAGTCGCAACAATTGAAATCTTCAAAATTAAACTCTCATCGTACCCGAAGTTCCACTTCAAAAATAACTTAAGTTATAACATGTTAATTTGTCTACTACTTCCTGATACAATCATGATAATTTTAGGCTAATGTTTAATAGCCTCAAAAGCGGTATAATTTAAGTGTAATAATAGTGAAAGTATTAAAATGAGTTCAGATTTTTTTTGTCTCGGATGCGGTAACAGATGTAAAGAACGATTGGTGTTGATTTCTTTAATGACTTTGAGAATATTATATGAATTTTATATATATATGAAGTGACTTGTAGCTTGTATTTATTTCGTTTTTATTGAAATAGTGCTTTGTATGATTTTTTTAGCTTAAAAGCTTTTGTTTACAATTTATCATACACCTGGACTAAGACCTCTTTTTAGAATGATGGCTTGAAACTTCTTCCATCTTACTCCAATTCGAGTTGGTGTGTGGCAAAATTTTAGTGAAATTAGACACGCGCAGATTTCCTCACGACTTGCTCGCCTGGGTGTAAAACCGCTTTCATGGGTTTTAATTCTCGCTTTCTGGCCACTGGGACATTTAAGTAATGCTTACTAGCTAAGCTGATATTATTAATATGCTTTATTGTACACCTTGTATGTACTCTAAAATGTGTTAAAGTTATAACGACGAGTGACGATTATTAGGACAAATTTAGTAGTGTAAAACGGTATATGACAGACTAACAATCATATACTATACCTGATACATCTTAATATTATATATCCGGAGCTATTATCCCTCATAACGGCTAATTATTATCTAAGGTTATTTAAAATGTAGACTGTCTGTGCCCCTTACACATATATTGAATGATTATTTCTTTTTGAATATTATCCAATATATAAGGCCTGACCACATATATATTAATATAAAAAGTTAATTCGAATTTAATTAGTATTAATTGTTGGTATATTACATTATTTTCTCTTTGATAAATCAAATATCATTTATTATTCTTTACACAGTCTGTAGGTGTATTTTATATCTAAGTGTGAAGAAAGCGATGCTGCAAAGACTTTAACCGTTTGATATTTGATGTAGAGTTCAAACAAGCAGTATTATTGCGAACTCATTTCGTATTAAGGTACGTTCACACAGTGATCAATTTTAAATGTTTCATTTTAGCGATGGTGTATGTAGTTGTACAAATAACTTTACACATACGACAGTATTCCATGTCCTAATAATACCGATCCGACAAAATATACAGTGGTTTCATACAGATTTGTCAATCAGGTTTTAAAAAGATCCTGTGAATACAGACCTTATGTGTGAGTGTGCACTCTTTCGCTTACTTTATTAATCGAATTATGGTAATATGCTACTTTGATGCGTGTATATTTGAATTGTTATAATTATTAAGGGTCATTGTTGCATGTCATCTAACATTTCACTAAACTTTTATGTGGTAAGTCTCGAGTTTGTACATACAGAATAGCTCTACATTATTAATAGTGATACGCGATTTTCTTCTGTGCTACCTTAAGATGTTATATAATTTATAAAAATGTCGCATATCAGATATCACTTTCTGACATTTGCAATCGTGTTCTGCGGTAAGTGTCGATTTAATATCTCTACAGTTGTGTTGTGTCAGTTAGTATATTTTTAAATGCCAAATAAATACATAAAACGAATTACTTTATATTATGTATGTGTTTTGTGAAGTGACAGAAACAAAAAATCCAAAGATGTATTCAGTGGTCTCTCCTAGTTTTACGAACACTTATCGACTAAAAGCGTAAGAGAGACATTTAATATTAATGCTCTGAGTACTTACGACCTTTAGTCATATGATCATATAACTAAGATATGCGACGGAAACATTTTACTCCAACGTTACAGAAATGTTGCAATCATACCACATTATTAAACTTTTACTCTCATCGTTATACATTTTTTCGACGTAAAACGAATTTGTTACATAAAACATGGCATATAATCTCGTGATATGATAATATGACAATTATTATAATGTTTGAGAAAATGGAACATTTGAGAAACAAAGAAAATGATGTAAATAATAATTATTACACAATAAACATTTCATATTTAACATTTAATTATTTAAAAAAAATACCATAATAGAGCGAAAGAGTAGATTAGAGACGAGAGAGTTATAATCTGGTAATATTTATGACTCTACGTGACCTTAACCCTGTCACTAGGTAACTTGACCGTATTGAATTGACATTAATATTATACACGTAAATACATATTATACACGACAATATATATTGTTAATATGATATTTGTTCATACATCTTTATCTTATATAGTTTTACTATAATTTATATAATCCACTTAGGCCCTGTGTGTGTGTGTGTGTGTGTGTGTGTGTATGTATGAACAGAAATAGGAATATTAGTAATTACATAATAAAATTCTAATTGCATACACTTGAAATGTAAATTAATATTTATAAAAGTGACGTAGTTTTTATATATGTATGTAGAGTGTCGGTCACACGTAAGTTGCCAGGCAGAGGCGGGTCTTTCCGCGTCGAAGTCGCTTCCGCATCGCTTAGTTGCGTTTTCCATACAGATTTAAGATAAAATCTTTCGAACTACGTAAGCAACTGTGCCATCAAGCGATACATACATCGTTTTATCGCACACGTGTAGCCTAAGCCTTAGAAATGATTACGCGATTATTTATTATACTATTTCTCATATTTTTTTATTACATTACTTCAACTTTGCATAGTCAAGTGATTAAGTCTCTTCATTGTAATAAAATGTAACAACCAATCAACTTGCGTGATGAAAAACTATGCTTTTACAATTGTATAGTTTTAATGTAGATCTACCTAGGTCTATCTTCTTAATTGACCAATTATCAATCAACTAGCTGTGGCCCGCGGTTTCGTCTATACCAGTGTATAATTAATAAAAAAATATAATGAATAAAAATCAGCCTAGAAAATTCCTCGAGAAAAGGACTACAATATTTTTTAAATTCGAACCAGTAGTTCCTGAGATTAGTCGGATCAAACGAACAAACATTGCTATGATAAGTGAGCCAGTGTAATTTGACGCATATGAGACATATCATGTTAGATCCACTAGTTAAAATCATATTGACTTTGCATGGTTAGGCTTGAAATACGAACCGACCACATACTTCATATTAGTTATTTCTTTAAAATACTATATATAAATATTCATATACTCTAAAGGCTTTCACAAACATTTCTGAAACGTTATTTTATAAGATTTGTTTAGAATGTGAGGAACAGACCGTAGAGTTCCTAATCCACCATTCATAAGGGAGGATCCTCCGACCAGACGTGTGTTGTGTCTGGTGGGGTACTGCCCGACAGTTGTTGTCGGGTTCTTGTATATATGTTCAATCGCTTGAAAACTTTAATATCGCGATGTAGGATACGTCAGTTTTTAGTTCGTATGTGGCGAGATAGATGTCGCTACAATGTTAACAACGGTTGCGGTTCTGTAGATTACTGGAACAAATTCTGTTAATTTGAATCCAATCGTTATCGTAACCGTTCAACAGTTTTCCTATTCAACTGATACAACAATCTAGTTGCGATTCGATTAATCGGATCGGAATAGTATCGGTAACTTATCGTGACTGTTATAGATCCGATTGCGATAAAATAATAAAAGATAAGTAAAGTAAAAAAAAAGTAACAATTGTGTAGTAGAATTAGTCCCCTTGTTTTTCGTTTTAAAAATAAAATAACACAATCTATATATATGATTAAAATTAATTTCATGAAAATCATCAAATCAGCCGACGCATAAAAATATACATACACAGAGTTGCTTACGAAACCTATATATATATATATATATATATATATATTTATACATATGTTCTGTTACATTTTCTGTATAATATAACATAATATCTATCTATCTATCTATCTGAATATGTTAAACTCAACATACTATCTCTAAAGGAAAAGAGGCATTGATTACGATGTATTTCGTAACACACAAATAGACATAAAGAAGTGTGTCGTGCAATGGGAAGCAGGAAGAATATTGTATTGTTACATACGTTATGTATGCCTTGCAATGAAATAACAAAAGAAATGACAAGATATAAATTAAAAGGTAATAAGTATAAAACGAAGACACAGAGAAGTAAATTCTTTGTCATCTCGCAATACGGCATATATTTGAATCATAAAATTTTTGGTTACGCGAAAGTCAATGTAAGGTCTTCTCATTTAATGTCAATAAAAATTACCAGTCAGATGTCCTCTTATTACGTATTCCATCATGTTGAACCCATGTTTGCATAATATTTTTTAATTATTTGATAAAAAGTCTGCATTTTTATAAGCAATTTGGCTCTTAAAAGCATGATGATTCGGAATAATGATTTCACAAGTGACTCTACCGTCAGTTGGGAAATTCATTCTGTCGTGAAGAACTAGCAATAAACTCAGAACAGCCTTTTCCAATCATAGGCAAAAGCAAATAAACAATTGTCATATTAAATTGAAACCTTTAATAATCTATGATACATACTTGTTTCGCTGGATGACTATTTCTTTTTTTTTGTAAACGATAAATATGTACTATATTTAATTTTTTTTTTACAAAAATATCTTGAGTTGCTTTCGCCGGTTTTTCTTAGGACTGTGTGTTTCTTTTTTGAACCTGCGGTCGTTTCTAATTTGACAATCAATAAAAAAATTGTATTGCTTCAATATTTAATGAAGTATTTTGAATTTGATATACATTTTGGATTTGCGAAAAATTGGTGAATTTTTTTATCAGAAATAGTTAATTAGAATGGTGTTGTATTATAACTAAATATATTTATCAAGAAATGTTTGTGGTCCACAATATAGCGGAGCTGTAGCCAATCGCTGAATGTCAATCTAAGGTTTATTTCACTCCTTCATCAACTTCACTTAGTATCTCAATATTAAAATGTCAAAATCGACTTATGTTGGTACTGTCGCATAATACTTTCTTACATTTTATAAACGTGTACTGCGGTTTCGAGTAACAGAATAGCATTTCAGATTATAATTGGTACATGAATTGATTATTTACGATTTACTTTTATATAACCACCATGAAAATCGATGAATAATAATTCCACGCCTGTTATCAACCGTTACACATCATCCAATCAAATCTTACGACATTTCTTTTCGATATTTTGAATATTGAATACATGATTGTAATGTTGAATACATGTATAATCTCAATCTCTAATCTCAGCCCACTTACAGATATCAACAGATAGAGTTAGTGAATTATATTGATGTTATTAAGGTTATGATTCTTATAAAATATTAATAACATAAAGATATAACCGTCTTTATAGCGATTACGTTGGAAAACAATTAATAACCCATTTAAGGTGACTGCCCTTTGAACCTTATGAAGTAATAACAGCTTCCGTAAAGATGTTTTTATTGCAGCAATTTTAACTAAAATGTTTATAGTTACGGTTAATTTAATTTAAATAAATTTATAAATAATAATATCTAAATACTATCGATATCATTTTTGGCTGTTAGATTTATAGATGTTGGACATCACAACTTTTTTGTTGTTGTTATAAAGGTTATTTTTTAAATGCAGACGTATTATGTGTTTTTATGAATTGTTTTTTTTTCTGTTTCTGCGTGTGCAATTAGTGTTTTATCTATCTTGCTATATAAAACATAAATTTAAAATATAAATCGTGAAGAGTTTGTTCTTAATATTATTAATATCCAATTATTATTAAGAGCCGCTGACTCGGACGCTTCGTTAAGATCTGTTTCGTTGTATGTCACGTTTTGAAAATCGATAAGAGTGGAATTTCAATTGTCATACGTCAATTAAATTATGAAGAGTGAGATATTTGCGGAGTCAAAGTGTATTTTGAACGCCATTGCTCATTACATAAGGTATGAGTAATTGCTTATTAATATGTATATAAAAAAGTTGGTTTTCGTATGTGAATCCAATTTAAAATGAATTTGAAAGTGCTGGACAAATGACGCTGCTATTAAGGAGGCTGTTTGAGGGCTTATTCTATGCGTAAAATTTTATGATCAATGAGCTCCAATTATTAACTATTACAGTATAAATTAGCGAATGGGTAATTAACTGATACACATGGACTATAGACAAACAAAATTAAAATGTTGATATTGTAATGTAACAATCAAGATAAAATATTTAACTTATTATGGCACACTTGGCACATAATGTGGTGTGGTAGTGCTCTAGACTAAAATAAAAATTGCGACTCAATTGTTTTTATTTATTTTCGTATATGTATATTATAAAATATGAGTATTTGTGTGTATTATTTATCATTTAGCAAAACTACGAACGTTCTTTTCTGGTCTTCCTGGTCTTTGTGGCCCGATTATATTTTTCGTGTTCAATAAATAACGAGATATCACTAATATTATCACTTAAAATTGAATTCCCTACTAATAAACTTTGTAAAGCGGCTCTATAAACACATTTGTCTTCTTTTGAATATAATTTTACTGATGACAGAAAGAGACAAAATATATAAATTCATGGTAATATTAATGAGAGCGCAGACGTTACAAAACGGACAATGGAACTAAATAGCACATGGCGCATGCCTGCCCACTGAGTCAAGTATTGTATGCAGAATTGATGCATATGCAATCAATAATGATCACGTAAATCTAACGTGAGTTCGTATACATTCAGACGATCACGACAGACGTTTAAACATGTTCTATATTTAAAATATTTTTTTTTATAGATTAAATTTTTTTTATTTCATAGGAAGGCGGGCGAGCAAATGGGCCGCCTGATGGTAAGTGGTTACCAAAGCCCATGGACAATGGCATTGTAAGAGATGTTAACCATCGCTTACATCGCCAATGCGCACCAACCTTGGGAACTAAGATGTTATGTTCCTTGTGCCTATAATTACAGTGGCTCACTCACCCTTCAAACCGGAACACAACAGTACCAAGTACTGCTGTTTTGCGGTAGAATATCTGATGAGTGGGTGGTACCTACCCAGACGAGCCTGCACAAAGCTCTACCACCAAGTAATCTGTAATTAAATATTATGTTTCGATAGAAATTCAATCGTTTTTATCAAGCTATATTTTTCGTCACCGCTGCACACGAGATGAATAAACTAAGGCACATGAAAATTTAGCGGTGCGTGACGGCGCTTGCAGCTGATTTCGATGAAGATTAACGTATTCTAGCTGCTATGCCGTCTCGGTTACAATTCTAGGTTTATATTTTTAACAAAAATTCTGTAACTATATTATAAGTATAAAGCAAAAATAGAAAATCAAAATCGATACACTGGACCGAGCTAATAATATATTATTATTGTTATATTTACACGGATGAAGCTGCGACATAGTTATCTACTAAGTACATATTCTATATAAACAAGAAAATCGTGTCTTAAAAGATAAAACCTTGTCATATTTACAATCAACAAAGAAAAATATTTCCGTAGTAGTTGAGTAACTGATGTTACTTAGTTAATCAATTCTTTAAAGAGCTCGAACGATAATTAACCGCGGTTATCCGGTTATTAATTACACAATTAGTAATAATGTTTAACATTTTAGGGTTCTGTTACCTGAGAATGAAACGCATTTACGTCTATGTCAAAAATTTAAAACCGTCATATATATTCGATTTTTTTATAGATATGCAAAACTCTATGACTATTATACGTTCGTATATCTTAAGCTAATCCAGAGACGCGATAAATAGGCACCGGTGGAAGCAGATAATCCAAACCAGGTGTATACCGTTCTCCTTCCGTCTATGACCACGATCTTCAGCCATGAGGGAGCGACCAGAGAGAAAGATCTTAAGCTAAATATTTTATCTAAATACAAAGTAGTTAAGAAACAATATGTAAATGTTCCATAGCTGGGGAATTAGCTCTTGAGAAGGCGTAGAACACCACTACGTAACTCCAATACCGATTTCATCCGCCTGTGATATATGTAGATAAGGGTGTGATTGAGTAAGAACTAAGTTTCTTGTCAGTTTTTTTTTATTGTATAGGAAAGCAGACGAGCATATGGGCCACCTAATGGTAAGTGTTCACCAACGCCCATAGACAATGGCATTGTAAGAAATGTTAACCATCGCTTACATCGCCAATGCGCCACCAACCTTGGGAACTAAGATGTTATGTCCCTTGTGCCTGTAAATACACTGGCTCGCTCACCCTTCAAACCGGAACAGCAATATAGAGTATTGCTGTTTTGCGGCAGAATCTCTGATGAGTGGGTGGTACCTTCCAGACGAGCTTGCACAAAGCTCTACCCCCAAGTATCCGGAAGAATCTATAATTCTGACTTCTAGTAATTTTACAATCATATTAATGTTACATGTAATTTCTCATATATTTGTATATCTATATGAATAAAATCATACATAGTAGATGCAATAGTAAACATTTTTAATATCTTAAAGCGTTGTGTCACGAGGTGGCGGGTCAATGTCAAACGCTATTGTTTCAAACAAATCTTATGAGATTTTCCACAACTTTTTGCAATTTTTTTTTACTCGTGACGTACAGACTTAATGATTTCATCAGCATACATAACAAAGGTCAATATGACTATGAAATAGGTTTCAGCAATAACAACAAGATTTCCTGCTTAAACAACAACGACTTAATTAGTTTTGTTATATTCTAAGTGTTCTTAAATCCTACTAAATAGTAAAGGGACTTTTGGTATTAAATGTATTCTAATAATAAACAGCCCTCAGTCTCTCAACAATTATTATCTTTTAAGAAACAAAGAAATCATCACCTATTTTTCTAGATGGTATTTTTTCTTCAAATATAAATTTAACCAATAAAAGTATACCATCTCAGTTAAAAACGAATTGTTTTTTTTCATAGGAAGGCGGACGAGCATATGGGCCACCTGATGGTAAGTGGTCACCAACGCCCATAGACAATGGCATTGTACGAGTTGTTAACCATCCTTACCTCGGCAATGGGCCACCAACCTTGGGAACTAAGATGTTATGTCCCTTGTGCCTGTAATTTCACTAGCTCACTCACCCTTCAAACCGGAAGCCAAAAGTACCAAGTACTGCTGTTTTGCGGTAGAATATCTGATGAGTGAATAGATACGACAGGCTGCAACGGAAAATCATTTGGCAGTAAAACCCATCGAATCCTCATCGACCCAACCACCATACCAAGGAGATAGTTATCTTATCCTCGTAATAAGATAACTATCTCCTTGGTTCGGAGGCGGTGTCCCTAAGATTGTGCCTTGTAGGCCTAGGCATAAATCTGGGACTGGATATACCAGACTGGGACTGCTTAAGCGATATTCTTAGCTTCTTGGTGGAATCCACATTCCGAAACGGCGGTAGAGCTTATCATAAGTGCTTGTATATTTGAATAAAAAATATTTTGGTTTTGATATCGTTTCGCTTATATTTTATTATTCGTATTTGTAACGCTCTAGCAGACTCAGTGCGCCGGGAAACTCTGTCGCAAGCAACGAAAAGGAAGCAAATGTCGTCGTCCTTGTACATGACGTCCGAATGCGTTATATAAATACGACTTACGTACATGCTCATACTTATATACAGCTTTCAACGTTTTATATACTTTATAATAATTTACTGCTTAACAAATATCATTGACTAGCTGCGCCTCGCGGTTTCACCCGCGTATAATTAATTAATAAAAATCAGTCTTGAATCTTCCTCGATAAAAGGACTATACAACACAAAAATAGTTTTTAAATTCGAACCAGTAGTTCCTGAGATTAGCCGGATCAAACAAACAAACTCTTCAGCTTTATATATTAGTATAGATAGATGATGAAATCTTTGATGAAGACTCGTTAAGAACATTTTATAATAGCAGTTAATTACATTGTCAGAGTTTTTTTTTATTTATTTTTTTTATTTATGGATTTTCAACAAAAGAACTGAACAAGCATAAAAAAGATTAATTAATTAAAACGCGTGTTCCTTAAAATACAGAGAATCACAATTTGTATAATAAAGTTAAAGTTAAAGACTAACGATAAGTTATATATTATATAGGAGATAATATATAACATACCTTACTAACAAGAGTAAACAGGTTCCTTTATTGGAATGTGTTCGTAATCGCAGTTTGAAAGAAACACTAAAATATGAACTAAATTTAAATTTAAATTTTATGAATATTGGTGCTTTTAATTCTCTTCTTAGTAAACGTTCGAGTACTTTGGCAATTAAAATATATGAATTTGTTGGTGATTCTCTCAAATTAATTTAGCCTTAACTTTTTAGACCATTTTTGATTTAATGCAGCGTGTAACGATGGGGCCGACATATAGGCTGCCTATAAAGGCTCCTTAAAAATACAAGAAAAAAAAAAAAAGCAGGTTCCTTCTAGGCAAGCGTGCTACACCCTAGACCGCGTCGTTGCTTACCATCAGACAAGATAGCGGCCAAACGCTGGACTATCAATAATAAAAAAAGGATAACGTAAATATACAAAAAAGGCGTCATATGCAAATCGAAGTGACATTAATAAATTAATTACAGGCACAAGGGACATAACATCTTAGTTCGCTTAGGTTGGTGGCGCATTGGCGATGTAAGCGATGGTTAACATCTCTTACAATGCCAGTATCTATGGGCGTTAGGGACCACTTAGCATAAGGTGGCTCCCTATGTTATGCTTTATATTTATTAAATAAGGCGCAATTATGATATCAAATCAAATCAAAATACTTTATTCAATATTGAAGTATTACACTTACTTATTGATTGTCAAACTGGAAACTACTACCGATATTGTTATATACCAAGTATATAAGTTGATATAGTGCAGTGACGTCGGCTTTACCAATAAGAAACGACAAGAAAATCAATCATATCCCCTTTTTTACAAATATACAAAATTATTATATAAACAATTGTATAGTTGATGTACGTATTTACCGAATTAACTTAAAATTAATATTAAAATTAAAATTAAATTAAATACTAAAGTATTAGATGAAAATCATCGAACAATAATGATTTTTTATCATCTATAATTAAGAAAATTATATATGTTTTTAAATTCATGATTTTTAAAATTAGCTTTGGATTTATTAATAAAAACTCAGGTTAAATGATTATTGTCTCGACTCAGTTAAATTAAAATTACGATTGGAATTTTTAATATGACTTTAAAGTTCCGCTCAAACTTGTAAAACCCGGTTCGCACTGGAATTTTTTTACGCCAAAGTTTAAAAACAGCTATTAAATCACATATTAAACCCACAGCCTGCGTATTCACACGAGAAACTGTAAAAACAGAAATATGCGTTGCGAATAAAAAAAAGTATGAGAATGAAACTCGTTGACGTCACAACTTGGACGGACATTGAGGCCATGATGAAATGAACAAACAAATACAACAAACGCGTATCAAATACTAGTTTTTCTTAACACATAAATACTTTAAACTTGTTATTATGCTCTATATAATCGAGTAAAATGTACACGCGTTTTTAAATGTGGATGTCGCCTCGGTTGTGACATTTAACGCACTTTTCTTTTTTAATGGTTTAAAAAAAGTTTGAGGTTATACGTTGGACGCGTTAATGTACCCTTGACGAGCTTTCACGCCGCAGGTCGTGGGTTCGATTCCTCCCACCGAAGATATACATTTGTGTGCATGAACATGTCTGGTTGTCCTGAGTCTGGTTGTATTGGTATCTGTGTGTATTATCTATATAAGTCTTTATTTACAAAAGAAAAATAGTATATGTAAGTATTTAAGTTGCCTGGTTTTCATAGTACGAGCTCTGATTAGTTTGGGATCAGATGGCCGTGTGTGAATAATGTCCCAGGATATTATTATTATTATATTACTTGATTCACTGGCTTCAAAACAGCTTCCTGGAAGATATGAAACATTTTAATAAGAATACATAGTAATCAGTATTTTTTTAATGTTGTTGATTGATTTTGTTTTGAATATAAATAATAATAATCAATCAAAAAAAAAATTTAAATATACTTAATCACACATGCAATACATTTGTAGAGATCTATAATTTGTTTTAAGAAAAATGTTTTTATTAATGACTGTCATATGAACAGATCTTCAATAGCTTTAATTTATTTACATATTTACATAATCATCTAATAAATAGTATGTTGCCACGGCTGGCGGCATATTAGCGTTGGAAGTAATCTAATATTCAAGCCAGGTCGGGAATATAAATTAAATTATCCGTTCTAAGGTTTTGTTTTTTAAATTTATCTTTATAGGTGTCTTTCTGAAACGATTTTTGCAAATTTAATAATAACAGAAATGGACATACTTTTTGATAGAGCCAAGCTAAGCTCGGTTTTCACGTTCATGTTCACTTGTTAATAAAATGAGCAATTGAACTCTCGTAATAAATAATATGTCTGACGTATACAAATAGAACATGACGCCTTTAAAAAACGTAGATTTTATCAATAATAATCACCTCTAATTTATAACGTCACATTGCTGATTCTGACGAAACGAAACAACACTACGTAACTAAGCCTGTCAAGGCCGTTGTTAGACAGAGTCGGGTATAGCTTCGTGCGGTCCGCCGCGTATTTTATCGTAACAGTTTCGCCACGCTGACCATGAGTTATGTGTCAAAACAAGGAGTCCCTATGCTGGCTGCATACGTGATGCCGATGTCATTTGAATTAAAAAAATGTAAGAACAATGGCTGTAAAACTCGATTCGAAGATTAGAATCGTAACAAGGTTTATTATTCTAAGAGTCCTTTTGACCTTAGATGTTTGCATGTCGACTGTTATAATGAATATTATGAACAAACAGCTTTCTCCGCTTCGGCTATATCATAGAAAAATATAAATATGTATATGAATATAATTCTTGACCACCAATGAACTTAAACATCAAAAACATACAAGAAAAAAGTGCAGAGTTTCCCTGCACTTTTTACCGCTAAGTCAGCGATCTCTTTTAAACGTTTAGGCCGAGTAACGAAATAAATAATCAAATACTATAAATAACATTTTAATGATTTTAAAAATAAAGAAATAAACACACCTACACCTACATATATATTACATACATTTTTATACATATATACGAGTATATAAGTATAAATCTTGGGTGTCTTCACCTTTGATCAAAATTAGGATTTTGAATTTATATAATAGTTATTACGTCAATACAAAATCGAATTATGTGATTAAAAATATCCATTTCAAATAACAGCACATAAACTCATAACATTTAGCTTAGATTGTGTTGCCATATTGTGCGTCCTAAATTTTCTCAAGTCACGTTGACTACATACATCCTAACATTTATTTTTAAACTAAGTAACAGCATCTCAATGTCTATCTAATTATTCCACCACGCTGCTTTAATGCGGGTTGGTGGATTTTCTATATTTTAAATCAAAATTAGAACGCGTTCAACGGCTTATAAAGTTACAATACAAATATGTTAAAAATACAGACGGCTTGTTTATATCTTTTGTTATATAAAAAGATTAAGATAAAGTGAATAGGTGGGTTATTAGATTGTGAAAATATTAACTCGTTAAACACGCCATATTTGAAAAATTATGTTTCTTAATTTAGTTTATTATAAAACCAGCTAGCTCCGGACGCGAACAATTTAAATACTAAAACTTACCTAAGATTCATTATATAAACGATCAAGTAGGACGCAATAAGTTAGAATTCGCGTTTTAAATTTCATTTACTTTTTAATCGACTTCAAAAAAAGGAGGTTTTCGATTCGTCCTTTATGTATTTGTTTTTTATATATGTTTGGGTAAAAAGCCGAGATGATCCAGTGGCTAGATCGTGTGCAACTTAACCGTTAATCGTGGGTTCAAACCCGGGCGAGCACCACTGAATTTCATGTGTCAGTGTCAGGAAAACATCGTGAGGAAACCTGCATGTGTCAAATTTCACTCAAATTCTGCCTCTTTTGTATTCCACCAACCCGCATTGGAGCAGCGTGGTGGAATAAGCTCCAAAACCTTCTCCTCAAAAAAGGAGAAGAGGCCTTAGCTCAGCAGTGGGACATTCACAGGCATACATTACTTTACTTTTATATGTTTAGGTAATTTTCTAAGATTATTTATTATGTTTTTGTTATAAGTTAGTTACTTATATATATTTAGTTGCTCTTTTTGATCAATCATATATATGCAAGTCATGTACAATTAAAATTCAACCTAATTCCTACACGAACACAAATTAATACTGACATATATAATTAATTTGGGATAGAGAGAGAGCTTATAATACGTCCTGACTTAGCAAATATTCCCCCAGATAGGAGTAGCCGTGGGCGAAATCTAATTTTATTTAAGCTAAGCTTTTATTTTAATTTTGATGTTATTATTTTATGTTTCAAGCATGATTTAAAATCAAAATAGTTTTTCAATGTTCATGTTAAAGTAGATTAAGTGATTAAAAACTAGTGTAACGAGAAACATGTCGCTCTGAAGTGATTGTAGAAATAGTTATTGAAAGGACAATTTAGTTCGATCGTATTTGCAGAAAAACATAATAGTAATCGTTAAAACTGGATCGTAAAGTACTTACAACGAGATTAAAATATTATATTTACATGTGAACATTATTTATACTATCAAATCAAAATGTTTGTAGGTAGCAAAAATATTTTGTATTCATTTCCTTATTAAATAGTATCGACTCTACAAAAAAGTCAGTTTAAATATTAAATTATATTATTTAATATTTTATTGGTGGAAATGAGTGCGTTGGTTAGTGATAAATTAATGGCTAGTTCTACACCGGAAGTCAGTGTAAAGCATATTTAATATATTATAAAATGATAAAACGTTAATTTTTTTGTTTTTTTTACTTGATAGTAATGTTTGTTTTTTTTGTCCACAGAGAGACCTCGCCTCCGTCGCCCATCGGCGACGAGAAGGAGTCCAAGATGAATCAGATACAATTTTCGCCATCCCCCGAGAAACAAGACAGCACAGTAAGTACTTCAGCACTTCTTTAATTGTTAACTTTCTGTTACAAAGGTTGTTTGAATTAAGTATAAGGCTGTATACCATGTTGTCTTTCTATTATCTCATGTGTTATATCTTACATAATAGTTTAAAATTAATAACAAAATCAATGATCCAGTTTTACTTGATCATGTGACTTGCCGAGATGCCTTATTTAATTAAGTAATACCTACGTCATTATGAAACTGCAGTTTTCTTTATATTTTTTTAATACATTTTTATAAGGTTATCATTGAAATAAGTAGGTAGTAGTAGTTTTAGGTGAAGTTAACGTGTTCTAACCCGATTACTGATAGTTTTCATTCGATTATATATTTTTAAAAATACATCTCCAATATGGCCGTGATATACTCGTACAACATCGTGTATGTAAGGAACGAAAATATTTGAATAAATAAAAAATATTCAAGTATTCAATTTCAATGTTGCTTTATATGAATCTGTAACACAATTTTATTATGAAAACGTTGTGTTTTTAAATTTGTATTTGTTACAAAGTTGCAAAATTACATTTACTTAGAATCGACTGTTGCTCGTTACAAAGATGGCGCAAAGTTTTCCGTTCAAATTTGCACACAATGTTGAATTTAAATTAAGAACGAAATCAACAAATTACACTATGGAAAATATTTTAATTTAGCTAAAATTTCAAAGGAGTATAAAGAAATAAAATACATCGGTTGTCAACATTTCACGGGTGTGACAACCGTTTGTCACATACTTGGAAACGAAATGTTAATAAATATGTTAGCAAGTTACAAGCTATTCGAAGTCAGCCAACTACATATATATACATATGGCTTAAGACCTTTTATCAACTAGCTTCACCCGAGGCTTCACCCGCGTATAATTAATAAAAATAAATTATTATTTTATTACTATAATAACACACAAATACACATACACACACACACACACGCGCGCGCACACACACACACACATAGCTACTGGTAAAGAAATACGTAATTAACAATTTGAAATTAATCATATGATACCGTAGGGTTTACCGATCTTATATATGGCCTAACATTTGTGCCATCACATGTTCCTTGTTCCAATACAGGTTGCTGTCAGAATTTCAGTGAAATTAGACACATGTAGTTGTAGGTTTCCTCGCGATATCTTCTTTCACCGTCAAGCACGAGATGAATTGAAGATCATCAGTTAAGAGTCAATCGTTCTAACCACTGAGCCATCTCGGCCCAGCTCGACAAACGGGAAGGCTACGCTTCTTACAAGCGTCAATATCTCATCGCTGTAACGCTATATCAGACTCATTATCCTGTTTATAAAAATGGCTTGTCAAAATATAATATATATTTATCTTTAACGCAGATAAAGTGTAATTACATACGGTTATGAATGTAATATGCAATATTTATTCTAAAGATGTATCGTACAATGGGCGATTAAAACATATATGGTTAACAGAAATAAATGGCGTCGTGGAAGACGGAGTTTTAGTAGTAACTCTTTGGATGCTTGTAATAATTTTTTAAATGTTTTTCCTGCTGCACAATTTCGGTAAGGCCATCCAACCGCGCAGGAGGTTAAAGTGTGTGCAAATACTGGTGCACTCTCTTCCATCACATTCATAATCACAATCAAAATTATGACCCCAAGAATGCAAGCAGAATTTCTCCGATTTTTATATGTCTTAAATCTTATATATTAAGAAAAGCTAATGCGAATGAAAATTGAGTTCCTTCGCCCTAGAAATTTGCACCGAGTAATATGAACCATCCCTTACATCTTCTTTGCGTTACAAACCTTGGGAACGAAGATGTTATAACACTTGGAACAGAAGAATACAGTGCATCGCTGTTTGGGGGTAGAATATATGGTGATGAGACGATCCCTACCCAGACGAGCTTGACAAAGTCCTACCACTAAGTACATAGACATTTATTTACTGCCTCGTTGGTCTAGTGGCTACATGTAAGGCCGTAGACACGGTATTCGTGGGTTCAAATCCCAGGTCGGGCAAATAAAATGTTATTGTGATTTTCTGTCGAAAATTCTCAGTAGCAGCCGTAGAAGTAGTAGGAGTCTGGTAGTTGGAAGTGTGTACACTCCCGTGCCTCGGAAAGCACGTAAAGCTGTTGGTCCTGCGCCTGAGCTCTTTCCGGTCGTGTCAGATTGCCATCCCATCGTGTAACGTAATGTAACTATCATAAGTTAGAGAAAAGAGAATGCATCTGTGTTTGCGCACGCACTTGTGCACTATAATATCTCCTTCGCAGTTGGCTAATCTCTCTTGAGCCAAAATCGGTCTGCCGTAGCCAAAATCGATCAGGAGGACCATTATTATAATAAATAATTATTTATTTAGGCATTTCAATGTGTACTAATACGTTTCTTTGATTTAGATGTGGCAGAAGCGACAGCAGGCGGTGTGCGTGCGGCATGCGTTCAAACACTACGGGTCGAACAAGCGACCCAACCATGTACTCAGTAACCTTAACATGTCTGTCGCCAAGGGGACCATGTAAGTTGATTTTTATCAATAATCAATACTTAAAAAAAAAAAGTTTTGAGGACGAACAATTAAATCATGCTGTGTTCTTCTTTCTTACGCCAAATCAATGATGAAAGAAAGAGATGACGTATGATCAAGCTGGAGTCGAAATAGTACTTGTATCAATTTGAGTTGCATGATTTTTACTGTGAATGATTACACTGACACATCTGAGAGTGTAGGTATTCAGAACCCAACGCGACTCTATTTACAGTTATTTTTAATTTAAAATTTATATTATGGTGTAAAATAATAAAGCCAACCAAAAAATATAAACGTGGTTATTTCTTAATTTAAAAGAAATATATTCTAATTAGTATTAAAGACTAATTCAATATTAAGTTTTTTTTACCAATAAGATTTTAATCATATAAATTACGCATAGCATTAGGGGTCTGACTAAGTATCACCAACTAGGAAGGGTGGCAACACGCCAACCAATCGACCTTCTTGATAAACAAAAGATCATTAACCTTTGACAACCATTGTTCTAAGACCCATTGTGACCTGTACGACCTTATGTCTATGTACATAGAGCCTATAATTTAGTTCCTTATTATAGTGACGTAAATACATAGAGCGAAAATGGGATGTTAGTTAGTAGGCTTATAAGTTCTATGTACTTGGAATTTTCGTTTTATCTTTATTCAAATTAGTTCTATTGGTGTTATATTTAACTTATTCTTGTGACCTTTTTAATCTGTGCAGTATCTTATCGATTGATCTTTTCGAAATCAAGTAGAGCTATTTGGTGAGATACTCTAAATTTACTTAAAACAGAATCGTCATATTTCAGAAAGTGATTTGCAATTATAACTATAATAATTAGAACATTAAAAGGATGCACGTATCAAAATAGCGTGTCATCATTTTACGAATGAGACAAAAATAATCTTACAGAATATTGCAGTTTAAATTTTATCAATATAAACGTTGAGAAGTCACGTAGCGACGATTAATTATGTATTTATAATTGCATCGATCATTAGACTGGTTTATGAATTTTATTGATAACAAAAATATTTATGTATATACATGCACATATTGCACATTACATGAGGTACAGACTTGCCAGTTAAATTGGTTCAAAAACCTTTTATAATCAAGCTTTTACTTCATTCTGCTAGAGTAGACTGGTTCTACCCAGTGTGTATAAATTATATTATATATATGTGTATATACCAACACGACAATAGTGTTATTCATTTGGTTCTACGGAACTGGTTCAAATTCAGTTGATAGTTTAGATTAGACCCACGCATAATAATAACTCAAGTTAGAAAGAGCTTGTTAAAATATATAATCATGTAAAAAAGTCCATGCTAATTATTTGTATAACTTACACATACATCAAGAACAATACATAAATATATACACGTTTACAGATAATAAATGATTACATAATGTCAAGGTAATTTTGTATATGATATGAAATATTACTACATTATATTACAAAAATAAAATGAGATCACACTAACATAAAATATCGATTCCGATAGTAACTTTGAATTGAATTTGTTTCATAAAATGACGCTTTAAAAATCTGTAAAATATTATTATTGTAATTTTTGTTTTGTTTTTATATATGATCCTTGTTTGATCGAACTTAATGATTTTATTATTATTATTATTATTAATACTTGTAAGTCTTTTTTAACGCTAGAAAAACGCATTACGCATTTCCCCACGGGAACCTTGGGAGGGGGCTATTGTGGGGCTTATAAGCATGGCGTTAATCACGCTCGGCAGCGAGAGGTCTGCTCCAAATACTTGTAAGAGTCTACATTAAGCATTCAATTATAATATTTGGCGGTAGAGAAATTACAACTCGAACGAGTTTATTTAAAGCCTATATTATGATACGAGTTAATATAAATTATAACTGTATAATATATATATATTTAAAATAAACTCATTAAGAATACGACTCCATCTTTATTAGCAACGGTCAGTTGTCACTCGATATTGTGTTGCGTAATATCGTAAATATAATATTTCGTCGTAACGTATGCCACGCTTTGAATATGAGGCCAGAGCGTACAACCTTAAGCGATCCTATCCGACCTACACGTACATAGTACATGTACTAGCTGCCCGTCTCGACTTTGTACGAGTAAAATTCTTGTATAGAAAACATATAGTACGTAATTGTATTGTCATATACAAAAAGGGGAACGGGACTGTTACTCCAAAATACGTATTATTTTTTAACCTAGTACAGTACAGTACTACACCCACTTACTATAATATCCTGGGACATTATTTACACATGGCCATCTGATCCCAATCTAAGCTGAACTCGTACCATGGAAACCAGACAACTATAAGTATAGTACTTTTGTTTTGTAAATATATACTTATATATAGTCTCAGGACAATCAGACATGTTGCCAACCGGCTTATCAATTTTTTTTTCCAATCCAATTGATTGGAATTAAATTAAATGGTACAAACAAAATTGCAATAATTGCTATGTTCAATCTGCATTATGAATAAAGTATTATTTTTATTATTAGTCAAATTATTTTATACAACATGGCGGAATTGAAATGCAAACCTTTATTTCGTTTATCGGTTTTCAATACGTCAAGTGAGTTAATATTATCCGTGGTCGGGTTATATGTTAACTCATAATTAAGTTTGCTGTGCAATTATCACACATATATACATAACCATAAAAGTCATCATAAGTATAATTTATTATGAGTTTTATGTCTTTGGAAGACAGGACGGTCGTATTGTAATCTGTACTCAATTAAAAGCAAGAAAAACACTCATTTGCAATAACTTATAATTTTTACAACGTTAGTAAGTAACTTGTTAACGCCTGTAGAGTCTCTAGTCAAAGTCATGTCAAAGTTAAAAATCAAGATGTTGTAATCTCTTCATAGCTATCTAAAATATTATATTCTTAATCTTAGCTGCATAAAGTTTGTGATATGCTTCAAACAATTCTGAAAGGGAAAATTGTCTGTCCTGACCTGTTATCAGCCGTTTCGTTAAACGCATCTCCTTTTAGTTCTCGCAAGCCTAACCTTTTCCATGTTCGTAAGTCAGACTCTAATGTCCAAAATTCCATCATACTACTTCTGGCCCGAACTTATAACAAATTTTATTCTGATCTCGACTTTTTCCACTTATTGTAAAAGCGCTGTTGATTGCAATTAAAGTAAAGTAACAGCCTGTGAAAAAGCTGAACGAAGGCCTCTTCTCCTTTTTTTTTTGGGGAGAAGTTTTTGCAGATCATTCCACCACGCTGCTCCAATGCGGATTAGTGGTGTGATTGCAAGTAAAAATAAATAAATAAATGAAATTGAGACGGGCAGCTAGTATTATTATAAACTACGTTCGGTACGATTGATTTGGTATAAAAATATTATAATAATTTTGAAAGAAATAAATATTTATAAAAACGTTATAATGTATAAATGCGAATAATGTGCAATGCGATCGCAACGGTCTGTTTGTTCGTTGCACGAAACCGGTGTTGAAACTATACACATTCTATACTAAATACGAACGCATTTATAACTTATCTTTATATGTACATAGTTCTAATTTCCGTGCTTTAATACCAAGTATCAAGATTTAATGATATGCAACGTTGAAGCACGATGTACTCGGTCCATAGTTTTGATACTTGAGAAGTGCTTACATAATTTTTTGTTATAATATTGTGTGGATGAATGTTATTATTTTAATGGTGTTCTTAATAACTTAATAAGTGAAAAGGATCCGTAACTTTGAATAGGCGTTAAAGCTTAATAAACTTACATAAAACTTTACTTGGTGGTAGAGCTTTGTGCAAGCTCGTTTGGATAGGTACCACCCACTCATCAGATATACTACTGCAAAACAGCAGTACTTTGTATTGTTGTGTTCCGGTTTGAAAGTTGAGTGAATCAGTGATCATTACAGGTACAAGGGACATAACACCTTAGTTCCCAAGGTTGGTGGCGCATTGGCGATGTAAGCGATGGTTAACATCTCTTTCAATGCCAATGTCTATTGGCGTCGGTGACCACTTACCATTAGGCGGTCCATATGCTCGTCCACCTACCTACCTTATAAAATAAGATAGTTAAGCATAAGTGTATAGCAATTTTCATTCTAAAGAATTTTAACCATCCCTTACTCCATTGTTTTTGCGTCTACATCCCATCATAAATGCTCCACCTTGGAGCCAGAACACAGAAGTATTGCTATAGAATATGTGATTAAATGATTGTATGAATATAAATATGGTTATGTAAATGATTATAAATATGGGTTGTAGAGAAGAGACACGAAGCTCTACTACAACTTAATATCAAACGTTATGATAACCTAACTCACATCTCTGAAGTAATTTAATCTTTAATTATGATTTTATATATAGTTTTAATGTTATTAAGTTGGTATTTAGGCTATTAATAATCTACAAGCGCTTGTAAAGTATATGACGGCCTTGCGTAAATTTCTCTATCAGTTTTCCTGTTGCATCGCCTTGTACGGACCATTCATTTTTAATTGCGTGCATTTATTATAAAGAGGCGTTTCTCAATCGATGACTAACTAAAGATTTACAAATTTAAATGATTAAATTGAATCTATAACAGACTTTTACGATTTCGTTGTATCTTTGTACTATTTCCATCTCCTTTCTTCTCAAGTAACAGGGTATCTTCCAATTCAACTGCCTTATTCCAAATAATTTGTACCTCACTTAAGATTTATTTAAAAAAATAATGTTAAAAGTTGAACATATATTACATTTCATAACTCTATGGTTACAAATAATATTGATTACCATCGATCTTGACTACTTAATCAAACAAGAATAATACTTCGAATATATGTAATTAGTTTCAAGAACAACTTCTTACATTTACCGCTAATTATAGCTTTTTCGCGTTGCAATATATTATAAATACTTAATAAGGTTATTAAGTACATGTAATTAGTTTAACGTTCATTGTATATAATAATATATATAAGGATAATTTTTAAGCCGAGATGGCCCAATGGAAAGAACGCGTGAATGTTAACCATTGATCGTGGGTTCAATCCCGGGCAAGCACCAGTGAATATCATATGATTAATTTGTGATTATAATTCATCTCGTACTTGACGGTGACGGACATCAACATGATGTTTTATGTTCAACCCGGTAGGTGGCGCTGTTCGAGAAGTAAATAAAGTTCTTATTTAATCAATGTATTTCTTAAATATGTAATCAATGCATGATAATTTATTCTTTAAAATAAAACCAATACTCAGGTGTTAATTAATTCTGACTCTTAATATTTATTTCTTCATAATTTTTTTCTTAATATAACAACGTTATATGATCTGTTATGTAAACTCGTATGTTTGTATATGTAAAATGATTCATGATTTGCTATTCTGACGGCTCGTGCATTTGTCACATTATAAGAAATATAATTTAAAACTAAAGATATATAATCATAAAAATGTTATGGTAACAACGTCATAATTAGCTGTCAAGGCGACTCTATCGTGTTTATTTTAACTGCGATTCCTTTATCTAGATCCGAAAATTAATCTGATAAATTTCATAACGAACAGTTCAGTGCTTGACGGTGAAGGAAAACATCGTGAGGAAACCTGCATGTGTCAAATTTCATTGAAATTCTGTCACATGTGTATTCCACCAACCCGCATTGGAGCAGCGTGGTGGAATAAGCTCCAAAACCTTCTCCTCACAAAGAGGAGAAGAGGCCTTAGCCCAGCAGTGGGACAT
This sequence comes from Nymphalis c-album, assembly GCA_963151315.1. Classification (NCBI taxonomy): domain Eukaryota; kingdom Metazoa; phylum Arthropoda; class Insecta; order Lepidoptera; family Nymphalidae; genus Nymphalis; species Nymphalis c-album. The sequence continues at coordinate 8,713,823 of OY720609.1, forward strand.
TCACAGGCTGTTACTTTACTTTACTTTACTTTAACGTTTTAGGATCTCTGTGTTTTTCTCGTCATCTCTATCTCAAATCATGCCTTTAGTTACTCTCATACGATTGTACATATAACTTCTAACACAGTCCATATATCAAATAGCCATTAAAATTTCCACATATTCAGTGAAATTAGACACATGGCGGTTTTCTCACGGTATTTTCCACAAATTAGACACATGTAAATTCAGTGGTGCACACACCTGAGTGTGAGCCAGCAATCATCAGTTAAGATTCAAGTGTTTTAGTCACTGGGTCTAACTTAGATATAATCTTCCTTAGATAAATTCAACAGTCACTCTTACGAATGAATTGAATCACGTAGGTATATTAAAACAGGCTATCCTCATATACATATATGTATATATAAATTATGATATTATATGTATTCTTTGTGTAAATTAATTTTCGATATTCCTCACAAATGTAAATAAATATTTTTGTTACAGCTACGGTCTTCTAGGCGCGTCAGGATGTGGAAAAACTACTCTATTATCTTGCATAGTTGGGAGACGGAAACTTAACGGGGGTGAAATATGGGTGCTGGGAGGCAAACCTGGAACCAAAGGTATGATTGTCTAATTACTGTACCATTTGTCTATTCGATAATTAAATAATATAAAAACTCCAAAATAAACTTATATCTACCCTCGATCTTCGTATTATTAAATTAACAATTGTTTATGATGTCATTGTAGAAGTTTAGTAAATATCGTAATTGTATTTAAATTTCGAATCATTCGAGCTTTCTTGTGATATTAATAAAAGGATGAGTAAATGCATATTCCACTACATTATTCCAATGCGGGTTGGTGGAATACACATGTGACAGAATTTCAGTGAAATTTGACGTTTCTCTTCACCGTCAAGCACGAGATGAATTATAATCTTAATTTGTGGTTATATGCACACGATAGTCAGTTATGCTTGCCCGGGAATGAATCCACGATCATCGGTTAAAATTCACGCGTTCTTCCCACTAGGCCATCTTAGTTTTCCTCGGCCTTTATATGTTCCTGTTAATAGAAATATGAGTTTCATTGGCCCCTCCCCTTATATTAATATATGTATCATTCAGCTATTTGTCACGGTCTGATGATGACTGGTATTGACTGTGTAACCAGACCCATTACTGGGGAGATATATGCAAGCTTGATTGTGTACCACTTGGCAATCTGTGTTGCTGTGTTCTGGTTCGAGAATAAAATGGACCAGTATAGTTTCACAGGTGCTACTGAGATAACATCTAAGTTCCGCAATATATTGACGGTGTCAGGAATTTTGGAAAAGTTGGAAAAGAGCGACTATTGAGAATCCGCACCGGCTTACATTTAAGATGATTGAAAATTAAAATATATTTTTTTAGGTAGGCGGACGAGCTTATGGGTTACCTGATGGTAAGTGGTCACCAATGCCCATAGACATTGGCTTTGTAAAAGATGTTAACCATCGCTTACATCGCCAATGTGCCACCAACCTTGGGAACAAAGATGTTATATCCCTTGTGCCTGTAATTACACTGGCTCACTCACCCTTCAAACTCGAACACAACAATACTAAGTACTGCTGTTTTACTGTAGAATATCTGATGAGTGGGTGGTACCTACCCAGATGAGCTCGCGCAAAGCGCTACCACCAGTATATATAATATTGTTCATATTTTAAGCCTTTGTTTTAACTTTACTCAAGAGTCAAGATTCCTTTGTTTAATGTTATTATAGTAAAAAAAATAATAAGTAAATTATTTGGAAACGGATGGCCTACTGCCGGATGTCGAAGCCTTGAGAAGATTTAAAAAAATCGTTTCTATGATTTTTTTATGTCTATGAATCACGAAAGCAAACGGTAACAGCAGTGCGATAATGTAAGAGTTTCTATTCATACTCACCTATAAAATGTGGACAACCGACTTATTGTGATATAGTATTTTGATGAGTGTATTCTTGAAATGTTTTAATTATTATGATCAATGTCGCATATCACTATCTGACACTTCAACCGTTTTCTGCAGTGTGTTTCGAGTTTGTTCTTACAGATTAGCCATACTGTCTGTTACGCTTATTAAGTTAATACTTGTACTTGTGGTCGAAATATGGTGTCTTTTTGGAGATACTCATGTGATAGAGTATTTCGAATGATGAAGGTGTATTATTTATTTACACTAATATATAAATCTGAAGAGTTTGTCTGTTTGGTTGAAAACTCATCGGAGTTTTCGTAATATTTTAAATGTAATTTTTACTTTAATCTTCAAAAGCCTTTAGTGGCGAATTTAAATGCCTCGTTTGGTCGAGTGGCTAGTTTATATACTGGACTCAAAGCTGGACCGGGCCAGTAAAAACTTATTGGAGTTTTTTGAAAAGTATCTCCAAAATAGCCTCATAAAGCACGTAAAGCCGTTAGTCCTAAGTCTATAGTATTCTGGTCGTGACATTTGGAGAAGGGCCAAGGTACGGTAGCGTCAGACTCAAATAGGTGTTTAATAGATGTACTTATTTATATGTTCAACTTAATCTTTGTCAGGTTCCGGTGTACCCGGCAAGCGTGTAGGCTACATGCCTCAAGAGATTGCTCTGTACGGCGAGTTTACCATCAAGGAGACCATGATGTACTTCGGTTGGATATTCGGTATGGAGACCAAGGAAATTGTGGACAGACTGCGCTTCCTGCTGGACTTCTTGGACTTGCCCAGCGAGAACAGAATGGTTAAGAATTTGAGGTTAGTATTATATATTAATTAAAATTATCGACATTAATGAATAACTATTTAAAATTCTAAATACTTTTTTTGTAATTTAATATTGACGTGACAACGTCTTATAAATTGGTTTGCCGGGTGACACTTCAAGAAACTGCGTTACGCTCCGCTCACGTTATGCGCTCACAATGAGAGCGAGTGAGAGGCACGCGTCCCTTCCACTCGGGCATGGTTAGCCCGCCTAAGAGCGAGACAGACAGACTTTCAGTGCGAGATTCTTTGTATAAATTAATGTTTTAAATATAATTCTTTGTATAAATAAATGTTTTAAATTGTTACTATTATTTCATCCTTCTTCCTACTATACGAATGAATATTCACATTAAAATTATTTTAGAACTCAAAGTCGTTGTCACGTAAAACTTTCGCCCGTATACCGACTTTACAGGCAACCAATTTTTTTTGTTTAAATAATACTAAATTGAAATATAAATTAAAATGATAAAGAATGACGACCTATTAATTAGATAATATTGCTGAGAGTTTCCTAAAAAGACGTTAAAAGTTTTCGTATCACGACCCGTAATTTAAATCCGAGACCAATCAACATTGAACATGATCTGCAGCTGCAACTCAGCCACTAAACCTACGAGTCAGTACAACCACACTCTTGCATTCCTTAATAAAATATTAACGTCAATATTCAAGAATTTGTAGAAAAAAATTAATGCGAAGGATTTATAAGTTATCATTTCCTCAATTAAATTTACTTCCTTTAAATTTGACAAAACGTATATTTAATTAAAAATTCGTTTATGTAAAACTTACTTGAAAATAAATACATTATAAATAAACGCGTAAGGAAGTACATAGAAGACAATTTACTTAAGCTTCTTGTACATAACTTTGTATTCACGGACGTTTAAGATCATATTTTCCTGTTTTTAAAATGATTTATGGAACGAATACTATAATATTTATTGCTGTTTAATATTTTTAAATGCAGCGTTTCAACTTCACGCTTATTAGGTATTGATGTGTGACAAATAGCGAAATATTATACGCTATATATATCTACTCGATTCAAAAATCGATTATATAATCGATTACATAACAACTTTCAATGTACTGAAGGAGATGTGTGATGTGATTTTGAGCATCTTGGACGAAGGTCCGTTATTTAAAACAAAAGAAGATGAAAAAATAGAATTCTATAATATATAATAATATAATATATTCAGAGACATTATTCACACACGGCCATCTGATCCCTAACTAAGCAGAGCTTGTACTATGGAAACTGGACAACTGATATACTTTTGTAGACGCAGGACAAACAGACATGTTCATGCACACAAATGTCTGTCCTGGGTGGGAATCGAACCCACGACCTGCGGCGTGAAAGGCAAGTGTCTTACCAACCACGCCATCCGGCCCGTCAAATGAAAGTTGTCAGGAGACAATGTGACCATGATATTCAAAATTAAAAATAAGATATTATCATGAACCATGACAGTTAGACAGTTGAATTTTTCACAGATGATGTATTTCTGTTGCGGTTATAACAACAAATACTAAAAACAGAATAAAATAAATATTTAAGTGGGGCTCTCATACAACAGACATCTTTTTTTTGCCGTTTTTATATATAATAACCGTACTTGGCCAGTTTTTTAATATTAATAGATCCAAACCGGTGGCAGATTTATGACATGTAATAAGTGTAATCTATATAAATAAAATGATAGAGGTCTGCAGTTGTGCGCGCATCACGGTAAAACTACTGGATAGATTTCAATGAATTTTTCTAAATTCTATTTCTTAGACACTAGGCCCTTATCAAAAAAAATATTATTGCGATATCTTCATTTAATAAAAAAGTTATTAAAGTTTCAAGCAACAACGATTTTTATATGCACTGCGTGTTCAGTGATGTATGTTTAAACAAAGTATATTTCGCTTGCGATCTTTTTGATGTTTTTTCCTTCGTACATAAGAAAACTATGTTAATATTATATCAAGCAACGCGGACGAAGTCGCGGGTATCAGCTAGTATTGAATAAAGATTTTTGACTTTGAAATTCGGTTGGTTTCGGAGGACGCAACATCCTAATGGCTATACAACAAGGTTAACAATAAGAAATATTTTTAGAATCGTTATATTACAAGTATAAACGTAAAGACGCCCCGCTGGAATGTCGACTCTACGGAGAGGAACTTTTGAACGGATATATGATTAATAAACTTGAGTCATTTAACATGTATATACTTTAATTAATAAAACTAGTTTTTTTTCATTCCGATATGACAGATAAACTTGTCATATCGCACCTTGTGTTTCTTTAATGTATGTTAATTTATGACAAAAATGTTGTTGATGAGATTTGAAATTACTCGCAGGTGTGTTTTTTTTTGTGATTAGCCATTCTCTGTAAATGTCCAATACTATGATTGATAACAGTTTAGGTAGATGAATAACAAAATATTATTGATGACAGTTTAAAGCGAATGTTATAGAGAAGCACGTGTCTTTAAAATTCATAATATGGATATTAAGAATAAGAATAAGAAAACATTTATTCAGGACAAACACATTGCAAACAAAAATACAAAAAAAAACTTAAACATTAACTAATGACTATAAGAAAACAAAAAACAAAAAAATATATATTAAAACTACAAAGGAAACAAAAAAAGCAACAAATTTATATACATACACAAACACAGTCTTATCTTATAATGTCTGCAACCGTGATGTGTCCTGAAGAGGTATACCATTCAGCTTTTATGTTGGGTAAGACTCTTACACTCTTTTAAGGCCTAATCCATCACGGAACTGACTGGTTTTTTTATGGAAGTAGAAACAAGAATCATTTCATCTGGCACAAGATTAATCACAATGTTTTCATTTATCGTGAGCCACAAGGTAAATTACAAACACTAATTAAATACATTAAAACTTAAATTGAGTCTACGAAGACAACTTCGCTTCAAGGAAGAAATGGCATACTTTCCGATTCAATGAAGAAGTCACCTGGACTATACGACGTCTAATGTGAATCAATATTTATATAATGGATACGATATCTCGATCAATGTTTGAATCCTGTGATGCTGGTAATAAACATACATACATTAAATTAAGTTAAAATCAAATATAAGATATTACAAAGGCACGGACAATACGTCTGTGGAGATACAAATTGTGTGTACTTGGTTTTTAAACGCGCGTCTGTTTCGGTTCTCGTGTTCTATCAATTCGATTTCATCTTGAAAGTCTTCAAACTCTCAGTAAGAATAATAACCGTGATAATAGTTATATCATATCTGTACGATTATATAAAGTAGAAAGTGTTCGTGCGTTTCATTAAAAGACGGTACTCCACTTACACGCGTTTCTGTGTAGCGATATCGTAACGAAATGAAGCGATTGATTGAAAATGCAAATCATTCATCTCTGCGTCATTGTAATTACAGTAGAACCTCTATAACTCGAACACCTAGGGAGACACAAAAAAAATCAAGTTATAGATTTTTCGACTTATGGAGCATTTTGACTTAGCTGGATTTTGATTCGACTTGTAGAGGTAAAGATTTATTCTTATAAATTGAGTTAGAGAGGTGTAATAAGTAAAAATTCAAGTTAGAGAGGTAACAAACATATTTTTATACGTAAACAAGCAGTGGCACGCGGATTCACCCGCGTATAATTGATAAAAAAATTATGAATAAAAATCAGCCTCCCTCGATATCCTTACATTCACACAATATCTCTATAAATAGTAGTCTATGTGTTATTCTGATGTATAAGCTATATTATTGTAAAGTTTCATTAAAATCCATTCAGTAGTTTTTACGTGAAAGAGTAACAAACTTCCATCCATACTTACAAATTTTCGCGTTTATAATATTAGTAGGGATTAGTACATAGTTCCTCTCGGTTGAATTTGAATTCGGAACAAGTGGTATGTTATATATTTAATAACCAAAATGACCCAAAGCGTGCCTCGATACTCAAGTGAAATTAGAATGATGCATACGTGTTTCTGTTTTCTGGTCAATAAGACCCAGTTTATCAATAGTAGGACAAAAATCATTATTATAGTTCACACGCAAGAACACGGGCAACCTTTATCTTATCGTCGGTTTATAAAGAAATCTGACGTTTAACAAGGAATTTACTGTATGTATATTGAATAATGCAGTAAAAAAATATATATATTTATATAGTATATTTTGAACCAGTTGATATAAGGAAACGATTGAAATAGTGAGAGGTTTGATACATAAACGGGTTCACTGGCACTACGTTCAATGCCAGTGGAATAACTGAATTGTTGATATTATTGGTGGATTTTTTTTACCCTTATCTCAAGTTAGATGAATGGATTTATTTTGTTGAGAATAGCATTTAGTTTTGTTATTAGTGAACTTGTGTTTCGTAGACTTATAACGTGATTGTTTTATATAGTAAAAGTAGTAAAGTAAAGTAACAGCCTGTGAATGTTCCAATGCTGAGCTAAGGCCTGCTCCAATGCGGGTTAGTGAAATACACATGTGGCAGAATTTGAGTGTTTGACACATGCAGGTTTCCTCACGATGTTTTCCTTCACAGTCAAGCACATGGCACAAGTTTTGTTTTGGTATCGTATATTGTTTGTGAAAAACTGAACCATTTCTCCATTATTATTTGACAAGTTGAAACAATGACATACAAAAATACGCCTCGACTAATGACAACACAATCAACGTAAACGAGTTAAAATTATACCGTGTGCAAACATACGAATGCACGCTCATTACCATTATTGGATCACAATGGACGTGACAAATTCGATGTTCCACCGTGCGAGCCGTGACGAAACTACCATTTACTCTTACCTCCTGCCACTATTGTAACAGCGCTTAAGTGGTCACCGTATTGACGGTAACAAACCAACAATAGCCTTAGTTATCACTTGTGCCTTTGACAAGTTAACGCACCGCCTTTGACAAGTTAATGAATTCAGAAGAATTCCGATATGAACGCTTCCATAATCTTAAAAAAAAAAACAAAACGATTTTTTTTGTGAAGTAGTAATTCCACCAGCAGTTCATCTTTGAGTATCAATTCGCATTCACTGGGCGAGAATGGAACTCCTCGTCACCAGCGGAGACAATACAACGGGGCGTCAAAAATGATAATTATTAAAGTATTAAAAAATCAGTCAGTGTCATCAGTATTTTCGTCTTTTTACTACATAATTATATATCATTATATGTATTCTCATTAAATATAACGTGTTGCGAGACGTAAACCTCCAATTTCATTATGTTATGTAGTAGTGTTAAATTATATATTACTTTCGCGTTATTATGTAACGGAGCTCTCACTTAACATCTAACGAACGGGCACAGATTATACCTTATTATGTCTAGTCATTGATCGCAGCTTCTTACATTTTAATACATTATTTTTTTATTATGTTGTCTTATAGTCTCCTACCTATTCCAATCGAAAGGATTAAATTTAAAAAACCTACTTCGATCAACAATACTACTAGATAACGCGTCACGAACATAAACTATACTCAAATGTGACAGCGACCATATAATGAAGAAAACGATGGAAAGGTTTAATAATTTCAAAACTAAACTATGCCTTGTTCCCGAGCAATAAAGTGCGGTATAGATTGTATTGACATTCACTTACGATCTAACGCTATGAATGACAGAAAGCCATAGGAAATGAAAAAATTATAGTTGTTCCATATTCAACCTTATTTCCTTAGCAATAAGTTATGATTGGACCATACTAATTTGAAATAACCTCACAAACGTCATTGTGTTCTTACTTTTCGTTCCGTTTTTGAAGCGCTTACCGCTAATCTAGTACATTATTGATAGAAACAAACCTTTCTACACATTGGGTTCATTTGCTGATGGCAACTCTATTATAATCAGCTTAATACATCTTTATTCATAATACAGTACTTTTCCACTTATCTTGATGACGTCATTATTTTAGACCATAATAATATTTTGAAAAGAAATTGTCAATGCTGCTAATTTGCCAAAGCGGTTCCAAATAAGCCATGTTTGCGTTATTGCATTAAAAAGGCTATTATTATAAAATCAAGGATAATTTTGTTTCCTGTTGAAAAGTATGTCACCTTGAGTCGTTTAACATTTTTAAATATTTTTACTCATTCTCTAGCCAAGCGATGTAATGATGAATCAAACTTTAACTTGAATCAATATACTACTTAATATTAAAAACAAATTTGTATGTTTGTCACAACATACATGACGTGTTTAGATGAAATTCTATATCACCTCTCCCTCTCTGATGCAGGCAAATATGTTATTAAATATGTTGTTATCTTTATCATTAATGTTATACTAAAGAATTTCATATTTCCAACAGTGGCGGTCAACAACGTAGAGTATCATTCGCGGTTGCGCTGATGCATGACCCGGAACTGCTCATCCTGGACGAACCCACCGTGGGAGTGGACCCGCTCCTCAGACAGTCCATCTGGACCCACCTCGTGCGCATCACCAGCTCCGGAGACAAGACTGTCATCATCACGACACATTACATCGAGGAAGCGAGACAAGCGCATTGCGTGAGTGACTTGTGATCCTATCCTTGGAGTAATCATTCAAAGACTTACATCAAAAATATTACATCCCAACTTATTACCTCTACTGGTGGCATGAGGGCTGCTACATTTTTCGCCCAAAGGAAACGAAATTGCGATTCAAAGGCTGCTAGGATTCTTGCCACCCAGGACAGACATTTGTGTGCATGAACATGTCTGTTTGTCCTGAGTCTAGGTGTCATCTATATAAGTATGTGTTTACAAAAGAAAAGTGGTATGTGTAGTATGTTTCCATATTACATGCTAGTTTGGTATCGGATGGCCGTGTGTGAATAATGTCCCAGGATATTATAAATGTAGACCAAAAACATGAGTCACAACAACATCACGAGCACAGCACGCGCTAACCACCTTGTACCTTGTAATCGACCCTAAGCGAATTACAGTTTCATGTAAATAAGGTTTTAATAAAATAGATTTAATTTAATTTATAATTTGTCAATTATTGTAGATATAAAAAGGATTCAAGGTGTTTCAAAGTTCATAAGATGGAAGTCATGGGCACATTGTGTTATGAGATTTAAAAATAACACAATTATTTAATTTAATATTTTAATTACTACGTGCCGTTTCGACATATATTTAAATTCTAGGGCTGTCTCTTCTTCTATTGATTCTTTGATGAAAAAATTAAGTTGTAAAATATTATATGCAATTATTTACATTATTTGTATATCGAATTATATAATTCGTTGAAATTAATCAATTATGCGTGTATATTTTTTAATGTTATTTTATGCAATGATAATAACTTAAAGGTACAGCCGATGGTACTTTTTAACAATCCAGTATTTTGAAAAGATATTCCCGCACTTTTTAATAAAGTGTATTGGAAAATATATGGGGTAGTTTTAATAACAATAATATATACATTTTATTGATGTTTTTCTATTTGAAGGATGATTGAATCAATGTTAATATATATGTATATAGTTATATACTTAAACACCCTGGGTAACAGTTTGGAGTGATATGTAATAATCTCAGCGACAGTATGTATAGCGACGGGCAAACATTTAGCATTAATTTAAGTAATCTTTGTTCTATAAATAATCTGTGATAGATTTTTTCAAATACCTGACAGCCCTATTCCATATCCTATTCAACAAAAAACAGTCTACCACGCGTTGAAGTCACGTTGGTACACATACGAGACATCACGGACATAGCCATAAAAATCTTGTTTTTAACATCACTTTAGGTAAATTAATATTTATGTATTATTCTTTCGTATGAATCGTTTATATAATCAACGTAGTCTTGTAACTTGAATGGAATAATAGGCTCGTATTTTTGTAAAATAACGTCATTAATCTGCTATGAGTGTATGGTCTCTAGTCTAGATTTGTTTTTATTTATCATCGTCTGACGAATGCGCTAAAACACTTTTTCTTATCTTTTATTAATTTATTTTATAATAAATAGAAAATGTGATGAAAAAACCAGACAGATAATTTGGCCACAAGTATAATAACTATATTTTACTATAGACATATTAATAATTTCATACAAACTCAGCCACTTTGTTGTATTAACACTGATCCATTCACATTTCCATATGAACGTTCGTTGAATTATTTACGAGATGGCATTAGACCTACCTAGGTGGGCCTGCTAGTACAATACCACAAAGATTTATTAGGTTATTTAACTTGGTAATGTTTTTATTTAACATTAGTTTCATTAATATATTTCAGATTGGTCTGATGCGCAGCGGTCGCCTCTTAGCCGAAGAATCACCTCAAGCTCTTCTCACCATGTACAGCTGCATCTCATTAGAAGACGTTTTCTTAAAACTTTCAAGAAGACAAGGTAAGCTTACAATTTTATCTATTTCAATAGCCACACCCTGTCACCTAGTAGAGGGTAGAGCATGGAGTCGAATTGGTTCATGTAGTCAGGTGGAACTTATTCAGAGATTCCGGGTTGAAATCTGGATAAGTTTCTCTTGATCTCTTGCTGGACAGTAAAGAAAATTAAATTGGCAAGTAATTTTAATACATAAATTTAAATTACTTTATTCAAAATTGAAGTATTTCACTTTCTTATTGATTGTCAAACTGGAAACTACCACAACTAACTACGTCGTTTGTATGGATTTCTCCTTAAAATTGAAATAATCCTTTGCCCCAATACATGTTTCTTGCTTATGTTACCACCTCTGTCTATACATGTTGGTATTTACCACTCCTCATGGTTGAGGAGTTTGACTGTTGAACCGTCCATCAGATCCCATTAGTACCACGTCTAATTACTGTCTTTATCCTGACTCAATTACAATTAATCATTGAGATACAATTATAAAACATTGTTCTGCGGAGTTACGACGTGAGTGGGTTCTTTACATATACATATGTATACAATTTTAGCATCTGTCTGTGTTCAAAAATAACTGCCTTTTATAAATGAATATGTTTTATCGTAAGTTACCAAAACCAAAATTGTTATTGTGTTATTGTTTTTGTCCGGCAGAATTTTTGAAAAAGTTATTAATAGTAGGATTATTTTAAGTACTATTACTAAGTACTATAAACAAGTAGTATAAGTAGTATTCTAAGGCATCGCTTAGTCTTTATTTCATCAAAATCGGTTGAGCCTATCAGAAGTTACAACAACATAAAATCATCGTACATAAATAACTATTCTTAGTATATTGCCAATTTAACTTGATTAATCGCAGGTACTGCTTTTTTCTGTCTGCGATTTTTATTTCCTTATTTTTTTTTTACATATTAATACCCATCAAAAAATATTTTAATTGTAAGAAGATTAGCGATTACCTTGAAGTTGTGGGCTAACTCTATATAAATACAATACAAATAGTTTTTGCTCAAGAGTGAACATTAGCATATTATACTTTATTTATTTTAAATCCACATTAATAATTGCACATCAATGTATGCAAAGTATGAAATGAGCTCTAATCACGTCCATAATAAAAGCCGATGAAACAGCGAAGAGCAACTATTTATTTAATTATATACATCCCCGGATTTATGCCTAGGCCTACAAGTCCGGTCTAGTGGTTCACCAGCCTTGGCCCATTCAACCAAAAATAATATCATTTAGCATCGAAATGGGGGAGACTTAAATTTTAAAATGACTAGATTCCTCGAACCCTGAAAGTCCAGGCCAAATATAATACCCTAAGCTACGAAACTCGCTGAATCTTCTGGTGTAAGTTTCATGTATATTGGTTTAGAAGTTTCTGTTAGGCATTACAAAAAACCTCTACTCATTTATTAGTATAAGTTTTGACGTAATAATAATCGTATTTAAAACATCACCCTGGTTAACGCTTTATTCAGGACTTTCTCCAAGGGTAGTCACACAACACTGAGTCTTTTTCTTTCAAATCAATTATGACAGAAAGAGCGAAAATCTGTGTCCCCTTATTGCTAGTTATTTTATTTATTCGACAGCTTCTTAGATATTCTAGGGCAAAACAACAGTACTTTGTATTGTTGTGTTCCGGTTTGAATCGTGAGTGAGCTGGTGTAATTACAGGCACAAGAGACGTAACATCTTAGTTCCCAAGGTTGGTGGCACATTGGCGATGTAAGCGATGGTTAACATTTCTTACAATGCCATTGTCTTTGTGACCACTTACCAGCTGGTGGCCCATAGGCTCGTCCGCCTAACTCAATAAAAAAAATGGCGTTCACGTTATCTGTGATTTGTTTGGAATTAAATCAGCGCGGTCGAGTGACAATAATCGGTGTTTAAATAAACAGCCGTTAAGTAACGTTTACGAGTGTGGCCGATTATCTTATAGAAATGCCATCAAAGCGAATAGTTTTATAAATCTGATTTCGTCAGCGAATCAAGCCCAAGGCTCGAATGATACATTACAGAGCTCCGCAACCTTGCGTTGTTTCGTAATGCGTTTGCACGCAAATGATGTTACTGGTACGATTTGCTTGTTTTATTACTGTTGAATTTACATTACACGCTGTAATAGTTTAAGAGTTTAAACAACTTATACGTGCCACGTCACGGAAGGCATTTTTTGTATTGTAATATTCCATAACTGCTGCACGGTCTGATGCGGAATATATCGCTTCTTTTGTTTTTTTAGGGTGGATGTTTTTTTTTCTTTTATCTAACATGTTTTTAGGAGCGGCTTTTTACATTTGCCTTCCTTGAATGGAGTGCTGTTGATTCATATACTATTCCTATTTTGAATTCCCACATATGATAGCTTTTTCGAATTTCCTAAAAAGCTCTAGAGTGACTCGCTATTCGTCTCCGCAGGAATACTCATGTTCTATCTCTTATTCATAGTCAATATCTCAATTCTAAAGACATAGTCAGTTACATACTTTTCTCTATGATTTTAAAAGTTCACTAAATAGTTATATCCAATGACATAGGTATTCATTTTCGTAGTTATGTATATATAGCATAACTAATACCTACCGCTTTCACGCGCTAAACAGTGGAAACTAGTAGGCATATATTTTTCACAGTCCCGAATAGATTAAATGAAATGGGTTATAAATATCGTATGTTACGTTGTCTCCAACAGGTCAAGCAAACCAAGTGGTAGAACTGAACGTAACCGGAGGAGCCCTGGGGCTGAACAAGATGTCCAAACGTGAAGAGGCACCTTACGCGGCGGAGGATAACCAAGTTGTTGGATTGAACTTCCACCAGAGTAAGGAGGTGCTGATCGTGGACCACGCTGCTGGCTCTAATGGAGATGTAAGTACAAATACAGAACGCAATGTTAATATTGATAACATTTATAATATGTAAGCAAAACATGGATTTAATAACAATTGTCGAAATAACGAGCCGGTTGGCGTGGTTGGTAAGATACTTGCCTTTCACGTTGCAGGTCTTGGATTCGATTTCCACCCAGGATAAACATTTGTGTGCATGAACATGTCGTTTTCCTAAGTCTGTGATTTTATTTATCTATATAAGTATGTATTTACAAAATAAAAATAGTATATGTAGGTATATCAGTTGTCTGGTTTCCATAGTACTAGCTCTGCTTAGTTTGGGATCAGATGGCCTTGTGTGAATAATGTCACGGGATATTATTAATATATAATTGCCTTATGGTTGCAGTAACATTTTAATAATTATTTTCAGCTACCCGGTAAAATGACAGAAGTTGTTAAATCGGAATGCGAAGACTGCGGTGACTGTTTCAACGTGAGTTATATTCATTTCTAAATTTTGTATAAAATCAAACTTTATCGACTTCTATAAATTTATTGTCTACACATTGTTTTTATTTCTGTATGTAATCTCTATTACATATGATATAAAAAGGGATCAAATATGTAAACTTGCGGGGCTCTCATTGTATTGCGTAAGCTCATAATTATAGTAAATTTTCTCATCATAAACATGTCATTTCAAAATTAATTGGAGAATTCATGATTGAAAACAGTTTAAATAATACTAAATCCCAAAGTAGGTTAAAGTATGATGTAGTCTAAATTCATTCATATTTTTTACGAATTTATGTTGAACATTTCTGAAGTTTTTAAATGTTTACAACAGATTTTTTTATTAATTTTACTTGTAAGTTGAATTTGTTTAGGTAATTGTTAAAGAAATGTCTCTCTCGTTTCTAGTTTACAACAAGAGGAAAGATCAAAGCGCTGATTCAGAAGAACTTCTTACGTATGTGGCGTAACATTGGAGTTATGTTGTTCATCTTCGCTTTGCCTGTCATGCAGGTCATCCTTTTCTGTCTCGCTATTGGAAGAGATCCAAGTGGTCTTCGACTTGTAAGTACCAACCACCCAACCTGTTGCATTTACTACTATTTTATGAAGCCTTTTTTTATCTACACGAACGTACTACTCAATTTTAAATGTATTAATCCTACTCTCTTTCAATATTTCCAATATCATTAATCTTAATATCAAAATTGAATAACGATACAATAATTCATCTCAATATTATATCTTGTTAAACTCACACAACTATATTTAAATAAAAGATTAAAGATGTAGACTTATTGTTATTAGAAACATTTCTTACACGCAAATATTTTTGCCAACGAAATATTTCTGAATATCATCATAAATGAAAGTCGTTCTTCCCATCCTCAGGCGGTTGTTAACGACGACGTGAACGTGATAGATGGTAACTGTCCCTACAACGCTTCCTGCTCCATGAAGAACCTCTCGTGTCGATACCTCGCCAACCTCAAGAACCAGTCCATCATCAAGGAGTATTACGCCGACTTGAGCTCTGCGATCCACGCTGTGGAAGTAGGCGATGCTTGGGGAGCGATATACTTTAATGAGAATTATACGGATTCCTTGGTTGCTAGATTGGCTTTGGGTAAGTTTCATCTCTTATCCCTTTCTAGCATGTCTATGTAAATTATTTGTCTATTGCAATTGGTAATTTATGGATCACGTTGTTAAAGCAAAGATATAATTATTTTATCTTGCAGCATTGTTTTTCCATCTAGTTCACTTTTAGGTAAGCTTGATTCTTAGCTTTTTTTATTTATTGAGTCTATTATTAAATACATTGTTAATCCACTGGTTAGCTTATAAGGCTAAAGACGCGAGAAGTTTTTTAAATAGTAGCTCGGAGTATTTCTCTTTCTTCGAAAAATTAAACATATACGTCTGGTATTATTGTCGTCCCACCAGACTATGAGTACGAAAATAGAGTATCTGTGTTTGTGCTCACCGTTTGTGCACCATATCTCCTGCAGTTGACTAGTCTGAAATCGTCTGAACCGTGACAGTAATCGTTACCAATCCAATATTTAATAGACCAAACTAAATCGAACTTTTGGTCATACGTAAAACGAATTTTCTAGAATTTTCTAGAACGTTCTATAGAATAAGAAAAACTAGTTATGAACTATTGGAAGCCATTTTAAAAATGAAGTTAATAGCAAAATGGTGGTAGCATAACACCACTAAAAAAAGATCTGTCTACATTTGATAAAATGTTATAAGAACTAACTAATTTCCAAAAATTCCTGACCTATAGCGGACACGGCAGACAACGAGACAATATCGTCATCCGAGGTTCAAGTGTGGCTGGACATGTCCAACCAGCAGATCGGTCTCATGCTCAACAGGGACATACAGTTCTCGTACCGGGACTTTGCTAAGGTACGTTTCTATTAGTCTTCTTGTCAATAATTTCTGCTTCGGTGTTATCAGCATTTGTGGAATGTCTTTGTATGTAATGTGAAATAGTCAAGTTGCAAGTCTGAAGGATGAATACGCTAGTAAGTTTCCAGGCACAAGAAATATATTATCTAAGGAATATTTGTATATATTGACTATATTACCAACTTTTGTACGACTAAAAAATATCCATTAATCGATCTCCTTAATATTTTTTTCAGGACTTGCTATCGACTTGTCACTACAACCCCAAGGTAGGGGACATCCCCATTGACTTCAAGGATCCCATTTACGGAGACAACAATCCTTCTTTCACTGACTTCGTAGCGCCAGGCGTCATTCTCACGTGAGGACTTTATAATCTTATTATTATTATTTTTATGAGGATAACAAGTCGTTCTATTTTATCCCACAACACAAAAAGCACAAGCGAATATATGACCGTTCCACAGGATCGTATTCTTCTTGGCCGTCGCTCTGACGTCGTCCGCGCTGATCGTCGAGAGGATGGAGGGTCTGCTCGACAGGTCGTGGGTCGCCGGGGTGTCCCCCGGGGAGATCCTGTTCTCGCACGTGATCACTCAGTTCGTGGTGATGTGCGGGCAGACCGCCCTCGTGCTCCTCTTCATGATCCTCGTGTTCGGCGTGAAGTGCAACGGGAACATCGCGTACGTGGTGATGCTGACGCTGCTGCAGGGGCTGTGCGGCATGTGCTTCGGGTTCGTGATCTCGGCCGCCTGCGAGCTGGAGCGGAACGCCATCCAGCTGGCGCTGGGCTCGTTCTACCCCACGCTGCTGCTGAGCGGCGTCATCTGGCCCATCGAGGGCATGCCGTGGGCGCTGCGCGGCGTGGCGCTCTGCCTGCCGCTCACGCTGGCCACGTCGGCCCTGCGGGCGGTGCTCACGCGCGGCTGGCCGCTGGCCGAGCCCGCCGTGTACCTCGGCTTCGTGGCCACGCTGGCCTGGATCGCGCTCTTCCTCGTCGTCACGCTCACCATCCTGCGCTTCAAGCGCGGCTAGGCGCCGCCGGACGCCGACTAGTGAGTTACCGTAGGATAGGATGGTGCCATAGACGCGATGGTGATTCCCGCGGGGGCCGCCGGCTCGCCCGTTTGGGCGACACCGCGACAGTTGTGGCAGTCTAGTTATTATCTATTGTAGTCGCCTCCCGAAGCGCCGTCTTCGATCCGGATCCGTATTTTTAGTGGGAATTTTCGATTACGATTGGTTGACTTAGAACAATATATATATTTGTACAGTAAGCGTAAAATACTTTAGCCTAAGTTTTGTATCGTGTAAGGTAATCGCTATGTAAGTTTATCGTTTTCTATAATAGAAGCAGGACAGGTCGATATCGGATTGGATTATTGTTATATATTTTTTTATTTATTTTGTTTTTTCTATTAACAATGGTGCTTGCGTGAAAATTTACAATTGACAGAACATCTATTTATTATCTTTCTATAGTTGTAATGATTTTCCTTGTACGTAGTGTAAGCTGTGAGCGGGCAATACTGTAATTCCACTACATAGAGCTATGTATAGAATAGAAGTGTCAGACTGTGATTATTTTTGCTAACATTGACATTTTTGTAATGACAATTATACAATAAAACTGTACCAAATAATTATTATATCGTTTTCTTGACCCTGTTACACATTAAATAACAAATAAATATATATACTTTGCTGATGCTTCGGCCACAACGACCAATCTTAAGAGTTTTACAACGGCATTATGTGCTTTACGACGGGCAGGAGTGTACACACTTCAAACTTCCAGATTCCGAGCTGCTACTGAGATTCTTCAGCAGAAAAACCTTATTACAATAAATCTATTTAATGTTTCCAAAATTGAACATTTTTTTTTTTTGATATTTTGAAAGCATTTGATCGTTTGTATCATGATTTAAGAAAATATAAATAAGAAATACAATTGTATTAAATAATCCATAAACTCAACAATGATACTATATTTTGTGACCAAAGATATTTACACTGAACAAAAACAAGTAATAACAAAGAATAACTAACATTGTAATAGCACAATAGGTGTACCTCTAGGTAGTAGTTTAGGACCAATGTCTTATTTGCGTATTGTGAATTGTCACACACAATGTATCTGTGCAGTTAACTGCTTAATAAAATATCTTACATACTATGTAATAGTTTTAAAGGTGAATATATTAATATATTATGGCAATTTAACCTGAGCAAAAATTGAAATACAATAGAACGCCGATTATCCGAATTAATTGGGACCGGGGTCGATTCGGATAATCGAACATTGATGGTAATAAAAAAAAAACTGTCACACATAGAATAAACTCTAGTAAATATCGTTGAAACCTCTAGCTTTCAACCATAACAGTTGAAATATATCTGGACTCCAGCGACTTGTTACAAAAAAAAAAACTAAAAACTACGTATGTACTTGGTTTTAATTTTTTATTTTACGCTTAGGACCGATTCGGATAATTGGGTTAATCGGCGTTCGGATAATCAGCGTTCTACCGTACATATACATATGTTTATTAAATAAAACAAATTACAGTCAAGTTAACAAGTTTATTTGATAAAATATTAGCATTAAAAAATAACTTACAATATGTATCAATAATCACACAAAAGTAGATTAAACTACTTCTTCGTTAATATTTCACTCAAAGCTTTCTTTTTCTTCAAGCCCTTGTTGAATTTTTGTTTCTGAAATTAAAAACATACAATCATTATAATATTATGTTTTTTGTACATAAGAGGTATAAAACTAAGTGAATATAGTGATCTGTACCGATACTTTTGTTTTTGACTAGGGGAAGGAAAACAATTGACTTGTATCGGAAAATCTGGCATTCTATGGATTTATATCCACTAATGCGTGTTAGTGTGCTGTGGAGTAAAGTTAAGTGTGGTGGATGTAGCTCCAAACTTTTCCCTTATATATGATATTAACAGCTTTTCTTTTTTGTTTTAGTTGAAATATTCATAATAACAGCTATGATTAGTCAAATTTGAATTGTGAATTAGAAAAAAAGGTGATGTTTATGGTCACTCCTCGCTATAAATCGGGTTGTAATCGGAAATTATATAGCCTAAATCCATTCGATACTCAAGTCTATTTAAAATGAAAAATTATAAATAGGACTTTCTGAGATAAACATAATATTCAAACATACATACGAGCTTTATGTATACATTAACACACCTTATCTGATTGCAATGGAATAATTTATTCCCATACTGAGCATCATTTTCATCTGTGACGACAAATGTTACGAATCTTACCTTTTTCTTCTCAGCTGTGATCCCGACAAACTCCTTCCTAGTTTTCTTCTCTTTGTGGGGCTGGTTCAAGTTCTGACGCTTATTCGGCGGTCCATCGTTACCATCCTTAAAAATAAAACAAATTGAATATGTAGTAAATGTACACAGTTTATCTTACATTTCATATTTTATTGTACTTGTAGCTTAGAAAATGGTAAAAAGTAAAATAAAGTTATAGTAGAATGAAACCCATTTGAAAAGGAAGAGAATATAACAAAAATAAAAGGAAAAATAAATTACGGGCGACCTGAGGTCGGGAAGTGGATGGGGGAGGGGGTTTAAGGGTGAAAAACCGTTTATCTCGGTTTACGGCAAAACTACAAGTCCTATGGAAAAAAGTTGAATGGCAAAGTTGTAGATAATAAAAAGATCTACAACTTTTGTATTTAAACTTTTTTCATATAACCTCAAAATTTACGTGAAAAATTCAAATAACCAAGTTTCTGGTTTTTTATTTATATCTTTTACAAATAAATTTATTTTTTCACGAGATTTTATGAAAACTTACCTTTTTATGACAAAAATATACTGTACCATATTTTGACTTAATATAAAAAAAGGTTTCATTTCAGAAAAATTAAGTAATGTATAATTTTTTTACACCATCAGAAAGTAGAGATATCAACAAACAAAAAGCCGACCGACGTTTTTAAAAAGCAGATGTTTTGTCAGGAGGATTTTCGGTTGAAAATGAACCCCACGGTAAAACGTGGATCTGTGACTCGCCAGTATCCAAGATACCTTAGACACTGACCAAGTGAGCCCGAACATAGGATAATACCCACTAAAAAACCAGCCGTCAATAAGTCACAATTTTTATATTACTCACCTGATGTCTCCTTTTGTTCATCACTCGTCTATACGCTCCACCACTCTTTTCATCATTTTGTTTATCAGGGAACCTGCCTTTCCCGAATTGATTGCCCGGAGCTTGACCCTGGATCCTTCTATCTGGCTTCCCGGTCTTCTTCTGTGCAGCTTGAGTGCATCTCTTCACTCTCATAATTCTATTCTTTATCGTGAGATCCTCTTCTGTTAGAGCCAATGCTAATTCTACGCCGTCTTTGGATGCGAAATTTATGTAACCAAAACCTGTAAAAATTTATAAACACTGGAATCTTAACTCATAATTGGGTGCTAAACCTAGGCAAGCACCACTCAAATCTGCATGGGCTTATTTTGTTTTTATAATTCAACCTATTCATTGGTGAAGAAAGACATGTATGAAGAACATTCCCTGTGTCTAATTTCAATGAAATTCGGTCATATTTGTATAAACCAGCCCACATAAGAGCAGTGTGGTGATGTAAGCTCCTAACCCCTTAAAGGGAAAGGAGGCTTTTAACCCAGCCGTAAGATGATTTACAGGCTCTTACTTTAACTTTTTAACTGACTTCAAAAAAGGAGGAGGTTATCAATTCGTCTGTATTTTTTTTTCTTTCTTATTTGTCTTTTGCAAGCATACTATAATAATCATGGGTTTTTGATGTTTCCCTATAAGAAGTTTTTATTATGTCCATAGAAATATACAATCGTAACAGACAATCATGCATACAAATCTGTTCAAGCTTACTCAAGCTCATTAAGCCTTATTTATTAAGTTTTCTTTTGTTTATTGATACTAATGTTTTGTTTACCTTTTCCAGCGTTTGTTTTCTTATCTCTTATGATCCGAACTGATTCAATATCACCACACTTTTCAAACTTAGATCTCAATGTTTCATCTTCCAATGCAAATGGTATGTTGCCCACAAACACTGAACATTTGGGATCATGAGCCGCTCCCGTCGTATCACTACGAGAGACTCGGAGGTGATGATCATTGAGAACCGTGTTATTAGCTGCTAGTGCCTGAATATGAATAATTTGAATGAATACATAAATCGTAATATGTCTAGTCCAGATCATGTATGTTCAAGAAGTATTTAATTAGCAGGTCACAAACTTAAGACAGAAGTAAGTTAAGCACTGCATGTTCATATAATAATAATATTCTTAAAATAAATGTATTTTACATCAACAATTAGTGTTTCATTTCACATTAAACAAATTAATTTCATTGTGATATAAATTTTTTTATTTTTTTTTCTGTGACCCTATTTATTGGAGTTAATAATTTTAGCAAGTTGTATTTAAAATGTTGGAAATTGTCACCTTGTCTACAGAAGCGGTGTCAGCATATTTCACATATACATTCACCGTACTCCTATCAGGGTGTAGCTCGTTCTTGATCACGGCCAACTTGGGGGTCACTCTCGCATCTTTAACCGGTATTGTGCGAATTCTGTAAATCATTTAGACATAAAATAAATAATTTGATTATCATTTAACATTATCACTGTAATTTATAAAGAAACATAATGCTTTACAAATACAACTATGCAATAAATCTTGAATTAAATATGTACATACATATATTGAGATACTTATGGGAGTCAAGGTTCATATTTCGTTACTAAATGTTTGTATTGGGGCTTAAGCAAGCCATTATCAACCTCAAGTGCATCACTTATAGTTTTGTAATAATATTCACAAAGCAAAAAATTTATAAAAATATTTTTTTATTAATTCTTATTTTTTGTTTATAATATAATATTATATAAATTATATACCAAAGAAGTCCCGTACCGTACCATGGATATCCCGCATGATTCATATTTTCATATTAAATATTGATATTTTATACTATAGGGTTTAGACTAGTTATCATGAAGCCAAGAACCATTGATAAATCTTGTTACTTAAGGTTAATACAACACATACCTAACAGTTTCTATCTGACCATACTGACTGAAGATCTTCTTAATTTCCTTCTTACATTTACTACTAAAAGGCACGTTGCCTACAAATATTGTTCTCTTGATTTCTTCCTCTGTGATTACTTCTTTTTTATTTTCTACCTTTTTAGGTTGCACAGGTTTTTCAGCGTCATCATCTGAACTATCTTCAGCAGGTGCTGTTTCAAATGCTTTCTTATTGATTTCTTCATTCTCTGATTCTATATCATTGTCCGATTCATGCTCTGAATCTGTATCTTTATTAGTAACTGCATTTGAGTTGATATTTATATTTCCTGATTCAACATTTACGTTTGGTGATTTAATTTTTTTGTTTTTTTTATTTTTCTTCTTAGGGCTTTTTGGTCCTGATTTGTTTTCTGCAGCTTCCGGTACCGGATTATCTTTTATGGCTTCAGAATTATCTTCTTTATTAGCGACTGCATTTATATTTGTATCGATATTTTCAGATTCAACATTGGTGTTATTTGATTTTTTATTTTTTTTATTTTTCTTCTTAGGACTTTGTGATTCTAATACATTTGTCACCGTTTGTGTCTCTGGTTTATTCTGTGGAGGTTTATTCTTTTTCTTCTTTTTGCTTTTTTGTTTTTCGTCTTGGGTGGTGTTTGTGTCAGGTTCTTTAACGACTTCTGATTCTGTTACCAAGTTAGATTTCTTATTTTTCTTTTTAGGGCTCTCACTTGCGGGAACTTCTTTTACTGACAGATTTTCTTTATCATTATTTTTTATTACATTTTCGTCAAGTGGCAACAAACATTGTGATTCTACGATGGAGTTGCGCTGTTTTTTCTTTTTTTTAGGTGTGATTTCTTTTAAATTAGCATTGCTTTCCGGTTGATCCATTTTTTTTTTCTTCGATGAAGGTGATTGAAGATTCTCTTGCTCACTATCCGGTGATTTAGGACTTAACATAACTTGATCTACTGTACAATTAGCATCTAACTCTTCTTTAAGATGTTTTTTCACTTTATCAGCTTTAGGGCTAGTCAAACTTACATTACCATCGTCTTCTTTGGTAACATCCAAATCTGGATTCTGGAATATTCTTTTAGGTGATTTTTTTACCATAGCTTTTTTCTTTTTCATCGACGGTGATAGAAATATTGACCTATCTTCCACAAATTCACTTTTAGGTGTCACATTAGGCGAAGGCTGATGTTTCATAGGTGTACCGGCTTTTTTTAACTTCTTAGGGCGGTTTGGCGTTACGTTGCCCGAAATTAAGGCAGCAACACTGCCAACCACGTAATCCATAATAATTTAATTGTATTCGAAAATTACTTTCTTTCAACTTGATAACAAACCCACATGGTATTTTTGACAATTATGACAATACGTTATGCGAAGAAGAATATTGATATTGAAAGACGTCTGATTAGTTGATTACAGATTATTAATCATGAAATCGAGAAATTTTAACAGATCATCATAATTTAAATCGGTATTTAAAGTTCATTACAAAACCGCTATAAAATTATAAATTAATGTTGACTTGTATTATCTTTAAAATTAGAAGAGTAACTAAATACTCTTAAAATCTCGTCTCTTGGCTTATAATTTTATGGTTCTTATCGTTTAATGGTTCTTATTTATTATTATTGCAAGAAATATATAAACGTTTATAAGACATAATATAATATATCATAATTGAACCTCGATTAATATTATATTTTAAGTAGGTACTAGCAATTTAGTAAACTTATTACCTAGCAACATTGACACAACATAATTTCGTTTGTGGTTTGTGCCGCTGAGATATGATGAAAAGTAACGACGCTTTCAAGTTATCCATTTATTTTATTTGATATTTTCACGTATAACTTAGTGATAGTTAAGTGATTACAATTATTTAGTGTGGATTGTTTACTGGCTACGTGTGAGTACATAGTTATACCTTATATATATACTTTTAAAAAGTAATCTAGTGCCGCGCCATGTTATGCCGCCCGCCATTCTTTCAATTTATTTTTTGTGACTAATTCCTTCCTTATACGTTATTTTTATGCGCGAAAATAAGATTTTACATTTAAGTAATAAACACTTAGATTGTTATACTATAAACGAAACAACTGTCCTTTATTATCTATTGCAGTTAAGGTTAGAAAAATATTACGCGCTTGAATAAAAAAATATATTATTTTTTAGTGAAAATTAACTTTATTTATAATTATACTTATAAAAAACAGATTTTAACATATTAAACTTAAGACAATTCTCGTAATTAAAATCTTTAAACACGATAAAGAGAAATCTAATATCCACAAAAAAAAACAAGGAAGTGGTCTAGTATGTTTTATAACCGTGACCTTAGTTGGATAAGTAGTAATATTATACGAAAAAACGCGCTTAAAGCTTAATAGCTAGTTTTACAACATTTTTCAAATGATTTTGTTTTTAAACTTCTCTAACTTTTATTTACTACCAATATTTGATTAGTATATTGTAAATTTTTATCAGTGTAATTGTGTATTTTCTATTTTTATCATCATTGTTATGTTTACAATTGCGAATATTCGTGATAAGGTTTTATTTATAACATTGTTTACTCACAATAAAGCAACAAAAATATATTAATGAATTATTTAATACCAAAGGAAAGACTACAGGATGGATCCAATCTGATATAACATATAACACAGACTTTGACCAGCATAATAATATACGCAGTTATTGTTTATAAAATTGTATTATTTAATCTGTATCTATTAAAAATCAATTAAGATTGAGTTTAAAATACATATAACATATTATGTATGATTCAGCAGTTCAAGGACCTTAGACTAATTAATTGGAATGATAATAATCAATGATCTGAATATGTAGGGCTCATTTATTTTTAAGTTGGTGAGATATAACATAGTTGTTACAACGACAAAATATTATATTTTGAATGAATCTTTATTTTTACTTTATTGAAAGTAAATATCTGTTACTTGGTGGTAGGGCATTGTTCAAGCTCGCCTGAGTATTCACCACCCACCCATCACATTCTACTAACTACCAGCAATGCTTAGTATTGTTGTGTTCCAATTTGAAGTTAGTAAATACAAAAGGGATATAGGTAATACATTAGTTTAGGTAATACATAAGTTGTCAGTGTATTGACAATGTATGGATTGTTATTTTTTCTTAAAATAACAATGTCTATTGGTGGTGGTTACCACATACCATCAGGTGGCCCATTTGCCAGTCTGCCTAATTATTTCATTCAATATTATTTGGGCATAAATTGAAACAGGATTGACAATACAAGATATAAATTATTATTTGTTACACAAGAAACTATAATAAAGTTAATAATATGTATTAACTAATGAACTTCTTTAGTTAAATTGTGTACAAATATCTACATATATATAAAACAATTAATTTTATTCAAAAGGTCAATATACCAAAAATTACTTGAAATTTTAGTTATTTACATAAACAAACTATTAAAAGTTTTTATTGGAAATAATACTTGGAAAATGAGTTGTTTTATCAATTTTTAAATTATATTTGCTAGTGAAGCTCCACAGTTTCATGTCCGTAAAACTAAGATTTTCACATACATGTTGATTGATTGCAGATAAAACAAAGGAAAAAAGAAAAAAAAATGTTTCAAACCTTTTTGTGTTATTTGTGTACATTTATAGTTCATTTTGCTATTTATTTGTTTGTATCGTAAATGTACATTGCGCCTATTCCTTCTTTCCTTTAATAAACAGATTAAGTAATGCATACTAATTCGTTTGATTTATTTTTCTTTTGATGTATTTAATAAAGAATTACAACATCAACTTGAATTATGTTACACTTGTTTATTGAGTGTCCAAATCTCTCACTTTGTAGGACTGATGCTCACTCAGATTAACGTCATGATGCATACAAATTCTTGAGCAGTATAATACTATCTACTTGATTATATGTTAGGGCGTTAACTACTAATGTAGTATAATATGCGATTACTTAAATACAAAATCAATAATGACACAAAGAGTTAATTAACTAAACTAAATTAAGTAAATAGAGTAGTTACTAACATTTGGTATGTCATAAGGGTTAAACTGTTATGTCGCATAAAAAAAAATAGTTTTTAATTAAAGTTTATATGAGCTGTTAAACTTTTAAAAGTTTTATGTTATACAAAAATGTTTGCATTATTATCCTAACCAAATTCATTCATGCATATATTTGTAGTCATAAACAAGTCAAGTTGTTCACAAATGAAGCTATAGTTTAGAAGGAAGCATGGTTATTTACATGTGACAACTGATGCGTGGAAGTTCAAGTGTGCTTTCGGTTTTATGAATCAGAATTTTAATAAAATTACATAATGTTGTATATAAACTATATATGTTGGATCAACACTTTTGTTATATTAATGTTATTCAAGAATATTCTGAGGATGATACTAAAGTATCTATGTATATAAAATTTCGGTGTGTTTGTCGTAATTCTTCGCCATAAACGGCTTTGATATTAGTACTTATTGCCTGGTTTCTTCGCTATAGTTCGACGCGCTAGCATATTTACTGTGAATTAATAAAAAAACATCTTTTAATATCAGTGGCCCAGCACCTCCCAATATTTTTTATTCAATGCATATATATGTTTGTTTTTTTATTATTGGAATTAATTAAATATATCTGATTTTAATAAAGTAACTCCAAGGGACGAAAATAACTTTAGACAAGTTTCGTTTGCCCATCGTTTTAGTTTGTAGAAACAGAGGGCTTCACGCTATGTAATTTTTATTTTATTTGGTCAGGTCTTTTATTGTTTCTTTGAAATAATTAACTCAGTTGCTATCTAGAATAAAATGTATTATTTAAATACTTTTTATCCGTCAATGTTTATTTCATAAACTTTTCGGTTAAGTTTTTGATTTTGTTTTTTCCACTGATTGAAGTTCTGGGGATCTCAACGTAACCGACGATGGCTCGAATGTTAGCTAGCGTTGGCTTTTGCCTTTTAGTATTTGATTAGTTTTATTTTCTTCGCTCTGCTTTAAGGATGCCTGGGAGAAAGCAGGATGGACAGCAAATTTAGATTTTGTTGATGAGGATATTGTACATTTTTGAATTACAAAAAAATTATTTGTACTCCCGCGCTGTTCGCCCATGTTTCAGCGGACCTCTCTTTAGTGTGACATGACGGTGATCTTTCCCCCTCTCCCCTGTGTTCTAGCCCCTGGACAACCTCTGCTCGTTAAATTGAATACGTTAACTATAAAATAAAAATAAAAGCCTCTCATAATTGTTAGTTACGACATCCGTCTCATATTAGCATTTGCAAATTTCGTATAACAATTTGTAAAGATATTCGCATAGTAAATAGGTATTCCGAGTGGCCTATTCAGTGTCTCTTGAACCTAGGTTTCTCTAAGGGTCATACGAGATATCTTTACGAGATTTGACTTGCAAATACGCTGTTCACGAAACGCATTGGTATGTTAAGTTGAACGCGTGTTATAAAACAAATATTGAATATGTTCTACACTGAAATGGTCGTTTGGTTTAATTATGATGTTTTGTAAGTAGGACTTCTAAATAGATAATGTTCGCGACACACACGTCGACCGTTCGAATACGTGTTAAATAATTATTAAGTAATTATTTCTTATGTAGTATAATTCAATGTTATCAATGTACATACAGCATGTGTTACTCCCGCACGTTCATTGAAAAGTTACGTAAAGTAATGTAGTAAGTATTTTGAGGCTTAAGTTTCCTCTTTACTATGTACTGTTTAGTATATAGTGTTCGCTCAGTGATCGCAATTCGACCATTATAATTAGTGATTTGGGAAAAATATTCGCAAGTTTTGGGAAGGTTTTTTTTTTCGACTTGAATTCAACATTTTAAATGATGAAGAAAATCCGGTTGAGGAGAAAATGGTATTGAATTGTTTTTCCTTAACACAATATTACTAATATTTTACTAATATTATAAATGTCAAACTGTGTTTGTTTGTTTCGCATTCACGTCTTGTTTACTAAGCCGATCGTTATGAAATTTTGTGTACGCGTTGTCAGGGCTTCAATTCATGACCCTCCCCTAACACACGGGTGAGGCTGCGGGAGGAAATTAGTTAATTACATAAATACATGATTTTAATAAACAACCAGCATTCATTGATAAAATTCTTAATACAGTAAGGTCTTATACCTTACTTCTGCTGCAGCTTTAGATTTTTCATAATGTTTTTTTTTGTGTTGTTGAAAAGAACGTAATGTATAGACTACAGACGTATTATGTGCATATGAATAAATGATTATGTAACTAAAAATTAACATAATAATCGTTCTTAAACAAGTTGACTACGAAACAAAGCGAGACCGTGGAAGATTACAAAATTATTTGCCAAATATTAACTTTTTATAAGAATAAAATTTGTAACTGGTTTAAACCGAATTGATTCCTTTCATGGTACGTATTATTTATGCTTAAATTTAGCTTTTTATTAATTTTAACCGACTTCAAAAAAGGAGGAGGTTATCAATGTATGTTTCTTTTTGCTACTTACACAATATGCAAGTATGCTTTAGGTACACAGTTCACACTCTTTCGTCGTATAATCTTCGGTATAGTAACACTCTTCAATGTATGTAGGTGACATGCCTACACGATCAATAAATAACTCGAACGACTTGACTGAACATTCGTGATATGTATGAGTGTGAGCCGAGTCTTGTTGAGTTAAAATGAACCACCTGACGGTAAGTGATCACCACCGATCATAGACATTGGCACTGTATGAAATATTACCTGTGCCAAGCGGCTTCACCCGCGTTTAATTAATAAAAATGTAATGAATATAAATTAGCCTAGAGCTAGAGCCTTCCTCAATAAAAGGACTACACAACACAAATATATTTTTTAAATTCGAATCAGTAGTTCCTGAGATTAGCCGGATCAAACAAACTCTTCAGCTTTATATATTAGTATAGATTGATTAATCATTCCTTAAATCTTCAATGTGCCTCTGACTTTGGAAACGAAGACGACGCTATGTTTTTATCCACGTAAATGTTAAACTGTTACTCGTCCTTCAAACTGGTATACAAAAATTCACTGGACATTCAAACTACATAATATTGTTATGTCGCGCTAACATTCGACCTCATCGCGCTCTAAAGGTTCACTTGATAATACTCTTTTTGAGATATCTCACTGCCGAATACTGAAATGTCACTTAAATATTAAATGCAACTTATTTATTTGAGACGCCGTTAAATTCAAATTTCGCATACTAATTTAGGAGCTTCTCAATGTTAAGTAGTGTTTAACTTTGAATGACGTTTCTGTATTCGGGCGTCAGTTATCTTAGAAATGTCTTACTTACAAACCTGTTCTATGATAACGGTTAAGTTAAAAGCTTTGAAATATAAATGTTTCTTGACTATCAAACAATCGTCAATCAATAGACAGATACGCCAAGGTCTCTGGTAACACGTCTGGAGTTCTTCAATGTCAATACGGGGGTCGAATTCTACTAATCTATAACGATTTCGATACGTTCTCGATTCGATTCCCGACTTGTGACTATTCTATATTTATTCGGATTGGAACCGAACCAAACCGATATGATGTTAACATATACCGTTATGTCGAAACCAACGAATATGGTAAACCTTCCTATTGAATAACTTTATCCATTGGTGAAAACCGTATGAAAATCCGTTTAGTAGTTTTTTAATTTAGCGCGTTCATACAGACAGACATGAAACGCGGGGGACTTTGTTTTATAATATTTAACGATATATGTATATACAAAAATACAACTCATATATAAACATATATACAGTACGGTTCTCTATTGTATTATCATTACACAGCTTATATGTTACTGTTAAACATTAATGACCTATTCAAGTGGTAGTTTCAATATTTTCTTAGTTACTATGCTGTTACAATGTTTCACTATTGAATAACTTATAACCTATTCCAACCACAACAGGAATAAACATAAATAAACAAATTTGACACCGAATTAATGCGATATCATTGGTCATCGATATCAATTGACGCTATGTCATTGGTCGACATCTTGAATAATGTATGAAATTCACTACGCGAAAAGATGGCGTTTTCAATGTCCGCGAAGTTGTATTCGGAACTTTGGAAGTTAAATTAATGTGGTTATAACTAGTTAATTGGAATAGTGTTGTATTACGAATAAGGGTAAATTAATCAAGAACTGTTTACAGTGCACAATAATGCAGAACTATTTGAGAATCGCATGCAATTTGTTTTACGGTGTGTTTACATTTATTTCTATTCCCATTGGAATAGGAATACGTAAACCGAGGAAAACATAAAAGTTGATATTAGTTGGTAATTTTTAGTCTCTGTTTAATTGTGATTCAAAATGTGTCTTTGCATTGGCAGTTAGTCTCGTTTCCTCATTTCCTGTGCAATCTCGTAACTGTCCTATGTCCAATATACTTTTGTACTAAAATAGACTCTTTTGTTATGTACATTGAGTACATATTTGAAACATTGAAATCGATTTGGGTTGTCGATTAGAGCTTTATTCTTGAACTTTTATAAGCAAAGGTTATTTGAATAGACTGTCTTATTTTTATATAACCTGTTATATATGTATATATATGTTTTTTTTTTTAAATAATTACAGTCTTTAAAACAATTACATAAAAGAAAAGTTAAATGTTTAAATATTTATTAAAAACATACACTGACCACGTGACACAAGCAGAGCGATTTGCTATAGAAACGTTTCATATTGAATGTTACATAATATGTATAAACGTTGTACATAAATTCGATTATTAAATTACACTCCATGTGTTACACTCATGTGCCAATAAAGTTTAATATCAAATGAATTATCAAACATACCTACTTATTTACTTTTTTAATTCGATAACTTAATTAACTATTTTTTACTATTCTGAAGTCAGATAAACTTTATTGAAATTTAATTTGAATTTATTCTTTAAAATTTTAATGAATTTAGAAGTAATTATTCATTTTCGGAACGAGTTCAACGTTTTGTGTCTTATATACTGTCGAGACTGGCGTACATCCAATAATGACTTATTGTTCGACGTGTGACACGTATTAGAGGAATTCTATGAAAGAAGACAATATTAATTATTAAGCTATTGTAAAATTGATAATTGTAATAATTATGACTGATTACAGTATGACATTCTTTTTTTTTAAATATAATATTTACAAAGCAATATAATTATGTAATATGTAAACGTCTTAAGAGCTTATCAAGATAATATTTGAAGATATATAAGGAATTTATTTTTATTATTAAACTAGCTGATACCTGTGACTTCGTCGCGTAGCTTGATATATTAACAAAGTTTTCTCATGTACGAAGGAAAAAAACATCAAAAAGATCGCAAGCAAAAATATGCTTTGTTTAAACATACATCACTGAACACGCAGTGCATATACAAATCGTTGTTGCTTGAAACTTTAATGACTTTTTGTTACATGAAGATATCGCAATAAGTTTTTTTTTGATAAGGGTCAAGTTTCTAAGAAATAAAATTTAGAAAATTTCATTGAAATCTATGCAGTATTTTTTCCGTGATGCGCGTACAACTGCAGACCTCTATCATTTTATTTATATAGATATTGTAAGAAATATAAATGGAAATAATCAATTCTGTTCAACTATAAAGTACACGATTACTTATGACTTTTTTCCATTAACAGCGATCGATATGTAACGAGGCGAAAGAAAAATTCGCGAAACTTGATTTTCTGTTCGATTATTACCTTGGTATTATTTATTTCACATAAACAGTCAATTTAAATATGATATTATGTTATTACTTATTAGTTTTACGTGTTCAAAGAAAATAAAGTTATTTATGTATATTATGTACACTAGCTTTCGACCGTGTGTTAGGGAGTGGGAGGTAATTGGTATAAAAAGTAACTTATGCTTACTTGGGGCTCAAACTCACTTCTTAACAAATTTCATCAAAATAGATTTAGTATTTGAGCCGTGAAAGCGTAACAGACAGACATTCGATAGACATTTATAATATTGGTAAAGGTTTTAGAAGGTATTCTACAAATAAAAAGTAGCTTAGAACCATTCCACTTTCGAATTGTAAATAAAATACAAGTTGCTGGTACAGAACTAGTCTCGTCTTGGTATTTGGTACACGCACGCGGCGCGAACTTACCTGCGTTAAATTATTATGATATACATATGTACGTAAAATTTACTTGTTATCAATACACTACCGGCTTTGACTGAAGGTAATATTTACATATAATTTACGTTCTCCTCCGATTTGAAAAGTACCCCGGGGGAAACAGACAGACAGTTCAATGCTTATTACTATTTTGTAATTTGCGAACAGTTATATATATATAACTTAAAACGGAGTCAGTTTAACTATCTCGTTGGTTAGATAAAACGCCGCAGATCCCGAGGTCCAGAGTCGCAGGTCGGACCGATAAAGAGTTATCGGGTTTTTCTGGCGGAGTTTCTCAGTAGCAGTCTGAAAGTTGGAGCCAAACTGAGATAGGCCGTCGTGTCTGAAATCGGTCCGGACAGTTATCAACTTAAAAATAAAGGGAATTATTTACAAGAAAGGGCGTTGATAAAAACACAATTACGATTTTATTAAATTCGCCAGATAAAGGTCGCGTGACAAGAATGTGGGCAATGCCCACTCTTTATAATATGTATATGGGCAGTTGATTTTGTTCCGAATCTCACTTAGTAGATCAATTATTTAGTATTGCTTGTAGTGCTATATACACTATTAAACGTATTGATGTCTTAGAAATGAAATGTTCTTGTCGATTATAGTAACAAACACTTAATTATTTAGTGGTAGGGTCCAGTGCTAGCCCGTCTGGGTAAGTACCACCCTCATGTCATATATTCTACCGCTAAGCAGCAATAGTCTTGTCTTGTTGTCTTTCGGTTTGAATTGTGAGTGAGCCAGTGTAACTACAGGCACAGTTCCCAAGGTTCGTGGCACTTTGGTGACGTATGAAATTGTTAATATTTTTTACAGCATCTGCAAATCAGGTGACACATTTTTATACTAGTTTGTTGTAACTCGCCATTAGATACCGCTGCAGCTCATCAATATCTACTAAACTATTAACTTAAAAACAAGCCATTGCAATAGTTATTTGGTCATTTCTTAAGTCTAAGCGTTTTAAGTCCCAGTGCACTAAAGTTCATCATCAAATATTAATCATACGCTGCAATTAATATTACTTACAAAAAATACTACAAATATCGTTCGTTAGCACACATGACACACGCGCTTAATAGCTTCCAACGGCTCTGATTTCTCTTTGTTTTTGTAATATGGCTTCCTTCCTAGTTTTCGGCTTTACGTTAAACACGTACCCTCACTAGCTGAAATGAAAGAATGAAACAACTCAAGGCCCGGTACAGGCACAAGGGACATAACGTTTTAGTTCCCAACGTTGGTGGTGCAGTGGCGATGTAAGCGATGGTTAACATTTCATACAATGCCAATATCTATGGGCATTGGTTACCATCAGGCGACCGATATGCTCGTTCACCTACCCATTCTATAAAAAAAAATCCTTGCGAATGAAAATAAGTTACTAACTCTCTTCCTACAATATGCCGGCGGAATTTAGTCTGCAATATTTTGAATTAGAAATCAGTAGGTATTCAAAATTTACATTAAATTAACTTGTTTATTTGTTAAAGATAAACACGATAAGTTACACACCTTAGGTTGTACGGGTCGGTGATAAAGCGAGATAACGCTATTACTATTATAAATGTCACACGAATAGATATATACCTTATGCCTAATGCGATACGTGTCATATTTGATTATACGTATATTATGTAATATACAATAGTCTATGGTATGTAAAGGTATGTAACTTATTTCTCGATCCGATTTAGTTAAGTTGTCCATACTAGATATTATATCGGACAACAGCAGTACTTTGTATTGTTGTGTTCCGGTTTGAAGGGTGAGTGAGCCAGTGTAACTACGGGCACAACTAGGTTGGTGGCGCGATTGGCGATGAAAGCGATGGTTTACATTTCTAACAATGCCGTTGTCTATGGGCGTTGGTGACCACTTACCATCAGGTGGCCCAAATGCTCGTCCACCTACCTATACAATAAAAAAATAAATAAAAAACTAATATTTTAAAACAAGTATGTCTGTCTAAGTAATGACTGACCCGGTTATCATTAAATTGGGTAGAGATAGTTTAGAAGGAGTCAGCGTTTTTATACAAAAATGTGGGATAGAACATTTGGATTTTTTACCTGTAGGTCGCGGGTTGAATCCGTATGTTTGCATATTATATTATATTTTCCGCCAGAAAATATTACGTAATTCCGATATACAGTACAATACTATATAATAAATAGTATATTAGTAACGTTGGCAATCATAAATGCAGCCAGGAGAGCATACATTTCAACACTTAGCAATAGTTCAGTTTAGGTTTTACAGGCAAAGAGTGCCGGCACACATGTTCAAAAATGTTATCATTGTTCTGTTGTTTGTCATGTCGAGTAGTTCAGACATGTGTTTTAAATGTTTGTTTAGATTTGAAAGTAAAAAGTTGAACGGAAGCTTTTTTAAGGGGACTTTGCATATATTTACTAACTAGCTGATACAGGCCTGAGGCATGTAGACAAGTTTACTTTTACGTTAATAGAATAGAAAAGAAAATAATAAGCAATGTATGAAACGCATGTCTACAGGCCGGTTCGTTCGTAAAACAAGTATTTTTTAATATTCTATATTCCATAGGTCATAAATTGACTTATATATACCAAAATTTCATTCCATTGATAAATCTGACCAGTCGGTAAGTATTGAATAACAAACAATTACACTCAAACCTTCGCATATATAATAACAATATAATATAAGTAAGATATAATTCGGAATTTCAAAATATATAATAATAATGTAGGTATATTATATTAATGAACTTCTAAATTATTGAAGGTACTCCAATGACTCTGGCCTTCAAATTATACAGTCTCCACTCAATCTATCGCGTCTAATTTTACATTTGTGTTAGTGATCACTCACATCTGTTCATAAAGCTAATGACGGCCCTTGCGACTTGTACTCGGTTTGTGTGTGTCTGTGTGGTGTGTGCGTGTGGTACAATGTGTAAGTGGTAGCGATATTGGTGTATAACACAATTATTAATCAAGTCTATTCGTTACGAAGACTACATAAAAGATAAATCTTAATACGAATTAATTATTATCGCCGGATGTACATATGGGTTGTAGTAAAAAACTATTAAGATTTTAACGAATATAGAGTTACGAATGTTTTAAAAAACTCAAGTCTACGTCCGATGTCAAATAAAATCGTAAGCAAAATATGTTTCAAAATATTTGAAAACTAAGCAAAAAATTATGTTGCATAATGATTCGAACTGTTGAATTCGTTTGCACAATTTATCAATAGTAAGACTTTTATTATAACGATACACTTTTGTTATTAATTGTACACTTGAGTATAATATTATTTTATTCATTCACAACATTAAATTTTATGTTTATTCGTGATACCCTTGGTCATCTTTTTTGGGTATAATTAGTGGGTAATTTAGTAAGGTTTGCTCTTGAGTGCAATTTGGAAGCTGCACTTTTTTTAATCTCTCTCGGCTTGAGTTATCTGAAAGAGGTGGCTAATGAGCAAGACCATTCGTTTATAGGTAAATAACACATTTGTTTTCATTCTTAAACAATTATTTGTATTATAACTTTGTGACGTATGTAGTATGTATATACAAATACCTACTATTAATGTGAAACTTACTTACTTACCTAATGTCCGTCTGTTAAGCTTTCAACGCTAAACCACAGAACCGATTTTGATCAGGTATGAAGCCAGGTAAAACCAAAGTTAATTATGTTCCTTACGTAGGCTTGTAAGGAACATTGCTGGCCTTTTCAACACGCGGGCAACGCCGTGAAATAAAACTAGTTAATAATAATAAATTACTACTTTCATTGTACCGGATGATTACAAATGTAATATAATACGTATTCAAAAATTATTATGAATATAATTTAATATCAGACGTAATCATATTTTTTGGCCCACAAGCAATTTCGTTTAGTGTGTATAAGCGAGTTTGTTCACCCTACGTATCTATTCGTGTGTGACGTAGAGTTATAATATTAATAGACAGTACAATGTTTTATAGGTACGTTTCGTTTTTGCTAAAATAGGAAATGAAACCACGTTATAATCGAAGTGACTGGTTTTAATTTTTTAAACTGTTTTACTAATTATAACAAACTACTTTTCGGCCGAGGCTTTGTTGGGAGATGTTAGGTAAATAAGTACCCTATTTCTTATAATGTACCCCTAAAAACGTGTATTCAAAATTTTATGATGGTCGTTCGATCAATTGAAATGTGAAAGCGAAAAAAAACTAACAAAAAACACTCACTAATTTTTGCATTTATAATATTATAAACGGTTGTCTAAAATTAAAGTTAAGTTGTCTATTCACAACTATTAATTCATTTATTTTTAATCTTTATAATAAATCTTCATTTGAATATTATTTTGTTTAAAAATCATTTCCTCGATTTATAAAAGTGATGTCTAGATTTTATAAGGTCTATGGTAGTTATTGTTTTTTTTTTCAAACTTTGTGTCTTGGTGGGGTTTAATCGTTGTGAGGGATTTCTTATATAAGTATATATATATATTTATATTACGTCAAAGGAGAATAATGACTTTGATCTTTATGACAATTAACTTGGACTTGGAAGTTAATTGTCATAAAGGAATGTGAACAGCTTTTATGACGTTTCTTCGGGATAAAAATTACCAGTGCTCGTCTAGCAATCATTCAATCCCAAGCTTTCAGCGCCAATGTCGTTGGGCGATGATGACAATTTTCTCCCACATCTACCTACTCATATTAATATTATTTTAGTTTTTCAAATTGTATTCTTTTTTGTTAACTTTAGTTATTTAAGATAAGAAGTTTTGTAGTTTGATTTTTATTATTTTTTATTTAGTAATTTGTAGTCATTAATTTTAATATTACTCTGATAGCTGTTACTTAGTTACATAAGATGCTGATGCTGTGGTTTCCTGTAACTGAGGGATCACATAGATTTGTAACTAGCATAATTTATTAAAGCATGTCATGTGTATTCCTTGTTGGAGATCCTAATAAAATAAAATAAAAAGGTCTAACGTTAAGACATATTACTTATTTTATTTCATAACTTATTAAAGTCCGGTTTCAATGTTTCATGTATTGGATATTAATTATTCGACGCCCACGTCTCCGCTTACTTTGTCACGTGTCCATTATACAGTGTGCAATGTCATATTCTCTTTGTACGTACGAATTTTTATTACACTTTTATCGCCCATGCAGTACCTCGTTCGTAAACGATGCGAAGGTTTATAGTGTCGACTTGGTTCATACAATATTACTAGGTGGTAAGGCTTAGTGCAAGCTCGTCTGGATAGGTACCATCCACTCATCAGATATTGTACCGCAAAACAGCAGTACTTGGTACTGTTGTGGTCCGGTTTGAAGGGTGAATGAGCCAGTGTAATTACAAGCACAAGGGACATAACATCTTAGTTCCCAAGGTTGGTGGCGTATTGGCGATGATTGACATCTCTTACATCGCCTTTGTCTATGTGCGTTGGTGACCACTTACCATCGCTCGTGGCCCATCGCTCGTCCGTCATCGTCTTGCAATAAAAAAAAGGAGATAACTGTTGTGCTGTGTACATATTAAACATGTTTTCAAGTCATATATACATTTGTGAATTAACCGACATGTATTGATTTATTTATTTAATATCGAACTACCAACAAAAGTTACAATATTACGAGATACACATAATTTTGGCACAAACAAGATTGATTGTACATTATAGTTACTGTTAATATTGTATCGACTGAGTGACCGAAATATAACATTATATAATATTTTCTAATTATTTGTTAATCAATAACTTATGATGACAATAAATAAACCCATTTTTATCGATCAAAAATATCAAGAGAAGGAGAAAAGAATATAATAATATAGATATTAGTTGCCGCGGATTTTTTTTTATAAAACTTCAGGCGGAGGATTAGAATATAGATTAATCAACTTTTTAAGACGTATCTCAAAAATATTTATAATTGTGAGTAAAATCGTATCTATACAAGTCGTGCGGGGTGCGTATGCGCATTATGCAGACACTTACTGATGCAGGCTTAATTGTCGATTGCACTCGTAGATGTAACTATTGTTATTAAATTGTAAAACGACACTGATTGGTTGACTAGAAATGTTGAGTTGATTTTATAAAATTGGGTTTCTTTTGCAGAATTAAACTATTAGTTTAGTTTACTTGGTTTTTATAGCTATACGGATCATATAAAATGACCATTTCAAATTAAGAATAATTTTGACATTTGCATTTTTTTGTTTCCAGGTGTATCATGAGTCAAATAGTAACGCGTAAGGGGCCGAAGGGAGAGGATAAAGAAAAGGTATATTTGAGTTTTATCTCATTTTTATATAATAAGTCACATCACTTTAACCCTTCGAGTAAAAGGCTGCTTATACGTAGTAACGCAAATAGCATGGCGCCATGGCGCGGCCGTTTCTTGTATAGTTAAATATTTTTTTATTTGTCTAACTAGGCATTACACTTTTAGCTATACTTGCATCACCGGGGACAAATAATTTTGCAATTTGACACGTACATATATAAATATTTGATTAGGTGCAGTTACTTAATTTAAAATAATCTGTGTCTTTACCGAGTTCGGTCCTGGCCATTGTTAATACAGTCTAACCAGCTGCCTCAAACACTACAGTGCACAAATGTGCACGCTGACACGGGTACACTCCATTGACTGGTAATAGGTGACCAGGTCGAACGGATTTAATGCGCTTTCCAAAGGAATTTGGGCTGGAACTTTGGGCAATACTTTGAGCTGATAATGACAATTTCCTTACCCAACTCAATAATTGTTTTGATAAGACATAATATTAAGATGATTTGGACACCGTAGTTTGGGTCACAAAAAACTGGTTATTTTGATACAAAGTTGACTGGTACGCCGTAACAGTAAATATTCGTTCCATGCCATGTGCAAATTTGACAAAGTTGACCATGACTTACTTATAAAAAAGCTGAGCCTATTTGGCATTTGCGGCTCTCTTCTTTATTGGTTTATGTCTTATTTAAGTAACAGACATTCAAAAGTAGTAGTATGTGGATTTCAATCAATATCGTTCACAGCAACATCAGGAGTACCACAAGGGTCTCACCTCGGTCCACTCCTTTTCAATGTCTTCATAAATGATATCATACACTGTTTTAAGCACTCTAATATTTACCTATTTGCAGATGATTTAAAAATAATAAAAGATATACAAACAGAATTGGACGCTCAAAAACTACAAGCGGATTTAGATAGGCTCTCACTTTGGTGTAAAACAAATAAGATGGTACTTAATATTAATAAATGCTACTACATACAATTTAGTAGAAATAAGACTGTAACACTTAATACTTACTACATTGACGGACAAAACATAACTGGTGTCGACCATGTTCGCGATTTAGGTGTCTTAATGGACAGTCAACTAAAATTTGATGTCCATATAAAGAACGTTTCATCTAAGGGTTTCAAAATGCTTGGTTTCATTCTAAGAAATTGCAAAGAGTTTAAAAAATGCTCTACAAAAATCAAACTTTTTAACAACATTGTCCGGCCGATCCTAGAATACAATTGCATTGTGTGGAACCCATACTATGACGTGTATGTAGGGATGATAGAAAAGATCCAAAAAAGATTTGTTTACCATCTATCATATAGCGATAGCTTATCTAGGGTAATTGGAGGCTATGAAGATAGACTGAATCATTACCGAATGTCCTCACTCACTTTCCGTAGAAAGATGCACGATCTGGTCTTCCTTCATAAAGTATTCAATGGTAGCGTCGACTGCAACGAATTAACTTCAACCTTATCTATTCATACTCCGTCTCGCTTGCCCCGACTTAGAGCCTACAATTTCTTCCAAATACCTACTTTTAAAACCAACCTCGGACATCATTCTGGTATACCTCGAATATGTAGAAAATACAATGAACTCGCAAAAAGCAACAATTTGGATATTACCGATAATTTACATAAATTTAAAAAAAACCTTAAGCAATATTTAATATAAAATAACATTTCATTCATTTATTCTTTGTTAGTGTGTTTTAGAATTTTTATATTACTTTTATTATTATTATTTTTTTAGTTTTTCAAATTGTATTCTTTATTTTTAACTTTAGTTACCTATTTAAAATAAGAAGTTTTGTAGTTCGTTTTTTGTTTTTGTTCATTTAGTAATTTGTAGTCTTTTAATATTACTCTAATAGCTGTTACTTAGTTACATAAGATGGATGCTGTGGTTTCCTGTAACTGAGGGAGCACATAGATTTGTAACTAACATAATTTATTTAAGCATGTCATGTGTATTCCTTGTTGGAGATCCTAATAAAATAAAATAAAATAAAATAAAATGTGTAAACAGCCTTACCCGTCATGGTGTCGAACAAAATAGGTTAAAAATCAAGATTTTGCTTCGCCAGGAAATTTGATACAGTTGATTTATTGAGCTTAGCATCTGGTGTGTGGGTTCGAATTACGCTGTATCACGTCATTTTTTTCCACCTTTCGTTGTCTTCGAGCAAAATGTAATCCTAAAATTCAGCATTCCGCTGATATATTGTCCCAAATACTGTGAAAACATTAATCTTTACGTGGTTGATTTATTTTTCCTTTCCTTTCTTATGTAGCTATTAGGTCTGTCCAGTGGTTTTGCTAGCAATATATTCGTACATTCGTAGAACCACTACTAACATAATTTTATGTAGACCATAAGTTTTCTTAATGACTATCTAAGTTGTTCAATTCGGTCTTGCAGTCTGCAAGAAAGTGCCTAAAATCTAAAAGTTTTAATATAGAGAAATATGTGCAACTTGAAACTGCTCCAATTTAATGATTTGTAAAATGATGTCCATTAGTATTACGAGCACTCTTTCAATACTTATACAGTAGCTATGTATACGATTACGTTATGTTCAAGATGAAAATGAAAACGAATTTAACCTATATATTTATAACTGCTGTGCATAATTATGTGTTGTACACATTAAAAAGTTTATTGTATAACCAAAAAGTTGGGTACAATGTCTGTTTCATACACTTTGTCTCATTTTTTTTTATTTTTTTTTTAATTCATAAGAAGGCGGACGAGCATATAGACCATCTGATGGTAAGTGGTCAGCAACGCCCATAGGCATTGGCATTGTAAGAGTTCTTAACCATCTTACATCTCCAATGCGCCACCTTGGGAACTAAGATGTTATGTCCCTTGTGTCTGTAATTACACTGGCTCACTCACCCGTCAAACCGGACCACAACAGTTCCAAGTACTGTTGTTATGCGGTAGAATATCTGATGAGTGGGTGGTACCTACCAAGACGAGTTTGCACAAAGCTCTATCACCAAGTAAACATCAACCAAATATACTTTCTTTAAAAAACATATTACCAGACGTAAAAAGGATTATTAAAATCGCAATGAATATCTTGATATTCGAACCATACCACTCTGAAACACTAGCTCACTTAGATGGTAAAGATGCACTCTACAATAACTATTCTGATGCAGATTAAAACAATTTTCGATGCTATTGTTATCCAAACATTATTAATCAACTTCTTGAACTTTATTAAACATAAAGTTAATATTGTCATCGTGATTCAGAAATATTAATAT
This sequence comes from Nymphalis c-album, assembly GCA_963151315.1. NCBI lineage: Eukaryota > Metazoa > Arthropoda > Insecta > Lepidoptera > Nymphalidae > Nymphalis > Nymphalis c-album. Next base: position 8,756,244 of record OY720609.1, read on the forward strand.
TGTTATATAGCGCCATCCAGTAATCAGAGGTGAAATTATAACGAGCTCGAAATTGCACACTCAATATAAATATTAATATTACTTAGTAATTTTTGAATATTTTTGTACTTGTTTGAAAGTAAAATCGATTTGTAAATTGTTATAATATCTTGAACAGAGACAGACAGATAGTCCAGTCAAAGAAATGAAAAAGAAAATAGCTGCCAACGCTGAAAAAGAGAAGCAGGCAGCGGAGAAGAACGCGGAGAAACCCGTCCAAAGCGACAAAAAGGCTGAGAAATCCACCGAGAAGGTTGCGGAGAAACCTGCCGAGAAAGAAAAGAAGGAAAAACCCGATAAGAGCTTAGATAAGAGTATAGATAAAAAGGAAAAAGCGGAGAAAAGTGTTGAAAAGAACGAAAGTACTTCTGATAAGAAAGATAAAGATAATACCACAGATAAAGCAACAGATAAAAAAGAAAAGCAACCAGAGAAAAAGGACGCGCCCGTTGAAAAGGCGAGCGATAACAAAGAGAAGAATGGAAAGGTATGTAAAACTGTTCGTTGTATAAGTATACTCTGTTAGAGTTTAAAGAAGTTAGTTGTTTTTGATATTAGTACATTAAGTGGGCAGGCCCCCTGCAAGGTATACCGGCGATATTGTAATGGTTGCAGGAAGTTGTTGTGGATATCATTAAGGGAGGCCCGTGTCCAGCAGTGGATATTTTCCGTTTGAGATGATGATGATGATGATCATCGAGAGAAATCTTCTGTTTCTGCACAAAATGATTCACATCATCATCCTCCAGAAATATCAATTAAAGTTATTAAGATTATAAAAATAGTCTCATTTGAAACTCACTATAACATATCAATTAATGTATTAGCAATAATAATTGTTCATTAATTTTTATAAGTACCCAGAAATGTTTAGAATTTAGCTTTCTAGTATTTTTTCGCTTCGACTGATGCGTCTCTTCTACTTATAGAATAATGAAACGTCTATTTACAGATGGATTTATCCGAGGATAAAGCGAAGAAGCCCGAGACGAAAGTGAAGGAAAACGGCGCCGCAACGAACGGCGAACAGAACGGTGACACGGTGAGTTCGGAGGACGAGCTCCAGGAGTCGGACGTGGAGCGGGACGAGATGTTCCCGGAGCTCGCGTACGAGGACTCGGACGGAGAGACCTTCGAGCCCCCCACGCCCGAGGGGCCCAGCCGCGCGCACACGCGCCGCTCGCAGGTGAGCCCGCGACGCGGCGCCGGCACGGCTGTATCGCTAACGAATACAATCGATATTGAATCGATTCATATAAATATACGGCTCTTTTGTCTGTTTTTTTCAAATGTCAAATTAATGAAGACAGACCGATATCGGTTTTTAATGACTCGCTAAACAATTTTTTATAAGTGTGGCCGTTAACACATGAAGTACAACACTTCGTGTTTAGATTTTTTTTGCTGAAATAAGGAAATATGAAAAATAATTGCGATGAATAATTTATGAAAATATGACAATATATGGGGATGTGAATTAAGTATATGATTTAGAATTATAAATAGACACAAAAATATCAGTCGAGTATAGAGTTAGTGTATGCATGTTATATCTGCAATGTTGCCGTTTTTAAGGTAAGTCATTTTTTTTCTGTTAGTGCTGACAGTTTTTATAACAAGATGGTCTATGGGTACGACGACGCATCTGTGAGTACTTTATATATATATTTTTAATGTTTTTGAAAAAAAGAATAAAACTTCGTCTTAAGCACTTTTAAAGCACTTTGAAATTGAAAATTAAACTAACATTTGTTGCAATATTTTATGGTGTTTGGAAACATGGTTGGTGGTTATGAAACGAAATCATTGTCCCTCGGTGATAGATTGTCCATTATTCATTCATAATGTATTAATTGTTGAACATAACATATATCATGAGTCTACTTTGTACATAAGAATGAAAATGGTATCTCAGTAATTATTATTGTGTCCCGGTTTAAAGGGTGGTATGAGCCAGTGTGATTATAATCTGATATAAGTTTCCGAAGTCGTCGGCGCATTGACGATGTAAAGGATGGTTAATATTTCTTATAGTGTCGTTGTCTATGCGCGGTGGTGATCTTTTACCATCAGTCTGTCTATTTGTCAGTTTTTTTAAATAAAGAACCTTGTTTGATTTATAAATAATACAAATAGATATATTTTTTTGGCTACACTCAATAATAGCAGCACTTAGTTTGAAGATGAATCGTGGTTTCCATTATGTTCATCATCATCATCTGAGGCGTTACAGCCGCGGGTGGGCCATAGCCTGGTCCAGTAAAACTCTCCAGTCCGATCTATTCGTGGCTTTTTCTCTCCAACCTGCCATTCCTATGATTTTGGTGTCCTGTTCGACGCCGTCTAACCACCTGAGCTTGGGCCTGCCTCTACTTCTGCGGCCCTCCGGCCTGCCTTCCAGGAGGCGCTTGGGTACTCTGGCCAAGTCCATTCGTACTACGTGTCCTGCCCACCGGAGGCGTCCGATCTTTATGATCTTAATGACGTTTGGTTCGTCGTACATTTGGTATAGCTCGTGGTTATAACGCGTACGCCACCTCTCATTTTCTACCACAGCTCCGAAGATGCGCCTTAGTATTTTCCATTATGTTCGACAATTAAAAAAAAAAAATGTTACAATGTTGAAGTATATATGATATCGTTAAATCAGCCACTAACAACGCAATCGTGCAGTCCAGTACAACTAATAGTGGATAGCGAGTGGGTGGTGTCCGTCCGTACTAACCCGTGTGGTATTAGGTGAAGGCGACTCGCACGCCGGAGACGCCGCGCCCCGCGTCCGGCAAGCACGGCGACCGCGACTACGTGCCGGACGATGTGAGTACACGCTTCCTCGCACGACTGTCTCGCTTGCTCTCGTAGGCTTGTTACGCATGGCGTCCTTGTTGCGCCCGTTAAAACTGGTCCTCTATTTACGTCTGTATTATTTATTAGATTAAAAGTATAGAAATGTCTGTCCACTATACCGTACCATACCATAACCGTGCTATGAACGTATCACGATCGAAATACGATACGCTCTACTATATCCACTGGAGAGTATCGATTACCTTATATTCTCGTCGACAATTACTGCCGGTCCGTGCATGGCACGCGACGGTGCTGATCGGTGACGGGACGGTCTAGTGGGCATAATCTATTACTCTAAATTGAATTCGATTTTAAGACGAAAGGGTTCCAGCAAAGTAAGTTTATATAAAAAGTAAAACTAGCTATTATTTAATATATATACTAAAATAAACAGTAGCTTCGTATACTTTAGTCTATTCCAATAGTAGGATAAGAAACGAAAAACAATTACTTGCTGGTAGAGCTTTGTGCAAGCTCGTCTGGGTAGGTACTACCCACTCATCAGATATTCTACCGCAAAACAGCAGTACTTGTTATTGCTGTGTTCCGGTTTGAAGGGTGAGTGAGCCAGTGTAATTACAGGCACAAGGGCCATAACATCTTAGTTTCCAAGGTTGTTGGAGCATTGGCGATGTAATAGATGGCTAACAGCTCTTACAACGCCAATGTCTATGGGCGTTGGTGACCACTTACCATCAGGTGGCCCATATGCTCGTCCGCCTTCCTATGCAATAAAAAAAAAGAACTTTGATTTTGATTTGGTTTGACGTTATTGGTCGAGTTCTAAAATAATTTAGAGTTTCGACGAAATTGTTATCGGGATTACGGCAAGTAAAAGTGTTCCATAATAAGTAAAAAAATATTAATCAGGAACTTGACACAAAAACTTATGGAATAATAAGTCTAAGATTTGTTTATAATCTACTCTTTCTACCATTGGGATGGGCTATAGATTGTTTTGTCATCAGTACAAAAGAGGTGACCAAAATTTCAGCTTATTGAATTGGCTTCAAATTTAGTCACATGTTTAACTAATATATTAACTAACATCATTTCCTAGATTATATAATAGATCTTAGAAACGCATGCCGCTCAGGAAAAGCATTTTCAAAGCATTAGTTAATTTCATGTTTTGATATAATTATTTCACCACCCAACACGTCTTCGCTAAACAGCAAACGCACCTAATGTAAGGTACATAACGCTCTAATATTAAATCACGTCAAATGCTAACATAGATAGCTTTACATAATAGAAGTTCACTCCTCGTCAAGCCTGTCTAACGGATGGCACATAGCGTTATAAACGAAAAGGCGGATAGTACTAAACGTGACAAGCTGCATACATGTGCTGAGAAAATTGGCTTATTTTGCAATCAACCGTACGACTAAAACTACTGCTGCTGCCTCTACTGCTACTACAGCCTCTACTACTACTACTACCTCTTCTACTACTACTACCTCTACTACTACTACTGCCTCTACTACTACTACTACCTCTACTACTACTACTACCTCTACTACTACTACTACCTCTACTACTACTACTACCTCTACTACTACTACTACTACTACTACCTCTACTACTATTACTACTACTACCTCTACTACTATTACTACCTCTACTACTACTGTTACTACTACTACTACTGTTACTACTACTACCTTTACTACATATACTACCACTACTACTACCAACACTACTAAAAACCTCGTTTGAGTGTATATTGACAAACAACTCGTTACCAATATATTACACAAACACTGGCTGCGTATCAAAATAATGATAAACGATAATTTTGTTTTTTTTTTTCATAAAGAACGTTCATATTATGTTAAATTACAAACAAACAAGTTCATTACATGAGTAGACATATGTCCGAAGTAAAAAAAACTGCAACAGTACCGTTGAAAGCGAAGGAAGATATAATCGATTGGTTTAGTTTCGAGGTGGAAAAGTATGTGGTAATTAAAGTATTAATTAACCTCAATAGTCATTAACGAGAATAGTTAATCCCTTAACACTTAAGGCAATCAAATAGTTCACGTTGATAAATATTAATTAGTAAAAAGATATGAATCCAATGTGACTAAAATGAGTATTGATGGATGAATAGAGTGAGAGAGAGAGAGAATAAAGGTAAAGTGAGCATGAAAGTGACAGCTAACAACATTGAATGGAAAAGAAGTTTGAAAAGTTGAAGATTACCGATGATGATTACTGAAACTCAGCTATACGTTTTAAAAAATAAATTGTTTGAAATTTAAACTAATATTTGGTAGGGCTTTGTGCAAGCTTTTTAATAGGTAACACCCACTCATAATATATTCCACCGCTAAACAGCAATGCTTAGTATTGTTGCTTTCTGGTTTGAAGGATGAGTGAGCCAGTATAACTACGGGCACTAAGGATATAACATCTACGTTCCAAAGATTGGTGGCGCATTGGCGATTTAAGGAGTGGTTAACATTTCTTAGGCCGAAATGGCCCAGTGATAAGAACGCGTTAACCTTAACCGATGATCGTGGATCCAAACCCGGGCAAGCACCACTGAATTTCATGTGCTTAATTTGTGATTATAATTCATCTCGTACTTGAGAGTGAAGGAAAACTTCGAGAGGCAAACTGAGTCCGTCAAATTTCACTGAAATTCGGTCACATGTGTATTCCACCAACCCGCATTGGAGCAGCGTGGTGGAATAAGCTCCGAACCCTCTCCTCGAAAAGAGGAGAAGAGGCCTTAGCTCAGTAGTGGGAGATTCACAGGCTGTTACTGAATATTTCTTACAGCGCCAATCTCAAGGCATTGGTGACCACTTAACATCAGCTGGCCCATTATCCCGTCCGCCTATCTATAACATAAAAATATGAATATACATTATAGAAGACCGTGTTGTACACTTAAATATTTATTAAACGCCACCTGTGTTTGTCTCATTTAAATAGATTTGTGACATTGTTGACAAAACATCATTTACGAATTTTATCCAATTATGTTCTTGACATAAATTAGTCATGTAAGTTGTGCCCGTGTGTAAATCTGCATTTTTAAACACGGTTTGGGTCGAAAAAATATCGGTCAGAACTTCGTTCGTCAGAATGAAGATGGTCCCCCGACCGCACAACTTTTTTTTTCAAATAACTTAGTTGTAGTTGACATTTTGGTATTTATTGTTTCGTAGTGTAAATAAATTTAATGTTGCGCTTGCACCTGATCTTTCGCTTTGAGTACACTTGAATAGAATATTACCTGGTCAGTTGGGTAGACAGTAGACACAGAATTTGTAGAAATCGGTTAAACAACACATCACAACATTTCATATGATATAATTAGTAAATGTAGTCGGAAAAAATGAAGTCGTTCGTAGCGTTAGTCTGTGGATCTGTCAGTAACCGATAAATTATCAGTGAAAATTTATCACAAAGAGTTAATAGATTATGTTTGGTTTCAAATTGATAATTTCATTTACTTTGAACGTATTTCAGTCGAAACTGCTGAAATTGAAGGAGGACGCGTTATCGACGGACCGCAAGCTTCGTTCAGCGGATTCGCCGAAACCTCAGGATAAAAAAATTGAAAAAGTTCAGGAGGGGAAGAAGTCCGAATCGCCTAAGAAGGATCCTCTCAAAGCGGTCCAAGAGGAACCGAGCAAGCAAGATGAGAAGGATAAAAATGAAAGTGAAATTGAAATTGAAGTCGCCGTTGAAGTTGAAAATGAAGGTGAATATCATTACATAGTTTTTAACAGTTATCGGATTTTAGTAATAATAATAATGGTTCACTTAATAATTGTCAAATTATACTGAATTTCTTATATACATAAGTTATATCGCCGGTTCTTCTCAGGGTTGGGTTTTTTTTTCCGAACCGGTGGTAGTTTCTAGTTTGACTATCAATAAGAAAGTGTAATACTTCAATATATATAATAAAGTATTTTGAATTTGCATGTAAGTAAACAAACGGGTACAATTTCAAATTAATTTAACTTAAAAAACATCTTTAATGTAAATTCAAAAGGTTATAATTGTGGATAGAAAAATGAATTGTGTTCATCTCGTGTAGCGATCTGATCGATGTGCAATAGAGCGGTACGACGATAAGTGTAGTGTGACGTTCCCACTCCGCAGACGAGCGGCGCGTGAAGGCGGACACCAACTACTCCAAGTCGCGGGTGAAGGTGTCGCCCTACCGCCGCAGCAGCCGCCTGGCCGACCAGACCGACCTGTCGCTGCTGGCCAACTACACGGGTACATACACACACGCACACATACGTGCACACAGTCGCACGTAAACGCACGCACGCACATGTGTGCACACGCAATAAAACAAAATATATATTTAATTTTTAAAATACATTAGATAATGGGACAATAACAATGCTCAGTCTTCAAACAACAATACTGAGTGCTATGTGGTAGTCGAATTTGTAACGTTTAAAAAAAAGATTGCATCTCGACTTCAATATCAATGCGATGTCGTCGAAACAGGAAAGTCTGCTTCCGTGTGTACTATCGGCTCGTTTCGCAGGCAACAACACGACGATGGAGATGGACATCACGGAGTCGTCGCTGGACGCGCCCGAGAGCCCCTACCTCAGCGGCCTGCGCTCCATCCGCGCGCGACGCTCCTACCGCGTGCTGCACGACGCCGCGCTGCGGGCCGGGCCGCGCGCCACCAGACCCGACCTCGGTGCGGACACAGGCGATACCAAACGTCCGATGTATCCTATGTTCCCCGCTAATAGAAATACTAACCTCGTATCTCCCGTCGAGCAGCGGGCAGCGCAGGCGCGGAGGCGCCGCAGCGGCCGACGGGCACGGTGGTGGGGCGCAAGCGGCGGCCCGAGGCGGAGGCGTCGCCCGCGCGCGACAAGCGGCCGCGCCTGCTCGAGCGCCTCGCGCGCCCCTTCCGCCCCGCGCCGCCGCCCGCGCGCCGCGCCGCCGAGGTCACTAGCGCTCTCTTATTAAAGGCTTCACTGAGACCGGCTATAAGGAGAATTTACTGAAGAAGTTTGATTCACTCATTCGATTAAAAAAATAAATAGAAAGAGAGATATACAGTGTTTAACAAAAACCCTGTCCGACCCGTGAAATGGTTATTAGGTTTCGGTAATCGGTTCCGTTTATGTAATAATATTTAAAATATTAAGCAAAAAAGAAAAACACAAAAAATATTAATGGTAAATGGTAGTAAACTCAATCGTGTCCTAGCTACCCGATGGGTAAGAACATCGAGCGCTATCATGTTGCCATGTAAAATTCGTTATTTTATTCAATTACATTTTATTTGGGGTAATTTTATTGCTTAGTATTTTTTTAAATTATTACATAATTACAATCGACTCACAATGTCTAATAAGCTTCACGAGTCGGACAGGGTTTTTATTACACACTGTATATCGTTACTGAAGAATGGCATAGCTAATAAAGGTTATATTACTTTAAAAAAATTAAAAGATATAGATAGTTGGTTACCTTACAAACAAATTAAAAAATGACATGCAGTTAAACGAATAGCAAAATTGAAAGAATGCAATAATTCCCGCGCAGATCGTCGGCATCAACACAGACTTACCGCTGAGCGCGCCCGTGGCGTCCGCCGACACGTTCGACCCGGAGGCGATCAAGCCGCCCGCCGCCCCCGCGACCCTCCCCACCCCCCTCCCCAGCCCCGGCGGCGACAGAGACGGCAAGAGGTGTGTCGTGATGTAAGTGATTGTCGTACGATACTGTTTGTGACGAATGTTAATTGACTCATACGAAAAGAATCTTTGTCTCTAAGGAAATAAAACTATTTTTTATCAAGCAGAATCGGCTCATTATGAAAGTATGACTTATTTTTTATGGTTTGAAACTTTTGGGATTATGAAAAGGTTGACAATTAAATTAGTAAAGTGAGCAAAAAGGTTGAGTTTCCCTGGTCTAAAAACCAGTGAAGTGTTGTATTTGTAACAGCCAGCATAAAGAAAATAGTTGATAATATTATTTATTGTCCCTTGAAGTATATTTTTTCACTCGATTTTTAAATTGAAAAAAAAAATCATAACAAATATTCCTTGTCCGTCAAATATTTAAATTGTCAGAGTGCAACACATCTTTGCTATTATGTAATTAAAAAAAAATTACATATCTATGTGAATCAGATTCACAAAATAAGTTTGTAAATTTGTTTGCATTGCTTACAAGTGGTATCGTTGTTGGGACTGTTATACATTAGGATTATCGTGAAGCCTTCTCGTAGTACAAATATTGTACTTTACAAATTCTTGTCTCGAAATATATATATTTTTTTTATTACGTGATGTCGTCGTAACGTGAAATTGGACGTTTTGTGAAAAGGCTAGTTTAATTTTTACTGTAACTATAGAAATATCTTTTTTTTAGTACGTAAGATACATGAAATATGAATTTGCTTGAAGCAATGGTGTATTTGAATCTTTTTGAAATTGCCGTCTAGCCCTTTCAAATAACTTTCAATATCAGGATAGAACGGCGACATCTCAGTAAGGTTGATACGTAGGAGAATTTTTATATCGTGGATATTGCAAAAAAAGACGAAAAAAATTATATATTCGAGGAGCGAAATGCTAGTACTTCTTAGTAATAATAATATATTTTTTTTTGCTGTTTAACGGGGTCTATAGATGATTAAGTGTACTACAGCCCGTTCCGATTTCACTGGTTCATATAAAGTTACAAACTTCTGCTTTCTATACTCAGTACTTTTGCGTTGATAGCCAGTCAGGACAAATGTATACATAGCTAGTTTCCGCCCGTGGTTTTGCTCGCGTTTGTGTGGAGATAGGGGGTGTGTAGTGGGCGTTTAATAAATTGTGCGTTATTCAACGTTTGTCCGTAACATTGGAGCTAAACGTTTCTAATGTAATGTTTGTGTTTAAATATTATTTATGTTATGAAGTACTCACATTTCTCTTTGTCTCGAATATAATCGATATTTTGTATATTTAAAATGCGAAGCGGTGAATAAATTATCATAGTTTTTTTTTTAAAGCTTATGTGATGTATTTCATATAATATGTCAGTATTACTCGTTACAAACAATTATTCAATTGTATTCATATTTATTTTAAACAATTAAATGAGAAGTTTATCTATGTTTAACAATGTCTTCAAGATTTCTTTAGGGTGTCAAATCAACAACTATGGATAATGTTTTAATAGTAGTATAAATTACCGGAATTCATTTTTCAGTTTGAATAATATTGTCATCTCTTTCCCATGTTTTATATTAAAAAGATATAGCACATGTTTTTGATTAGCTTAGACATTGCTATCTCTTTCACCCGTGTTATATTGAAAAGAGATAGCTTGTTAATTTTGTTTAGTTTACAGATTGCCAATTAATTAACCGGAAATATTATTACATAATGACATTTGTGTTAGATAAAATTATTTTTTTCAAGCAATATTCGAGTATTTTTTACTTTGGGAACTAAGATGTTATGTCCCTTGTGCCTGTGATTACACTGGCTCACTCACCCTTCAAACCGGAACACAATACCAAGTACTGGTGTTTTGCGGTAGAATATCTGACGAGTGAGTGGTACCTACCTAGACGAGCTTGCACAAAGCTCTACCACCGAGTGTATAGTTCTAAAATTGAATACAAATACGTTGTAACGAGTAATGCTGACGTCAAATGTGTTCACAGAATATTAATATATCGGTAACGAATCGATGTGCGTTTGTTCGTCGTATGTGCGTACCCGTGAACGTGGTACGACTCGTTTTAAACTTCGACTAGTGTTTTAGCTAAGTTTTATCATGTGACTTGTAGATATATTGCATTCAGGACGTGTTGTTAATTGATCGATTTTGTTATTTAAAATTAAATCTTTAATATTATTTTTATTTGGGTGTGGTTATCTGTAATAAAGAAATGTATTCGATTTAATAATCATGTTTTTTTGATTTTTACAAAGCATAAACTTGTACGGATTAAATTTAGACTTGTAAGTTCTATTCGTTAATAAATTAATATCAAATTAATCGATTAATAACATGTCCACATTAATTATAATTGTTTTTAAAGTCGAATCGACAAATAATCGATTCAAAATATCGAAGTTCTCGATTCGATTTTAAAAAATAGAATATAGTTTAGTCTATAAGTTTTATTTTAATAACATTTTGTTAAAGAAATGCGGGTCTTGTGCATTTTAAACGAATTCGATATAGTTTACAACAAATCGGAAATAGTGTAATATATAAACTTGCATTTCAAAATATAAAGCTAAAAGTATAATGAGTTTTTTATTTTATATTTTATGTAATAGCTCAATATAACGACCAAAAATAATTAAGCTTCTTATACAGACTATCCCTACGTTTGAAGTGTCTTAGATGTTATTTAATCAAAGGAAAGTTGGCAACATTTGTGTTACCGACAGACTCTCTGTAATATCACATTTAAGTTGTCAACAAAGATTGTTACAATAATTATGTAATCGTTGGTGGCTTAAGTGTTAATAGCAGAACGGTTATATTTTTCAGCGGTACTGTAGGGACTGTCGTTAGTTTTATTGTTATTAGGAAACTAATATGTAACAAACTTAAAAAATAAAGTGTTTTTTTTTTAATTAGAACTATCATGACAATAGATTTAAACCACCGAAGCGACGCCATATTATCGAATTTGTTTAACGATTCGCTGTAATTAGATATTTTTCTGGCAACATTGTAACTATAAAAATATTTGGGAATCCTTCTACTTCCATAAATTTTTTTTCAAATGGCAACATTTTCACGAATGTTAATTGTAGATCATTGATTTAGTGACATCTCTATGTACTAAATTAATATGAAATATCTTATTATTTTACACATGTATTAATATTAATAAAATTGTTTTTACATTATAAATAATAATTATTTGATGGGAAAACAATCTTTATGATTTCAATTTACTTTAATTATTAAATATATGTACTTGTATATATTATATATATTTGCTGAATTATATGCAATCATAATTTGAAATTAAAATAACTAATAAATGATATTTGTTTACAATTTTAAAATGATTTAGTTACTATGCTTATAATTAACATAAATTAATAATTCGTATCGATAACTTCATCACAGCGACTACTTGGACACACCTTTATACAAAGCAATAAAATAAAAAAAACAATTAGTCAGTTGAAAAAACAAGTTTAAAATAATCATAGCATACAAGAGCATATTGGGATCATGAATAAATAAGCTTTTTTGTGTTATAATAAAAAAAGCATCAAAGTAAATATTATGTTTTAACAACACTATACATATTCCCGAACGTTTACTTTTTATGTGACAAAGATTATTGTTGTTTTGTTTGGCGCAGAGAAACGTTTAGGAATTTAAAAAGTGTCATACGTATTTATATTATTATTATGATCCTATATTAATATGTGTATTGAAATACTAAGAAAAATCGATGTATATTTTTGGTTGAAGACCTAAATATTTTGTATTTCTTTTCTTCTTTTTTCTAAATCAAAGTTTTTAAGAAACACTGATATAACACTACTTGAATAAAATATGTCTAAATAATTGTTACGATTACTTTTTTAATTCCCTGACGCAAGGTAAGGCTTCTATAATAAAATTCAACAGATAAATTAAGTTTATACGTTCATAAATATTAATATTATGTTAAAACAATTTTGACTTATATGATATTGCTGTGATGACAATGATTGATACGATTTTTAAATTTATAATCTGTCTGTGTAGTTTTTTTTTTCAATTGCTATAAATAAAAGAAGTGCTTTTGTTAGTTTTTCGGCGTGATTGCTTTAACAGATTAAAAATACTAAGACCATGTTTTTTTTTAAATCTATTTCAATCAAAAATGTGTTGCCTTTTCGACTCGAAAGTATTATGTTGTCGTCCATTTGATTTTTAATTGGAAAAGTAAATTTTGAGTTTTTTTTTCTATGTGTAAGTAAAATGTAATTTAGTGTAATGAAAATTATATTATTATAATAATATAGAATTGATAATTTTTGTTAATAAATCATTGAAATCGAACGATCGTTTTATTTATTTTGACTCTTGTATCATTAAGTAATAACAGCTGCCTAGTTTTATATCCCTATCTCCTGAAGGACTCCTGAACGGCGCAGGTTTATACTGTTCAAGGTGTGTGCGAAAATACGTGTAAGGTCCTCCAGACCGATTTCGGCCACGGCAGCCAATCTCAAGAGAGATTAGCCAACTGCGCAGGAGATATTATAGTGCACAAATGTCACTCAAAACTCATAATCCGATGGGACGGCAATCCGACACGACCGGAAAGAGTTCAGGCGCAGGACCAACGGCTTAACGTGCTTTCAGAGTGTACACACTTCCAACTTTCAGACTCCGGGCTGCTACTGAGAATGTTTCTGACAGAAAACCCCAATAACTATTTATTGGCCCGACCTGGGAATTGAACCCAGGACCACCGAGTCTGCGGCTTTATATCAAGCCACTAGACCAACGAGGCAGTCAAAAATACGTGTACTATCTATTCCTTCAATGTCATAATCCGATAGTAGAGTGCTAATGCCGTCAAATTCAAATTTTCAGGTTAGTACTGAGATTTTTTATCAGGGAAACTCATGACTTCATACTAGAACTAGACCGATCTTGATTTGAACCCAGAATCTCTTCATCTGTAGCGTTATGTAACTACTACCAACGAGGCAGTCAAATCTGACAAACTCAGTCAAATCAGTTTATGGATATTTTTGCAATCGTAGTAGTGAAGGGTCCATAAATGATCAAATATTTTTTTATAAGCAGGTACTTTACATTACACTTATTCAACTTACTTTCTGCAACTCCAGGCATTTCGTATTGATAATCATATTCGCTTTCAACTTCGATCAATAATGTTCTAGATACCTACCTTACCGCTAGGTAAGCGTTTCAAAAACGGCCCGAAAAGTAAGAACACAATGACGTTTGTGAGGTTATTTCAAATTAGAAGGTCCAATCATAACTTATCGCTAAGGAAATAAGGTTGAATATGGAACAACCGTTATTGTACATTTCCTGTCTTTCTGTTATTCAAAGCGTAAGATCGTAAGTCAATACAATCCAAACCGCACTTTATTCATCGGGAACAAGGTACAGTTTAGATTGAACTTATTAAACCTTTCCATCGTTTTCTTCATTTTATGGTCGGTGCCACGTTTGAGTATTGTTTTAGTTCGTGACGCGTTATCTAGTGGTATTGTTAATCGAAAGCTTTCATCAGATAAATTATGTTAATGACAATTCTAAGCCCCGTCTGTGCTTTCATTTTATCAATCTGTCCACTAGTAGTATTGGAGAGAAACATTTCTCCTTCACAGTATTTTCTCAGCTAATGTAATTGTAGCACCACAATCATTGTATCTGTTTTTGACGCGTAAATTTTCGCTTGAAATTAATTATGATTGAATTAAGGGTTAATTAAAATTTACAATACCAACAGTAAATAAAGAATTATTTGATTTGGTTGTCATGAACTTTTTATCGATTGCGATAAGGAATCTGTTCATATTTAACGGCACTATATATTAGCTACACTAATTCCACAGCTGTAACGCCCATAAAACAGATTTTATTGACGTTTCAACTTAATATTTCACGGAACATTGGTGTTGAAAACCGACTCGCCATGATTCTTAACAACTGGTTTTAGTAGCAATAACCGATGGTTATAATTGTTTTAACATAATAGTTTTTATTAACTAATATCAGAGTTCATTGCACTCTGTCTATTTTAGAGTGTACCCGCGAATATTTGCATAATAATAACAAAACTGTTGAATGAAATTTTAATTATTGACATTACGGTATCTGATAGGACAAAGATCATATTATATTAAGTATAAGGAAGCCTGTGTCTTAACTTAGAAAATATATTTTTAATTTACTATGAGTGGCCGCGGACGCGTCGTGATCAACACAATCCCAAAACCTATCCAATCCGTACCGAGGACCACCATCGCAATGGTTTAAGTGGGTAAGGATCCCACCTTATCTGGTTTCCCCCCTAGGGTGTTAGGTACTTTTCTGAACGCTTCCACTGAGTGAAAAAAAGAGGCGAGTGCTGTTACAGTGTAACTCAAATATTTATTTTTAACCGACTTAAAAAAAGAGGTTCTCGATTCGATTGTTGTCTACAACAGTAGGAACATAATTTGCGAAATATATATTTTATTATTTATCTATATCCAACGTCCATATATTACGTTTAACTATGACTACGTCAATACTAGAATAACAGTAGCTTCACAATAAAATTGAAGGCCGATTACTTCTCATTTTAGCTGCCTGCATAATAATTATATGACGTCACTTATGTGGTTAGAACACGTGAATCTTAACCAGAGATTGTGAGTTGAACCCAGCCAAGTATTAATGAGTTTTTATGTACATAATATTTTTATGAAATATTATACAGACAAATAAAGGTTGTGAAGCAAAACATTGTTTGAGTAGGGTGAAATTCTGCCACATGTGTACCCATTGTACCAACCTGCCATTGGAACAGCGTGGTGAATAAGCTTCTCCTCAATACGAGCGGAGGAGGCCTTAGTCCGGCAGTTTACAGCCTGTCACTATTTAGAAGTTTATAGTAAGTATATTTAACATTGATGACTGAGTTATCTATTTTTATAGCTTGGTAGACATGTCACTTAATCTATAGAAGGCTATTAAATCATATAAATACAACTTTATTATGTTACCTTTGGTAAATATCGACGAATAGTCCTCCGACAACAGAGCTAGACTCGTTCCGACGTTGGAATGAAACTATCACTTAATCCCATTTACACGATACGACATTTTAAGCTGTTAAATATAGCTATATAGGAATCGGTGACGATTTATTAACTTATTTTATACGTAAAGTATTTTTTTATGCAAATGATAGAACATTTTTTTTCTGGCTATATATCTACGCTATTTAAATTAAGTAGGTAGTCTTCAACTTTTTTAAAATTAAAAAGCTAATGTCAACATAGGTAACAGAAAATATAAATATATTAAAAAAAAAGTAAACTAGGGTTCAATAGGTGGAGTATTACTTATGCAAATTATATTTTAAAACGAATGAACGTTAAAATGAATTAAAAATTTACGTACTTACATATTTTATCGCAATTTAAGATCGCAAGGCAATTGAACATTAAAATTTGGAGACGGTTAATCTCCTGTCTCTATTATAATTTATACGTGACATTGGCAGAATATTTCGCGCCAAACTATCGTAGATAGACGTCACAGGAAAAAAGAAAAAGAAGTCACGTTTATGAAATATTTTGTTTAAAATCCTATCGTGTGCGTTACGTCGTATGAGTATGAAGTGAACGTATATACAATTCTTTCGGTAAGTAATTTGTATTACATAAAATAAAACAGTCAGTCGGTGTTTGAGTGTCGTTCGAGGAGAACGTCATCAGACGTCACAAGTAAGTCATAAGACGTATTTAGTCACGTAATTTTATTACTATTTCATCATTATATTTAATTGAATAACACGAACTAAATTATATATATTTTTAATTTGGGTTTATTATTAAATATTTTATATTATTATATAATGTTACTTGCATAGAGATACGGACATCGGTGAATATTTTCAAAGTTATGATTCATAATAATAAATCGAATCTCTTTTCGAATCATTTATTTTTAAATTATATTGATGAATATTTAAAAACGGGGTGACTGATGGATTTAAAATATATCCTATATGGGTAATTCCCGAGATCCATACCTATATTTATCTATTATATATCTATCTATCTATATTTATTTATTTATTTTAAAGTACATCGGACATAAATATTTATACTAGACTGTCATTTGTCATTGATGTTTTTTACGTATATTGCTTATAAAACTTTCTATAAATTGAGTGTCCGGCGATACTTTGTTACAAGCTTTATTCAACCTCACTTATTTGTAAGTTTGCGACAAATCTTATAACTAAATTTGAAATCAATCCAATCTTAGTTTAATAATCAAAGTATTGACGGTTCTTATCGTTAAAATCTATATCTATACTAATATATTAAGCTGAAAAGTTTGTTTGTTTGATCCGGCTAATCTCAGGAACTACTGGTTCGAATTTAAAATTATTTTTGTGTTGTGTAGTCCTTTTATCGAGGAAGGTTCTAGGCTTATTTTTACAAACTATACGCGGGTGAAACCGCGGGCACAGCTAGTTACGTATAATCCTGAAAATTATTAAGATTAAAAAGTGATTTTAAAAAAGTCTACTTCATCGATAACTATATCTTGATATTGATACTCACCGTCTAAACGATTGAGTTGAGTCAATACAACAGAGTATTTAATGGAATTAGTTTTTGTGTGTGTGTACAAACATTATAGGCTTGGTTTTTAAATAATTGATTTGTGTCATTCAAAACCAGTAGAACATTTGTAAAACATTCTTTTTTTTATATAATATAATCAATCAATATATTAATGAAAATAACTGTAATATATAAACAAATGCTCGATAATTGTGTAGATATTTAAATTATATTTAAATTTTTAACTCATATAATAATATTATAACGTAAATATTGTTATAAATATATAAAGTATTATATTGTCTCTGACAATATCGTAAATATTTTTGTCTATGTTATTCACGACAGGCTGATATTAATATTTATCGAACAATGAACTCATCCATAAACATCCGTTATTTAAATATCTTAAAATAATCATAAATAATAATGGTATATATTATCTATACAAAAGAAATAAATTGTTTGTCTTTGATTAAAAAATCGTTTTTCTTAAGTTATTTTAGATATTCACAATAACCGAAACATTTATTATTTCTATCGTCTAATATAAAATGTAAATAATTTAATTATTATACGAAATACTGCAAGATACCTATTAGTCTGTATTTCATCAAAATTGATTGAGTCTATAATTTGAACAATCATAAAGTTGACGTATATTATTTAAGGTACGCGTTTTAAGGGGGGTGGGCATGTGCTATAATATATAAAGTAGCCTATGTACTTCTTTAAGGTTCAAGCTAACTTCATACGAAATTTCATCAAAATTGATTTAGTGTTCTAGTCGTCAAAGCGCAAGGGACAGAATATAATACTCAGTACAACTATTTGCTTCAGTATATATTTCAAATTTAAGGACTTGAATAAACACCATGTCACAATACAATTTTAACGTAAATAATCCCGCGGCGCACGGCTATATACTTTAAAATAAATAAATAAATAAAAACGCCTCATCGAAATAGCCTATCTATTTAATTACGTATTAGAACGATGAACTCTAACTGGAAATCGATGTATTTCCTTTGAATAATTAATTATGAATTCGAAGTCGTATAACAGTAACTAAGCGCGGCTTTTCGTGAACGTTTCAATATGAAAATCTTGTTCATACATATACAAACAGTCTGTATCTGTCACTGTGTCTGTCTGTCCTAACGCGATAACCTCAAAAACTTCCGAACGGAGTATCATACGGTTGTCACCAATTTATTGTTTCTTTTAATAAATGTACGAAGTGATTCGTGAGGAATGTTTACGTGTATCATTAAGTTATTTTGTTTTAAATTTTGGTTCAAATATAACGATAATGTAACGATAAGTGTTGAAGATGACGGAAACAAATCAATCAAATTAGAGTTATCTCTCTCTGTCTCTCTCTCTCTCTCTGGTTGCTCCCTCATGGATGAGGATTAGAGTTATAATGTACTACAATACAAACGTCTTGTGTTGACCCTTATTCTACCCGTGCGATACTGGGACGGGTAGAAAGTACATTCATAAAATGATCAATAGTAATTAGTAACAAGGAATAACATCGGAGAGTTCGTAGTTTTTTGCGGGTTGGTATCTTTTAAAAGCTTACTTGATTAATATTATAATTTGCATTATTTTAATAAGCAGTGATGGGAGAGCTAGTTGTTCTTAAATTAATTACATTGTAAAATATAGAGCTGTTGCAACCGGAAATCAGCTTACTATAAAGATGAATTATTACATTTGGAGGTTGTAACTACTCTATATCTTCTCAACAACAACAATACTAGATAAAATTAAAATCCATCTAATAATAATCGTTTCCTTTATACAGACATGCATTGTGTAAACAAATAGTGTTTTTAATGCATTGATTACAACTAGATTTATATTTTTAGACATCTCGTGTAATACTCGTGTATAGTCCATTTGCAAAATGATTTCTCTCTGTTTGTCTATGAGTCATGATTCTAAAACAGTCGTTAAATCTTTATAATATAATCAGTTAACGGTTATCTGTCTATGGCAATATTTATTCAAATAAAATTAAAATACATAAAAATCGTTATTTAAATTAATATTTAATTAAAACAGACGTTGTATATGTATAAATAGTTAAATCATTAGTTTTTTCGTAAATAATTCTACTACAGTAGGCCAATTGATGTTTTGGTAACTTTTAAAAAGACAATTTAACTTTTAAAAAAAACTATTTCGATATCGTAGCAAACTTCAATTTTATATATAAGAATATATAAGCAATTTTCAAAAGAATAAAAAAAGTGTTTCGTAGTTTTAAAAAAGGTAAATAAACAACCTTGACATCGAATTGACGCGATATTATTGGTCAAGATCTCGCATAATCTATGATATTAATTATGGATTCATAACAAATAATGCATTTTGAATGTCAGCTTAGTTGTTCAAAACTTTGAGTGTACAATTAAAGTTGATACATATAAATCAAATTAAATAGAATAGTGTGTCGTATTATAAACAACGGGTTGCAATCCGGAATGTCGGCAGAAGTGTAAACTTGAATATCAGTGCATTTCTGATATTTTGGAATGGTTGGGAACAATTTAGCAAGAATTGCTTTAACAACCAGTATCATTTATGTGATTAAAATACAATATTCATTTATTGCGCTATCGTACACAAACATGACAATTTATATTACATTAAACATTTAACACTTCAGAATCCGTCTTACGAATTTTCAATCAGGGTCACGTGACCTGACGCGAGTTTGACATTTTTTACCCATCACAAAAAAGTGCACAAACCGCTAAAGAAGTTTTCACTTCAATAATTATATATTTATCATGACATGTTTGCAGTACATAATATAGCTGACGATGAGCTATAAGTAGATCGCATGGTAAACGTAAACATAAGGGAAGTTCCTCTTTTTTTATATAAGGAGGGGGCAAACGAGCAGGAGGCTCACCTGATGAAAAGTGACTACCACCGCCCATGGACACCTGCAACATCCGAGGACTTGCAGGTGCGTTTGCCGGCCTCTTAACTGCTTCTTCGATTGTAATAGGCTATAGTAATGTTACAGACAGACAGACGTACTAATTTAAAAAGCACATTATAACTAAAGAGTTTATTTATCATATTATTATATTTTAATTAAACAGTAATAAGGCACAGATGTTTACTTAAAAAAAATACCATTTTTTTTCTAAATTTCAACGAAACCATTCTCTTTTTCTGAGATACATTTTGTATATTTTATAATTATATAGTTATACTTATATATCTGTTATTACTGTCATGTTGACGTTACAGCCGACTCGATTTTAAAATCATTTTATCCGCAAAATGTTTATCGAAGTGAAAGTGTTGATTTTTTTACGTTTATACATTCGTACAGTTTTTGTGTAACAGGTGAGTTTATTGATTACTTATATAAGATAGAAATTTTATGTAACTGTTTATTATATATAGCGTGAGTTTTTCTTGTAATTGTTTATTTTTATATAAAGAAGTTATAAGTATATAAACATTGATGATATAGGTACAAACAAGAAACCAATTAATGTGTACTTGGTTTATTCGTTCTACGCCTTTCAACATTTAAATTAAATATATTCGCGATATCTAAAAAAACTAATATGAAGTTACTGGATCTTTGGAGGTAGTTTTGATTTTCCCCTTGAATGTTATCATAAAATTTCTTGGCTAAGACGGTGCTTTATATATGAACAAAGAAAATATGAGTCATTACTATTTGGACGGATAAACAAAGATAGTATTGGGTAGTGTTTCTAGAAATTTTCAGTCCGAACATTGTGTTCCTCGAAAAAAAAAATGTCTATAAAAATAAAATACAGAGGTACCGAGAAAGACATAGGGTGCCTAACATCCCCTCCTCCCCGATATGCGAGCATAGTTACGACTGAAAACTAGTGTCATATATATCCACAACGAAGTACATTATTTCGATAGAAATTGAGACAAATGTTGTATAAACATGAGTTTTCGAATACACGATAATTGTACGTCTATTTTTTGCATAGGTTGGTGGACATATGGGCCACCTGATGGTAAGTGGTCACCGCCACCAACCTTGGGAACTAAGATGTTATGTCCCTTGTGCCTATAATTACACTGGCTCACTCACCCATGAAACCGGAACACAACAGTATCAAGTACTGCTGTTTTGCGGTAGAATATCTGATGTGTGGGTGGTACCTATCCAGACGAGCTTGCAAAATGCTCTACCACCAAGTAGATCAATGAATAAATTAAAAACTGGTGTACATATAAATAAGGCATAATATTATATACATGCTTATTATTTAGATCTTGAAGTTAATTTGAGTTATATGTATAATGTATATGATGTTACTCTGAAACAGAGCAACTACCGGTTCTCTCGGCTGTAGTCTTCGGTAGAATTGAATTACCAACCGAAGGTAGCTTAATATTTAACCTTGGCGATTGAAAAGTATTTGAAAGGCTAGCCTACCTAGACCAAAAAGAAATATAAAGTGGCGAGAGAGAACACTTGAATTTCCAACGAAAATCGCGGTTATAATCTCGTCTTCATTGATATTCATTTGTTATTTGTATTCATATTGTGATCGATGAGGAAGGAAAACAAATGAAACCTGCATGGTATCGGATGGCATTCTGGGACACGTTGTATCCGCAATGAAGCTCAAAACCATTATAAGAGGAAAGAAGGCCAGAAGTGGGGAATTTTAAGGGCCTTTACATTAATTTTACGTAATTGAACACACAGGCAAGCATTATTACAAAAAAATAGGATACTTTTTGCCTACACAGGACGGCTGGTTCATTTTTCGCCCGCGAATCGGAATTGCGATTCAAAGGGGAAATGCTGCTAGCATTCTCGCCACCATTCCACGCGGTCACAACTTGTATTGTAATTATTTTTAGTTTTTTGTTTGTAATTATTTATGTAAAATATATATTTTATAATAATATTTATTATGAATGTTATGATTTTTATGGTTATAAAATCTTTACACACCATACCTAATCATCAGCTTCACGGCCTTGACATTCTATAATATTGTAATAATATTTATATTCGTGACTAATAATGTCAAGCTCGGATAGCTCACAACCCTCACAAGATAAAGCAACGTGTGTAACCGAAGTTCGTAAATCACAGTTTTAAATCTGCACAAGTAAATTTAAACTCCTTTGTGTGCCGTTGAACATCATTGTGAAGTATAGTAAATGATAATTTGTTGAATTTAATGTAAGTTACATTTCATGTGCCTGTCGGTACTTCGGTAGCCTTTGCTAAGTTGGCGTATGTTTCAGTACCGTTGTGTAAGTACCGTCATTTATATGCTTCAAACTATCTCAGCCGAGATGGCCCAGTGGCTAGTACGCGTGAATCTTAACCGACGATTGTGGGTTCAAACCCGGGCAGGAACCACTGAATTTTCATGTACTTAATTTGTCTTTATAATTTATTTCGTATTCGTATTTACTTGACGGTAAAGGAAAACATCGTGAGGAAAACTGCATGTATCAAAATTCACTCAAATTCTGCCACATGTTTATTCCACCAACCCGCATTGGTGCAGCGTTGTGGAATAAATTCCAAATCTTCTCCTCAAAAAATTAGAAGAGGCCTTAGCCCATCAATAGGACATTCACAGGCTATTACTGATTTATCTCTCCAATTGCCATAATATTACAATATTATATGTAAAGCTACCACAAGCTTGTAGTGTAGGCTTTACCCTAATTCGTGACGTGTCGAAGCACGAGATGAATTTTAATCACAAATTTAAATTTAAGATAAATCATAAGTTGAAATTTAATAGAAAATTTAAATTTCATGTACCACGCTTTTAATAAACTAATTTACCCTAAGATTTAGTATTTATTACTAGGAGTTAGTGACGTCAGAATATTAGTAATGTTGGTTTTAACTTTTAACACAAATAAAATCAACTTACTTTTTACGAAAGAAAAAACCGTGTCCACCTTGAAGATGAAAGTACGAAATAAATCCTTTGAAATATTTATTCTTTACGATAAACATACATTACGGTCCTGTGTGTAAATTGTCAGCAGAAAGGCAATATTTTGTTTTCTGTTTGACACGAAAAAATATCTCGATTTAAAAAAAAAATCATTTTCATAAATAAACACAGCATCGTAACAAAGATAATATATGCATAACTGACCCTTTAAGTCAGGGGTGTCAAATTCAATTGAATGACGAGTCTTTAAATACAACGTCAGGCAGGCTTAATTAACAAAATACTCCATGCCATTCTTATAATTATAAATATTATAAATGTCTGTAAGGTTAATGAAAGCCCATCGTGAGTGAGTAACGTACGATCGCATGAATGATTTTCATTCTTGTTGTATAAACGTATTGTAACAGCCTGTGAATGTCCCACTGCTGGGCTAAGGCATCTTCTCCTTTTTTGAGTAGAAGGTTTGGCGCTTATTCCAACACGCTGCTCTAATGTGGGTTTGTCGAATACACTTTTGACAGAATTCCAGTAAAATTTGACACATTCAGGTTTCCTCACGATGTTTTCCTTCACCGTCAAGTACGAGATGAATTATAATAATATTTATAGGTAGTCAGGGGTTTGTGGTTTGGATAGTTACCACCCACCTATTAAAATATCTACCACTTTAGCATTATGCTTAGTATTGTTACGTTCCTGTTTGAAATTATATAGCCAGTGTAAATATAGGCACAAGGGACATAACCCAAAGTTGGAGGCACATTGGCCATGCTCATGCATCGAATGGTTGATATTTCTTCCAATGTTTATGGCCAGTGACCACCATCAGGTGGCACATTTGCCAATCCGCCTACCTTAGAACATAAAAAAACTGCTTTGACAATCTATACATTGACCGGGGTAAAATAAAACTTTACATTTACACAACATAAATATTGCGTTATTTATTTAACTTAGTGATAAATAATACTATCATTTATCAATATCATACAATATTTTGGAGAACTGATATGAGTGACAATTACAGACTTACTCAACATTAACAATAAACTAACTTCATAACAACTAAAGAACTTGCATCTTAAAATACAAAAAAGAAAGATACACATACAAAGATATATATTCCTCTTCTTCATTTTTAAAGCGAAATTATAAAAGACTTTTATCCTTATTGTCAAATAAGGAAAAAAAAATTGGAACTATAACTTTTTTTTTTTGAATATTAATAAATTTAAATAAACATTATTGTTAATTTTTATTATTTCATTAAATTCGCTAAACAAAATTGCTGATAAATGCGACTCGTGCGGTGCATCTGACAGCCCTTATTTAAGACAGCCCGTCTTAGTGCCGCTTCACCGACGACATGTTACCTTGACTCGGGAAATCAGCGCTAATCAGCTAACAGAGGAAAGAGTGTCATGGTTGAATGTGACTAGAGAAAACTACAACACTAACATCTGACTTAAGTGCTATTAAAATCTAGCCATAAATGTTAATCTATACATATATAACTGTAAATATACTTGACATCTCTGTCTGTGGGCTTAACATAATTAAGTAACAGATAAGTATCATGTAAATGGCCCACTGTTGGGCTAAAGCTACCTCCTTTTCAAACCATGCTTGGTGGCGTATTGACAATGTTTCTTACTCAGTCAATATCTATGGACGAAGGTTATCAATTAGTATAAGGTAGTCAGGCCCATCTCCACGAACAGACACTACTTCCTACTTTCCGAAAAAATAATCAACTTGGCATATATTTTTAAAATGTCACAATCTCCTTCCGCTGTGAGTTTCGAATTTGTTCTTTCAGATACAATATCAAATATGATAAATACTCAAGTACTAGATAGTTGCTATCTAAAATATTCGTCAATAATATGGGAAAATTAATTATTAACTCCCAAGTGATAAAACCGTGGTTGGATAGTTTATCAAACAAGGTATTAATAAAAATTAATAAAATAATATTCATATATAAACTTTTTATGAAACACAAAATATTTTTTTAAATAAATTAACAATGTTTTATGAACACAAAATTTCAGCTCCATCGGTCTGGCTTAAATTAATTTTACAAGATTTGACTCACATTAACAAAAAACACGTAAGAGTACCTGGAGGTAATTTGAAGCTTAATTTAAAATATTGAATGGTTTAAAAATTTAAATCTAATATAAAAGGGTAAGCTCGTATGTTTCTACATAAATAACATATAAGTTCCACTTTTCAGTGGCCTGATATGTGACAGTCTCCCAAAAGAAGTTTATGAGGTAGTTTGTGTTGTCTTTAAATGTGTCATTACTGGAGAAAGGTCTTCTCTCGACTAGAGGATACTTATTTCATCCACGCTTCTCTAGTGCGGATTGATGGATGGATGTAAGGCAGAATATCACCCGAGACGCTGGTTTCCTTCAAACATGACCACGAGATGATTAATAAAAGTAAACTAAACTCAAAATAACTTAATTCACGGATTTGAAACTGTGATCTTCAACAATCATTGTGCTCTATCCACGGGGTCATAACGGTGATGTTGAAACAAGTACATTGCTCTCGCCATGGCTGATAAAAAAAAACAAGAAAGAAAGTATCGATCGGGTCCCATAAGAAACCGTTATAACTGGTTACTACTACCAGATTAAGGCGGCACCAAGCGGCTCATATTTCACCCATTATGCACACGATACATGTTATCCACATGTTTTATGGGTCATTTCAAAATGACAATTTATTGCTTATGTAAAATTATTGACTAACAAAATTCTAAAATTTTATTATCAATAAAATAATTATTTTAAAACAATAAAACTGAATAGTGACAATACAGTTCAATTTAATTGACTAACGGCCGAGTACTGAAACGTCTCTGAGACAAGCACTTAGTTAAAAGCTACTTAACATGGAAATATGTACACGAAATTTTAAATTAACGGCGTCTTAAATAATTAAGTTGAACTTAATATTTGAGTGAAGTTTCAGTATTCGGCCGTTATGTACTTATTTCATGTCCATCGTACAATACATACAATATAATAAGGTAAATAAATACATATCGCTATTTAAAATTACAACCCATTAATGTTTTACATAGAGATGCAACATTTAATATTTATTTAGATATAATATTGACCTATAAGGAAAACATAGACTGTCAATTGAGTAATAATTTTAGATTTCTGCAAAAGTCCTTAATATAGTATATTTATTATATGCTTAGTATCAGATTTTAATACCTTGTCAATGCCATTGAAATAAATATATGAATTATGAGGTAAACAACACAGCCACCATAGATGAACATGTTAGGATTGTCTCCTAAAAAAATACGGTATACTTTAAAAAAAAAAACGATTTATGTAACGACGGTTACGAACTTACGAGTATGATCATCTTATAACTTCCAATAAACAGATTCTTAATTTAAATTTTTATCTGTATTTATTTAGGGCTTTAATTTAAATAAAAAAAGTAAACATATTTTGGTTTGCAACAAAAAGATTTCAATGGTAGATTGAATCTGAATCGGAATCTTTAACGTATCGTAGCCGTTTTAAATTAATTAGCTCTCAGTTACGATTTAATTGAAGTTTTTTTGTAAGGAATACAATCAATAATGTATTCTAGCAATTATAAATAACTAGCTGTGCCCTGCGGTTTCACCCGCGTATAATTAATAAAAATCAGCCTCCCTCCCTACATTCACACAATATCTTTATAAATAGTAGCCTATGTGTTATTCTGATGCTATTCTGAGCTATATTATTGTTAGGTTTCAATAAAATCCATTCAGTAGTTTTTACGTGAAAGAGTAACAAACATCCATCCATACTTACAAAATTTCGCGTTTATAATATTAGTATAGACTAGAATTGGTCCTCAGGTTTCTTCACGACATTTTCTGTCGCTACCGAGAAATCATCTTTTTTTTATAGCATAGGTTGCCGGAGAAGCGTATGGGCCACCTGATGGTAAGTGGTCACCAACGCCCATAGACAATGGCATTGTAAAAAGGTCAACTACCGCTTACATCGCCAATGCGTCACCAACCTTGATAACTTATGTTTGTTATGTCCCTTGTGCCCGTAATTACACTGGCTCACTCACCCTTCAACCCGGCACACAACAATACAAAGTACTGCTGTTTTGCGGTAGAATATCTGATGAGTGGGTGGTACCTACCCAGACGAGTTTGCACAATGCTCTACCACCGAGTTAATATCATCAGTCATTTGTGGATACGTCATTACTAGTTCATATAATTATTATAATTTATTATGAACACAAATTAATCAAATCAAAGCACACTTGCCCGAGAATAAATATTAATAGTGAATATTAATTTCTGTTTGTTATTGAACGTCATAATCTGAAGTACTTACGTATTTGAAGAACGATGCTATTAAAAAACCATGCGGGGGACTACAATATTAATGACTGTATTAACATAATATAATCACATAACTGGGTTAGTCTTGTTAAATCGATTCTATTGTATAGAGTTATTTTACACTGAGGTAATTGAATTTAATTATCTTTAAATATGTGTTATATGATTGTGTTTATGTAGTCTATGTTTTTATCAAAATGTAAATAACCTCTGGTACCTCTGTTTTGGAGTCTACCCGAAGGAAGCGTTTTTGTTCATCGGTTCTTATACTGAACTGTGACTTGAACATTTACCAGCTTCTGTGCCTCCTGCCTGTTATGACCTGAGTCACCTTTTTTTAAAATAGGCGACGGGTAAATTGTCGCCGCCGGTCATAAGTACTGTTAAGAAATATTAACCATCCCTTGCATCAACAATGACCAGACCTTGCTGATGTTATGTCCCTTGCAGGCAGGCAATATTTACACTGGCTCACTCACCCTTCAAACCGGAACAGAATAATACTAAGTGTAAGTCATCATATCTATCCATATCAGATTGAAATTCCATTCATCACGAGATCTTCTAAGCTATCCGCCCGTTCGACTTGAAATCTGTCACAGTTACGCCTTCTTCGACATGGAGGCTCACTATGAACGGGTTTTACGCAAGTCCTTTTAAAATTACATTTTTCTTATCTACCCGTGGAAAGCCAGGACGATTAGTTAGTACCATATATAAGGACCGCATACCGTACCCGCATTGGAGCAGCCTGGTGGAATAAGCTCCAAAACCTTCTCCTTAAAAAAGGAGAAGAGGCCTTAGCTCAGCAGTGGGACATTCACTAGCTGTTACTGTTTAAGGACATCAGACCTCGTTGACATACATAATCGTATACAGGGTGTAACAAAAACCCTGTCCGACCCAGTCGGTTATATTATATTTATGTAATGATTTTTTAAATTCTAAGCAAAACATTTCGTTTTAGTTACATCCTGTAAACATACAATTGAAGTATATTTCCATGTTAAATTATATTGTATTTTAAACGTAAATAATGTTATGTGACAACACAGCCAGTGTATAACCTCAATTATGTAGTAAAATGCGATTTAGACGTTAAGTTGGCGCATAAATACATACACTCTTATTGTCAGACATCAGTTGCTGTTAAACGTTCAACATTGTTAGTGTATTTAATAATAATACGAAGTGTGTTCGATAAAACGATTTTTGGTGAGCTATTTTTTTATTTAGTAATTTAAAATAATAATAATATAAATAGCGGCTTTAATTTTGTCACTCTCCGTATATTGTAGTTTTTACTTTTTAGCAGTTTAAGAAAATCTTTATTAAATTTTTAGTTAAGTAAAGTTTATGTTTTGGATTTTATTTTATACTAAGAAGTTTCTGTCCGTGGCTTCGCCCGTGTAGTTACGTGATGTGTTGTAGGTACCCTATGTCTTATTACGTATGTGCAAATTTTAGCGATGAATAATCGGTTGAGTTGTTAAGACGTGAAAGCTTAACAAACAAACAAACTTACTTTTGCATTTAGAATATTAATAAGGATTGAATTACGTTTTATAAATATTCCATTAATTATACTACGACATAGTATCGATCGATCAGATCAGAGTTAATCGAGCTTGCATTACTTAAATACAACTAGGTATAGGATGCATATTATTGAGTGAATTAATTTTATTTGTTAACTAGCTGATACCCGCGACTTCATCCGCGTTGCTTGATATATTAACAAAGTTTTGTCATGTACGAAGGAAAAAAACATCAAAAAGATCGCGAGCAAAAATATACTTTGTTTAAACATACATCACTGAACACGCAGTGCATATACAAATCGTTGTTTCTTGAAACTTTAATAACTTTATTAAATGAAGATATCGCAATCATTTTTTTTGACAAGGGCCAAGAGTCTAAGAAATAAAATTTATAAAAATTCATTGAAATCTATCCAGTAGTTTTTCCGTGATGCGCACACAACTGCAGACCTCTATAATTTTATTTATATAGAAGATAAAAATACGCTCGTCATCTTCAAAATGTAAATAAAAGAAATAGACAATACTAGTAGTACGATACACCATTATAGGCACTTAAAACCCAGGTGATCATTGATGTGGCGGTATCCGTTATAGTTTGAATATCCACACAACCTATCGCCTTCTAAATATGCATTGTCTATTTGTTTGATGAAATTTATTAAGAATTTAACTCGGTGGCAGGGCTTTGTGCAAGCTCGTCGGGGTAGGTACCGCCCACTCATCAGTTATTCTACCGCAAAACAGAGTACTTTGTATTGTTGTGTTCCGGCTTGAAGGGTGAGTGAGCCAGTGTAATTACAGGCACAAGGGATATAATATCTCAGTTCCCAAGGTTGGTGGCGATGTAAGCAATGGTTAACATCTCTTACAATGCCATTGTCTATGGGCGTTGGTGGCCACTTACCATCAGGTAAGTCAGGTATCTCTAGGATAAGTGGCCACAAACAAATATTGCAATTTAAATAAAGCTGTTAAAAATAGGTATATAAATATTATTATGACTTTGGTATTGTTTATTTAAATCCACTATTTACGTTTTAATCGTAACAGAGTTATCTAGCATAGACTCACGTAGCCTACTAATTTTATCAAAGATCAATGAGAATCAAAGATAGGACCATAGACAATTTAATACTTTTTATTGATTTGACATATTTGTAACAACAACTTGCATTCCTAAGTATATAATTAATGTATATTACCCTTTGTTTCAGGTAACACAATGGGGTGGCGCACAGCTCTCTGTATGCTGGCAGCAGTCCAGCTCAGCTCCCAGTACTTATTACCCGGTGACGTCACGCCTACGCACTATGACGTGCGGCTCGTGTACGACGTAGATCCAAAGTCAAACTTTAGCTTCTTCGGTGTTGTGGATATTCAGGTGAGTGGAACGTCTCTTTGGTCTAGTGGCTAGATACGAGACCGCAGACACCAGGTTGGGCCAATAAATGGATTTTGTATCGACGATTCTTTTATCCCATTGGATTACGAGATTGAGGGAA
This sequence comes from Nymphalis c-album, assembly GCA_963151315.1. NCBI lineage: Eukaryota > Metazoa > Arthropoda > Insecta > Lepidoptera > Nymphalidae > Nymphalis > Nymphalis c-album. The sequence goes on from OY720609.1 coordinate 8,786,844, forward strand.
TCCAGAGTGCGTCTGTGATTGCGCAGTTGGCTAATCTCTCTTGAGATTGGCCACCGTGGCCAAATTCGGTACGAATGCCTTCAGCTTATCAGGTAGCCGATTCCGAAAGTCCCGTTTTCAATCCACTGGTCATGACAAAAATACTTATTGAGCTTTTGGGGCAAAACAATCTAAGGTTCAGAACTTACGTTCAAACTACTTTACTAACTGGAACTGATTATACACTCAGTTGTAATGTTTGACTGTATGTCAATACTTAGTACTACTTAATATGTGGAGTGCACAAAAAGCTTGTCAAAATAAATCTAGTTCATCCAATCGACGACCGAGCTGTGTACGTGAACGTTAAATAATTTGATATTGCCAAATAAAGTTCGACCTTAAGTAAATTGTTCGTGTTGGTTTCTCAAGCGAATACTTTTCTATATATTTCTTTTATTTTTTATGGTCTATGAGCGACTGTCTGATTTTTTCGTACAATTTCGACTCTTTTATTCTATTAGCTCTAAGGTTGTTGGTAAAATTTTGTATGAAGCAAGCTTGAACGGTAACAAACACCCCTACCCTAACACGCGGACGAAGCTGCGAGCAGAAACTAGTGGCGATCACAATCCGACTCGAAAATTGTCTCTTTCTTTTAGAAGTACAGAAGAAAGGAATTTTGCTTTAGAACTATTCAACTCCGAGATCCACTCGCTGGTATCGATATCAGAAACATTGAAATTAAATGTGGACATTAAGTCAATACCTTCGTTATTTAATATTTGTATCCGTATCCTGGTATCCGTGATATTATAATTTCATACTAACAAAAATAAAGTCGCCTCATCAGTGACGTCATGATTCGATGCGACCACTAAATGTCAAATTGGAGGTTAGGTGACTAGTCGTGTGGTGGATGATGTCATTGGTTTTTAATTATTGATTTCGTTTATTTTTTTTTTGTTATTGCATAGGAAGGCGGACGAGCATATGGGCCACCTGATGGTAAGTGGTCACCAACGCCCATAGACATTGGCGATGTAAGAGCTGTTAACCATCTCTTACATCGCCAATGCGCCACCAACCTTGGGAACTAAGATGTTATGTCCCTTGTGCCTGTAATTACACTGGCTCACTCACCCTTCAAACCGGAACACAGCAATAACAAGTACTGCTGTTTTGCGGTAGAATATCTAATGAGTGGGTGGTACCTACCCAGACGAGCTTGCACAAAGCTCTACCACCAAGTAAAAAATATAAAGATTACAAAAGATATACAAAAAATATAAAGTCCCCAAAAACCCCATCTTACCTAAAATAGCGGTATACCTTTCTTGGCTCTCATACACCAATCAATCTGCGCTCTGAGCGAGATAATTAATGGCTGATGCCACTGTTTTGTACTAAACCTCCATCTAATCGCAATCAACACCACTCTAATCCACAGAACATAGGCCTTTAAAGCCTTGCAAGTACTTCTAAACTGTGACGTCACAGCCCACAGGTTTAAATTAAGTTTGAATTTACAATCGCGTAGGTGGAAAATAATATATATATATATATATATATATATATATATGCTAGAAGTAAATACTCCGTTATCTTTCCGATACTAATAAGTGGAGACATTTATTATAATCATAGGATAAAATTACATTTTAACGACTTGCAACACTGATTGCTTGTAGTTAGTAGGCTATTTACATAATAGAATATAAATATGACAAGTCTTCGTCCTCGTGTTTGTTAGGTATTACCGTATTAGGTATAAAAACATAAATATAAATACATACCAAATTTAATCAAAATTGTTTCACAGGTTTAGAAATTAAATATTTATGATTTCAAAATAACTGGCAAAAATCTCTATTCATCGAGTCTTATAATATTTATTAGGTATTCAAGATTTTACTCGGTGGTAGGGCTTTGTGTAAGCTCCTCTGGGTAGGTACCACCCACTCATCAGATATTCTACCGCGAAACAGCAGTACACAGCTATTGCTGTGTTCCAGTTTGAAGGGTGAGTGAGCCAGTGTAATTAAAGGTTGGTGGCGCATTGGCGATGTAAGCGATGGTTAACATCTCATACAATGCTAATGTAAATCGGCCTTGGTGACCACTTATCATCAGGTGGTCCATATGCTCGTTCGCTCGTCGTTCCTATACAATAAATAGCTCTGGTATATATTTATTTATTAAAAATACACTAAATAGTTATGGATAAATAATATTTTAGAGAAACTATAATGTGATACGAAAGCCTCTTCCATAAAACCTTTAACCAACCTTTCTTGCCAAGTGCCATTTTTCAATCTAAAAGTAAGTTCTTCAATATTCAATACAGACATTTAAATTGAAAATTTCCTTTAAAAAAAAGTTGTATCGCAATTTAGAAACCGCCAACGAAAGAAATATCATTAAAATGTAGCCGACATTTCTACGGCACTTAAAATAGAAACTAGAAAGTCGTGTTATTATACAGGGTAAGGCTCGATAATTGTCTTTTACCGCTTATGTTATTACAGGCGACATTACGTATTGACCTAAATACTACAAAACACCGGATAGCTTCGTGACTTGAGAAAAGATTTCATATACTCGAGACATAAAGACCTAGACTCAGGGATTCAACGCCCCTACGCGGTTTATTTTAGGTCCCCCACTCCGAAGCGTGTAAAATTATATTACTTTTGGTTGGAGCCTCCGCTGTTATAGGCCTAGGCATAAATCCGGGACTGCAGACAAGACAAGTAAAATCTGAAGAGAGATTAGCCAACTGCACAGGACATATTATAGTTCACAAGTGTGTGCGCAGACACAGGTGCACTCTACTCACTATTCCCTAACTCTCATAACCCAATGGGACAGCAATCCGACACGACCGGAAAGAGTTCAGGCGTATGACAACGGCTTTTACGTGCTTTCCGAGGCACAGGAGTGTACACTCTTCCAACTACCAGACTCCGGGCAGCTGCTGAGAATTACCGACAGACAATCTCAATAAAATTTTATTGGCCCGACCTGGGAATTGAACCCAGGACCACCGTGTCTGTGGCCTTACATGTAGCTACTAGACCAAGGAGGCATAATCAGCCAACCAATGGCTCGGATAACACGTCGGTGTATTTTTTTTTAAATAAAACAGATAGCCGGACTATGGCCTGATGGTATGTGGTCATCGCCGTCCATACATTGGCACTATAAGAAATATTAGCAGTTCCTTACATCGTCAATGCGCTACTAATTGGGAACTAAGATGTTAAATATGTACATTGCGCCTGTAGTTACACTGGCTCACTCACCCTTCAACTCTTAACACAAAAATCTTCTGTTTGGCGGATAGATATTTTCATTTAAAGAAAAATAAACTTGGTGAAATTATAATAATATAACATGTATGGTACGTATAAAGGTCGGTCGGTCTGCTTGTTATTCGCATTGCGCTCGAGGCGATACGACTACGAAGGTTTTCTAGTTGACACGTGCACGACGCGACGTGCGTTTATACACACACACACACACACATACATACATACATACATACATACATACATACATACATTTTATGTCAATACTGACTAGTTATTGACCGTGATTTTGATGTCATGTAACATGACACTCATACTGGTTGAGGATAATTTGTTTTCATTTTTTTATAAGTGTCGTATACTCAAACGTCAACTTGGACTTAAATTTGAGAGCGACTGAAAGTAAGCTTTGTATTGTTGTATAACGATTTGGGCGAGTGAGTAATTAAACTGAATGACAGAACATGGAATTAGTTCCCAAGGTTGGGGCGCATTGACATTTTTAAGTATGGTTAATGTCACTTACATTCCACCGGTGATGGTAAGTATATGCATCAGGTCATTACCAGTCTGCCTACATATAATTCATAAAAATAATTTAACCAGTACACTGGTGATATTCAAATGTTCTCTGTTGTATGCTTCTGCTTCTATAGAGCTTTGTGAACGTTTACTATGGCTAGTGGAACTAATATCTATCAAAATTGGTCATACCAATTATTGTATTGCAGTTTCAGTTGCAGTTCAGTCTGCAGCTAAAACCAGACCGCTTCTTATTTTAATAAATATCTTTTTTAAGTTATATTATAAATGTTGTTTGCTATTTTACATTTATCAATTCCGCTGTAAGTCATTTGCAATATTGTTCTTAAACGATCAAAACCCACAGCTTCCCTTTTTAAGATTACTCCGGACATACAGACAGTCACACAAAACAGACCGACAGACACAAAAGCGAGAAAAAGTAAAACCTAATTACGTCAGTAGTCTAAACTTAAAGCGGATGAGAGGCTGTCCTGTTACTTACAGCGATCTCTTCCAGACGACTTCAATTAGGATATAACTGAAACAAGTATAACATGTAGTACATAGGTAATATATATACCCTTATAAATACATCAGTATATAGATATATTATATATGTACATTGTACATAATAATGAACAATTAACATTCCTTAAGAAATGTGTGTCAATTATATTCCTATAGAATATAATATGATCATTTATATTATAATACTAGCTGATACCCGCGACTTCGTCCGCGTTCCTTGATATATATCCAAAGTTTTCTTATGTACGAAGGATAAAACATCAAAAAGATCGCAAGTAAAAATATACTTTGTTTAAACATACATCACTAAACACGCAGTGCATATACAAATCATTGTTTCTTGAAACTTTAATAACTTTTTATTAAATGAAGATATCGCAATTTTTTTTTATAAGAGCAAATGTCTAAGAATTAAAATTTAGAAAATTTTATTTCTTAGACACTTGTCAAGACAAATCTATCCAGTAGTTTTTCCGTGATGCGCGCACAACTGCAGACCTCTATCATTTTATTTATATAGATATACAAACTTAAATTGTCTATCTACGATTTCAAAGGGAACTGCCCCTTTTTAAGTTAATTAGTAATTAGTTTAAGTATTATATATCGTGTATCAGTTACCTGGTTTCCATAGTACGAGCTGTGCTTTGTTTGGGATTAGATGGTCTTGTGTGAATAATGTACCAGTATATTATTATTTGAAAGTTGCCAAAACCGAAACATTTTTTTTTTATTTTAGATTATTGTTGCTACAATTGTAATATTTTATATTGTGTATAATTCATATATTATAAGCACTATGTACTTTAAGACGGCAGAAATTAATTACGTCACAAAATGACCTACACTTTTTTACACTACATCTTTTTTTTAATGAATAAAGATTTATTTTTATTATATAAATAGGTAGAGACAAATCTTTACAATACATTTTTCTTATTTGTTGACCGTTTTTTTTGCTTGGTAGATATTTGCGAGATTCAGTGTTCATGAATGAAAAAAAATATTAAAAAAATAAAAACAGTTTAGGTTATAATGCTGATAATATAAATACGAGTACATATTACATTTAAATAAATACAATTATTTCTATATACTAAAGATAGCGCTCTATTGGAACGTAATAATTATAAACGATGAAGGTTAGCACCTCTGTAATGGTCTTGTGCTTAATTTGAGCTTACAATTCATTCTTGCTTCTTGAAGGAAAACATTGCGAGGAAACCTGCATGAGTCGAGATCCTTCCATACGTATGCGAAACCGTTCTCGTTTATGAATACATATAATTATATTTTTTTAAAAGTCGTAGCTGTCGTGTAGCTGTCATGTATTTTTTCAATCTTTTATTTGAACTTATGTCGACAGAGAGGCAAAAAGTACATTCACCTTGGGTGACAAAAAGATAATTATTGCATGCTTTAAAATAACAAAAGGAAAAAATATGTTTTTGTCACATTGTCGTCGATTGTAACGCAACAGTACGTTATTCGGAACGAGGTGTGGGCGACAATACAATACAATGCATCCGAAATTGGGTTATGAATAAGCGTATTTAATTTTCTATTTTTTCGAGGTTAACGACCCTGACCAATGGAAAAACGTCGTATGTTGATGTTACAATTGATTCGCAAAATGTTATTTTAAGTTGGCCATAATTTAAATATTAATGACATTTATAGTATACGTATTACAAATTATTTTGTCCAGAACGCATGTTATTGATAAATCTGGATTCCTAAGGAGTTCTGAGTAAATCATTAACCTCCTCGGTGGTCTAGTCGCTAGTTGTTTATAACTTCTGGTAGCTTTACACTAGTTCAATACTGCAATGTGACGATTCAAAAGTGTGCTAAAGCCTAAAATAATGATTTGATTTGTTTGATTAATATTATGACACGTGCAGTTTTGAAAGATGTAATACAAGTATAATCCTTTTATGTAATAAATTATAATTGAAACACCTGAATAAATTATTTAATCAATTTATTAGGAAAATACTTAGCCCAAAAGCTTCCGGTGCTCTAAATCCAGCTTTTTAGGGTTCCGTACCCAAAGGCTAAAACGGGACCCTATTACTAAAACTGTCCGTCTGTCCTTCCGTCTGTCCGTCTGTCACCAGGTTATATCTCATGATATAGTTCGATAGTTAAAATTTTCACAGATGATGTATTTCTGTTGCCGCTATAACAAGAAATACTAAAAACAAAATAAAATAAATATTTGACTGGGGCTCCCGTACAATAGACGTAATTTTATAGATAATGGTACGGAACTTATCGTTAGCGAGTCCGACTCGCACTTGTTTCATTTAATCATTACTAACGAGGTGTATATTCATTGTTTCAGCTGATAGCAAAGGAGAGTACGCAGAAGATCATTCTTCACGCTGAAGAGTTCCTAGTAGAGGAAGACAAAGTATCGATTAAAGGTTTAAAGGACGCACCGAAAGTAACAGAGGTCAAACTGAATGACACGTATAATTTCTTGACGATAACCCTCGACGGGGACTTGGACGAGAATGGGAACTACACGCTCACTATACCGTTCTACGGCAACTTGGTCAAGGGTTTGGACGGAGCGTATATCAGTTCCTACACGAATCTAAAGACTCAACAGAGCGAGTGAGTATTATTGAACATTATTGAGATGGCCATGTGGTAAGAATGCGTGAATCTTAACGCGTAACGGGTTCAAACCCGGGCAAGCATCACTGAAATTGATGTGCTTTATTTGTGATTATAATTCATCACGTGCTTGATGGTGAAGGAAAACATCGTGAGTTCACATGTGTATTCCGCCAATCCGCATTGGAGCAGCGTGCTGGAATAAGCTCCAAAGCTTCTCCTTAAAAGAGGAGAAGAGGCGTAAGATCAGCAGTGGGACATCCACAGGCTGTTACTATATTAAATAATTTAATTTCTTAGATATGGTTATATTATTAGCCCAGAATTCAATGACTGATGATAAGGTGTTGTCCAGACCCGTAGGTACGTGTCTACTAAATTTATATAGTATAGTAAAGCACAAACCAAGAGTGATGAAACTCACATTTAAAAAAATCCTAGCCCTAAAGTAGTTGGTCGTTCTTGGTTGAAAGTATATTACAAAATCAATTTGATAGATTTATAAAATAAGGATTTCAAATAAGGATTTGGCTACAAATGTAAAATCTACCTTTTGTATAAATGTTTTTTCCTACTTTAAGGTACTTGGTAACGACCCAATTCGAAGCGACCTCAGCTCGGAAGGGCTTCCCGTGCTTCGACGAGCCGATCTACAAGGCCACGTTCAACATCAACATCGGCCATCACAAGGACTTCACCGCTGTATCGAACATGCCCTTACTCACATCCTCAAATAACAAGTGAGTTTTAGATTTTTGAAGTTATACTTCTTTAGGCGCGTTATGAAAAAATGATGAGAGTGAAATTTTAAGATGCGCGCGCATCTGTGACACAAAATTAACAGTATGAAGCTGTCTGCTTAACCGCTCATTAAACACCTGATTTCTACAACGTGAAGTTAGTTCTAGGTGGCATGAAAATCGATAACTATGTTCAAGTTGTATATTCTAGTATTTTTATTACGTTAATAAAACCTTTTTTATTTAAATAAAATCTTTTTTATCAATTTTAATATTTATCGTTAATCACTACTGCATTTTAGTTATTTTTTTTTCCATACGCCAAAGAAGTATAACTTCTAACGCGTGTACATAAGTACACACACTCTTTTATTTATATAAGAGGCAAGTGACTACCTGTGGACACCCTATGGACACTTGCAAAAAATTTTTTATAGCAAAAGCAGGCAGACGAACATATGGGCCACCTGACGGTAAGTGGAACCAACGACCATAGAAATTGGCATTATAAGAGATGTTAACCATCGCTTACATCGCCAATGCGCCACCAACCTTGGGAACTAAGATGTTAAGTCCCTTGCTAATAACACTCGCTCACTCACCCTTCAAACCAGAACACAACAATACCAAGTACTGATGTTTTGCGGTAGAATATCTGATGAGCTTGCACAAAGTTCTACCACAAAGTAAACGTAATTTTAACTGAATATCTGATGAGTGGGTGGTACCGACCCAGAAGAGTTTACACAAAGCCCTTGTATATGATTGCGTATATATAATGATTTATGGACTCGTATACACAAATTAACGCAGCCTTTCCAAATTTACTGTGTTCTCAACTAAAAACGAATTTATTGAAGGGTTTTATATTTTACATAATTGAACTTTTGTTGATCGTTTTGTATTTTATTCTTCAGTGCACTTGAGGAGTTCTGGCCTTGGGAGAAAATCGGGAAGAAATTCATGTAAGTATTTTTATAATAGACTATTAATTTTAGATATATTTAGTGACATAATTCTGACGTAGACAGGAAGTATGATAAATATTCGAAGTCATTTCTAATGATGCAGATGAACTTTATTAAGAAATAATTTAAAAACTTTTTAGAAGAGACTTATTTTAATTATCTATGTATACCGATGTTTTATTTACATTGAGAACTTTAATGCATAGAAATCAATGTAACTGCCTATAATGGTTTCAAGAATGCTGACAGCATTTTTCCGTTAAATCGTACTTTCATTTCTCTTAGCGAATAAATAAACTCGTATTGCCAAATGTAATAAAGGAATGCTTTATATTCAACTGTTTAGAAGAAGTTCCTGAGTTTATATTATGAAAATAATTATATAATATACCTCATACGTCACGGTGTTAAGATTATGACTATATAAAAATTTGGCTATTATTAAATATTTAATATCAAATGAATACAATGATTTCATTTTGAATCAAAATAATTTACAATTTCAATTATCTTACGTAATTTTTTACCGTAACTGCAAAACTACGATGTACTATTGCTGCAATACAACGTAAAGGAAAAGAATTTAAAAATAAAAAAATTGATTACGTTAACGTGACTTTAATTGTGGTTTGTGAACGTCTGATTATAAAAGTACTTTGCTGAAATAGTATATACATGTATATAGTTACGTGTACTCCACTGGCTCGACCCTGGCAGTGGAAGAGGGGAGGATACCTTGGAATTAATAATAATAATAATGCTCCTCCTAACCGATTTCGCCCACGGCGGCCAATCTCAAGAGAGAATAGCCAACAACGCAGGACAAGTGCACAAGTGTGTGCGCAAACACGGGTGCACTCTTTATGCCGTCACTCTCACAACCCGATGAGATGACAATCCGAAACCACCGGAAATAGTGTAGGTTTCGAAAGAAAATCTCGATAACATTTTATTGGCCCGACCTGGGATTTGAACCTAAGACCACTATGTCTACGGCCTTACATGTAGCCACTAGACCACATTGGCCTCCACCACCTTAGAATTATAACACTCAGAACGCGAGTAGGATTGCGGATTGAAGCAATTTCAAATCAGCCTTAAGAGGCGGAATACGTTTCGGCCGTATGTGTGTGTGTCAGTGAATGTAATAACATGGCAATTGCGCACACATTAATTCTAAGGTTGCTTAAATTTTGAGCAGAATTCTAAATTAACCTATCGTTCTTAGTGTTATTATTCTAATGGAGGATACCTTGCAGCCGGCGTAGAGCTATTAAGACGCGAGGCAGAATGTGCATTTAGGACTATGATTGTTTTTTTTTTAAATCTAATATTGATTTATTATGACAGAATACATTACTTTCAACATCAATTTAGGGGGTAAAACACAGAATAAATTGATCTACAACAACAGTTGCTGATAATAGAAATGACGATTTCAATGGTTTTTCACCATAAGACGAATAAACAGTATCTCAAATTTATTAACATTAAAATTTTTTAGGAAAGAACAATCGAGCTTCGTGTGGGACCAGTTCGCTAACTCCGTCCCGATGTCAACTTACCTGGTCGCTTACGTAGTGTCCAAGTTCTCGTACGTGGAGAGTCCGCCGGACCTATCTCACGTCAAATTCAGGATCTGGGCTAGGAATGACGCCATTGATCAGGTAATTTGTGGTTTCTTTTTATATAATTAACATAAGGATTGATTATGAATCGGTGGAAAAGTGTATTTCTGTTTCATTGCCGATTATTCTCGGTAGAATCAACTTTCCAAACCGGGATTTGAAAGTGTATCTCTGAGTGTGTCATGTCTCTCTAGAGCGTGTATAGAATGTAATTGATTAAATTATACGCTATAATTGAAGATGAAAACACAGAAATTAATGATTTATTGATAACGTGTGGAACATCGTTTTGGGGTTTTCCTATCATGCACTCGCGAATTTTATTTTGAATAAGACTTTCTGTCTTTTTACTTATTTCTAAACACAGCAGTTAGTCAGATTTAGTCGTAGTCGTCTTAACGCAAAAGTTAGTTTAAAAAAATGATCCAATCCAAAAACATCGACTAATCACTAAACACTTGTTGTGTTCAACATTTATCATTAATATAAAAAGTTGCTAGCAAAAATATATATTAAAATAAAAAAATCTAATAATTAATTATATTTAATTTCGAACATTTAAATAATATTAACTTCATCTAAAGATATACTCAAGTTTACGATCACGTGACACTTCAAGTGCCTTCAGGTGCCTTTAGATTTAAAGGTATAATTAACCCGTTTATATACAAACATAAAAGTTAGTTTAAGTTAGCCAACGTCGTGGCAGTTATGGCATTTTTCTTATGTGTTGTTTTCCAGACTTCCTACGCTGCAAAAATTGGTCCAAAAGTGCTGTCCCACTTCGAGAAGTGGTTCAACGTTTCGTTCCCGCTCCCGAAGCAGGACATGTTCGCTATCCCGGATTTCGCGGCTGGCGCCATGGAGAACTGGGGACTCATCACGTACAGGGAAACGGCTTTGTTGTATGATAAAGATGCATCGTCCTTCATCAACAAGGAGAGGATTGCTGAAGTAAGTAGGATATTGAATATCATTTATTATTTTCTGATAAATTATTTCTCCTTACTGTAAGCGGTCTTAAGAAATTTGATAAATATATTTAAGACATATTATGGTGTTCCACAATCCAAAAGACCCTCATCAGAACAATTGTCAAACTCCATATAATAATAAACAAAATTTTCTTTTCATATTGAGATCGTACAGTTCTGGGTTTTTCAGTGCCTAAAAATGTAACCAGAAATTAGTTTCTATTAAGGCCACCAGATGCCATTTCGGCAAGAGAAATGCTGGTGAAGATGTGACAGATTATTTGAAATGTTCGTGTCCGTCCAAACTAAACGTCCCACTGTCGCTCAGGTGGTGGCGCACGAGCTGGCGCACCAGTGGTTCGGCAACCTGGTGACGATGAAGTGGTGGTCGGACCTGTGGCTCAACGAGGGCTTCGCGACGTACGTGGCGTCCGTGGGCGTGCACGCCGTGGAGCCCGCGTGGCGCGCCGACCGCCTGTACGCCGTCGACAACCTGCTGGCCGTGCTGGCGCTCGACGCGCTGCAGTCCTCGCACCCGGTGAGACGCGCAGGCGTGAGACTGACACGTAGCTGACTCCACAGAATAGAGTCGACCTTTCTCGTTGTACTATATGAAAGCTGTCGCGGTATTTCTAGTCTATAATATAATTATCCTTCTGAAGAATAAAAACTTGTAAAGCCAATTTTTCATCAGCAAAACTATTAAATTTGGAAAGCTTAAACTTTATAAACGCGTATTTACATTAAATGACCAACAATTTTTTTAAAACTTTCTTATCCTGCTGGAGAGAGAAAGTAAACCTATTCAACTCTAAACTAACATTGTATTCCAGGTGTCCGTTCCCATCGATGACCCGAAGCGTATCTCCGAGATCTTCGACACCATCTCGTACCGCAAGGGCTCCACCGTCATCCGGATGATGTTCATGTTCCTCGGGGAAGAGGTCTTCAGGAAGGCACTGCACAAGTATGTGTTGACCAGTTACGATCTACTAATTTATTATAGTCTCTTGTTAGATAGGTTAACAGCCTGATAATGAGCCAAAAATTAGTCAACATGATATGTTTCGTAATCACAAAATAAGGGCATTAAAGGTATAAATCAGAATAATATTTCAACTTTCCTCTCCTGACTCACTCAGCTACTTGATTAAGTACTCCTACAAGAACGCGGAGCAAGACGACCTGTGGGCGGAGCTGACGGCCGTCAACCGACAGTACGGCGGGCTCAGCAGGAACGTGACCGTCAAACAGGTCATGGACACTTGGACCAAGCAGACCGGCTACCCCTTACTGACTGTCACCAGGGACTACAGTGACCAGTCGGTGACCATCACACAGGTCTGTTGCGGTTCCATCTCCTGGTATCGGTGGTGGAACTGACTTTATCAATTAATTATAATGGTCTTACTCGCAGCGTCGCTACACAACATTGGGAGGAAGTGGCAACGAGTCGTGGTGGGTGCCGCTGAGCGTGCTGTGTGCGGGAGACGATTCCCTACCAGCAGTGCAGTGGCTGGGGGAGGGGGAGGGAGTGACCAGCGAGCACCGGTTCGAGCACGGCGCCGGACCCGGCGACTGGCTGCTCTTCAACTACAACATGATCGGTGCGTGTAACTTTTCATATTTCACAGCTACAACCCCGAACGAGTTTCCCACATGCTTTACCAGCATAGACAGGATAACTCACGACAGGTCCAATGAGAGTTGATTCCAACAAAAAAACTTGAATGAACCGATATCGATACTCGATATCGATATATTTGTTCGAAAGACTATTATATTTTCCTGCCTGATCTAATGGTCTCATATAACTTATAAATATTGTTTAGAGGTTAATTAGTGAAACACTGATTTATCTCTTTTTGTCATCATTGATTGGATATTCAAAAGAAGAAGACAAACTATAGTTTAACTAATCAGTCGCCAAGCAACGTTCATAAGTAAAGTCGTAAGTCGTCAAGTCTAGGGTTTATCGATCACTTGGCATTGGACTAGATTTTAGACCTGGATAAGTCTATATGCGGTACTTTCTCAGACCGACCGGTAATGTTCCCTCCCCCGCAGCTCCGTACCGCGTGAACTACGACGAGCGCAACTGGCAGCTGCTGTCGACCGCGCTCACGAGTGGACCCCTAGACCGCGTCCCCGTGGAGGGTCGCGTGCAGCTGCTGTCCGACGCCTTCGCGCTCGCCTGGAACAACGAGCTCGACTACGGCACCACCATGCAGTCAGTACAACCCCCTCTAAACACAGAGTGTTTAATTCATCATATCATAGTTACTGACCGACTAATGCAACACTTCTAGGCTGGCGAGCTACCTGAAGCGTGAGACCGACTACTTACCGCTGAGCACGGGTCTGAGCGCGCTCGCCAAGATCGAAAACGTCCTGAAGCGCACCCCGCACTACGGAGCCTTCCAGAAGTTCATGCGACGCCTGCTGACCGACGCCTACCGACGAGCAGGAGGACTCGCGGTCAAGAAGATCCTCAACGGGGACGACTTGACCAGCGTCAAGATGCAGGTGGGTGACGTAGTGAAACTTAACTTGGAATAGATATTATGTAAATCTAAATTTATATGATTGTCACATGTTGACAAAAGTAACTTTTCTATAGTCCAGAGTAACTTTTTAAATTCAACGTATAAAACACGATTTAAAAGTACAGCTTGAACTACGGATGAAAGAATATTAAGATTCTAAATATGTGATCTATGTGAATATCTGAAACTAAAACCTGACAATACTTTATTTTTAAAGGCAAACGGTCAAATCTTCTTGTGGTCTTCCCCAGAGTCACGTACTTTTAGAAATATATGCCATTCTTTACATAAACAATGAGCTGCTAACCATGGGATTGAAGTATACACACTGGCTCACTCGCGTTTTAAGCCCACACTGCATTATTACAAATGCATATACATATTGAAATGTTGTTTAGCGGTAAAAGCGCTGGGGAGTGGGCGGTGTCCACCCAGGGAGGTCACTTTATGGTTACGAGTGTTACCGGTTGCGACACTTGTTCTATCTGAAGACCGAAATACTTGGTGGAGGTATTGCTTAACAAGTAATATCGTTATCAGACGACGACTAGCGCGTGGGCGTGCAGTATGAAGGTGCCGGGCTGCGAGGAGAACGCCATGGAGATGTTCCAGCAGTGGATGGACACGGACAACCCCGACGAGAACAACCCGTAAGCGATACACACATGTAGACATTCGTATATAGGTCGCGTTCAGGGTGGCCGAGACGGACATGTGAGTCAGACATGGCGGGTCGATAGAGTAATTCGATAAACTAATTTACAAAGTTACAATTTTATTGTCTTTTACAAACTGCCAATTCTTATAGCAGTCTTAACAAGACGATCACTATTCTACAACTCAATAAAAATGTGTGACAGTTAACGTTGACGATTGTATACCCTTAGTGTTTTTGTTTTTGTCGAGCTCGATGACAGTGCGATGCTGCTAGTACTTTGGTTTTGTGCTTCATTTTGCGACTGTCCGTCCGTTTCCTATTTAAACAGAGTGTAACAAAAACCCTGTCCGACCCGTGAACTGATTATTTGGTATCGTTTGCCGGTTCTATTTATGTAATCATTTTTTAAATTCTAAGAAAAATAATTACCCCTTGTCCTCTCTGTTTGATAGATAAGCTATATTGCGTTTTTTTCGGGGTAAATGTTTTGCTTACAAATTTTAAAATGCTTATATAAATAAAATTGACTAACGATACCTAATATCCAGTCCACGGTCGGACAGGGTTTTTGTAACACGCTGTTTATAGACCATCAAATAGCGTCGTGCTATACGGTGGCGACTCGCCACGGAATGCGTCGCGATGCCAACGATCAGTTCAACCCGCGGCTATAGATGTTTCACATCAAAAGTATTTAACACTTCAGCAGGTTTCAAAAATTATAATCCAAGTGATAAAGTAAATAACTACTCATCAACACACGCGCCCGCTATGCGCATGCTCAGTAATTATTGAAATAGTGTTTCACAAGTCCGATATTTCGAACAAGTCGAATAGTAGAGTAGTAAGTAAATACGGGCGCAGCATCCCGGTGGACCTGCGGCGCACGGTGTACTGCGTGTCGCTGCGGCGCGGCGCCGTGCGCGAGTGGCGCTGGGCGCTGGCGCGGCGCAGTGCCGCCAACGTGGCGGCGGCGGCCGACGCGCTGCTGCACGCGCTGAGCTGCTCGCGCGACGTGTGGCTGCTGGCGCAGTACCTGGAGTGGGCCGTGACGCGCGGCTCGCTCGTGCGGCGCCAGGACGCGGCCGGCGCCATCGCCGCCGTGGTGCGCTCCGAGGTCGGCTACTACGTCGCGCGGGACTTCATCTACGCGCGGATCGACGACATCTACAACTCGTGAGTATACGCCGCCGGCACGGGTGACGTGCGACGCGTGCCGGCTTCCTTGGAATGTTTTACCCATTTTACGATTTCGTTCAGATTCTTCACTAGAAAACCACTACTTTCCAAATTTTATTTATATATCATCATAAATCATAATGAAATTATATTTGTTAATTTAGTGAATAATTCAAATGAAAAATAAAATTTAATGAGAACTTGACCATAGTCGCAGCATTTGATCTTACAATTTAACGTAAAATATAATTTTAATGTTTGGCTATTATTTTAGGTTCCACGGTCAAGACCGTCGGATCGGCGGTATCATAAAAACACTACTCGGACAGTTCACCACCCAGAAGGAACTTGATGAAGTAAGTTATTCTTTACATATTCGTAATCATTTTCGATAATATTCATTATTACTACAGTCAAACCCACCTGTTATCAAATTCAAAATCAGACCATTGTGATAAATTATTAAAATCACTTGATTTTCATATCTTTGATATTTAATTAAATACACCAATCGGTGGAGAAGAATGTAATACTGAGATTATTATCGATTCTTCTCCATTCAGTCTACATTCAAAACCACATGACCCATTTGCCGAATTCTCTACATATAATAAACATTTTACCTCCACAAAAAAAATTGTATCCAAATGGAAATTAACGCCTTATTTCTGTATAGTTTTTAGCGTGGAAAGAGAAGAACGAGAAATACCTCACGGGATCGAAGTTGGCCGTCTCCCAGGGGATTGAGAACGCACGAGTCAACATCGACTGGCTCCGGAAGAACAGAGACCTGGTCGTCGAAAAACTGAGGGAGTACTCCGCGTAAGATTACTGTCACGACTTTGGGAAGTAGAACGAGTAGTAGGTAGTAACTTGGTAATGCTGAGTAGTAAATTTGGTGATAACTACAACAGTACACTTATACTTTGTATGTAATGATTCTTATAATTAGCTAAATTTATTGAAGAAAATCTATATTATTAATTTGTGTGTGTGTGGTTTTTTGTATAATTGTTAATTTGGCCGTAGAACTGCTGTGCACGCTATTACTAAATATGAAAATTATGAATGTACTTAAATTAATATATTTTGACAACGTATTAAGTATATAAATATATAACTATTGTAATTAGAATTGTTACTTAGTTTATTGTAAGACAGTATGAAAAGACATTATTTTAATATTTTGTTTGTGTGAAAAATCTTTACTTCGTTACATGTTCGAACTTATGTAATATATAAAATATACTGTAATGTTTTTAATAGTACATAATTAGCTTTCTTAGGCTTTTAATAAAGCTTTCAGTTAGTTTTTTAGCGATGCCAATTATAGATTACGTTATCAATAATAATGTTACCAGTAGCAAATAAAATTACATAATTTTTTTTTATGATAGTATATCTCTTAACACATTTTATTTTTGTAAAATAATTAAAGAACGGATTCGCATAATCTATGTTAGACGTTTTAGTTAATGTGTTTAGAGATAGAAGTCAACTGTCTTAATAATGTTACAAGTTTTGAAAATATTTTTTTTTGTTAATTCTTTTCCTTAGTTCCCCAACGTCGGCCATTACGTCATGGAAAGGGAGACCGATGTTCTTGTATTCCGTTTACGCTATACATAATATTACACGAACAAAATTTAAAAAACAAAGAGAATTCAATTGATAACCTTTAATGTATTGTCATTGTGTTATTTGACTTACTTATAGAGGACATTTGTTATTTTTTTTTGCATATTTTGTTATTTAACAACTTTGTATTGCTCTTATGTTAATTTTTAATATGTTACGGGAAATCATTCCGTCCAAGATTTCAAACTCAGACATAGTATTACTAATATATAGAAATGACATATTCTTATTACAATATAATATATTATTTATTGAAAATTACGTATGTCACTTGTATACAAATGTAAGTTAAATATTACATAATATGTTGTATGCAATATATAAAATAATTTGACAGGACCAAATGTATTGTTATCTCAGTTTTTCATAATAAATAACAATAAACCAGACTTTGGCAAAATGTAATCGAATAATTATAAATAGTTATGATTACAATGGAATCACCGCTCACGATTACGTATAACAAAAGTAATCAAAATAAAACGTGAGTGAATAAAGTGATTAAAAGACATCCTCACTTGCCCTCTTCAGAATCAAAAGTTAATCTGTAATCATGATTGATAATTATACATTGTAATTATTAATTCGATTCTATTTTTTCCAAGTCTGCATAAAAGTATTAAATATTCACAATAAATCGTTGAACAAAACTCTTACAAACACACGAGCTTGAGACAGTCATATGTGAGACTAGTACGCAGTATATAATGTAAAGGTACATATACACATGAAACACTTCAAAATGAACAAAATAATCGCGTTTATTGTGAAGGCGAGTTAACAATCATGATCGTATTTTTTTAATGGTTCCGTTTCCGATATTTGTAAGTCTGCACTTACTCTATCATGTCAATTTATTCATTATATTATGTACAATTAAACTCAGTGATAATATCGTCGATATAATTGTCTATGTATTATTTTTTAATATTTTATATCAGTATTGGAAAGCACTCGTTAATGTCACAAATAAAGCTTTATATTTATTTTGTTTTTTTTTTAATAAACCGAAGTGAGTTTAACCTAAGATAACTAATTACGCGATGCAGTGTGTGGAATGCGATGAATTTGTGTTTATTATTGATCTCGTGCTCGTTGGTGAAAACTTCGTGATGCATGCGTCAGATGAAATTCTGACACATTCGTATCCACCACACTACACAGGAGCTATTCGCCTAGGCATCCACAATTGTCATACTGTACATGTTTTCTTTCAATTTTACATACATAACAAACACCTAAATGTCCAATTCCTTCCATTTCACAATATGTACTCTAAAAATTACACATGATCTTTTTATTTTATTTTTTATTAAATTACAGCATAATATATAAAAAAATCGTGTATTTTATTTAATTACACAGAAATTGTTTACAACTCCTAGTAGATACGAGTACTGGTAGTGTTTTGTGCGACAGAGACAACGCTCTACCATGCCGACATTAGTCAATTGTCTCTTTTTGTCGATATGCAATATTTATTGACGGGCACGATACATAGTGTTCCTTATTTTACTAAGATTTTGTAGAGTCGCTACATGCCGCGATCCGTCGCTCTCCCACGGACGAGTAAGTCTCACCAACAGTGAGAACATGTACATAGTAGACCGTTACTTAACATATGAATGACTACTAAGTAAGCGCAGCTGACGAATATATCTGTTTCACAGAGATTTCATAGATAACATAGAAGTCCTGAGGTCCGGTGGTTCAAGTGTAAATATAAGTTTTCTAACGTTGAGTGTAATGTGTTGTGCTGTGAACAAATCGATACTGTAAATATATGACTTTAAATATTACTGTTAGTTTTATTGATACATATTTGATTTAGTCATATAGCTTAGTAGAAGGAAATCATTAACAAAATTATCATCAGCCAATCGCAATGCACTTCTGGAAGCCTCTTCCAATGAAATTCGCTTATTGATTGTTCCTTTTTAAATATAGTAATTATTGTTATTTACTTTAAGCCTCTACAAACCAATATTTACTTGAAGGTAGCTTTACGTTATTGAAATAGGTAACCCATAAAGGGTGAGTTCCAGTCACCGAATAAATTAAAAGTAAACCCAAAATTTTTATTAAATTATACTTATAATGTTATGTTTATTATATATGTACATATAAAAAGTATTGTAAGCATAAATATCTGTGCGATAGGAATAAATTATTATCATTGTAATGTATCGGAGGATCCACCTAGCTGCAGGGCAACTCGCGTTTGTCAATCCGCGGTCTCCACTCTAGAACACTTCACTAATTATTTAAAATCTATACATATAATAAAAATGTAACTGATCATCGTTGTCTGTACATATTTGACTAAAACTATTACATCCCTTCATGTTTTACATTTATAAATTATAACAAAATCAATGAATTTTGAAAAAACAATATATTAATTTAAATTAAATTATAACTATTACTAATTTAAATATTTATCAATCTCTATAAACACTAATTGTAGGTAGTTTGATAGGTTTGACACACAGTAACCTTACCATCCAAAGTTCCACCACATTTCATCCGAGCAAAACCGTCATTACAAAATGGTTGTTTGTAAAGTCGGTTTACGGACGATAGTTTAACGTGACAACGTCATAACAAAACATTGATGAAATGACTGCAATCGAGTGAAAGAGGGATAGATGCGGCGCAAGCGTATAATCAGCGGAGCGGGACAATGAACGTAACGGGACAATTTTTCGTGCATGCAGCCAGCGTTCATCGATTTATTAGACGTTGTCACGTCAAAATAAAGGTTTATATGAAATAAAACAAGATGAATTGTCCATATTATATATTTATCCTTATGTTCTAACACTAGTAATACTTTAAAATGCTAATACCATGGAATATAATCAATGGCACCGACGGTAACTAACGGCCGGGCGTGACGAGCGGCCCGTGACGTCATCAAACAAGGCACTGTCACATATCATACAATAACCGCTTATTTCAATACATTTACAAACATTCACAACCAGATATTGTTCCAGAAGGCACTTTATAATCAATATGAATGTATTGACAGACATACTTGAATATATAAATCATCCTACATTGTATAAATTGTAAGAGGATAAAGTCTCAAGGATGTCTATTTTTTGAAGTGAAAACTTCTTTAGCATCGTTGTGATTTGAAAGTCGATGAAACGAAAAAGCGACAGTAAAAAGAGACAGACACGATAAATTCATAAGATTTAACGTGGGAGAAAATGAGATAGGAGAAGCATTATACAGTGTTTCTTATGATCGTGGTTCTCTTTGTTCTCTGCTTCGTACCGTCTCATTGTCTTGAAGCCAAAATTTTTAAAGGTTTCACTTCAAAGGAAAAAAATGAATGAAATGAGTTTTTCAAATACTTATTTTTATATCACATTCTGTAAATACAGACAGTTCTCAACAATTTATTATTTATTTTTTATAAATTGATATGTCTGATAGAAAACCTTATTTTTAATTTATACTTTATATTTGCTGTAATAAGTCACAAAATACAGCGGACGATTTAAAACTTCGACGGCCTTTTTTATAAACATTGCTAAGCGACTATTTAGTAAAAAGAACTCATTTATCCCTTTCTATCATTATTGATTTACCATACGAAAAAACAAGACAGCATTATATTACTCACCACCCGCTAAAATACGTTTATTAGTAAGAATGTAAATATCTATACAAGAAAAATTTACACAGTCAATTATTGTCAATCATTCAGATACCATTTGATAAACATAGATATCTCTCTTTTTGTCACTAATGATTTGACATCCATATAAACGAGACAGCACTATCTTCAAGTTAATATTCCACTTTTCCCAACTCAGTGTGTGTACTAGAATTTAAATCACTTACAAATTGATTTTATACTTAATTATTAACTACTTAAAGACGATTATTGTATAAAATAATATTGTACAATCTAATTTCGACCATTCGTTCAGAAACAATGTATGTAAGGCACATAATATCAACAGTTTACAATTATTTATTAATTATAAAGGCATCGTTAAAATATTCATTATTTTAATACAATTTATTTATAAAATATCACAATTTTAATCGTATTCTTATCAACTAGTTAATAACATATAACTATGATCTATTTCAATAGAATTGTAGCACAAATTTAGTTTTTTTTTAAATTGTAGATTAGTATAACAGTTTCGTCTGTACTGATGACAGTATCTCGCCCAGATCATAGTAAATTATAATCTGTATATACCAACTCTCGTTAAGTTTCCTAAACAAATATCTTTAAATAATTATATTGAAATAGACCAGTTTATTCAAAGAAATATATTCCAAATGGCAATACTTCTGTTACATTAGCAATGTTTTTACGACGATTTGGTAATTTGTTCGAAAAATATTTACTTTATCGTATAAAATACTTGCATTACAGGCAACATTCAAAAATAGGTCAAGTTTATCTTTAACAGTCACAGTAAACGAGTCAACATACATAATATGAGTATTGTAACATATCTATATATATAACACTGATAGCAGTTAAATTTGTTTTAGAAAAATCCGCCATTTTAGTTTCCATATATTTAAAATAAAACCATTATTGTTATCAATTTACATAAAATGTATATAAAATATCGGTAATAACCTAATATATTTTAAACAAGATTATTATAATCTAAATAAAATCATTTACAAAAGTTATAATAAAATATATTTTAATCTATATCAACAATCCAATGAGATATTTTAAGCTACACAAAGACAATATCTCGTTTATTTAAACTTTATGTATTAAGTTGAGTACTGTTGTATTGACTACATGTAATAAGACCAGACCGTCAAGGCTGGGTAGCCACCATCTTGATACCACTTATGGCTTGGAGTGAATGCTTGTTCTAGACTTCAAGAAAGATTAGGTTCGATAATTACTGGCGAGATCCGATTTCGATAATATTTATACTGACTTCAAAATAGAATTAGTCTCCAATAGATATACTCAGAATAACTTTGCGGCGGTGATGTCTAATATTGTTAAGTTTTTGTTTGTACTATCAACTTTCTGAAATCGGTTTTAACATAATATTATGAGTTATTTTAATATAAGGCTATCTTCATCCCCAAAAATACAATTATTCTAGAAATATATAATTTTAAATTCCCCATTGAAATAAAATATTTAAAATGCAATATTTGTAATATTCATCATAATCAGGAGTTACGATAATTTATATTAACGTTTGTTTTAACTTTACAGATTAAAAATTTCGTCTAAAAACGATTTCTTATCAATTTCATTAAAATGTTTTGTTTATAATAAAATTAGTAAGTTTATGTACTGGAACAGTGACGTAATGTTCTTTGTAGGATTTTTTCTACAGATAAAAAATCTAACTAAGCTTTTGCTCTGCACTATTCTGCCAAAAAATAATTTCCTGTCAGTCTTCTACGGCCCCCACTTTCAAGGTGCCTGTTCGCTGGCTACGATGGTCGGTCGGTTGACGTTCCGTCTCTTCCTCAACGTGCCGAGTATCTGCAGCATCTCCTTGACCGCTTCCGGCTGATCGTCCTTCGGCTTCTTCTCCATGAAGTTCTGGTCCGTTGACTTCAGGTGGAACTTTCCGCCCTTTATCTGATCTACTATCGCGTCTATCGCTCCACCTGAAAAAATATAATTGTCAAATTAAAGTAATTTTACATAAAACAAATGCATATTCTAGTAAATTAAAATGTGTATAACTGCAAGCAAGAAATCATGTGGGGGGGGCATTCACTAGGTATGTCACCTCGTCAACAAACAATGCACATACCTCCGTTCTGCTTCGTCTTCCTCAGCGTGGCTCCCTTGCTGGCGAGCAGGTCCGCCATCGCCTCCGCCGCCGACGCGCTCGGCGCAGCCGGCGTGGGGAGCGGCGGCGGAGGGGGCGGCGGGGGAGGCGGGGGCGCGGCGCACGAGGGCGGCGCGGGGGGCGCGGCGGGCGCCGGGGGAGCGGGGGGAGGGGGCGACGCCGCGGGAGGCGCGGGGGACGGGGGACGCTCGGCTTCTGGAACTGAGGGGCAAGTGTATCGTGAGGTGTTCAGAAGAGCTATTCCGTTAGAACTCAAAACAAAACGCAGCAAACCGTCGGAAAAAGAGATATACGACATCGACCGTAACAGTTACAACTAGGGTGAGTAGTGAAGTGAGTTCTTACACAGATCACGAATATGAAATGAAAGAAATTTTAAATATAGATAATGCTATAGAGTTAACTAACCAATAACCGGCTCTTCCACGATGACCGCCACTTCCTCTTTAACTTCTCTGATCGTCTCCTCTTTCTTCTCGTTCCCTCCATTTTCGAAGTAGCTTATCCTCGACATGAGGTTGGACTTCTTCTGAGGTCTGTTCCTCTCCAGCTCCGCGAGCTTCTTCTCCGCTCTCTCAGCTCGCTCTAACGCTTTCTGCGCGTCTTCTTCCGCCAGTTTTATCTTCTCCTCCCACAACAGAATGTCTGTGTCTTCGTGTTTCTCTGCTAACTTTAACTGTGGACGAAATACGTTTTATGAATTATTTGTTGATATAAAAGTTTTTGTTCATTCTCTATTACGTAATACAAGTTATCTTTATTAGTTTTAATCTTATTTCTATAGAGATATTAAAACATGAAAATAATAAGGCCTTTCCATTATTTTATGAATACCAGATTTAGGAAATAGATAAAAAGGTGTGTGGGGCCACCTACGACCACCCATAGCCATTGGCACTATAATAAATTAGGAACTAAGATGTACTGCCCCTTGTGCCTTGTGTAGTTACACTGGCTCACTACCCCATCAAACCGGAACACGTGATTAGTCACTTAATTATTTAGATGTTGACCAAAGATATCGAGTCAGCTCAAGGTATTATTCCTCCCCATTGGAAGCGGCTATTGATAGACCTCACCTGCAAGTCCTCGAGCTGCTCCTTGTGCCTGCAGAGCTGGTTCTCCAGCGCGTCCCGCAGACTGTCCACCTCGGCCAGCAACAGGCCCAGTCGTTCGTCGGTGTCCAGTTCCCCCATCAGCAGAGCGCTCTGGTGAGCCAACACCTTCGCACGCTTCTTCGCATCGCGGGCCTCGGATTTGTAACTAAAGAGAAATACTTACATTAATTAATTTTAACAGCTTAGACATAAAACTTTACCCAGAAATTATTACAACGGTGAAAAATAAACAGTTTTTTTTATAAATACTGACAAGGGTATAAAAACTGGCGATCTTTAGAGATGCCCTTTATAGTCTGTGCGCTAATCAACTATGATACTAGGGATTGCAATCCAGCAAAGTGGGATCCCGCAATCCAGCTGGATCCAGCATAATTTTAGGTACTGCGGGATCCCGCAACAGCTTGCGGATCCGCAAGCATAAAATCGCGCAATTTCATTCAAATTTGCCGCCTTGAATTCACTTCGCAGCGCGTGATTTTTATAAATTTACAAAAGTGTTGTAGTCCAAGAATTTTAGCACCAAAAACGCATCTACGCGATTTTTTTATTAGATAAGGTTAAGGGTGCCCCCTAAGTGTAAAACCGAGTTTTTGTCAT
Organism: Nymphalis c-album; assembly: GCA_963151315.1. Classification (NCBI taxonomy): domain Eukaryota; kingdom Metazoa; phylum Arthropoda; class Insecta; order Lepidoptera; family Nymphalidae; genus Nymphalis; species Nymphalis c-album. The sequence goes on from OY720609.1 coordinate 8,811,683, forward strand.
CCTAGACCACGAGCGTCAGCCACCATCTTGATTCGTTATTTTAGTAAGAAAAATTAAGACAATTAGTAAACTTAAATCTCTTAATAAAGAAGACTGATTATAATTATCTCAGATAAACATTAGAAGTAATATTTCTAGTCAGCTAAAGTGCAAAGACTACAAAATTACCAAATATTGATATTTGCAATTGGTTTTGAACTTTTAATTAATAAATAAGTAGTCAAACAGTAAAATAATTCGTCAATTAGTGACCCTGGTGGAAATTTTTCAGAAAAGGTCTTTACTCTTTAGAACTCTGAAAAAATCTTTAGAACTTTAGAACTGAGTGTTTCAGAGAAAATTTCCACCAGGGGGTAGTAAGATATTGTTAATTTTTGTAATTTTCAATAAACATTTAATCATACCATAACAAATAATACTTTATTAAATTCTAAATAAAAGCCATAACTTTTGCGGGATCCCGCTGGATCCCGCTGGATTGAAGTCAATCCAGCAAAAATCCCGCTGGATTGAAAACAGCGCTGGATTGCAATCCCTATATGATACCCAAAGTACTTCATGAGTTCATGAAAGATCATCCTTCTCAGTAGAATTTACATTTCAAACCGGCGCGGCGGCAACTTTAATTATGTTTTTTTTTTCAAAAGTAAAAGTCACCAAGTGTTGAGTATATCGTATTCGTTCGCACTCACGTTTCCGCCATCTGCCTGTCCTTGTCAGCGTTGTCCTTGAGCGCGCCCATCTCCTCCATCAGCAGCTTGGAGACGCGGTTGTGTCTCTCGAGCTGGTTCCTCAGGTCGTGCAATTCTTTCTCCTGTTTGTTGCATTTCTCTCTTTCCACTTCGAGCTCCTGAAATATTTTATACAAATAAGAATTATTCGAATGTCTTTGTATTAAAATTGATCTGAAATTAGTTTTTATTTAATAAACATTAACTATCAACAACAAGAAGAGCGTTGTATGACTTCATATCAGAACACAAATACGTTTCAAATCCATTTTACAGTTACCTAAATATAACACTCATGTTAATATTTTTTTTTTAATTATGCTCATTACACTGTTCAGGATTACATAAATGATAGAAGAGCTCCGAGTTAGTTTTCGTCGATGTTCATATAGGACATATAAATATAATTATTGTATGCGACTATTGCATGTAATATTCTGAATGTTAGGAACGTGATTAACTAAGTATCTCGCTGGTTTTTTTCGGTAGAATCAGCAAACCTATACAGTGAGAGCTCTGTGTTAATATTTAAATTCGAAAGTGGTCGTGTAAGCCTAGTCCGGCACTGCGTGGGGGAGGGGGGGCGGTACCTGCGCGAGCTGCACGTTGGCCTCGTGCGCCTCGAACTCGGCGAGCCTGGCGGCGCCGGCGTCGGCCTGCAGCGCGCCCACCCGCGCGCTCAGCTCGCTCACGGTGCGCTTCAGGAACTCCACCTCCTCGTTGCTGCTCGCGTCTGACGCTGGGGGGGGGGAGGAATGAGCACATGAGACGAAGCCGCGGGAACGCTTTCACACTCATCCGATTGTCCGACGGCGATTGTCCAATTACAAAGCCCCCTATGCTCTATTCTTGTTGCAGGTGCACCGAAACATTTGGTGCACCCCCATATGCTAATAGGTCGATAACCGAACCAAAATTTCATGCGCTTAATTTACGCTCGATGTTAAAGGAAACGTCGCGAGGAACATTAGACCAGCTCGCATCACAGCGTCATAATCTCCGTCTCGAGGATTAGATGTTGTTACTTGTTATTTCGTATGTACCAATTTCATTATCAAATTCGTTAGGCGTTTGACAACCTTATAATCAGTTGAAGGAAACTCTTTTATAAATAACTACAGGCAAGTTTGTGAGTACACGAGTGAGTCAGTGAGTGACTAATTAACGATACTGATACATGTTAGTCGTCTCAGTCATTCAAACATGCAAATATATATGTAAATATATTGTTTCTTTGTTTGTAGGAAAATTATCGTTTAGCCCGTTGGCGTGGTTGGTAAGGTACTTGCCCACGACGATTCGATTCGGTTCGGTTCCCACCCAGGCAAACATTTGTGTGCTTGAACATGTCTGTTTGTCCTGAGTCTGTGCGAATTATTTATATAAGTATGCATTTACAAAAGAAAAGTAGTATATGTAGTAATATCAGTTGTCTGGTTTCCATAGTACAAGCTCTGCTTAGTTTGGGATCAGAGGACGTTGTGTGAGAAATGTCCCAGGATATGATTGTTATTATTGTTTATCTCATTTTTATTTAGAAATACAAGCTACTGCCATCAGTTGAGGAGTGCCTTTGTCCATCTTATACCATCAATTCCTGCCAAGAGATCAAATATGATATATCCAATATGCTTGTATTTACATTGGCTCTGTCTTAGAACCTATTTAATATATATGTATTATATTAAACATTACAATCTGCAAGAGGTTACAGTATTTCTGTAATAAAAAAGCAATATATAAGTGTCCCACAGCTAAATGGCCTCCTTTTTTCTGGAGGAGATTTGGAACTTATTTAACCAAGCTGCAGTAGTTGCGATCGATGGATTGCTATAAACATAGTGGTGTAAGTACCGGTGTCAGTTGCATCTGTGAGGTCAATGTCGACAGCGGTGGCCGGCAGGGCGTGCAGAAGGGCGGTGCTTCGTCTCTTCAGCTGTTTGTTCTGTTTGTACCACTCGCCAGCTTGCTGCATAACCCTGAAACATCACATCGTTATAAAGTTAAATATTGACTACTCGTGTCACGCGAATTAAATCCGCTTTAAATTTTTTAAATAAATACTTTTGATTCAACTTCGAACACATACAATATACCCATATACATCTAAAAGGTAGGTTATTTTGAAATCAGAGAAAGACTTCAATTGTATAAACTTGTAAAGATTATGTGACAACAAGCCCTACTCGATATATTGATTTGGGTCCTTGGTTATTTATTGGACTCATGCAATATGTGTTGGTCATAATCAACAGAGAAAACAAAATATATACAAATACACTTAAATCGTCTTTTTACAGGATAAATGTCCAGCCACCGGTTAGAAGGCATAGACAAAACGCAATAGACATTTGTGGAAGCGATTCCTAACTTCGATGTCTCCATCGATTTCTACGAAGCCTTGACCATGACAAAATATCATATAGAAGTAGTTCGTCAGTGTTTATTTTTTAGCGATTTGTGTGTATGACTATGTATGTGTGTCAGACTGGAACCATCCCTTAAACTAAGATGTTATGTTCCTTATGCCTATATTTACATTAGCGCACTCACTATTCAAACTGAAACAGGATAATAGTAATTACTTGTTAGTATTTGGCGGTGGAATATAAGATGAGTGGGCGGTAAATACCGATATGTCACGTACGCACTCCTATCACCAAGTAAATTCGAGTTTACCCCCAAACATATGGTTAAACAAAGCGTAGTGGCGCCATTAGAAACAAGACTGGCGGGCATATATTTTTTTCTATCTTAAGTAGTCATTCTAATTGATGTAAACAATTAAACACGCCACTCTTAATTTATCAATCGCTGAACATGTTAAACGTCTGAAGTTTTCAAAACAATTTTCAACTATTAAGCGAAATATTCCCTTAATAAGATACAATGGTTAAATTTTACGTTTGTAAGATTAATTAAAGACTGCTATTATCAAATTGTTTACGTAAAAAAAAATCTATAACAATTAAGAATTCCTTACATGGTCTCCAGCCGAAATTAATATAATTTTGTTCTATTCGGAATGAGCTATTCACTTACTACTATGAGCTTATACTTGGTGGTAGAGCTTTGTGCAAGCTCGTCTGGGTAGGTACCACCCAGTCATCAGAAATTATACCGCAAAACAGCAGTACATGGTATTGTTGTGTTCCGGTTCGAATTGTGAGTGAGGCAGTGTAATTACAGGCACAAGGGACATAATATCTTAGTTCCCAAGGTTGGTGGCGCATTGGGAATATAAGCGATGGTTAACATCTCATACAATCCCAACGTCTATAGGCGTTGGTGACCACTAACCGTCAGGTGGCCCATATGCTCGTCCGCCTACCTATGTAATGTCAGTTCTTGCCGACCAGCCCTACTGGTCTTAAAATGTTGGTATCCGATATCGCTGCCAAATGGAAAACGTTAAATACTCTTTTCCTTATTTAAACGTCAATAAAGTCCGTTCAGATAAATCTGTAACTCTATATGTCGTCTTGACTCGATTCCGCCCCCCCTCCCTCCACATGCTGTATTGATTTGAACTTGACTTGCGTAATTGAGAATACGATATCGTGATGAAAGATAATCACGGTAATATGATACAATATATCTACTTACAGGGTATATAGTATATACCTATCTATATAAAACGCGGACTTAAATCTCTCAGGGACTTAAGAAATAATACTTATCGTTACTGAATCATTTAGATAACAATTAATTAGTACGCGAGTCGGTGTCTCTTTTAAGTTATTTTAATTAAATTGGGAACAAAAGATCGATCCAAATGAAATAGCATCTGTAGTAATATTATAATTTGAGCCGGTTGGCGTGGTTGATAGATCCTTGCCTTTCGCGCCGCAGGTCGTGGGTTTGATGAGAATCAAGACTGACATTTGTGTGCATTAACATGTCTGCTTGTCCTGAGTCTGGGTGTAATTATCTATATAAGTATGTATTTACAAAAAGAAATGTAGTATATCAGTTGTCTGGTTTCCATAGTACGAGATCTGCTTAGTTTGGGATCAGATGGCCCTGTGTGAATAATGTCCTAGGATATTTATTATTATTATGAGGCGAAAGTAACTCTGCCTGTCTTTTACGCCTTCACGGCTATACCACTGGACCGACTTTGATGAAGTTTTATATGAAGCAAGCTTGATCCTCACAAAAGATCATTGGCTTACTTGTGTTACTTAATTACTGCTCACTTTCCCCTTCAACGCGGACGAAAACTAGTGGCATATATTTGGTTGTAATTCTAGCTATTATGGCTTCTATGACCTGAAGAACTATCCAGCCGTGAATTGAGATCAGCTGAATGATGATGATATGAAAACATATTACAATATATACTGATATATAAGCTGAACATTTCGTAATACGCGCTGATATTTTGGATCACCATTTTTTGCAATTAGATAGACATCGCGGTGCAACCCATTGAGTGGGTGGATCTACTTTAAACGCGGATAAAACTGTGGACAGCTTACACAAAGATCAACCACGGACCATCCTATATATAACATATATGGATCAGATATATATGTAAAGCGAAAATGAAAATAATGACTAAATCCTTACTAATATTATAAATGCGAATGTGAGTTATTCTGTTACGCTTTGACGCCTAAACCACTAAACCGATTCTTAAAATTCTTTCACCAATAGATAGCTAAATTATCAGCGAGTAACATAGACTACATTTTGTCCCCGAATTCCCACGGGAACGGGAACTACGCGGGCAAATCCGCGGGCAATACGCTAGTTATTTATAAAATCTAACATTTTCATTCGTTTGTATATTATTCCGTAATTGTGTCATCTTCAACACAGACGTGACGAATCACGATTACGCGTAGAAGTATGAGTTTCAATTGAATTGGATTACTCTAAATAGATACTGGACGGAATTTACACATTTATCTAAATTATTTTATACGTTTTACGAGGTAGTTGTAGTAATTGAGGCCGAAGAAATTTTTGTCCGGGGTTGGAGTGGGGTAGGAGGGAAAACGTTGGAAGTGTAAACTCCTGTACCCCGAAAAGCATGTGAAATAAATTTTCCAAAAGTCCTGCTACGAAGAATTTTCCTAACTCTATTTTTTGGAGACCGGAGATTAGCCAACTGCACATGTGTGTGCGCAAACACGGGTGCACTCTCTTTTCCCTAACTCTCATAACCCGATGGGACGGCAATCCGACATGACCGGAAAGAGTTCAGGCGCAGAACGAAGAGTTCAGGGACAGATGCTTTCCGAGACACGGGAGCGTACACACTTCCAACTTCCAGACTCCGGCCTGTTACTGAGAAATATCGATAGAAAATTTCAAAAACATTTTATTGGCCCGACCAGGGAATTGAATCCAGGACCACGTTTTTTGCGGCCTTACATGTAGCCACTAGACTAACTAGACAGTCATATTATAAAAAAGGTTAGCTTAATTAAAAGTTAAGTGATATCTCGTTAATGCTCTACTGCTGGGCTTAGAGCATCTATCACAGCACACTCCTCCATTGCTAGTGGTTAATCTGACGCACGCAATCTTTCATCACAGACTACGAGATGAATTAAAAAATATGAATTAAGCAACTCAGAAACACAGTTCCGCATTCCATATTTTTAATAACTAATGCCTATTAATAAATTTAAATAATATGATAAAAAAATATTATTACATAAGACATATTAGTCAATACAAGAATATATTAACATGCGAGGAATTATTATAGTAATCGTTTTCTATATAGCATATATAAATAAGATCGTATAGTATAATAGAGTATTGGCCGAATACTGAAACGTCGTTCAAATATTAAGTGGGATTTAATTATTTGGAACGCCATTAATTTCAAATTTAGTATGTGAAATTTTAAATTAACGGCGTCTCAAATAATTAAGATCCACTTCATATTTGAATGACGTTTCAGTATTCGGCCGTTAGTATTTCATTTAAGAATTAGTAACTTAATTTTAAAGATAGATATACTTTGTATTGTTGTGTTCCGGTTTGAAGGGTGAGTGAGCTAGTGTAATTACAGGCACAAGGGACATAACATCTCAGTTTCCAAGGTTTGTGGCGTTGGCGATAGTTAAAATTTCTTACAATACCACTTACTATCACTACTTACCTACTTATGCAATAAAAAAAATCCTAGCCGTTTCTTCTCGTTAGAATCCAGTCAATTGAATACTTAAACGTAACGATACAAAATTATTTCTATTAACCTTCTTTATATGTATTATGATTTTGAGTGAATCCCAATTCGAACCCGGACAAAATCGACGTGTTCTTTATTTTATTTTTTTTTATTTTATTTGTAAAAGAACACTTACAACATACTGCATACATATAAAACATTGACAAAAAGAACATATAAAACATTAATACATTAGGTATGCATATGACGTGTTGTAACAAGAAGAAGGAAGTGGACCATCTCGAATTTTTAATAATAAAAAAAAGTCTCTTATGGCCGAATACTGAAACGTCTTTCAAATATGAAGGGTGCTCAAATATTTGAAACGTCTTCGAATTTCAAATTTCGCATACTAAATTTTGAAAAATAATGACATTCCAAGCAATTGAGTCCTAATCATATTTGAATGACGTTTCAGTATTCGGCCGTTAAACAGTCACGTGTGAGTACACTCTTAATAATATTAAAAAAAAAAACTTACATGTTCACTTTAACATCACAAACGTACAAATCCCGTTTTATCACATTATATTTTCTAAACAAATATATAAAAAAGACATAATTGTCATATTTAATAACGAAAACTTTACAAAAATTCACCAAATTCATTTCAAACTAGCACTTATTACGAGCTTCGAGTGTATGCAATGTTAGTGTGTACGTTTTTGACACATAGGCTTAATGACGATACACACACGATCGGAGATCGGATTTGGAACTAATCAGTATTCGTAGTTAGGTGAAATTTGATTTGAAATTATAATATTTTACCTTAATATCGGTATTGCGTTCGTATCGGATACAAACTTTCTAAATGATAGCGAACAAGCGATATCCCGCGATCGCGTCTATTTTTCAAACTATACTAATATATAAAGTTTGTTTAAGACTTTGTTTGTTTGATCCGGCTAATCTCAGGAACTGCTGGTTCGAATTTAAAAATTATTTTTCTATTGTATAGCCCTTTTATCGTGGAAGGTTCTAAGCTTATTTTTATTCATTAAATTTTATTAATTATACGCGGATGAAACTGCGGGTACTAGTAGTGCGGGTAGTACTATAATATAATAATTAATTTCAACCAAATCAGCCCCGGCTTTACGATCTTAGAGAGCTGGGGCATACACGAGCCTTCGTGGATTAGACAATGATTTCAAATCCACGAAAACAAATATGTATATCGAATCAGATATGTACGTAACTATTTTATTATTTCTTAAATGGTATTAATAATAAAGTTTTTATTTTTACCGATGATTCCGGTTTCTAAATTAATAAGATAGAAGTATATTAAAAAAACATAATTTATAAACCATCTACAATTAAACTTCTCAAAATGAAACGCAGTGCCAGCCCAGCAGTGGGACACTGGTATGTTTGTTACTAAATCACTTACGGACTGATGTTATCTTGTCTAGGAATTAATTAAACAAAGGAATGCGAAGTACGATACATTTTTAATTAAAAAAATAATAAAAATGTCATCTTACGAAACAGCTATATTTTTTATCCGTAATTAATTATAGACTTTAATTTTTTATTGTGTATTTAATTAATACATAACAATTTATTAATTATATAAAATCATTATTTCACTTTGTTGCAATAGCTTGTTTTTTTCCCTTCGTAAATGTAAATTAATAACAAAATAGCAGAGTCGTTCTAATTAAAGAACTCTAATTATTGTAAATACGAGTAAATTGTCGAAAATTAACGAATCTCGATTCTACAAGGCTTTTAGTGTACGATTGCTTTCAAACCTGTTATTTTATTTATTTTGTCAACAAAGACCCGCACAGCTTACATTATAGTCAAACTGAATATAATAATATTTCTTTGATATTCTCTGCTATTTTAATGGTGTAAAAATCTGTACAAATAAAAATGTATGTTTGTTCTATACCTATACCTACCTACCATTCGACAGAATTTGATAAAACTTTGTTGAGTCAAAAAATACGCGTACAATTTACATATTACAATCAGGACATATAATAGCGCACAAATGCATATAATGCATTGTATGAGACGGCAAATGCGAACACAAAAATGACAAACTTCATCAAAATTTCAATTGTTTATTCGAGCAAGCGTAACAGACGCACCGATAGACAAAGTTACGTCCGCATTCATATCAATTATATAATTTAAATAAATTAAAGCATTTATTTATCGCTTATCGTGGCACTCTTTCACTAACCCTACACGGCCTACACATAACCCAACCCTCTATGTTTCAGATAAAACCAACCCCTGTCCGGTTATTAGTAACACGTCCCATATGCCTCTATGTCAACGTAATTATGATGTTAGCAAACTTTCGCGTATACATTTCATAAATACCAATATTTAGTTTTATATATAATAATAATGTCCACCAGACCGATTTATGGTCACGGCGGCCAATCTCAAGAGAGGTTAGCGCAGGAGATTTTATGGTGCACAAGTATTTGCGCAAACACATGTGCACTTTCTATTCCCTAGCTCTCATAATCCGATGGGACGGCAATCCGACACGGCCGGAAAGAGTTCCGGCGCAGGACCAACGGTTTAACGTGCTTACCGAGGCACGGGAGTGTACACACTTCCAACTTCCAGACTCCGGGATGCTACTGAGAATTTTCTGATAGAAAACCCCAATAACTTTTTATTGGCCCGAGCTGGGAATTGAACCTAGGACCACCGAGTCTGCGGCCTTATATCTAGCCACTAGACCAACGAGGCAGTCATTAGGTTTATATATATAAAAAAAAAATAGATTTAAACACTGTAATAAATTTATATGCCATATTATTTGTTATATAAGCTGTAAAGAATAAATTAAACTAAAATTGTCTTAAACAAAAAAAAATATATTAATAAATATATAAGCTGAACGCGTATATAAATAATCAATGTTACCGTTAGTAAATAAATTGAAATAAATAAAATACTATTAAAAATACAAACAGACACAAACGTTTACAATATATTTGTATATGTATATATTATGTATTTACGAAATGCGTAACGCAACTAATGAACAAAAACATGATATATTAATTTGAATATGACATGCTTGTTTGTTGCCGTGTATGACAAAATTAAAAGAAATATTGAACATTAACCATTCTGGGCGTATACTAAAATGAAGATTTTTTTATTAATAAAAAAATAAAAAAAGTAATAAGGTAACAGTGTAATCAGTGTTTTAATCTCCCACAGATAGGACAAGGAACTTTTTTCCTCTCTTAATCTATTCTTGAAATGATCGTTAGCAGGTTTTCCTTGTGAGAATTGTACCTGATACACGCAAGGATCCTCATGATGTTTTACTTCATCAACAAAACATGGTATCAGTTATTGAAAATAATAAGTATCCTATATCCTATTTCAGTTTCAATTTTTTTTTATTGTATAAGTAGGCGGACGAGCATATGGGCCACCTGATGGTAAGTGGTCACCAACGCCCATAGACAATGGCATCGTAAGAAATGTTAACCATCGCTTACATCGCCAATGCGCCACCAAACTTGGGAACTAAGATGGTATGTCCCTTGTGCCTGTGCTTACACTGGCTCACACCGGAACACAACAATACCAAGTACTGCTATTTTGCGGTAGAATATCTGATGAGTGGGTGTTACCTACCCAGACGAACTTGCACAAAGCTCTAGCGGTGGAGCTTATTCCACCACGCTGCTCCAATGCAGGTTGGTGAAATACACATGTAGCAACATTTCAGTGAAATTAGACACATGCAGGTTTCCTCACGATGCTTTCCTTCACCGTCAAGCACGAGATGAATTATAATAATATATTAAGCACATGAAATCAGCGGTGCTTGCCCGGGTTTGAACCCACGATCATCGGTTAAGAGTCACGCGTACGAACCACTGGGCCATCTCACCTTTTTTTTTCAATTTTCATCATATTTGTGTAACATATAAACAACAGTAAGAAAACAGTCCATTTCAAATGCTGCTATTTAACTTTACACGTTGGTATGTGTGTGCAATCTAAGCTTTGAACCAATTCCACAAACACGAACGAGCTGGAATCGCACCACAACACACTAAAATGTAGTCAAATAAAGTTCATTTTATTTAATACTTGGATTAAATAAAAGCTTGTTTTAAAAAAGGGTTTTTATGTGTTTCTTTTAACTTATCTCTTATTAATTGTAAATGAAATGCTACTGACCTCCCCATATTCACTAAAAACACAAAAAACAATTGAACAACACTTATCAAACAATTATCCAACACTAATTACGAAGATCACTTGTGACACACTTATATCCTTAGAAATTTAAATTTTCAATAAATATTTAAATCACTACGTAATTAAATGAATATACGTCATAGACAATTGTAAAAGAAAATGCACTCTAAATCATTGGAATTAGGTTTGGTTTTCGTAGTATCGCGTTGCAACAACGCCAGGACCCTACATCAATTAACAATTCCTGCCATCTCCCTACCTATAATTGTGGATAATTTTCCGTTTTAACGCTCCGTGACGTACACGAAGTTGGTGGAAATAGACGAGGCTCGTGAACTTCCCCGTTAGGGAGACTTAATGGCTGCCATTTATATTCATATTGTAAATACCAATGTAGCCGTCTGTTACGAGAAAATTAGCCACCTGTTGGTAACTAATTTTAAGTACCCTTACACCGTTAATACGCCAACTGTAACGTTGTTCTAGTGGGTGGATGAAAAGCCGCTGATTCCGTGGTCCTAGGTTCAAAGCCCTGGACGAGATAAGTGGAATTATTGGATTTTTCAGTCTCGAAATTGTCAGTTTGCACGTGTCGAGGGAAGTATGTGTCAATCCTGATCCTGCCCGACTAAGCCGCATAAAACCCGAGATTTTTCAAATGCATGCATGAACTGTTAGTCTAGACCAAAAATTCAATAGATTTAAGTTAATTCGATCAAATAAAATACCAATTTACTCACTTTTGCATAACACCACTATCGATTTCATGCTGGTTTTTGAGCTGCTGGTACTCTTTGAACAGCTTCTCCGACACAGCTCGCAGCTTGTTGAGCTCTTTCTCCCTATCATTGAGCTCAGCTTCGAGATGGTTCCGTTCTTCAGTGACGATGTTGTACCTCCGCTGGAGATCGTCATGTTCCCGTTTTGCTGTGGAACATTTTTTTTTTATATAATCATCTTTAGGTAATCGTAGGATGTTGATATTGGAAAGGAAATTGAATTCTTGTTTCCAATTATTTGGCACATTAGGTAGAAATTAGAGCAGAAGCAATGACAATGATTGATGAGTTTATGAGAAAACTTCATAGATCAATTATATTTTGAAGACTATCGCCAACTTTATAATATGACAGTTACTTTTATATCACTTTATACTTAAACGACTAGCTGAGTTAAGTAGTACCCAGTAAGAAGGTAATAGACTTTGCGATTATTTTGTTGAATTCTTATATTGTTCTTTGTATTAAAAATACACCAATGTTTAAAGAAAATTATCGTGAAATAAAATGTATTGTTATGTAATATGTATTGTTATAATATAGTATTGTTTGGGCATATTATTGAAGAAATCGCTATATCGATAGAATGAAGGCAGGCAAATTTCTCCTTCTCGTCAACTGTATTGGCAATGTTACCAATGTTGCCGCTTATGCTTCGAAATTGTGGCATTATGATAGGGGAATTACCTACACCGCATTAAAAATGAATATTTTTGACAATCTTAATTCTGATCATATTTAATTAATTCTCGCCAGACGTATTGTCTGTGTATTTGGTGTGTCTTTCCATTACTTAGATGCCTTAATTTTTTATGTGCTTCTATCTTTTTATTTTAAGTCGCAATCGAAATTTTAAAATTAATGATGGCTATGTACAATTTTCCTTCTTAATTTAATACTTTATTGCGCAACACAGATAACATAAGAGTAACAATCAAAGTACAAATGGTGCGCAATGGACTCCATATCACTTATAGCGATCTACTCTGTTGCTGTTGTGTGAAAGGTAAGGAAATTTAATTATGAAGAAGAAGATAACTATTACATAAGAACATTTAAAGTACATAACAAAAAACTGCTCATACATCTCCACTCTACATCAAAATTTTAATTGTCACAATTAGGTATATATTATGGATGAACTTTCAATAACTTTGTTTTTGGTATCAGAAAAAGTATGATATAGCTGAAATAAGGAGAGTAGTAAATCTTCGAAGTATTCGCTCAGGCTTATATGTCTTACATTGCTAAATAAACTCCATCCATTAGTACCTAAGCATTTCATGGTCCATTTAGCTCGAAATTTCATTTGTCTAATAACAATAAATATATCAACAATTAAATCCACTGTTTTAGGCCTTCACGCAACTTGGAAGATCCGATATAACAATTCACAAATTCGTCCAAACTCAGGCACAGTTCACCAGCACGAGATTGTTTGTCAATACACTCAAATTTAGACCTTATTTCAAATAATCCAGACGCAATTCAAATTATTTTCCCAGAACAAGATTAGATAAAAAACTATAGCTTGAAAAGTAACGCAAAGATAGGCCGATCTAGACGATTGTCTGCTAGGCCTTTGGGAATAAACTGGTTCTCAGCCGACACTGGACAATCACGCCCGCGTATGCTATGAATGGTTATTAAATTTTCTAATTGGTTTAAGTGGGTCAATTACAAACCTCTTGATAAAATTCCTACAAATAGGTGCAAACGATGAATATCATTAGTATAATGCTTATGCCCATTAAACAACATAGTTACATTTATGGTTATCATTCCGTAACCTTTCAAATCAACCTTATGCATGATGGTATGTACCTATGTGGTGTCCGTCTTGTAAGACAAAAACAAATTGTTTTCTTCAATTCAATTCAAAACATTACCCGAGTTTTTAACCCTATATATTAAAAGCTTGCATCGACAATAACGTTACTAATCTAGAAAGAACCGTATAGTTTTTATTTATTAACTATATGGATAACGATATGAGATTTAATTAAGCTTTTTTTTTTTTATTGCATAGGAAGGCGGACGAGCATATGGGCCACCTGACGGTAAGTGGTCACCAACGCCCATAGACAATGGCATTGTAAGAAATGTTAACCATCGCTTACATCGCCAATGCGCCACCAACCTTGGGAACTAAGATGTTATGTCCCTTGTGCCTGTAATTACACTGGCTCACTCACCCTTCACACCGCAACACAACAATACAAAGTACTGCTGTTTTGCGGTAGAATATCTGATGAGTGGGTGGTACCTACCCAGACGAGCTTGGACAAAGCTCTACCACTAAGAGATAATACGAAATATCGAAGCGAAACAAAAACAGACTACGACATATTTCACTTCGGAGAAAGTAGATATTTCGTTATTTAAGATGTCCTGTAATTCCACATAGTGTAGGTATATCTGTGTAGTGAACGTGTAGCGTCTAGGTCTATATAATTAACCTTTATTTAAAGCAAGACTAGTAAATGACTGAACATGAATCACCTTTGCCCATACAGATTAGAAAAGAAAGTAAATTATAAAATTATTATGTTGGTAATTGTTGTAGTGCCAACCTTAGGATCTAATTATAATATCCCTTGTGACGGGAATTACTCTAACTCATTCGCCATTCATAGACACTAATAACTTTGTCATCACTGTTTCAACAATTCTAGAAATTATCATGTAAACATTTACATGTAACTGTTACATGATACAACACTAATCAGTAAATAAAAATTATCAGAAATTCTAGAACAGATAAGATAAAAAAGATATGTGTAAAATTTCCAGGGCACATGTATACTTTACTGCAGCTTACTAGGTTATTATGACACTGCAAGTGACATAATACTTACTATTGACCAGTAACTTTGTATGTCTTATGTAAAAAACCTGACCCTGGTCTCAGAAATTACCTGGTACTGCATAAGACTGACAAAAACGGTTTTGCCCTTTATTATATCAGTCGCTTCAGTTAAACTAAATTCTTGTCCCCCTCCCTTCCCTAGATAAGGTAATGACCACAATTACAGATAAAACAACATAACATTTTCCCCTAATGTGAACCTAACTTTAAATGTATTTTGAATATAATTTTTTCCTTTACAATCCTAATAATGTAGTTATTTAACTCTACTGTATTACTCCAGATAAAGTTGCTAAGCAAAAAATATGAATCATCTTATTTCTATACATATATAAAAAAATATAAAATACTTAAACATTGTCCTGGCATTGCCAATGGTCCATAAATGCCAATGATGTACATTAGCGAAACAATCCGACTCACATACCTCAACCTATTATAAAATAAAGTTATTTACCTCAAACTGTGTATAACAAGTTGATTATTATATACTTTATTTATCGCCCAAAGAATCGGATTTGCGATTCATAGGGGAAATGCTGCTAGCATTCTTGCCACCATTCCACGCGGTCACAACTTGTATAATAATTATTTTTAATTTTTATTTGTATTTAGTTGAGTGTTTAATGTAAATAAATATATACTTATATACATACAACATCTATAAATATGACAGCGAGATGCGACCACAAATAATGATATCACATTTACCATTAAATATAATAAGAGTTTACTTGGAAAACTTCTTAATCATACATAACAATAGCATGGTGAATTGCATTAAGTACCAAGTACAAGGGACATAACATCTTAGTTGCTCTGGTTGTTGAATATTTCTTACAGCTCTGATGGTTACACATATGACCACACACTTGGCTGATTTGAAACAGTGGCTTCATCTTTTCTATAAAAATAAAACATAGCCCCTTTTTTGTCAGTGAAGAATGAGTGGTTTATTACTTATAGTTCAAATATTTATGGGTGGAAGTAAATTACCATTAGATAGATAATATACCCATCTTCTTAGAAGCTTTATCCAAAACTAACATTGAATATACAGTTTTAAAAGAAATGTCCTAAATAATTAATGAAGTAGGTACCTTGAGTTTTGTAATTAAATATTTACTTTTTCTGTTACATCCTCGCCAATATTAACAATACTTTACATGTTTGTTTACTTTTAAAACAGTCAAGCAAATAAGGATATTTGCAAATAAGCCAAAACTATATTTAGTACATTTATTTACCGTTTATTTAACGAACAACAATTCGTTTTTAGAATAAAATGTGATATTTTCAAACTTATATTTTATCAATAATACTGTCCTCTATAATTGTGTATTTTTAGATATGAGTCAATTATTTTAAACATGTATTATATTTTACTTTAAAATAAGCGGTAGATTTGCAAAAACAAAAACAAACATAACACTTTTATTTTGAATAGTGTTTTGACTAGACTATTTTTCACTAAAAGCAGTTTGTGTATTATGTTATAACTAATCTTTAAATCATTATAGTCAAAATCACTTTCTTTTTTTTTTAATTTTGCTTATGCTCCTCTTCTCAAAAGCCGAGTTTTCTATTAACACTATGAATACAATGTATACCCCTTGTTTCAATCCACATCAAATTTACATTTTATAATATATTCATCCTAAGACCATGTTCTTATCCAAGGCTACCTTTATGTCAAATTTAATTATAATCATTTCAGTGGTTTGGTCAATATACAGACAAATTTATTTTTGGCCTTTTATTGAGCTGATAATGGTGAAAAAAATATGGTAAAAAAAAATTCAATAAAACTTTAAAACACCAGAGTAGACAAAATAAAACTTAATAGTTTAACATTGCCTTATAATTAAGAAAAAAAGGTCTTAAACAAGTATCAATAATTGAATCATTAATACACACACACACATACATACACACCCCACACAAATCTTCTGACACTCCCTTCTAGTATACATTAAGAAATATTCATTTTTTATTTATTTACATAGAATGACATGTCACTTAAATATGAGAGGACACTGATTTCTGTAATATAGGTTTTTGAGCCTAGCTCAGAAATCAGGGACTTCATTGTAATTTGTTACTTTTTATGTGAATAAAGATTATTATATTATTACTATTAATAATGACTATTATTAATTAAGTTACCATCAAAATTTTAATTATTGTAATTATTTAATAATTACACTAATAATTTTGTTTTGTATTAATCTTTAAGTAGAAAGCGAAATTACAACCGTTTGAGAAACGAAAGACTTAACATTGGTACCTATATTTTTATTAAATACCTATTTTGTGACTTTATTTTACGATATTATTTACTGAAATAAAAGAATATATACCTTGGAATATATGCACGTTTCTATTAATACATTTTAAATCACCATTATAATTTGATATCATAAATAGGTTAATTAATGTTTCATTGTGTTTTAATTAATATTTCAGTAGATATATGAATTCATAATATGTTATTTTTATTTGACATTTAATTCGTCCAAAAATGACGTACTCAATAGTGATGCTCAATAAAAAATCGATACACTAATTGCAACAAAAAATATCATTGAAAATTGAAACAATAAGGAAGTTATCAACTTTTTAAATCGAAATGAAAACACACCAGTTGTATTGCGCAGTAGAGCAGTTACACCTAGTTATAAAGTTGCCGTTTGCCATAAAAACGGTTCAAATCTACTCATAAATCATATAATTACATGTTTTTAACATTAAAAGTGTACATAAAGAACTTTTCTCAATGTTGTGTATCAAGCAAGTTTAAGAATACATAATGCGTAAGCAACAGGTTATCGCCTATCATAATCCGACAAATACGAGACTAGGATTTTCATTCGCACTTTCGTTTGCATATGACCCAGCGGGCAGCTGGCTGGAGCATGCGCAGTGGTAAAACAAAAAAGTGGGAAAAACTATAGATTTCCGCCTTGAAATGAATAGTACGAACCTTTTTCGGATTTGAGGAGGTAGGTTTTGTGCTTCCTCTCCGCTTCTTCGTATCTGTTTTTCCACTTTTCAACGTAAGTCGAAAGAGCGATGTTCGTCTCTTTAGTGTTTTGATGCGCGTCAGGCTGCGTCATTCTAGCGGCAGTGGCTCGCGGGATCCTCGTGGCCGCGCCGGGACAGAGCGAGACAGAACTCCGGCCGCCTTGACACTGATTGTTGCTCGACGCGATCGCAAATACATTATCACCGTTCCTTTTAATCATTTTTGCATTCGATTTTTTTTACACGCGCGCCGCGATCTCTCGCATCGTCTCGTTTTCACATATGCACCATTCACGTGTCTAGATCAACAGGCTGGTATGTCGGTCGTTGGAAAGTGTTAAATAAATTCGCAAATAAGGTCCCTTTGTTCTCGCCGTTGAGGAAAATACGCACGATCCTGTACGCGGCACCGCACCGCTGAACTGTGTCACCGCTCGCGTTCACTCATTAAAACAGCCTTGGAATTAATATAAAAATATAAACATTATTCATTAAAATGCAATGTATGCGTAAACGTTAAAAAAATACGACAATTAGGTCTCAGCGGCAGATTGCTACTAACGTATGCTCGTGGTTGTGATATGATAATGAAAACTTCGTCATTGTGAGTCATTAGACTTGGTGTTTACGCTTGGTGTTTACGTTTGAAGTAGATTCAGTCTTGCATATGTTAGAGAATGTTACTAAAGAACTGTTTAGTTTAGTATGAATTAGTCGTGCATGTTTTAGTAAAATCTATCGATCTTTTATTTTATCTATGTTTACTTGTAGTAATAATCTCTCAATACTATTAAATTTGATTTTATTACAATGACAAAACTACCATTAAGTTTCTATATATAACTAAGTATTAAAAAAATAAAAAGAAAACAAGCTTTCTTACATAATTATCGTCCTGTTGTGTATTTGTTGTTAAATATGATTTTACAATTCAGAAGTAGTTGCAAAATATTTATTAGAAGAAATATTGTAAGAAAGATATAACTAATTGTGACCAATTAAACAACAAAAAACCGTTTTAATTAAGTGTAATAAATTCCAATGATCCTTATAACGCACACACAGTAAACAACGATAACATTTTGCACAAAAACTCAACACAAAGATACAACATAATGATAACTCACACGCTAGTCAAACGCACTGAATGCATTTCGTCTAAGAACTGTCGAACGGATATTCTAATTTTAACATAGTTTCCATTGAAACGAACCGTCCTGTATAAAGTAAACGACAGGACAAGCGTGTGGGTAGACGAGGCTGGCATGGTGCGAGTTTCAAGTGATTTAATTGACGGCAATGTGCGGCATTAATTCGGTATTTGCTTGACATCAGGAACGTCAGCCCACCCAGGATACGGTAGTTACTAAACTATTGTGATATAAATTAAACGAAAATAGTTATTAGTTTGTCTTATACGTGATTTTTATTGCTCTTTTAAATAGTGCTTGGTGATTTATATAATAGGTATAACTGAATTGAAAACAATGTAATTGCTTTTTTTACGTACCTTAGAAAGTTTTATAGTGATGGATGCTTATTTATATTGGTAAATCAAATATTTATTTGATTTAATTCATTTTATATTTAAGTAGTATCTTTATTCAGTCTTACTATTTTATCACAAAATAAAACTTGACCTACGTAGTTTAATGCTTAAAAAATTCAATTTTTTATATTAGGTAAGTGATTGACAATCGAGATAGTTAGTTTTTCCTGTAGGTCAAAGATATTTTTTGCAAACAATGAGCGCAGAAACACCGATGTTTCTAGAACAAAGAGATAACTTCGAACAACACCTAGCAACGTCCTTTATGTTATGCAAAAAACTTCCAGGCCGAAAAAATCGAAGACGAGGTTAACGATATCGAAGAAAATAGCTATAGAGTAATAAAAAGTCTGTAACCTTACAAAACTTTACCATATTTAGGAAAGGAGGTCAAACTGAGGCTTACCTTTGTAAAGGGCTCCTCGACAAGGCAATCCGATTACATCATGATAGCAACTCGGTTCTCGACAATGTGTTCATTAAAGTCGAACATGTATCTTTTTGACATTTAATGTGATAAGATTTTTTTATTCGAAAATGTTCGTTTAGTCTTCATTTATACACAATAATATGGTTAAATAATTACATCCCTTATTGTTCTTAACTCATATTTTAAAAGCATAAATCATATTTGTTGAATTCTCTGAATGAAAATCATTTGAATTAAAAGTTGATACGATTTGCGAAATTATTATTTGAACACTTGGTGCTAGGGCTTTTTGCAAGCTCGTCTGGGTAGGTACCAAATTCAAACTACTTTATTATTGAAGTATTACACTTACTTATTGATTGTCAAACTGGAAACTACTACCGGTTCGGAAAAGAAACACCCAGCTCTGAGAAGAACTGGCGAAAGAAAGTCAGCGGGTTGTTTGTTTTTTGTCTTTTACAAAAAAAAAAAAACAAAAAGAAATAGCTATGGGGCGATCGTCTCATTCCCAAGTATTCATAAATTCATTAATTATATATATATTTAAGCCGAGATGGCCTAGTGGTAAGAAAGCCGAGATGGCCTAGTGGTAAGACCGCGTGAATCTTAACCGATGATCGTGGGTTCAAACCCGGGCGAGCACCGCTGAATTTCATGTGCTTAATTTGTGGTTATAATTCTTCTCGTGCTTAACGGTGAAGGAAAACATCGTGAGGAAACCTGCATGTGTCAAATTTCACTGAAATTCTGTCACATGTGTATTCCACCAACCCGCACTGGAGCAGCGTGGTGGAATAAGCTCCAAACCGTCTCCTCAAAAAGAGGAGAAGAGGCCTTAGCCCAGCAGTGGGACATTCACAGGCTGTTATTATTTATTATTATATATTATATATATATTTATATATATATATTATCATCCATAAATTCATTAATTGTATAATATTATAACCTTAAGCACACAAGCGTTCCTTTACAATTTTTTAAAATTTAGCAACTGATCCATTAGATATTCTACCGGAGTAGGTACTAAGTATTGTTGTGTTCCGGTTTGAAGGGTAAGTAAGCCAGTGTAACTACAAGCACGAGGGACATAACATCTCAGTTCCAAAGGTTAGTGGTACAATGGCGAATGGCGATGTAAGGGATGATTACTATTTTTTATAGTGAATGTCTATGGGTGGGGATGACCACTTATCGTCAGATATCATTCGTCCGTCCACCTAACTATTCAATAAAAAAAATACTATCAAAAGTTACTTAGCACGTTATAATTATAATTGAAATGTCTTCAATTTTCATCCAAAATACACATTTAATATTGGAATATATCCAAAAAAGAAATCGTGTTCTCATTTTAAAATGCAAAAAAGATCAACCACCATATGTCCGAAACATTTATAACTTCCTGAGACTTGCGTCACAAATTAAATTCGGTCTCATTATTTTTACGAGAACATTAAAAAGCCGGGATCGTTCACCTCGTACTGGAAGCTATTCCTGTACGTTGTTATCCTTAACTAGGGATCGTAAAATCTCCGCATAGATTTTACAGGAATACGTTCTCAGATCGCGTAAACTATTCGAAACGAGAAAAGTAAAACAGTTAAACAGTTTTTAGACGATTGTTAAATGATCTTAGTTGTGGTTCATGAACAAATAGATACAATTATTTAATTCATTGAAGTATTTTTTGCAGCTCAATTAAAACCGTTTAAAAGCAATCGGAATCGTTCATGAAATGGTGTCACTTGATCCTTGATGTGTGGGAGTCAGGAATTGCGAAAGTTTTAGCTCGGCGGTCGGCGGGGACGGGCAACTAGCTCTTCGGAATATACTTCCTTATTACTGCAACTCCTAGAAATATTGTGCAATATTGTTATGTCATTTGTCTACTACACATAATGCGCTAACTTAATGATTACCTTTTGATTGTATTAGATTCTACAACTACTTACTTAGTACAACGTTGCTGTCTTCAAATCCAGAGTAAAAAGATTTCTTCTAGGCAAGCGTGCTACACCCTAGACAGTGCTGTGGTGTGTTATACGCTGGTGTATAAATCATTTAAAAAAAAACTTAAATTGAATGGATAATAAATATATTAAAAATACCATTCGCAGTTCGTTCTACAGATTAATTATAGTTCAAAACATTCGCTTATCTGAAAAATGATCTTAAAAATAGTTGAAAAAACCGTTATTACTTCAACGACCTTAACGCATTAACGGTTAACGATATTGGTAATAATTCTTAAGTGAATTATCGTCTTATTATGCAAATATTTATATATTTTTTTATAAATGCTTTTACCGCGGTAATAACACATTAATCTTCTGTTAATATTATACTGGACTTATTCAAAACTTGCTTACAAAATGAGGTTATCCATTTCAACATATTTCAGATTAAATAAATTGATTTATATTTGATAGAATGATAAAATTATACCTTATAGATTGCCATTTTTATCGGGCATTAACTTTAAAGAATGTGACTAAAAAATTACCGTTAAAAAATTTGTAGAACTATAATTCTATCGTATGAATACTTCTTGGAATATTTCGCAGTTATAATTTAGTTTTATTGTATAGGAAGGCGGACGAGCATATGGGCCACCTGATGGTATGTGGTCACCAACGCCTATAGACAATGGCATTGTAAGAAATGTTAACCATCGCTTACATCACCAATGCGCCACCAACCTTGGGAACTAAGATGTTATGTCCCTTGTGCCTGTAATTACACTGGCTCACTCACCCTTCAAACCGGAACACAGCAATACAAAGTACTGCTGTTTTGCGGCAGAATATCTGATGAGTGGGTGGTACCTACCCAGACGAGCTTGCACAAAGCTCTACCACCAAGTGACTCTACTACCATCAATTATATTCAATCTTTTTTTGATTACCTATACTGTGGTTCCGTTTTCACAATTAATTCGTAGAATTACGAATGGGTTACTAGTAACTACTTTAGATTTTATAAATGATGATATTTAAATGAGATCTTGTCGCTTACCTAAATTTGGTAGATTTAATTATCCTTAATGTGCGCCATATTTGTAGTGCTTTGTCTTTTAATTTTTCTTTATTACATATTTTTTTGGATACATATCTATTCGATGCGATTAATATATAGTTAAAATAATAAAACTTATTAAACTAGCAAATTATGAAAAACGTAATCTTTAATGTTATCGTGTTAAAAAAACATAGTTACGAATTAATTGTGTACAGTATGAATCAGATGATCGCGTAATGCATGAAACGAATAACGATTCCTCGGAATGCGTGACCCGTGACTTAGTCAAAGAATATGTTCGAAAACAAAGATTGTTGTGTTCAAAACATTCTGAAAATAGCTATGAATGAACTTATTTATGTACATGAAACATGTTTGACGTGCATTATATTTATTGAATAGGCGTTAAACGTTTTAAAATGATCTATAAGTTTTGTATTATTCATACATTAAATTACTAACACATATTATGATCTAACAAAGGATAGGCATCACACATGTTGACCGTTACGTATTTATGATTCATGATGTTGATGACCCCAAATACTAATGGTGATAATAGATGTAAAGTTTTGAATAATGCGTTTTCAAATAATTGTTTTAATAAACAATTAACCAAGCATAACTTTTTAAATAAAAACGATTCTTTTGGTTTATTTTTTATTTAAAAAAAAGTTTGTTATCGAATTGAAATTAGAAGTTAAATTCGATTTTAATCGATACTTAATTTTGGATACAAACAACACTAAGCATATTCCGCCATCTATGAAATCATTCAAGAACTACGTCGCAAGATGCGACGCCTACATGAAGTCTTTAGGTTGGGTTCATATCTTGATAGATAGATGGCGCTACTGTGAATAGCAGACAAACTTACGTTTTTTTAAATCAATTTTAAAAAACTTCGATCATCAATACTACTAGATATGGCATCACGAACCAAACCATACTCAAATGTGGCACCGACCATAGTATGAAGAAAACGATGCCTAACCTAACCTATGCCTTGTTCCCGAGCAATAAAGTGCGGTTTAGATTATTTTGACATTCACTTACGATCTTACGCCATGAATGACAGAAAGACAAAGGAAATGTACAATAACGGTTGTTCCATGTTCAACCTTATTACCTTAGCAATAAGTTATGATTGGAACATACTAATTTGAAATAACCTCACAAACGTCATTGTGTTATTACTTTTCAGGCCGTTTTTGAAGCGCTTACCGCTAATCTAGTACCTACATCATTGATCGAAGTTAAAAATGTAAATATGTAATAGTTTTTATTTGTTAATGCTTTATGACACGACCAACAAAAATATTTAGGAAGCATATTTTGTGATTTTATTCTTGAAACTAGTTACTAACAATATGAGTCATAAATAAAATACTTATTAAAAAATAATAATAATTTTTAAATGTAGATATTATGATTGGATAAAAAAAATGGTTGTCTGTAGTCGGTTTACGGACGACAGTTTAACGTGACAACGTTATAACAGATAGATGCGCAAGCGTACAGTCAGCGTAACGGGACAATGAGTCATCCTTTTTCGTGCAGGCAGCCAGCGTTCATCGATTTATTAGACGTTGTCACGTCAAAAAAATTAATTCTGATAAAATAGTATCCAATTAACTTTTAAATTCTTCATGTTATCAAATAAGTTAAATTCTAAGAACTTATTCATTCTCCACTAAGACTGAAATATTATAGTCTATATTCGTCCGTCTCTCTATTAACCATCTTCAAATATCTGTCATTTGAATTGATAAATTATAATTTAAATTGAATTCATAGAATAAAGACTTCAATGTTTACATTATTACAATGGAACTAGGAGAACTAAAAATACATTTATATAAATAGATTTTTGAAACAAACAATTCTTGGCTTTAAGCTGTTCCAATAACCTCATAAATTTATATATTCTGTGTAATTTTCTAATGGATCTAATGTGTTTACGCACACGACCATACTTTTTTATGTTATAGTTAGACGGACGCAAATGGTACCACCCGATGGTTAGTAATTTCATATATAAATTCTCAGGTCTGAGGTGTTTATTTCTGAACCGCTGGTAGATTTATGACAATCAATAAGTACCTAAGTGTAATGCTTCAATATTTAATAAAAAAAATTGACTTTTGACTGAAAAAATTACTACCATTGTCATGCCCTTTGACATTTGTAATAAATATTAATCATTCCCTTTCCTTACATCGCCAAAGCACCACCAACCTTGGGAATTAAGATGATATATCCCTTGTGCTGTGTTATGTTATGTTGTAGGTACACTGGCTCACTTACAAGTATTGCTTTTTAGTGGTAGAATTTCTGAGGAATGACTGGTAGCCCGATGGGCTTGTACGAAGCCCTACAATTAAAATTTGATTGAATTAATCGATTTTATTTTGACTATTATATAGTTATATGAGTTTTACCCAATATTAACACATATAATAGATATGCGATAAATGGAAATAAAATATTATTTTTTTCTTGTTAAAAGTTATGTTTATGAAGTGTAATGTGTGGTGTGAACTTTACTAAATTACAGATATGACTAATAACCATCTTATTTTATTACAAATTCAAAATTATTATATCAATGTTTAAAAGCAATATGTAAAATTCGAGGGTGAAAAGCAAACTATCCTCCCTAGGGGTGTTACGGTATATCAAAGGATTTACCCCTTCGCTTAGGGGTGGTTTTCCGCGTTTATAATAACCGACGAGACATCGTAATCCACCGTGACGCTTATGCATTTTTTATCTGTATTAAAAACATTTCGTTCACAGCTAAGCGTTGAAAACGGTTATATAGAAAACGTTAATTGATTTTTATATTATTGTTGATATATTACATTCAATATTGTATACATTTTAGTCTTTATATGTCTGTTTAATTTTATCTAAAGATCAGAGGCCCTAGCCAAGTTGATATTCTACAATTGTAAACGCTAATAGAAAACTAAACAAATGTATGAAAATGACCACGTGACTAATCGTTGAGAGATGTCATTCTCATACATTTGTTTAGTTTTCTATTAGCGTTTACAATTATAGAATGTCAACTTGGCTAGGGCCTCAGGTTCCGGATATCCGTCACTGAATATTCATGTGCTTAATTTGTGTTCATAATAATCTCATGCTCAGCGTTTTAGTAAATATAACGATGGTAATGTATGATGAACTGATGATGATCACCACTAAACCATGACGACAATCGTCACCAAACGGTATTCGGATCAAACCTTCATCTTCACTATTAAAAACGAATTATTGAAAATTGAAATCGTTTCATAATAAAACAACGTTCTTGGCGAATTGAAAAATAAAAGAAGATTTATTTTATAGTGACAGACACACATATACGAGAGTTATATATATTTTTTTATTGTATAGGTAGGCGGACGAGCTTATGGGCCACCTGATGGTAAGTGGCCACCAACGCCCATGGACAGTGGCTTTGTAAGAAATGTTAACCATCGCTTACATCGCCAATGCGCCACCAACTTTGGGAACTAAGATGTTATGTTCTTTGTGCCTGTAATTACAATGGCTCACTCACCCTTCAAATCGGAACACAACATTACAAAGTACTGCTGTTTTGCGTTAACCCACCTAACCTACCCAGACAAGCTTGCACAAAGCTCAACCGCTATGAGAAATACTTAAGTAAACGTCAAAGAGTTTGACAGTCACAAAATATAATCTGTGATAATGTTGATCTTATTAAGACCACCATCTGTACAGGACAGTAGTGAACAAGTGTATGTGAAGACAAACGCACTCTCCTAATCCGATATGGCAAATCCGACACGACCGGTAATATTTCAGGAGCTTGACCAACTACTATACGTGCTTAACAAGTTCTGTAACTGCGAAACGCAACTACCATAGTCTAAACCAGAGGTTCCCAAACTTTTTTTGTCATAAACCACTTTCATAATTTTGTTGGTTCCGGTAGACCCCGTACAGCTTCATTTGAACCATATTACCATTCCTAAAACTTGAAAAAAAAAATGATGAGCAACAGTTACTTGTATCTACTGTCGCTGACCGTTTTTATTCAATAAATATTCTGCCTACATTGATATGTAAAGTAAGCTAGCTTTTTAGTTCTTCACTATCGAAAGCAAACGAATTTTCGTGGACTTGTGGACCCCCATTTAATTGTCACGCCAACGTGGACCCCCGTCGACTCTCCGTGAACCCCTGGGGGTCCACCTAGACCACTTTGGAAACCAGGGTTTTAACTAATGAGAGATGTTAATTCCTCGTCCGAAAACCCAATATTTAAAGCTTAAGCTAGTCTCTCTAGTCGAATAACTTTGCCACCTGCGGAGCTAACACTGTGGTTTAGACATTGACATAACCCTTTATTATCATCATCTTCTCTATAGTCTAGTAACAGCCTGTGCATGTCCCACTGCTGAGCTAAGGCCTCTTCTCCTTATTTGAGGAGAAGGCTTGGAGCTTATTCCACCGCGCTGCTCCAATGCGGGTTGTTAGAGTTCACATGTGACAGAATTTCAGTGAAATTTGACACATAAACGTTTCCTCACGATGTTTTCCTTCACCGTCAAGCACGAGATGAATTATAATCACAAATTAAGCACATGAAAATTCGGTGGTGCTTGCCCGGGTTTGAACCCACGATCATCGGTTAATATTCACACGTTCTTACCACTGGGCCATCTCGGCTTTATAGTCGAAACGCAACATTTTTTTTCAGTACGATAATTCCTGTAGCTTACCCCATATACATATATATTTTAATAATGTAATAAGTATCGTTCTATAGTACGCTATATAATAACCCTTAGTAGAATACAAATAAAAGTCCAGTCCTCTGCAAAGGTCGATAGAAAAGTTCCAACGCAGCGCCTTTAATCGATACTTCAAATCCAATATGTTACCAACTTAACGAGTCCTGGAAAATTATATTAAAAAGCGAACTGAATTTTACTCTTTATTTTTTTATATAAATATACTTTATATTTCGTGTTTCTCTCACATAAAAAGATTTAAATGGAATGGTATCTGATTCCGGAATATGTTGAATTGTTCTTTATAAAAATAGAACAATACATCATACAAAATTATGTATGATAGTTAATTACTCATAAAAATCAAAATAACACAATCGAACATAATAATTAATAATACATAACATAAGAATTATTATTGACTTAAGGTTTCTGTCCTAAAAATGGCGACTTGATATTAGCGCGTGTCTTTTTTTAACTAACTGTGCCCCGCGGTTTCACCCGCGTTTTGTTAATAAAATATAATGAATAAAAATCAGTCTAGAACCTTCCCCGATAAAAGGACGATACAACACAAAAATAATTATAAAATTCGAACCAGTAGTTCATGAGATTAGCCGGATCAAATAAACATACTCTTCAGCTTTATATATTAGTATTGATGTATTATATATTAGTATTATGTATACTATTTATATATAAGTATAGAGTATAGATTTAAAAATCTAAATTGTCTATGGTTATTTTGGTATTATGGTACTAAATTGTGTAAATATTAGCGAAGTGAAGTTAAATAATACATTAGGTAGGTAACAAAGATCCATCATTCTTTATGACCGGATAATGAAATGGATTCATATAATTTTAACGTTGTAGTTACTCATATAATTTAATATACATTATCTAAGTGCTGTAGACATTTCTATTGCACTCGTTCTAACTTATCCTTGATAAAACGGATTCCTTGAAAAAGAGCATCATTCAAGTCTACGTGGCATAATTGAGTTGAAAAGGCTAAGCTTTGTTAAAAAGTTTTAAATTCTTTAGTCATTTTTATTACGGCACATAGGCAGACGCAAATGGACCACTTGATGGTAAGTGGTCCCTGCCGCCCACACACTTTATCGCACTTGTACACTATAATGTCTCCTGCGCAGTTGGCTCATCTCTCTTGAGATTGGCCGCTATGACCGAAATCGGTCAGGAGGACCATCATCAAAATTATATTCATGATACAAATAAGATACTCTACATTAGATGGCGTCTAAGTCATAAAATGTCAATTTTTTTTATTAATAAATTGGCATTACAACGCATGGCTTTAGTCTAGCATTTAATATATTTTTCTAATCATATCATACGGCTTCCTATTGAAAGAAATGTTCGGCTTTTATGTTTCTTATTTAGAATCAGTAATCCCAACAAAGACGAACTCTCACTTTTATAATTTTAACACGATATATAGTTGAAAGTTGTATGTGGCCGTCTCAGATTAACTCAAAAGGTTTCAATGAAGGACTACAAGTATTTCTTAGATTTTTCTAGAAATTTCAACCATTACTACGAGAATATCGTCCATATAAAAATAGACAAAGGCTAAAGAGTTCCGTATCATTTTCTCTTCTATTTGTCAAACATATTTCTTTATTTTTTTAATTTAACTGCTATTGAAGACCTTTAGTTTAATATGTTTTAGATTTTTTGATAATTGATAGTCAAATGATAAGAAATAATTTTGAAAATAAAACTAATTGCTATTTCAAGTTATTACTCATCCTGTATAAGTGATATTCGAAAGGACGAGGGGGTTTGGGGATGTAGGCATAAGGGGCGAGTCGATTGCGTTAATGCACATTGAATTGAGAGTGGACTATGCGGTCGCATAACATTGCAAAATTAGGTTTTTTTTATATAAGTGTTTTATTATTATTACAAACTGTGGCCCGCGGTTTCACTCGCGTATAATTAGTAAAAATATAACCTTCCTCGATAAAAGGACTACACAATACAAAAAGATTTTTTAAATTCGAACCAGTAGTTCCTGAGATTAGCCGGATCAAACAAACAAACTCTTCAGCTTTATATATTGGTATAGATTAGTGATGTATTACAAAAAATATTGTCTATGAAAAATCTAATCGTTAATAGTGGTTTTATTACATACGCAGGCTGTTCTTAGTGTGGTTTTACGTACATTTTTTTTTATTGGTTGCGTTAATAGATGGCGTGGGATTGGCGTGGTTAATAGATGCTAGCCTTTAGCGCCGCAGGTCGTGGGTTCGTTTCCCAGGACAAAATTTTGTGTGCATGAACATGTCTGTTTGTTGAGTCTGTGTTTATCTATATAAGTATTTACAAACGAATAGTAGTTTATGTAAGTATATCAATTGTCTGGTTTCTATAGTACGAGGTCTGCTTAGTTTGGGTCATCAGATGGTCGTGTGTGAATAATTGAATATTGTCCCAGTTGAATATTTTTATTATTATATTATAGCCTTTCGAGTCGACGCATAACAATATATATAAAAAGTGTAACTAAAGACACTGATGACAAGCCGACAGTAATTAAAATATTTCCAACTTTTACCTAATATAACTTGTGCATTCCAAGCTCATATAACTACGGTAACGGCATTGTATTGTCCTAACTTGGACGGTACAGATAGCATAAAAAGGCATATAGAAGAATCTATGATCGATATAAAATTCAAAACACCCAGCCCTGAGAAGAACCGGCGAAAGAAACTCAGCGGGTTGATTTCTTTTTTGTCTTCTTAGTTCTTTGAACAGAAAAAAAAACAAAAAGAAATAGCCATGCGGCGATCGTCTCATTCCCCAGGGTCTCATGTCCCGCCGCCAAGTCTCGCACAGCCGTAACCTTCTCGGTTTTGACGAGTCGGTTGGCGTGGTTGGTAGACACCTGCCTTTCGCGCCGCAGGTCGTGGGTTCGATTCCCACCCAGGACAGTCATTTGTTTGCATGAACATTTCTGATTGTGTGTAATTATCTATATAAGTATGTATTTACAAAAGAAAAGTTATATATGTAATATATCAGTTGTCTGGTTTTCATATTACAAGCACTGCTCAGATGGCCATGTGTGAATAATGTCCCAGGATATTATTATTATTACTATTATCTTATATATTTAAACGAGCAATTCTTATATATATATATATATATATATATATATATACAATCTGAATCTCAGAAACGACTCCAACAATTTTCATGAAATTTAGTATGCTGGCGGTTTCGGGGGCGATAAATCGATCTAGCTAGGTTTCATTTTTAGAAAATGTCGTGTTCTTCGTATTTTCAATAATCAACTTTATCGATAATAATCAATAACTCTTCCTGACATCTATTGGCGAGTATTTTTTTTAATTGCGAGCAACTAACTGCTTTAACGACACAACAACACTAAAGCTACCCCAGTAGATGGCGTTGTATAATTTCGAAAAAACACAATTTACCAATAAAAAATAACCGAGCAAAGCTCGGTCATCCTGGTCCTTATCTTATATATGAAAGGCTTCGAGAAACGACAACGTTTGTTAATCATACCGATTCACATTGTTTTTACCTTCACAATTAAAACAAAGGCGTTATTTTGTAAGAATTCGTTTAGTATGATATTTGCCATAACACAATCGTGTTCTGCGGTCCGTTTATCCTTACCGAATAGTTCTACGGGACATTACTTATAACTATATATGTGTATAAGGTCCTCCAGACAGATTTCAGCCACGGCGGCCAATCTCAAGAGAAATTGGCCAACTGCGCAGGAGATATTATAGTGCACAAGTGTGTGCCCAAACACAGGTGCACTCTCTTTTCCTTAGCTCTCATAATCCGATGGGACGGCAATCGAAAGAGTTCAGGCTCAGGACCAAAGGCTTATCGTGCTTTCCGAGGCACGGGAGTGTACCACACTTCCAACTTCCAGACTCCGGGCTGCTACTGAGAATTTTATGACAGAAAACTCTAATAACTATTTATTTGCCCGACCTGGGAATTGAACCCAGGACCACCGCGTCTGCGGCTTTATTTCAAGCCACCAGACCAACGAGGCAGTCAATATATATGTGTATGTAAATACTCGTTATCCGTTTTGGGTTCTTACGAATGATACAAATATTGATGTTTTATCACTGTTTGCGATATGTAGTAGTAGCTTAGAATATATTTTTTTTATAGTAATATGTCTAACATTAGCATAGCAAAGGGGATATTATTTTCGGATAAAACTACAGATATTACAAATTGATTTTGCAAAACAGAGCTATCAGACTATTTACTATCTCTTTTACTCTCTTCACTATATTTATAACAAAGTTGAAATAAACAGTTAAATAGCGAATCGTTGCTTGGATAGATTAACTGGACTTTAATGGCCGAATACTGAAACGTCTTTCAAATATGAAGGGGGCTTAAATATTTGAAACGTCTTCGAATTTCAAATTTCGCATACTAAATTTTGAAAAATAATGACATTCCAAGCAATTGAGTCCTAATCATATTTGAATGACGTTTCAGTATTCGGCCGTAAGACTTCTAAATATAATTCAATGTAACAGCCTGTGAATGTCCCACAGCTGGGCTAAGGTCTCTTCTTTTTAAGAAGGTTTGAAGCTTATTCAACCACGCTGCTCCAATGCGGATTGGTATAATAGACATGTGACAGAATTTTAGTGAAATTTGACATATGCAGGTTTCGTCACGATGTTTTCCTTCGCCGTCAAGCACGAAATTAATTATAATCTGCTGAAATTTTCAGCACGTGAAATTCAGCGGTGCTTGCCCGCGTTTGAACCCACCATCATTGGTTAAGATTCACGTGTTCTTACCATCTCGGCTCTTTATAATTAAAAGATCAAAATCATAAGCAACATAAATCAATTAAATATACATATTTTATTATTAAAATCAACTATATTTCCTTACCTCAACAAAACATAATATAGTCCAAGTACGCTTCGGAGACCAGGAGGTCAATTCTACTAACATAATTAATACAATATCGGAATCGAAACATAATCGTTGACGTTAAGCTTTTTCCCTAGGGTACAAATACAATCTAGTTGTGAATCGATCCGTCCTTAATGGAACGTCAAAAGTTAACAATTGAGTACGACTTAACATGGGCTTTTAGCTTTAATATATGGTAACATCATACCGATTCGGTTTAGTGAGGAATAGTCGAAGCTGGATCGGAATTGAATCGAGAATGTTAATAAACGTTTTACATTAGCGGAATTGACCTCCAGCTGGCTTAGACAAGATGCCTTCGATAAGTGATCACAACTGGCAGCCTCTCAATCACAATGCGGCGCGAACAGACGACAAAGATTTGATGTCCCTGTGGTACAAGGAAGCAATTTATGAATTCGTTGGTACCCAGACGAGCTTGTACAGACCATTATTACAGGAATTTGTACATTTGAGAAAACAGTCACGAGAAACAGCGACTTTACCGTAAGGACATTTATATGTTCTTATTGTAAATAATTTTATTACAAAAACGAAGATTATCGTAACAAAGTCGTTTTCATGAAATATATTAAAGCGTTACACGCACACAGAGACAAATCGACATATCGAAGTGTGATATATTACGTCTATGTAACACGTATATCTCATAGCCGTAGCGCCGTAGCGGGCGGGGTCTACGAGCTACGCGGGGCGGCTGAATTCGGGGTGTTGCCATGTTTAATATTACTGTCTCCCGATTAAAAACTTTAAATATTTATAGTTGTTTCGTTAAATATTGAATTTTCGTTAAGCATATGATAGAAAATACATATTTTTAACAGTGTCAGCTTATATATGTTAGAAAAAAATCAGTCTAAGAATATACATAAGGCATATAAAATTATACTGTATATTCATTGTATATAATATATTTTACCATTTTGTTAAAGATTGAATCCGTATATTATAGAAAATTAATAATGCAATCTATAAATTATCTTTAGGGAGGAGATTATGTAATTAAATATAACTATGATATTTCAATTAGTGTATCATAAGTTTAGTAATAGTTTTGTATTACATTCAATTTTGCAGAACTGACAAAAAATATTCATATACATTTTTATGCAAATAGAGCCAAAACTTGATATATGTAAATCGTTAATATATTGAACTCTTATATAATAAATGTACCTACTGCTTCATCTTCTTAAGAAATTTAAAACTTCCCTTAATACGGGGTAGAATCTTCCTGATACCCATCCCCGCTTCAATACGTCAGTACACCCGATGCCGCTACGCGGCTAACGCGCGCCGCGTCCTGCCCACACCGTCAATCACAAAGTAACCCATTGGGACCTTTTTAAACACCTAACTCTATATAAAACCTTTTTGCTTAAAACTATTTTTTAAAAATAAATATTGTCAATTAATAGTTTTATTCTGTGGCGCCGAAAGTGCTTTATGAGATCGATCCAAATCGACTGTGAAGATTGATTTTTTTCGTGTCACAATTTAGCATGTTGCGGCTTTCGGGATTTCGGAAATTGATTTTTTTATTTGCATTTTTTTACTGCTTTTTCATTTGTCGTTAACATAACATAGTTTAATGTAGATATCACCTTAGTTTGTAATGCCATTAAATTCGTACACAGCCAGTGTTGTAATTAATAAAATATATTAAATACAATACATACATATTATTAAAAAAAAACACTTTTTTATCTTTACTGCAATCACATTAAAAATCATGTTTTGCATCGTTTTCATTACTTCTAAGATAGTATTGTGTGATTATAATTATTGTGGTGTGTTATAAAAATAATGATTGTCTAAATGAGCGTATTTAAGGTACGAATAACTAAGTAAATGTATTTTTTTAATAATATTGCAAGCTAACCTCAGACCGGTCTAACCAAAATGGCGGTTTAAGTACAACGTATTAATGAATCCGAGAATAATTTCTACGACAACAACGAAGGCAAAATATTATTTATTAAATTCAGATTTGCCAAAACCTTTGTGCATAGGTTTATATGTTTTTTTTTATTTTGAATTATGTTATTAAATTCTGTTATTACAATTAAAAAAAAATTAAAAATGTAGCTTTATTATTTGAATATTTAAATTAAGTTGTTTATTAACTTTATAATGTATAATATTATTAAAATAGGCCGCGAAAACCATACTATGGGTCGCATAGTATGGTTTATCAGAAGTATTGAGGAGATTTCAATTATTGATGCCCTATTTTTTTTTACTAAAATGTAATCATATTATGTACTTGATAACATACAAACTATCAAACATAAAAATAATCCCAAATAATAAAAGTAAAATTATTTAAAATATCTTATATAGTTTATTTTACATACTAAAAATATTTAACACAATCTCAAAATAAGAAAAAAAGAACTACTAATTTAAAATAAAAAATCTATTCATCCTAATATAAAAAAAAACTGGCCACAACTGTCATTCTGACAAATCCATAAGGAAATAATCGACTTTCACCGCCTGTCATTAAAAACTGCAAAGCTATTAAAAAAAAACTAACAATAAAAGCGACCTTTCAGTCGGACAATCTGTCGTTAATTAAGATGAAATTAAGCTAGGTGAGGCGTATGTGTGACCTCTGGCATTCCACCCGCTCGGCTAGGAAATTCAATGTCAAGGCTATCGAATAGAAGGCTACCTTTACGCTTTTTATCTTATTCACTTTATACGATGACTTTTGTACGTTTTTAATTCTATTTTCGTATGGAATTGGGACGCTAGTATTCTCTGTTCCACCGTTGAACGCCCTTGAGAAACGTTCGTTCTAGCGTTGCGAAGAGATACAGATTTAACGGATATGCTACGTTCATTATCTAATCACTTAATTTATATATTGATATTTCGACTACATACTATGCTAATAATTAGATGTGTGACGTGAACTATTTTTTTTTAATTATTCTTTTCGCTTGGAATAGACAAAGACAAAATGCAGCCTACATTAGGTAACTATTTTTTTTCCTATGTATTTGGAGTAACAAATTAATTATTTAATAATAGTTAGGGTAGCTAGGAAAGACCTCCCCATCTTGACGAGGTTTGCAGTTTATTTCATATCGCATCTCTATTAGGCAGAATTTCATTCAGCACATGCAAATTTACTCACTGTGGTTACTTGAATTATAATGGCAAATTAGGCACAAGAAACTTAAGTGGTACCACCGGATCATCCAGCCTCATTTATAAATACTTAATATTTAAACACTTACCCTAATGTTTAAATCTTCTGAATTTTATTTTATATAAATATGTTCTTTGACATATTGAATTATTTTGATGTCGATATTTTTTAAAACAAATTTTTCGTTCGTTAAACAGTGTCGCGTATTGCTCTAATATGAAATATGTCACTGTTATTATTATATGACACATAATACATTAAACTTAGATTACACTTAGCTACATATTTTGCAATGCAGTTTCTACGTAAATAGCATTTGAACATTTGCGATTCATGCCTGATGGAATTGATTGACGCCTACATAAACAGGTAATGGGTGCATATGGTCTTATGATTCTTACAATTGAAATAACAGCACTATAATGGCACGATTAAAAAAAATAAAAATCAGACAAGTTGGTTGAATCAAGATAATCTTAAGCATCAGTGAGTTTTCATTTGTTGATGATTGCTCGGATGAAAATTTGGAGGAAATGTTAATGTTTCGGATGAAATTCTGCCAGCTATTTATCAACCCACGCCAATAGGAGCAGCCTGGTGGAATAAACTTTTAACTGTATTCTCAAAAGAAGAGGAGATCTGTGGCGTAGCTATCATGGGCAAGGCGGTGCGGTGTACTGTTGTCACTTTCACCTTAGGGTCATCTAATATCTATACTTTGGTGATATTTACACCGATCAATGCAGCGCTGCACAGCGGGCTTTATCTGCCTAGCTACTGTAAGAAACCGCGCTTCTTGGGGACGTGTTGATTGTTACATTTTCCTTTATAAAACGCTAAAAATAAAAAGTAATCGTAATTTGTTCAGTAAAATTTGTAGCTTGTATTAAAAATAATAGTACTATTATACATAATTAAGTTATTAAAGCAACTCATGAGTTTCTTGCCGTTTCTTCTCGTCTTTTCTACGTATAGCTTGTGATATTATAGCTCAAAATCGCTTGAATACATTTTAGATATTGATTAATAATTTAGATTTTCATCATCTAAATAAAATTTAAATATGTCGATAGCTTACTGGCTATATGTATTTATGACAAGTTCGCCGTTGGAAAATGTGTACTGCGATTTAGAATGCGACTCTAGAAAAAAACTCAATACCATAGATATTGGCATTATCA
This sequence comes from Nymphalis c-album, assembly GCA_963151315.1. Lineage (NCBI taxonomy): Eukaryota > Metazoa > Arthropoda > Insecta > Lepidoptera > Nymphalidae > Nymphalis > Nymphalis c-album. Next base: position 8,848,584 of record OY720609.1, read on the forward strand.
TTATATTAACAATACCACATCGTCAATATATTCTGAATAACAATCGGTATAAAAGAAAATAAACCAACACGATATAACATGAATATGTGGGCCACATATAAAGTCTGGAATCAATTTATCCGCCTCCGTCGAGTGCGAGCAGGATGGGAAGTGAAGTGATCTTTAATAATGCGATTGAAGTTCCATTGACCATTTCCCATCGAAGCCTCGATTTGTTGAACGTTTAACTTCAAATGGTTGCGAGGTTTTAGAATATTTTTAAATGTTTTTTGAATTTCGAATTCCTTGGACTTGTAAACCATATTATTGGAATGGCCGACTTTAATGAGCTTTTTTTTCATATTATTATTCCTTGCCCAGCAGTGGTATAATAATATGAAAAAAATACAAACATAAAGACTGTTATATACTATTTAGAGAAAAAATCTTTTTTGAGAAGAGCAAGCTTTTTGCAAGCCCTTCTTCTGCGATGTAAGGTATGGTCAATATTTCCTACATTACCAATGTCTGGGCGGTATTGCTCTAGATCATACAAAAATCAGGACTAGAACCCAAATATAATAAATAACAGAAAGTGTTACGAACACACTGGGTCCTAGTTCCACGTTAATCCACTCAAAACTCGGAGCGCATTGGCTTATGTGTGTCATGCGAAAGTTAGCGAAACATCGACGGATTCATTTGACTCTGGATCAAGTTTGTCTTGTGCTGATTAAACTACCTACCAACTGTATCTCCGTACAGCGTTCTCATTTTCACCCCCTTACATATTATCTAGACTAATATATAAAGCTGAATAGTTTGTTTGTTTGATCCGGCTAATCTCATGAACTATTGGTTCGAATTTAAGAAATATTTTTTGTTGTATAGTTCTTTTATCGAGGAAGGTTCTAGGCTGATTTTTATTCATTATATTTTTATTAATTATAAGCGGGTGAAACCGCGGTGCAGAGCTAATCATATATAAACAACGTACCCGTGCAAATAAATTGATGTATCTGGCTGTGATTATATGGTAACTGTTTTCAAAGTGAATTAACATAACCAAAGCATATTGTTTTACATTTCAGTCTGTTCGGCAGCTTTTTTTGTTGTATGGTATGTGCAACTGCCCATAGACATGGGATCTGTAAGTACCAATCCTTACGTCGCCATTGCGCCGCCAACCTTGGTGACTAATATGTTATTTCAATTGTGCATGTTCCTTACTCTTGAAAAACGGAACGCAACGTGAAACGGAACGGGGACGTGCCCCGTGGTCACGTTTTACACCTACCTATATTATACAAAGAAATATACAAAAAATAATTATAAATGAAACAGAATACAGCTTATTGCAATCGTGCACTACAAACTTAATGATAATCATATTGATTGCTTTTTAAAGAAGTAACAACAAAGCCGGCGTTGATCAATA